>OZ010572.1:87259138-87706638 GCA_963932145.1 Acanthosepion lycidas | reverse complement strand
TATATTTTAAGGTGATATTATATTAGTCAATTTGTTCTCAATGCTATAAAGAATTGTACACCTCTACCTTTGTTTTATATTATATTTCTCCATTAATTTATCTGCAAAACATAAATCAATAATTTTTTATTACATGCACATTATACCTTATTGATAATTATTGTATTGATTAAATTAGTAATATAATGAAATATGTTGTTAGTCAAATAATCAACTTCGTAAAATAAGTACAAAAATTATTGGTTCTAAGGATAGAGAGCAAACCAGCATCAGGGCTTTGCTTTGAATTGCAAGATTTTTAAAATTCATGAAAAAAAAATCAATAATTCGTTAAAACCTAAATCTAAAAACTTTGTTAAAATGACCCAATTTTTAAAAATTCCTTATCATAGATATGTATCTGTTATGACAACATAAAAATTACTAAAAACACCTGTTTCATTTAGTGATTGCTGTGTTTGACTTTTCCATTTCCTTTTGTAACATTATTATAAAAATGGATTTTAATAACTAAGTTACCATGTTGTATTAGATAAACTATCAATAGGATTTTTATTGTACACAAAAATCATGCTTATATTATACATAACATTCTTTCTGAAATTCTTCTTTTAAATAAGCAAAACTTATAAAAATTTAAATTTGTATTATAGCATATTCATGAAGATTAATGTTTATTATTTGATTGGAATGATTCAGATGTAACAAAAGCTTAATTTATGTTTATCAAGAATTATTACCATTAGAAATTATATAACTTCAACATAGGTAAAAGTAATTGTTTAATTTCTTCTCTGGGATTTTGAATGAAAAGAAAACTGATAATGTCAAACTGATTTTTTCCTTTTACTTCTTTGCTTCTCTGTGATCAGAAAAATGATAACCTAAAGATGCAAAAATCAAATGAGAATGATTCTTTATTTTTTGCTGACTGGAACTTGTATTCTCATGCTTTAGAAATTGACTCTTTGAACAACTATGGGATACTTTTTAAAGCAAATATTGGTTAATTGTTCAAGTCATTGACAAAGATCTATTGTGATAGTGTTGTCTGTGCTAAGAATGATGCACTTTTTGCAAACAAGTGCTTGGTGTTGGAAAAGAATGGTAATATTTGTCATTGAAGAATTTTGAAAATTATTTGCTTTATTGTAAATTTTGGTAATTTTTAAACTATGCATCTGTCATTTCTCATTCTTCTTGTTATTCTATCTTCTGACTGAAGATTTATTTTGTTGTTCATAAATTTTGAAAATCGTGTTGCTTTGACATTTTATAAATGATTAAATCATTTTTTGTATGTTTGTCTTTAGGAACAGTGATGAAATTCAGTTGGTCATTCCACAGGTACGTGTTTTAAATGGTTTTTAAAAAATGTGTGTAATTTTCTGATATATCTTGGATGAATTGAACTAAATTTTGTGCATGGCTTACAGCAAGAAATCCTAGTTCCAGTGATATTTGAAATGCACTTAGGCTTTGCCTTACCTGTATATTTTTTTTAATTTTTCCTGAACTTAAAATTTGCTTATAATAATTTTAAAAAAATTCAATAAAAGATTTGTTACTTATTTGGGAAATTTAAGCAATATGCAACTATGCAATCAAGAATGTTTACTACAAATTGGCTGATCCAATTAATACATCTGCCACTATTCTTTATTTTTTATTACTATTTCTGGAAAAAAAATACTCTATCTATTCCTTTAGTATTGTCCACCTGGACAAATTGGCTGAAATATTAAGACAGCAAAAATTAATAAGTGTTAAAATAGGATCTTGCTCAGTAAACTGAGTGACAGCACTTTTCTAGAAAAATGTTCCCTGAGGAGAAATTTCAATAAATTTAAATAATTCATAACAGTTAAATCCACCTTGACAGGAAGGGAGATAAGCTACTGCCAAAGCTTAGAGTACATCCATTAAGCTGAGGAGTAGGAGTCTAATATCTTCAGAAATTTGTTAGCTAAGGAGGGTGAGTTCAATCCTTGGTACAATTACAAGAGTCAACACAGTTAACAAAATGAATGAGTTAAATAGTTTTGAACAACTCTTGAGAAGAAGTCCTTTTTAAATACAAAATTATTCTATATTAATAATTTTAAAGCAATTAAAAATAATTATTAAGAATATAAGCTTTTTTTGTGTCTTCAAATATGAATAAAATAGAATTTTTCCTCAGTTTCATCTGTCTCCTTGTCACATCCAAAGTGTTGGTTGATAACATTCTTATTTTAATTGATTTTGTTAGATTTATTATCGTTTCCTTTAAAGACATTCCAAGAACTTCAATTCTTATGGTTGATTATAACATAGAAAGGATGTTTAATCAGTCTCTTCTTGCTTTTATTGGACTAGTATTTTTTTTCTTTGCATGGGAATGATTTATGTTGGCTCAAAATAAGGTAAATACATTTAATTACTTGAAACATTTATTAATTCATATTACTCCTTGCAATATTGTACCAGATATATGAGTATCAATATGTCTGTAGCCTAATGACAAAAGAAAACATTTACTTTACATAACAAATA
Organism: Acanthosepion lycidas; assembly: GCA_963932145.1. Lineage (NCBI taxonomy): Eukaryota > Metazoa > Mollusca > Cephalopoda > Sepiida > Sepiidae > Acanthosepion > Acanthosepion lycidas. Next base: position 87,704,103 of record OZ010572.1, on the reverse strand, counting down.
TTTCTTACAGTATGATCTCCTTCTTTTTCAATGCATTTAATTACATAGATTGAACATTAATGAAAATTTCAAATCAAAATTTTATAAATATAAGTTAAGCTCTGAACTTATTGATATATATATATTTGATGGCATGAAAACCCTTCATGTTTTAGCAGTTAGTACATCAAATGTTATTGGAACTTCTTATTGGCCTAGTTCAAAACAAGTTTCTTTATTACAAATTATTAGGGGAATGTATAAGTATTATAGTTTATAAAATACATTGTGCATGTGAGAGTGACTTTAAAAATATTGCTAAAATTAAATGTCTAGTAAGATATTCTTTTAAAATTACTAATAAACTTTTAATCTTACTGTAACTATATAGTACCATTCAAATTATTTCCTCAGGCAGATCCAGTTTGATGACCTACCATGCTGGTCTTCACGTACTCAACAATGTTATTTTCTGGCTTCACTGAATTTTAAATGTGTATGCATCAATAGCAGCAAACTTAATTGATGGTTTTAACTATCATTCTCATTTTATATATATATATATATATATATATATATATATATATATATATATATATATATATATACACACACACTCACACACATTGGTGAGATTTTATTATGCAAATAAATATTTTGTTTTCACTATAAAATTGGTATTTTCACACACACACATATATATATATATATATATATATAAAAAATATTAATTCTAGATATCTGACTCATAGTTGCTCTTTTTATCCTCAATATTAATAATTAATTAGAAATAATTAACTGAAAGATGTTTGGGAAACGTCAACTCTGTTGTGTGTGTGAAATTGTTATTGTTTCATCTACCTTCTACTTCCAAGTTGACTGCTTTCATTTATTCACTTGGAGAACATCTAATAATAATAATTATAATTAAAATAACATTTACATGGTAACACAATAAATACATTATCATATCTTTTAATTTGCCATTTATCCCATATATTATGGATTAAATCCTATGTCATCAACCAACAAAATACAACACAAAAATTCAACAAATATTAGAAGTCTTAACTATAAAAAACAAATAGTGCAGTATCCATAAAATTTAATTCGATTTAGGAATGGACAAATTAAAGATGTTTCCAAACTAAAAAAAAAAAGTTACAATAGCATTACAAGCTTATGTGTTGAAGACGTGATACTTGTAAAAGCTTGACACAAGATCCACTGATGTGTAAAGAAACACAATGGAGAGTCACAAAAACTCTTTTGATAATAGCTATGAATACCAAAAGTCTTCAGATCACATTAGACAGTTTACATTCAAAACTCTGTCTGGAAACCATGAAAAAAGTTTAAAATAAAGCCAAAAAAATAATAGTTAAATAAAAAACTTTTGATGGTATTCATGAAAATGTTATGCTGTATTTCTCTGCATTTTGCAATTTATTCTATCATAATTTATCCATTCAAAATTATCAGTTGTACAGTTTGGAAGTTGCCTGTTTATTACTTAGGTTTTAATTGGAAAATTTACTTGTTTCTTGCTTGAGAGCACTTTCCAGATTTCTTTTCCATCTCAAAAACTCTCTCCTGCTTCTTGCACACCACATATATCAAAATACAAGGCTGGAATTTAATTAAGCTTATGACTGTCGTTTAAGTGGTTAGATTAACCTGTTAGAGCAGTTAAATTGTTTGTAAAGCATATCAAAGTAGCAAGGAGAAATAATAATCTTAAAATTGTATGCATTATAAAAACATCCTACTTTTAAAACTTGATTTACATTACATTTATTTTTGATGCCTTTAAAACTATTTCTATGAATGACATTCTTTCCCCCCCCTTTTGTATTTTTATTATAATATTCGTTCACATTATTCGGTCTATTGTCCTCATATTTGTTGTCATATTTATCACGTCATTTCTGCCGTTGTATGCTCTGGCCTTCTTCAGGTGGTTGGAATGTTGAACTGAACCCTTTATTTCCCTTGCTGGGGTAGACTGTTCTACTTCCACATGCCATGTCTAATGGATGCCAGTTATCTCCTGTTAATTCACCTCTCCAAGTTCTCCACTGCCTTAACCAGGTATTGAACTCACAGCTCTTTGGGTCCTGTCACTGGATTTAACCGTCTTTTTCTACTGTGCCATGTGTCCTGAATTTCTGTGACTTATAAACTTAATGTCTTCAGCATCATTTTTTACCAGAGATCATATTGCAATTTTTGTTGTTATTATTGCTTTTCTCTGGCACTCTTTATTACTGGTTCCCATATTGTATTCATTTCCATGCTTGGTCTGCTCAGGAGATTTTTGTACTGTACTGTCTTATACTGACAAATTCTTTGTCTAATGTCTCTAGGTCGCCACTTACGACTTATGACTGCTCGGTGTTGTAAGCAGCAGACAATCCCTTTGTTTACACTGTATGGATGGTGGGAGTTGAAATTGAGCTACTGTCCAGTTAATGTTGTTTTGTGGTATACAGATGTCTTGAACTCATGCTCTGTTCAATATACTAGAACATCCAGGAACGGGAGTGTGTTGTTACTCTCTTTCTTCATCATGAACTGTATCAAAGGTTTTATTGAGTTCACATGGCCCAGTAGAACCTGGACATCTTCCTGATGTGGCCAGAGTATGAAGATTTCATCTATGTATCTTAACCATAGAGTTGGCCTTAGAGATATAGATTCTAATATCATTTCCTCAAAGTATTCCATGTATATATTCACCATTGCTGGTGATAATGGCGAGCCCATGGCTAAGCCCTCATCTTGTCGATATATGTATGATCCCATTCTGAAGTGTTGTTTGTGTACAGAAAGTCAACATCTCTATGAGATTATCTACTGGAATACTGGTCTGTTCTCCTAGGGATGAGTCATAGGCCAATCTGTCTCTGACTAAGAGTGCCTCCTCCGTGGGTACCTTGTTGAACAAACTCACCAAGCTCACCATCTGGTTGGATAGGATGGAGCATCTTTGATTATTTCCACGAAGTGAGCAGAGTTTCAGACATATGAAGTAGACTTTCTGATCAATGGATCAATTATATCTACAAGGAAGTTACTGAGAGGGTGGCACACAGAGCCTTGGCAACTAACAATTGACCTGAGCGGAATACTATCTTTGTGAATTTTAGGGAGACCATATATGTGAGGTAGGTTGGTGTAATGCTGCAATAACTGCCTATACATCTTAGGTGCGAAGTGATCTGTGTTCTTGATTAGTATCTGTGACAGTTCGCATTCCATTTTCATTGTAGGATCCTTTTTTACTTTGCTGTAGTTACCATTGCTAATGAGGTCTTCCAGCTTTCTTGTATAATCTGATTTGTCCATCACTACAGTAGCATTACCTTTGTCAACTGGTAGTGATGATGTTTTCGTTCCTCTGCAGGGATCTGATTGCCAGCCTCTCCAGCTTTGTGATGTTTGACTTGAGAGGCTTGGCTTTCTCCCAGGTCTGTCTCATCTTCTATCTTAGTTCATCTGCCTGACATTGAGGGAAATTCAAGGCCACTTCCTCGATTCTGGCAATGTTGTCCAAGTATGGTACTTGCCTGATTGCTGTGGTGAAGTTGAGACCTTTATTTAATACTGACTCCTAAGAGGCACTCGGCTGATATTGGCTGATGTTGATTACTGCTTTCATTGGTGGGTGATGGACCTTGTGTATCACCTTCTGATCTTCCAATCTATTTAATTTTTGTACTTGGTAAGCTATGTTCTTGATTTTTTGGCTCTGACACACTTCATTTTAGCACAGATTCCTGTAACTCATCTGAATTGTAAATTGCTGTCTATGCTAATTTTTCTTGTTAGTCATAAACACCAAAACGGCATCTATTGCTTTCCCTTGTGGGCTTGCATTCACACAAGACCTTCTGTTGGTTTAGCTTGCAATTTCTATACCTTTCACACACCTATATCTCAACTCATAACAGATGGGATACAATGGGTCCTAAGGGATGAGAAACCTCTGAGATGACCCTGATACTGTTCAATAATAACCAATCCATCAACCTTTACAGAAGTTAGTAGCAACATGTGGGCTCAATTAGCCACTTCTTAAGATACCCAAATGATGACAGAATTATATATTGTGATATTCACATTGGATCGATCAGCTAATAAAGGTCCATCTGAACTGCTTCACGTGCCTGCAGGAAATGTGCTACTGATGGTGAGTAGACATAGTTTAAGCATGGTAAAAAGATTTGGACATTAAATAAAATGAAAAACATGAAGTTATAAGGTTCAAAACATAGCTGAAGTGAACTAACTATTGATGGGACTGAGCATCATCTGGTACAGGGTAGCTATTAGTGAGAATCTTCAAATGGAACCATTTTCTATAAGGGAAAGAATAAGAGTTTAATAGTGTAGGAGTTTTAATTAATAGTGACATTGTAGGTAACATTTCAACAAGATATAAAACTATGGGAAAGATGCTTTTTGAAAAATAATCTATATACACCAACTTAAAAAAATTTAGGATGAGGAAATTGAAAGGTTTTGTGATAATATTAGTAGTGTTATAGTTAGAAAACAAATTACACCATTTTAAGGAGCTTTAATAGAAAAGTATTGATAAGAAAAGAGGGGGAATCTACTAAAACTTGGAATAAGGAACATAAAAGACCAATTAAATTTTAATAGAGATACAAAATGGCATTTATGTGATACTGAGCTGTCAGCCCATGGTCAACTCCCAGTCGTGTTGCGAAGCAGTAATGTTTCTTCCACCGACGTTTTGGGGTTGACTCTGAGTCGTTGCCACCAGCCTGTGTCCCGGTCGATTGGTGGTCATACCCAGTTCAATACCAGCTTTGTTGTTCCCAGCTCACTTCCAACCTCTGGTTACCGAAGTAACTGCTTCGATCTCAAGTCTAACCTGCCCACGTTGTGATTTTGATCTTAGATAGATGAGATCAATCAGGTGTCGAGCTGTAGTGTAAGTTGAGTCCAGACTGAAGGTGATATTGCACAAGCATAAAGAAAAAGAAGCAAATAAAAGAAAAAAAACACAAGAGGTTCAAGTATGTTAAGAAATAACAAATTAACTTTATCCGTCTGTTATATACAGGAGTGTGTTTTCCTCCCAGCACGTTTTCTACTGATTGTGACACTTCTATGTTTCTTAAGCAAGTTTTGGTATCTTAAGTCAACTGGTTTAGTTCTTAGGTGCTGGTTTGGCTTCGTTCGTCAGTATAACTTGCTATTGGTAGGATAGGCGAAGTTGGAAGTTGTGGAATCTCTCAATCAGCTTCTATGAGGCAACACTCTGGTTCCCGCTACCCAATGTAACTGAACTGTACTGACTGTTGAACGGCCTGAGGACATTCGTTTATATGGGTACCAACCAAAAACCGGTGCGAGGCTAGAGGCATCCTGGGGTTCTTGGTAAGTCTCGATTTCCAACAAGAATCTCTTTGTTGTCAGGTCAGGAAAATTGATTACTTCGCATTTTTGGAAAATTAATCACTTTCCATTTTGGGGAGGTCTTCCTTGTCTGTGAGGGGAGGTCAAAGGAGAGCTATCCTCCTAAACTCTTCCTCTCTCACATTGATATCTCATACCAATCCCTTCAGTGGGCGTTAATAACTTCTCCGTCCTTCTCATCCATTCACCTCTGCCCTATCACCATTGCTACCACTCGACAAATGGCATCCTGGCCATGCGGGTGTGGCTAAACTGGCCTCCTTAAAATTATAACCAGAATTTTTGTTTACAAAATTCTCCTTTTTCCCATCGGACAAAATTTTTATGAATTTCACATTGCCACTTGAAATCTATCAGATCATTTGGTCACTCAGAATCCACTTAGCCAGCACTCTTTACCAATTCCATCAATCACTGTCAAAGTTTGTCATCTGGTCCCTTCATGAAGTTAGCTTTTACTGGAACCCTTGGCTTCTTGAGAAATTAAATTCCTTATCTCACCAAATCACAATTCTTCCATGCTATCTTTTCTCATGCCCAAAATTTTATAATCACCATTGCTACTCAATGTCTTGGTGTCTGAAAGCGACACTTTGGTAAAGTAAATAATAACAATCCTCTCCACTCATATCTGGATAAATTTTTCTCTCATGCCAAAATTCCCACAAATACCATATGGCTTTTGCCTTGCTGGCACTCAAGAAAAAAAAAAAACGATATTTTGGAAAGATAATTAACATTGATTCTCTTCACTCCGTATCGGCAATCATCTCAGGCCAAAATTTTTATGACCGCCATGTGGTCTGCCCGATATATTAATGCTTTGCCTTTTTTCCAAATTCTCATATTTTCCTCGGCGAGGCATTTCTTTACAACAATACTAATCAATTTGACAAAATCTCACATATGGCTTTTTCTACGGGTCCACTGTCTTTTGTGTTAAGTAACTTTTTTTCGGAAATAAAATCAAATCTTTTTAATATTGAACAGTGTATCTTTCGGGCTATCCTCTCTCTGTTTCTAGCATTTCCTTGTTTAATTTTTATGGTTAATTAGTTAGCCATAGCTAAATAGTGTCACATTTATGAATTCATTTTTTCAAAAGTGAAGATGCTGTAAATGGATTTGGAAAGCTGAAATGAAGAAATAAGAAGAAATGAAATTACTACATAATTGCTGACAAAGCCAGTATTGTTAAAGCTATAACTGTCATAAACAAAGTTTAAGCAATCATTGGTAGCTTGCAAAGTTAAATTTAACTTTAAAATTGAGACAAACATTGATTTTCAGAAAGAAAACATATTTTAATTAAGTTAGAGAGTGCATCAAATTTCAGGTAGAAATTAAGAGAATTCAGCTTTTGTGGAACGATGAAAATAGCATAGAAAATATGAATAGCAAATTGATAAATATAATTAAGTAAGCATCAGAGGGTAAAACATAAAAAACAAAAATAGCAATAAGAAAGGAAATAACTGGTGTAAAATACAAATGTTATAAATAGTAAGATAAAACTGAAAATGAACCATTGAACTAATCAACTAAAAATCTTTCTCACTTATATATACACACACACACACAAATCTGGAAAGAATGGTAAATGCTTTCAGGAAAGAAAGAGCTTGGAACATACTCAATCTATAACTCACATAAATAAACAACCATTCTTTCCATTGAAAGGCAAAAATAGAAAAATTACCAAATGTAGGAACAAGATATTAAAGAATAGTTGAAAACTAGTATGCAAACATGTATGTTTCATAAATAAAAATAACATCAACAGTCACTCCAGCAGATACTAGTAATGTTACTTAGGTAACAACAGATGGAATAAAGTTTGTGTTTCAAAATGTGGAAAAGCACCAGGCAAAGATGGCAGAGTAACAGACATTTTGAAATATGCAAGAGAAAAATTCTCCAAATTTATTTACCTATGAATAGTCCTACTACCTTATAAAAAGGAGAAAAAAGGAACTTGGCCACCATCATCCTACTACATTATTATTGAACATATACTCAGAAGTATTTGCATACTAACAAAGATCCTATATGAAAACTGCCCATGCAGGGAGTTTTTACGAGTAGCTATTCAATAACATATGATCTATAAAGAATAGATCAATTGATTAACAAAAACAGCAGAATAAACCACTTTGTTTAATTGTGATTGACTATGCAAACACATTTAACACAGTAGAACATGTGATAGTCTTTACTTTCACTATGAGAGCAAGTAAGGAAAACTACATGAATATGTACAATAACAATACTGCAATAAAGATACACAAAGATAAATAAAAAATGAATATTGGAAAGGTGACATTCATTGGAATTATTTAAAGCAGGCATTGACGTTTTCTTTTGGAAAATGAACTGGGAAGGGAGTAAACAAACAATATTTAAACCATCTATATTTTGCTGAGAACTTTGATATTAAATTCATTGGATGAATTAAGAGAAATACAAATGATCAAAATAGGAAAGGTGCATATATTTAAAAACAAAAGAAATAGAACAAGAGAAATGTTCAGTTGTAATATTCAGAAAAAGATCATAAAATAGAAGAACTGAAAGAATTTCAAGAATACTCACAATTAATAAGATTAAAGAAAGACCATGGAAATGAAAGAAATGGTATCTGGCAATAAGGTGGCAAGCATAGATGAAATGAAAGGTACCTTGCCAATATGATTAAAATGTATAATGCCTACCTAAGATGTACAAAACATGGGAACTAAAAAAAATCAGTTTGAAAATAACTTGGAACTGCACAAAGATCAATTCTAGAGATGACTTAAAGTGATAGAATGATTTCAACATGGATCAGAAAAAAGATCAAAATAAGGGATGTCATAGAAATTATGAAAAGACCAAAATTGGGCAGGATGCATAGCAAAAACAAAGGATAACAGGTAGAGTAAAAAGTCGCTTGATTGGTATCTGATTGGTGGTATATGCAGACAGAAAATTAAGAAATGAAATATGAAGAGTTTATGGGTAAGGCATGGTAGAGAATAAAAGGAATGATTTGGGAATGGCATTTATTCTTCAGTGGACTAGCAGTAGTGGATGATGACCATGATTATAATAATAATAATGGTGATCTCCAGACCAAATATCTCTGATATCGAGCCCTCTTCCCCTATATAGTAAATTTTAAACACATGCACATATATATATATATATATATATATATATATATATATATATATATATATTTTATTTATTTGGACAAGCTTACTGTCTTGTCAATAAGTAAAAAAAATAACTAAAAAATAGAAATCAATCTTCTATTGTTTTAAATCAAATGTGTAGGAATGAAAAATTGTTGCCCAAATGTGTGTGCGCACACACACACACACACACACACACACATAGTGTAAATTTTGGTATATTTATACATGAAGAGATCTCAATATTGGAGATAGTTTCTAGATATAAACAATGTGAATATAGGACTCTACACTGCTTGGTGACTGTCAGTTTCATGCTTTGATTCAATCTTCAGACCAAGATAAGTTAGTTTGAAGATCACATCGAAACCTGGAACTGAAAGTCTGTATGCAGTTTTGGTTCCTATGTCTGTGTTCTTTCACATACATATGATTAAAATGTTAACTATGAAAATATGTACTTTTTAGGTGATAGTTTTGTGATTTCTGTGTCATTTGATTATAGGTTAAAAGTTATAAATTCCTTTTCTCTTTTTATCTTTAGAAAATTCTTTATTCATCATATTTTTAAGAAATAATTGCTGGCATTGCATAATGTCTTTATTGATGCAACTCTTACATCTGTGTATGTAAAATGCAGATATAACTATTGCCCCTCCCTTCTCTCTCTGCATTGGTGAATTTTAAATATAAAACAGAATTTTAATATTTTTTACAGAAAGAGGATAAGAAGGAAAAACCAGCTGTAGATTATGTCTTCTTTGTGTAAGTAATATTTTTTCTTATATAGAAAATATTATATATATATATTTGAAAACTTTCTAAGGTAAAAAGTAAGCATGAGATTTCTTTCTAGTTAATTATGAATTTATAAAAGTCTGCCTATAGCTGAGTCATCAGTTTTTATGTGAATGTAATCTGGAAAGATTAATTTTATACAGTTCAATAAAATGAATATTTGGTAGAATAAATTATTCTTAGCTGTTTTATTTCTATTACCAATATGATTATTTAACTGTGATTATTGACTTTATTGTAATTGTTATTTTCATTACTCTTATTATTATCAGTGGAGATTGAAGTAAAAAAATATCTTTCTTGCGAGAGAGAAAGATCTGTTTGCTTTTATATCATTTAATTGTTCTGTGCAAAACTCTTAAATCTTTTGATCAAAATGTCTTCAGTTCAATGATCTAGTTAGTGTTATCACTTTAGAGTTGTATAATATATAATAATAGGCACAGAGATTACAGTAATTTACTGGACAACCAACTTTAAGGTTGTCAAATGATTCTTTCTTTCTTGAATTTGATTATATGTTTGGATTTTCTTTTATTTTGTAGGAGACTGATAAAAATCTTGAAAATTCTTATCCCAGGCTGGTTTTCCATTGAGGTAAAGAAAAAAAATTAAAATTTCATTTTGTATGCTCTTTTTACTTCTGGAGGCTGTGGTTGAAGCCAATGCTGATTTCATTGAATAAATTTACTCTTTCGTATTTCAAGATATTTTTGTGCGATTTTGGTAAATATATTTGTTAAAATGAGATGTCAGTGTTATTGTCATTTTTGTCTAATTTAGACGACAATTTATCCATCGCATCCGGTAGAATCATAGTATGTAATATGCTATTCAATTTCTTGTTTCCATTAATTATTTTAAAATTATGCATTGTGTAAAAGAGTTTTTCACCTGCTAGAGAATATTTTATATTTAAATATAATTATTTTCTGTATATTGAGAGTATATATTGGTATGTTTTAACGGCAGAAATAATGCCTGAATATGTCTATGTGCAGCTATTTATTCTATAGATCTTGTGGCTCACATGCTTTAGTTTTCTAGTTGTAGTAACACTTGTTTAATATAATAAAATAGCTTCAACCTATTCAGAATTCAAGAACAACAAAGAAATATCTTTGAAAATTCATAGAAAATGTATTTGGAAGTATTGCCTAAAAGCAAAGGCTAACTGACATTTTTACATGATATTCAGGGCATTTGTTCATTAAGAAACTCTGCAGTTTTCTCTATACAGATGAGACATGGCATCTTTAGTTATTTGTATAAAAGTCTACACCTAAGCCTATTGTAAATTTGTTGTTGATTTTATATGCATTCTAAAGAATAATTTATAATTATGAAAACAGTATACATTCTCTAAATTAGGATTTAATGTTTATATTTATATTTCTTTTTTGATAAACATGGTATCTGTTAATGCACTTAATAGTCTTTACTTTCTTAGACTTATAAAAAAATAAAAACTAATAGTAGATGCCAAATAAACACCTTGTTGTTTCACTGACATTATTATTCTACTATTTCTCATTCTACAGACATGGTACTTGGTAATGGTTGCAATTTCTCTGATTGCCCGAACATATGCTGATGTGTGGATGATACAAAATGGCACAGCAATTGAGAGGTAGGTTTTGTGCTTTGTAACAATGAAGCCATTTTGTTTCTTTTTGTTAAAATATTGTACGAAGGTTCAACATTTTAGCTCATATACTAAAATTAAATAAAGAATTGTTTTGTACCAACCAAATTATTCCTAAAAGTCTCGTTATCATTGATTAAAATATTAATTTAAAATCTTGTATACTTAGCTCATCTTTTGTTACATTTTGTTAAATCCAATGATTTATTATGATTTGCATTCCAACTGGGTTTTTATGAGGAAACAAGTATAAGCATAGAAAAAAAATCACTTTTTTAATTGTATTTCATATGTATTCATAGAATTTACAATATGAATGTAAGTTTCATAGCAAAAGAGAATGGCATGTAATAAGTAAGAAAGTTTGTTTTTTTCACACATATTTGAATATAGTCATATCACTCAGTCTATTCTGTTGTCAGTTTGTATGCACTGACCCAGTCTAATGGAGAGAAGTACTTCCTGAAAAATGGTGTATATTTATTGCTTTCCAATCATAAATGGTCAAAAACAGCTAACAGTTAATTAAAAGTATGTAAGCTTCAAATGAACTATGATTTTAATATCTAATTTCATATAATAACATTTTTATAAAAATTACATTTTTTTTTTCTTTGTGAAGGAATATAAAATAATACATCTATTTTGTAATGCACTTTGAAATTATATCATTCATTATTTTAAAACTTTATTTTTAAATGAATGTTTTTTTTTTATTCTTGTCAACTTTAACAAATGCCTATAAATCAAGAGTTTCATATGGTGTTGGAAAACTTTTTCAATAGTTCCTTATGTTATGTTATACGATCAACTTTTCTCTTTTCCCTAAGATTATATTGTTTCATTTATTCTGTATTCTATTTTGTCTTTCAGTGCTATCATTGGCAGAGATATGGAACTTTTTAAAGTCCATTTATTTCGATTCATTTATGCAATGCCGGCAGTAAGTAGATTCAAATACAGTTGATTTAGACATTTACAAAAATTAAATAATTCCTCTTTCTATATTTATTTTGATTTTTGATTTCAATGTGTTATTTACTCCCAGTAGAGGAAAATCTCCTTTTCTCAAATTGAATGTTAGTAATTTTCAATATAATTTGGTGGCAGGAAGGATGTCACCTTTTGTCTTGCTGCTGATGGTAGTCCTTTTAGTGTTACATCACTGACCTTCTAAATATCCATAGCAGTTTTATTTATTTATTAACTTTTATTTCAACAGAGAATAGATGATTTCATGTGAATCAAAGAGATAACTGTGACAATTAGGGAAATAGTAGTGTCCATCTTATCAAGTCCACCTCTTAAACTGGTATAATGTTTTTGAGTCGTCTATTTATGGAAGGTTTTTAGAAATATCTTAGATGGGATGGAGAATCAGGAAGAAAATTAACTTTTGATAAATTAAAGTATAAAGGGATCATTTATGTGCATAAACTTTGAAGTAAGTACTTTGGAAGCAGAATATTTTTAGCTTTAATCTAGGAATTGGGTTAATAAAAGTTTGGGAGGACCAAACAGTTTTTTTTTTTCCATATAATCCTACTTCTATTTATTTTAACCATTCTGTGTTTTCATTATTATTTAACAAATTACTTTTTTTATTTTACAGGTTTCTGCAACAAATAACTTCTTGAAAGTAAGTATAATAAATATTTCTAGTGGAAAATGATATCTGTCTAAATTTCTGGGATGAGGAAATTTACATGTTGAATATATATATATATATATATATATATATATATATATGTGTGTGTGTGTGTGTGTTTTCTGTTCAATCATAGGTCTTTGTTAAAGCATTAATTATTGTCAATTTTGAGTGTCTTTACTTCATGCAGTGCTTTTAATGAAATAATTATCAGTGATCAACATTTAATGATATTACAATTAGAGCATGCATGTTTAGTAGAAGAGAAATGTTGTTATTTTAAGTCCATGTCATCATAACAGAAAGAATTTGTAGTTGATTAAAAATAAGTCACAAAACTTTGTATTGGCTAAAGTCCTCTATTAAATTTTAATGTCAGAACTTTTATTTGAAAAATAATTTTTCTTGAACCAATTGTTGCACAGCCTTAAATATTAATTTATCAAAAAAATAAATTTGTGTAATACTTATAAATATTTTTTAATTTATCTATATTGTAAATTGATTTGATTCTTATTTTTGAAACATGGAAACATTTTCAGAATTATTCTTTGGGTTCAACCATCTTGTTTTACCTAGACTTGCTATTATTTCTTTTCTTTTTTTTCTTCTTTTTTTGAAATAACATTTTGATCTGTACAAAAATTAGACTTGGCTAATTGGTTAATGGAAACATTTGTGCCAAATTTGTTATGCCAGTAAATGTTTATTTGAAGAAACATGAAGATTACCAATATATAATATTACATAATTCATAAAGATTGTGATTTATAAACATGAATAGAATTGTTTACAGAAATTTACTAAATTTTAATATTTTTAATTCTTTATGATAATTTAAAATCTTCCAAGATTCAGTATCTTTCTTACTGCACTAAATGATTTAATATTTTTAAAGAAAAAGTTAATATCACTATTTACATGCAAACTATTGTCCTCATCTTTGTTGTTGTTATCACAACATTTCAGCCATTGTACCCCCAAGCTTGCATCAGTTGTAAACTGAACCCTTTAATCTTTGTGGGTAGATTGTTCTAGTTCCATTACTGATGTGTAGGGATATCTCATCTAGTTCTTATTTTTAGTATTGTTCACTCTATTTCCACTGAGTTCAAGTACACACTGCCTGGCTTGGGGATTGAACTCGCACCGTGTCACCAAATTCATAAACCAACCTTTTAAGGTTTAGGTTTAAGGCTCAAAGTTCTCTACAAAAAATTGTCCACTAGCCTAGCGTTGGTTCATGAATTTGGTGAAATAGTAATCCCTGGGCTGGGCAATGTGGACAAATAGCCTACATGTAAATAGTGTAAATCCTATTAACTTCTCAGAAGTTAGTTAGTATCCACTTGTATTTATTATTGTTCTGTATATCATTATACAAAGGCATTACTAATCATTACCATTTCTCCTTTGTGCAGTATGGCCTCAGTAAACTGAAACTACGATTCCGAATTCGTCTCTCTACACATCTGTATGAAAAGTATCTAAAGTAAGTAAAGGTATTTTTTTTACTTTTCACTGTAGGCATAATAATAATAAGAATAATATGTATTTAGAAAAAATTCTAAAATGACAAACAACTGAAATACATATTTTTCTTTTATTTAATAATATTTTGTGATTTTAACAAGTTTTATTAGGTTTCCAGTCTCACAATAGCTGCGTCAGATTGCATATGTATGATGAAAATTGCTGATGGGTGAGGATTTCTCTTTGAGGAACAAATAAAAGAAAAAGATAAACTTACTTATATATAAATAGCAAGTCTTTACCATTCGAGTAATGGCTTAGATAAAATTACAAAAAGATTAATTTTTTATCAATTAAATATTGCAAATTTATTTTGTAGAAAGAGCATAAAAAGTGAGCAGTTTTTGTTTTTTTTATTTATTTTGAAAACTTGTTATACTTGTTATAATCTTACTTTTGATTTTAAAAGGTGTCTGTAAACCTCACCTAATAACATGATGTGGGTGGGAGGTTACTAAATATCAAATTAAAGAACATGATAATTATTGGTGTAGATGCTGTCTTTGTTATTCAGAAGAAATCATTTTCAGTTGTTTAACTATTGTTTATAATATTGTATTAGCATTCATTCTTACTTCACCCTGTTTTTTGATTCTTAGTCATTTTTTTAAAAATCTGTTTCCATGCTCTTCTCTCAGAATAACTTGCTGACAATGATCACTTATTGACTAGAAGAATATATTCTGTGTGGAAGGTTAGAGACAACAGTTCAAAATGTTATTTGTATTGGATAAAAAAAATATAAAAAAAAATATTTTTCTGCTTATTTTATTTTTGCTTCTTACTTTTGAATGTGTGTGAGTCAGTGTTTCTTTATCTTGACTTTTTCTAATCTGCATGGATAGGGGTTTTACATTTTACAAGATGAGTAACCTAGACAACCGAATATCCAACCCTGATCAACTGCTCACACAGGATGTTGTGAAATTTTGCAATTCTGTTGCAGATTTATATTCTAACTTGAGTAAGGTGAGTTTTATGCCATTCAACTGTATTCTTTTTCTATTTGTACCTTTTTCTCCCTTTTGTTTGAATTTGGGTCATTTTACTGATTTCTTTATTTCACATTTTTTTTATATTAATGTACAATTAATAGCTAAGCTATTATAAAATATTTCTATGTGTTTGATCATATTTAGTTATGGATAGATTTAAAAATAGTCATTTTTTATGATTTAAGGATGATTTGGTTTGCTTAACTTAAAATTATTTTAGCATATCAATTGATGAGAACGTGGTAATCCTCTAAATTACTTTTCTGTTGGTAATAGAATATGGTGCATAAAATAATGCTTATTTTTTTGCAAAACAGTCTAAATATTGACATTTCATCTTTATTCTTTGGTTTCATTTTTATAAAATATTTTAATTTATTTCATTTTTCAATTTCAGCCTGTATTAGATGTAATCATTTACACACTAAAGTTAGCGAGTAGCATTGGACCCCAGGTAAGAAACGAGATATTTTTCCTCGCATTTCCTTTCTTTTTCTATATTATGTAATTAGATTTCGTTTGTCATTGGTGTACATTGTTTTTTTTTTTCTTTAAATAAGTATCAAACAAAAACTGCTGTAAATTTGATGTATGAAATAACTTTATACATAGCAATTATCTTCATGCCACTAGATTTCTCTTTTTATTAAATTTTCTTCACTTGCCTCTAAAATAGTCCAATATATTTTGTCTTCAGTGTATTTTTCTTTAAGTCATTACTAAGAATTCAAATAAACCTTTTAATTTAAGTTCTAGTTTGGTAACAAAAAACCTTTTCAATTATATTTTTCTTGTTTATTTTAAAAATTTTACTTTATTTTTTATTTAAGGGACCAGCAACCATGTTGGGGTACTTGGCTATTTCAGGATTACTGCTAACTCGGTAAATTCATGTTTAAAAATGCTTTTCAATTAATCCTTATCTTTGGTCAACTTTTTTACATAAAAAATATATAAATTAAAAGTGTACAATTTAAGATTTCATGTTATGAATTTAATTCACATCTCTTGATTGAGCAAAGTATATCAAAATACATAAAAAGTTAATCCAGTTAAGGTATTTTTATATCAATTTATTTGCAATGTTTTTTTGTTTTGTTTTTTTATCAGAGTACGCCGTCCAGTAGCAAAGATGACAATGAAAGAGCAACGTTTGGAAGGAGATTATCGTTATGTCAATTCTCGGTTGATAACCAATAGGTTAGCTACTTTTTAATATTTTTGTGTGTTGGATGCATTGTCATAATTATAGCCAGTAGTATCTTCCATATTTAGTTATTTGGAAAAAAAAAACTTTCAGTAGAATTGATACTTATGTTCTTGATTAATTTTTATTTTCTAAAATGTTTTAAATAAATTTAATGAAGACTTTTTGCAATCTGGTAGCATTTTGAAATTTCACTCAGACAATCATTTTGTCATACTGGTTTTGCTAACCATTGATAGTTGGTTTGATTCACATTGGATGGTCTATAAATTTGACCTGATGTCTGAAGAATCAATATAGGAACTGACTAGTAGATACTAATTATGCGGGCAGTAGATACAAATGGATATTGAACATAAAATGTAAAATTGCTTTGATTTAACTGACTGATCAAAACATTAATATTGTGATCACATGTGAAAACCAACAGTAGAATTGCAGAAGTTTTAGAAATGAGTAACTAAAAAAGTTGTGTGTCTATATTTCTGAGATGAGGTATTATGTACAGTATTTGCATTATGCGGACTATTGTCCTCATCATTTGACATCATCAAACATGGCATGTGGAACTAGAACAGTCTAGCCCAGTGATCGAAATAAAGGGTTCAGTTTGAAATTTCAACCACCTGAAGAAGGCCGGAGCGTACAACGGCCGAAACGTTGTGATAAATATGGCGACAAAGATGAGGACAATAGTCCGCATAATGTAAATACTGTAAAAAAGTTGTGCTAAAAAGAAAATTATATATGCAATCCATATTCAGAAATTTAAACGCATCCTCAGTCTGAATCTTTTGCATAATGAATAATTGATTCTCATATTTCAAGACATCATTCTTTCCAAAAATGATTTCCTGCCAATTTTGTATTCATCTGATTTACTATAGATGGAGTAAGTTATTTCTAAATTGTCATGTTTCATTATAAAATAGGGAATTAATAAACCTTTAATAACCAAAGAAGTAATTTTCCATATCTGTCTATATTTCTGAGTTGAGGTATTATGTACACTATTATCCACATCTTTGTTGTCATATTTATCACAATATTTCAGTCATTGTATGCTCCGGCCTTCTTGGTTGGAATGTCGAACTGAACCCTTTATTTTGCTTGCTGAGGTAGACTTTTCTACTTCCACGTGCCATGTCTAATGTTATCTCCTGTTAATTCAAGTTCTCTACCGCCTTAACCAGGTATTGAACTCACACTCTTTGAGCCCTGTCACTGGATCTAACTAAGGACTTTATCCACTGTGCCATGTATCCTTGAGGACATCTGTATGAATTTCTTCACCAACCATTTTTTTTACTGTTATCATTGCATGTTTTTTACTAGAGCTCATATTGCAATTTTTGTTGTTATTATTGCTTTGCTCTGGCACTCCTTATTACTGGTTCCCATATTGTATTCATTTTTATGCTTGGTCGGCTCAGATTTTTGTGGCCTCGCATATGCGTTGATTTCTTAAGTTTACGAATTTTCCAAATATGTTCTATGTCTATGATTTCAACCTGATCCCACAGAGGGCGGTGATTTCCCTTTTCTCTCCATATGTGGTCAGCCACACCTGATTTTTCTACTTCCCCTCATGTTACAGCTTTTTGGTGTTCTTGAAGCCCTATCTTAAGGGGGTGGCCTGTCTCCCCTTTATATTTCTTCCTGCTGCTGCACAGGATAGCGTACACACAGTCTTTAGTCATGTTCTCCTATATGGGGGAGTCTTAATCGGGAGAGGTATCTGCGAAGTGCCATCCAGCTTTTGAAGGTTGTCCTGATGTTATATGGACCGCAGATCCTTTGTATTTTTTCTGATAACCCCTTCACATAAGGCAGGCAGACTGTTTTCTGAGTGTTGTTGTCCTCCTCTTGTACCTGCTTATCCCGGTTTATTGGGGCTGCTGCCATGTACCCAGGGTAGTTGTTATGTTGTAGAGTACTGCTTATACTGGCCAATTCTTTATCTAATGTCTCTGGGTCACCACTTATGACTTTTGCTCAGTGTTGTAAGCAGTGGACGATCCCTTTCTTTATGTTGTATGGATGGTGGGAGTTAAAATTGAGTTACTGTCCGGTTAATGTTGGTTTGTGGTATACGGATGTCTTGAACCCATGCTCTGTTTGAGATATTAGAACATCCAGGAATGGGAGTGTGTTGTTACTCTCTTTCTCCATCGTAAACTGTATCGAAGGTCTTATTAAGCTCACATGCTCCAGTAGAACCTGGACATCTTCCTAAACTAGAACAGTCTACCTCACCGAGCAAAATAGTTCAGTTTGACATTCCAACCACCTGAAGAAGGCCGGAGTGTACAACGGCCGAAATGTTGTGATAAATATGGCAACAAAGATGAGGACGATAGTCCGAGCAATGTAAATTGTGTAATTTTCCATATATTGTACTTTTATTTTTTTTCTCCTTTTCTTTCAGTGAAGAGGTGGCTTTCTACCAGGGCAACAAACGGGAACATAATATCATTATTGCTACTTTTAATAAATTGGTCAGTTGAAAAATTTTTTTCCTTTTAAATTCAGTTTAAAATAACATTCCTTAGATCCAGATTTTTATCATTTTCCCTATTTAAGAATCTTGTTTATAGGAATATGTATTTTAAGACAGTTATCTGTCATATCTGTAGTTCATAGAAAACAAAATAAATTGAATCCCATGATTCTTTGTATATGAAGAAGAGCAAAACTAAAATAAGGGAAGTTTTAAGAATCTAAAATCTAGTTTTAACATACTTGCATGTTTTTCATTTTACATATTTCTTGAATTTTTTCTTTGTTTCTTTTTGTCAGGCTGAACATGCTAGTAACTTCATATTTTTCCGCATGCAAATGGGTTTCATAGACAGTATCATAGCAAAATGTAAGTATTAAAGTTTCTTGTATTTTTACAATACTAATTTCTTTTGGTGTTTTTTGTCACAAAGGAAAAATAAATTATGAACCACTTAGCAGATTCTTTCTTTTAACTTCTGATTAATTTTTGCAATAATAATTGATAACTGAAATAATAGTATTTTTTTACCCCTAGTGAGAATCATTGACCATAATCTATAATACAATTTAATTTAGGTAAATGACATGTTGTTATTATTTTGTAACTAACAAATTATCCTCTTCAAACAGATGTTGCTACAGTGATTGGGTATTTGGTGGTCAGTCGTCCATTCCTCAATCTGGCCCATCCCAGGCATTTGCGAAGTAGCCATAGTGAACTTTTGGAGGTAAGGCCGGCATTGTAGAAACTTAATTAAACTTTGGATTCATTTTACTTTTTATGTTTATAGAAAATATAAATGAATAAATATTTATTTTGACATTGAGCAATTGTATATTTGTGTAGCCAGATTTATAATTTATCTTTTTTAAAAACACCAATTGTTTGTCTTTTTCATACAAAAATGAATACTTATTAGTTTTTAGTAGGATTTGAATGAAAAAATTAGATCTTAGTATCATAGTACAATCTGTGTCTTATGTTTAAATATTTTATGAAAATAAAAAGTTGTCATTAAATAAAATTAATCTATACTACAAAAACTTATGAAAGCTATGTGTGTCTAAGTCTTACTGGTAATCCCCAACACCGCTTCAGTTTTGATAAATTTCAAAAAGAACATAAATTTTAAGAGACAAATGCTTAAAAATTCAAACTCAAGAATGTAAATATTAAAATAAAGAATACCATTATTGTTTGTTGATCAGAAAACTATTTTTTCAGATAATTTGGAAAACTTTTGATATTTTATTTCAGGATTATTACAAAAGTGGTCAAATGTTAGTAAAGATGGCTGAAGCAATTGGAAGAATAGCATTAGCTGGACGTGAAATGACTAGCCTTTCAGGGTAAGAAGTATTTGTGTTAGTTTACAGGCTCAGTAGCTTTTTCTAATACTGATTATGATATTACCTGTTCTTGTTTTTATATATATATATATATATATAATTTGATTAATTTTTTTAATGTAAAATGAAAAGTGCTTTTATGGTTTTAATCTAGAATTTCTTAGGCTTTTATCTTTTCAGGTAATATCAACATTCAGAAAATTGATTCAGACTTTTAACCACTTTAAATTTCTAGTCTATATGTTTTGGAATAAAATAAAACTAATATTTGATTTAAGCAGAATTGTTAAATTTTATTTTAATGAAGCTTTCAAAGAAATTTAGATCATTCTTATCAAAATACTAAAGCCGTAGGTCATGAAAGAAAAAACAGTTTTAAAGTAATTCTATTTCACTGAAGTAGTTTTTAATAAAAATTAAAGTTTTATATTTTAGAGCCAATGATGCTGTGAAAAATTAATTTTTTTAATAGAAAGAAAATTATAAAATGGATATTAAAAAAAAAAACTCTAAAATTTCAGTTCTGTTTGAATAATATATTATTAAAAGAAAATAGTTGTATTCACACTTTCTTTTTTTCCTGCAGTTTCACAGCACGTGTAACAGAATTGATGAACGTTCTTGAAGATTTAAACAAAGGTCATTATGAACGTACTATGGTAACTGATAATGGTAAGTTTGCATTCAATTTTTTTAAACTGTCTTTTCCCGACTTGTAAGCCAAGTTCATTCTAAGACTTTGAAAAGAAATGTTGGTTTTTAATGTAGCTTTTTCTTATAAACAGTTCTCTAAGTTTTGGCAAAGTCTTATGATGTATATTATTAGTATCTGCACTCATTATTATTGTTGTTTTGTACTTTAAATAAAATTATTAAACATGGTTTAAAAAAGGTGAGACAGGATTTTTTATTAGAAATTTTTTTATAACAAAAAAAAAAGCATTTTATGATTAATTTTTGCTCTCATCGAATTATCCTCCTTTAGCCTTGATTACTGCAGCACAAATTTTTGGCATTCATTGCAAAAGTTTCTCAAAGTATAAGTTTGATAATTGATTCCATTCTTTTTTCAATGACTATAGGAGCTTTTTTTCATTTTTGGGATGGAAAGATTTCACTATTTTGTCAAGTTCATCTCATGCTAATTCTGGGTGGGGTGCTGGCTTCAAACTCTTGAACTGTAGTGTATCTTCATATTACCTTATATTGACTTATATTGCTTTGTGATCTTTCTAATCTTTATATGCATATAAATGGATTTGTATTCATTTGTAGTTATAGCTAAAAAAACAAAAAAGAAAACTGCTCATTGCTATTTATGTGTAATAAGAATATTCTCTAATTAATGTTTAACATAAATTAAGAAAATACTGGAAGATATCCAAGAGAGTACAATAACTAAAATGTATAAATGAGTATACTAGTCTGAATGGAAAGTCATATAATAATGAATATGATATATCCACACACTCTTCCTAGCTATGTCAGTCTATACATATATTTCTTGAATCCTACAATAAATTTTATATATATATATATATATATATATATATAAATCATTATTCTGATTTTAGAAAAAACATTGATAAAAAACAGTTTTTATGAATTCATTTGCATATCAACTGACAACATTCACATTGTTTCATTCTTTGTGCAAGAATTTGGTAAAGAGAAATCTTAATTATATTTCATAGGTTTAAATAGTTCCAGTATTTTAAAACCTGGTAGTGGCAAAGTGATTTTCAAGGATCACATGATCAAGTAAGTAAACGTTTTTTATTCATTGACATTATTCCAATTGATCATCTGATAGAAATATTGTAAAAATAAGCACAACATCAAGCAACAGTATTCACATATATTGCTAGAAAGTAATAGATTGATTTTTATTTATTTTTCAGATTTGAAAAAGTGCCTTTAGTAACTCCAAATGGTGATGTTCTTATTAAAGAATTGAGTTTTGAGGTAAAAGATTTCAGATATCTGTTTACTTATAAAATCTGGATCAGAATTAAGTGTTGCATTAATATTGATTTGTATGTGTGGGGTGTGGTATGTGGCATGATATTGGATCCCTTGTCTGGCAACTGAAAATCCCAAAGTTTGTGTTAAGTTGGTGATGCTTGTTACAACAAACCCTCTATGAAAAAACTGAAATGTTCTTTAATGGTTTATTTAGTTTTTATATTTAAAAACAATTTTAGTGAATTATTGATATTTATACTTTTTTGTAATTGATTTAGAAATACCTGATATTAAATTTCCAAGTTTAAAAACTTGACTTGGTTCTTTATTCATTTTTAAACAGAAACAATGTGATATACTCATGTCTCATATATCTATAAAGTAAAAGAAAAATTATCTTTATCAAAAGTAGGTTAACTTACATTTTTTTCTTTTCATTAATATAATTGTATTATAAGTGTTTCTCCACCATGTGTATAACAATAAATATTTAAAGAAATATTAAAATAACTTGTACCTTGTAGGTAAATATATGAAACTTAGGTGTAATCAGTGACAGAAATAATGCTATTTTATTTCAAATTACAGGTTCATTCCAATATGAATGTGTTGGTATGTGGACCTAATGGTTGTGGAAAGAGTTCTTTATTTCGAACGCTAGGAGAAGTAAGTGAACAGTCTCAAAGCAAAACAAACTTTTCAGAAGAAAAAATATTGATGTGAAGAATTTGATGTTAAGAATTAAAGCTTTTAGTATCGCATTTCTTCAGAAGTAAAAAGTATTTAATCAATTTTAAAATTCTTAAATTTGAACTGATAACAAAAGTCATGTATAGTTTGTGCAATTTTTAAAGGGATTGCCTCCCTTTAAAAATTGCACAAGCTCTTTGTTGACCTTAGATTTTATTTGTTTTTTATATAAAGAGATTAGTAAATCTAATTTGTAATTTAACATAATTAGTAATTTTGATTACACATTGTTTAAAACAAAAATAATTGTGTACTTTGGATTTAACATTTTAACTCACTTAGTGAATTGAATTATATTTGAAATAAATTATACTTTATATTTTATAAACAGTGAAATTTAAGTGTTTGCTGTATATACATTATTGAGTGGTTTAATGACCAATTAAAAAAAATCTCTTCCTAAAATAAGAGTAAGTGTACTTTTTTTTTTTTTTTGTCTACATACAGTTTTTGGTGTATATTTGACTATTCAAGATTCTTATGATTTCACTTTTGAAAAAAATCTTTTGAGCAAATCTTAATTATAATTTTTGGTTGAATTTATTTTTAGTTATGGCCATTATTTGGAGGGGTGATGACCAAACCAGACAAAAGAAAGCTTTTCTATGTTCCCCAGGTAATGCAATTGCTTTCTTTTATTCTTTTCTTTTTTTTTTTTTTTTAACTATGTCAAAACATTTCAAATTATTCAAAGTTGCACTATGCAATTGATCTTCTTTCTTAAGTTCTCTTTTAACCAGCAAGAGGTTTCTTCATTGGCACAGATATTCATTTGTTTTTCTCTCTCAGCGTCCATACATGGCAGTTGGGACCCTGCGGGAACAGATGATCTATCCAGATGTACATGCAGATCAGATAGAAAGAGAAATTAATGATGTGGAACTTGTTGATATTTTAGAGAAGGTTGTTTATTTATTATTTTTATTGAAAGAATTTATGCATTTAAAAATACTTAAAGTATTTATTTGTTGTATTCCTTTTCTGAGTGATATGAATAACACTTTTTAATTTGTTTATAACATTAAGAATTATCAACATTACAAATTTTGTTCGGACAACTGAGCATCCCTCTCTCCTTGTGTACTTGATAAAATTAAAAAGTTTCAGCCAATCCATTATTCTTCAGTCTTAATCATGTGCAAATAATAAAGAAAAGAAAAAATAATTTTCTCCAAGAAAAGAAACTGGTGATCATTGACACACCAATTGGATAAAATCCATTTTTAGTAATGATAAATACACAGAGCTTGCATTAGAAAGAGATAGCATATATTAATTTGTCACTTGGGTATGCTGGTTGTGGAAATACAAATTTCAATACCATGTGGTTCTCTTTCTTTCACAAAGGTACTAATTTTACCATGTATAGTTTGAAATCTCCTGGGTGACATTATGCTGTTTTCCTTTGTTTGATAGGGTTCATCTGTCTGAACAATTTTTGGAAATTTTTAATTTATTACCATTTAGAATTATTCAATCATCAAATAATTATCTATTCTGAGGAAAGTAATTTTTATAAACATCTAATCTTAACTTTTTTAAAAATTTATTTTAATTATGATCCAGTGAAGTGTTGTTTTTGTGTCTTTCCATTATTATTCTAAGTTAGCTTTTATAATATTTTAGATTTAGTTTTAGTCTGACAGTTTCTTATACATCTTTACTCTAGGATTGTGCTGGTAAAATTTTCATGGAAAGTAAATTAAAGATTTTGATTTAGAAACACTCAACATATTTTAATGATAAATGTTGAAATTAAAACAAACACATCTAAGTCATTAGATTTGTTGTTAGATTTTTATCTAAGTCATACTTGTTGCATCAGAAAAGTTCGTGATTCATTTTTAATTTGTTGTAATTAAATGTTTTCAGGTTCAACTTGGATATTTGCTTGAAAGAGAAGATGGTTGGGAATCTGTAAAGGTTAGTGCCATGTATTGCATTTTTCAGACGTCAATATTTCTGTGTAATATGATACAAGTGTTAAAGCTTTGTCAATCAATAATTTCAGTTCTATAAAAAAGAGGAGTCTCTCTTGATAGCACAATTGATTTGGCAAGAGATGAATGTGTTTCAGATCATTTATTAAGCTGTTAATTTGATTAAGAAAATTGAAGTTGGGTTCAAAGTGATTTACTGAAAATTTCTATGAATCATTGAATAACTTCCACAATTAGTTTTTATCCATAAAAAAATTCTGAATTACCTCACCTTATTAATGCAATGGAAGAGATTTTTAGGGACAACCAACAGAAATTCAATCCTTTTTCTACAATTTCATTACTTGTCTAAAGATTATTTAATGCACTTTATGTGCTCTTTTATAGAAGATTGTTTGGTTTAAGAAAACAATTGGCTAAAGTCATAAGCAAGAGATAATAAAGAACCAATGAATTCTTTGTGCTCTCTTTCATCTAATCTTTATTTCATGATGCAGATATTCTCAAAAGCTATACAAAAAGAAACTCGGGCAGAACTTTTGAATGAAATCAATTAGTATTTATTTTGTATAAGCCACTCAAAAATATAACATATGCCATTTTTTATGGTCAGATACCTATCTCTTTATAGCAACTTTAACTATCGCCTTTTCATATTTAGAATAATTCTTCAATCTTTGAATTTTCCCATTGACATCCACCTTTATCCCTGACATCAATGTCACTCTTTGTATTGCAATGGAGAAATGCTGTCTGAAGTGCAGATGTCCAGTTATGAGGCTACTGTTCATTTTTTTTCATTAACTGCTTAAAAGGATGACTAAATGAGTCTGCACCTAATGTTTGCATCTAGATAAAGAAATCTCTACACAACAGTCAAGAAATTAAGCTTTTGGTAGATTAGCAAAATGTTTTATTTTGTTCAAGTAGATTAACACCATAATTTATAAGCAAATGAATTTCACTATTACTGAATTAATAAATAGAATGAAAGTGATTACAAATGATGTCATTCTTGTTAGCTATTATATATATATATATATATATATTCAATCAAAAGACAAGCAATTCATTTCTTTTTCATTCATTTAAATTTTACTACTAAAATTCTTCCTTAATTTAAGAGAATGGAACTTTTTTTTTTTTTAGCACATTCCAACTATTTGCAATCAAAACATTTTTAAAGACTTTATCAAAAAAATGTTCATTTACAGTTTCCTGCTTTGCATTGTGACTGAATTTTCCATATTTATCATTTTCGAAATTCTTCCTTGTATTTTAAATTTAGTTTATGATAAGCAGAAGACATAACACAAATATTGTTCATTAATGGTCTCTTCAAGTTTATAACCTAAAATTGACAAATAAAATTTTCTTGTTTATTAAATTATAATTAATTCTTACAATTAGACCCTAATGTTTTTCACATTTAGAAATAAATACAAATGTCTAAATTTAAGTCCTTCAACCATAATTTTTAATTTGGATTTCATTTACTAGCTTAAAAAAAGCACCTAAGTTTTGTTTTTTTATTTTGTGTGTTCCATCTATTAAAAGCCTGCCACTATTGGTGAGAAGTTGCTTTTAGAATAAATATAATATAATTTTAATTGAAAATTTTCTATTATTTCAGCATTGTTCCCCAAAAAATGTTACCTGTTGTCCTGAACTAATGTTTTATTGTACCCAGGTCATTTAAAAGTGCTAACTTGTCACAACACTTCTATGTACTGTGTCCATTCATCACTTGTCATAGCACTTATTCTATGTACTGTGTGATCATGCCTCTCCAGAGTTTCCTGTCCTTTGTAGTTCTTAATAAATTGTCTTTTTGTTATTTTTCCTAAACCTTGTTCTGCCATCCATTTACTTAAGCTCATTAGGTTGGTTATATGTTGTTTTCCTCTGTCCCTTTTGCCTTCAATCTCTCCTGTGAGTATCAAATTTTGTCTTTCATCATTATGTGCCCTAGAAATTTCAATTGTCTTGTCTTGATGTTAGTATAAGTGTCCTTTTGCTTCCTATTTCTCAAAAACTTTGTCATTGCTCACATGTTTGGTCTATGGTATTCTCAGCATCCTTTTGTAGAACCACATTTCTGTTGCTTCAAGATTCTTTGCCAACATTCACTGCCATATTGCATAACAGTTTAGTACGCTTTTCTTTATTTTTTAACAAAATTTTTCTGTTTCTTAGCTTTTTGAAAAACAAAATCCCAAATTTAGATTTTGTTCTTTATTTTTTTAAATTTTTTCTACATCATGTTTTTTTTGTTTTTTTCTCTTCTTCAGGACTGGATGGATGTTTTAAGTGGTGGTGAAAAGCAAAGAATGGCTGTAAGTATTTAGGAGTCTTTTCATACCTGATTATATGTAGAACAATTCTTTTTTTTTTTTTTTTTTCTAATAGGAATGATGTTTTCTTGAAATCAATATTATAGGATATTTGTTTATTTTTGTTATATTTGTTAATTTGAAATGTAATGTAGACTTCCTAAATAAGAATAAAAAACAACTTATCTCACTTGTTTACATTTATACAATATATTGTGACATTTTTTGTTCCAACAAAACATAGGTCATTTATTTACTTACTATTATTCATATATACATATATTTTATTCTTCATACATAGAATATAAACAAAGTCATAGAGATGTAAGCAACTGATCTTCCTCTGCAATGATTATGGGTTCAGTCTGGTGGTGTCCATCTTTTATACTCACTGAATCAAAAGATTGCCACTAAAATTGTAATGGAATCTATTAAATTATTTATATGAACATGTATAAATATATATTTTTGTTAGTATATAAGTCTATGTATATACACACACACATTTATCGCTTCAATCTTGACCTCTTCAAGTCAAAGGCCAAGAATTATCTTTCGTTCTTATCCTCATAATTTTCATTTTCTATCACCTTCTCTTCTGTTCACATCTCATACCATTTTAACTCTAACCCTCTACTTGAGAGACTCTTGAGTATTGTATTCAGTAGAAATTTTGTATTATATATATATATATATATATATATATATATATATATATATATATATTATACACTGTTACATTAGAACATGTAAGTAACCACTACAAAATTGTACATTTTGTTTCAACATTTAATAAAACATTTCATCAGGTGGTTAACAATCATTGTTAATCACCTGATAAGACATTTTATTAAATGTTGAAACAAAATGTGCAATTTTGTAGTGGTTACTTACATGTTCTAATGTAAAAGTGTACAATAAATATTTATTGTTCTACTCTTGTATTGGCCTTGTTTTAAATTAATGTTTTGAATGTCGTATTTTTATTCTTCATTATTTTACATTTGAAGATATATATGAGCAGAATTTTTCATATACATGAGTTTGGTTACAGTTTAGACCAATAAAAATTCTTTAAAGATTTTTTAATTTATTTTCTCTATATTTTTGGCCATTTCTCTGGTTTCTGGTACATATTTAAATATAAATTGTCTAATGTCTGATTACTTTTGCCTTTCATAAGACACTATTAGAGAGGTTTTGTTTTGTGCGCTATGTCAGTTTCATCATTTTCAAATATCACATCTTCATGTGGCAGCATTAATAAAATGTCAAATTTAGGAACATACAAAATATATTTCATAAAAAAATCTATAACACAAACATGAAGATGCGGCATATTTGAAAATGATGAAATCAACATAGTACAAAAAAAACAAAAAGTTTTTGATAATGGCTTATGAAAGCTGAAAGTACTCAGACATTGGACAATTTATATTTAAATATGTACCAGAAACAAGGAAAATAGTCTGAAAAATATATACATAGAGAGAGAGACAGATTTTCATTAATACTATTTTTTAAAATATTAATTTTCTTTTCAATAGATGGCTCGCTTATTTTATCACAAACCTCAATTTGCCATACTTGATGAATGTACAAGTGCTGTCAGTGTTGATGTTGAGGGATTCATTTATCAGCATTGCCGAAAAGTAAGGTTAAAATTTTTGTTTGAAAGGAATTTTCCTATCTACTGTTTAACACTAAAACCAATCAAAATGAATTATTTTTCAATTAAATATTTGAATGTTCTAAAAATCAGGACTGAAAATTTGTCCCAATATAAGAGGATGAATCAATAATTCCACAATCTGATGCATACTTATTAGTTGAATTTTGATCTGACATTTTCACTGCATAATGTTCAATCTGTGTGATTAATATCACTAAATTAAGTTCATTGAGAAGAAAGGCAATCATATTGAAAAATATTTGTTGCCTAAAACATTTTTTTTCATTAGTCTGCAAACTTATGTACTTTGTGTATATAATTGGATTAAGTTTATATTCTTCTATTCAGCTTTATTAACATTAATTTAAAAAATAGTCTTGCTCATGGTAAATAAATTAATATTGTTTTTTATTGATGCACAGAAAGAAATCATTAGCCTGAAAAGCTGAGCTCCATCATTTTACTTTTCAAAATTATTTCACATCTTGAAATTTCTGTGTGAATTTAGAAAAAATAAAAATCCATTTGAATTTTTGGGATAAAGAATTATCACTATTTTATACTTTTACATTCAGATTAGGAAACTCATTTTGTTGTTACATTAACAATGTTTGACTATTGTACCCTTTGGCTTTCTTCTAGCCTAATTAATAATCTTTTTGGAATTTTGAACTGAATCCTTTCTTTATTCATCCATATGACACATAGCCTAGTAGATTAAAGCATTGGCTGAAATTCATCTGACCCCTGTCAATAGGAAGTTCAGAAAAGTCATATCTTCTGGTTCAGTAGAAGAAATGAACAAGTGACACAAATATCAAAATGAATGGAAAGTAATAATTGATGCATGATATCCCATAAGCATTGGAAATCTAAAAAAAAATACAAAGCAAAACAAATAATCTGTATTTCAATCATCAGTTATATTTTTTGTAACAATAGCAAACTGAAATCTTGTAGTTAATGTTCTCAGTAGTCTTTAATTTTGATATGTCCCGGGAAGGGATATATTTGATCAAAGTAGCTAAGTTGTTTAGGCTACTGTAACCGAGTAGAACGATTTAGCAGGTAGCAGTAATGGAACTGGTACTCGTCATAGTTACAGTCAATAGGTGTAGGCAATAGGCGTAGACCAATAGGATAGCCAATGGCATAGTCGTCAGTAGGTGTCATGTACCTCCACATCAGCCTGTATTTATAGCTGACACCAGCCAGTCGTATTCCTGTGAGGGGGAACACAGGTGTATCCATATTCGTTACATCAAATTTGATGATGAGTTTAGTACTCAACATTGCATTAAACTCCAATATCATTAATATACTCCTTCAAATGTATATAAATGTCTCTATAAATATTGCTGGAATGAAAAAAATAGTGGCGACTGATGTCATTAGAAATGCTTTTTTCATTTTTGCAATGAGTTAGGCCTATTAAAATTTTACTTAATGACTTCATTTTAAAATAAATTTTATTTTATAGCTTGGTATAACATTATTCACTGTGTCTCACCGGAAGTCTCTTTGGGAACATCATGAGGTAAGAAAGTTTTTTTCTTTTTTTTTTTTCATTCCATATGAATTCTTGTACTGCAGTAAATTAAAGATCAGAGCAACTTATCATTGCATGATTACAAAAAATGAATGTAGAGTAATGATTTCTAAACTCAAGCAAGTAATCTTGATAGTTTAGGCATCCATATAAAGTTTGAAAATTGCTAATTTTCTACAATTGATATTCTGTTGTAATCTAAAATAAAGAAATAAGAATTTGTTCACAACTCTAAAATTCCTTCTTTTTGTAATTATTAATGTATTTTATTATGCAGGTTAACTGGGCTTGAACACCTTGAACAAATAATAGGATTTTTTATTGAACCTGTATTTGGAATTTTCTTTGATTCAATTAAGAACTTACCTTCATTTCTTGGCTGCTTTCAGACACTAGGTTTTATTTCTTAAAATATTTATGGATGTACATATATAAAAAGATATTTAATTTAATATATAATTGCTTTTATTCTTGCTGTTTAATCTCAGAAAAGTTGCAAATGGAAAATCTTTTTAATATATTACATCTGTCCCATAACAGTTGTTACATTTACCTACACATTTCATGCACTAAATGTCAACTATTATGGGACAGAAGTCAATGAAGAAAAATAAAAAGAGCTGAAAATTTACATTTCATATTTTCAGGTAATTAATTGTGTTTATTAGATTGTTGTGGTTAAATGGCTGGTCACTATCACCTTTAGGGGAAGAAAATCTTGGACATTTTTCTTTCTTTTTTTTTTCTCTCTTTCTCTTTAAATATATAAATGTTATAATAAATGTTCAAAGTTTCGCAGTTCTTAGTTTTAACAGATTGCAAATTCTTTGCTGACCCTTGTATTTTGCTAAGACCCCCTTTATGGAGAATAAAATAAAGTCTCCTTTTGGATATTAACTGAAAAATGTATAATTTTTTACTAGGTTTTAGACTGGCTTAGAGAAATAAACAATCCATTGTATACACTTTTTTTAAACAAATTTTCATATTATGTTTTATATTACTCAACATTTAATTAGTTTGTTTTTTTTTGCCTATTTTAAAAATTATCTTTATGAAGTTGATGAGATACACTTTATTAGACATATACTATATTCATGTTAGACAGAAGACCCAATTTTCAACTCTTTACTCAAGAACAGTGTTTTTGTGGAGCCAAGAAATGAAAATTTAGTACCTGGAACTCATCCTACAAACTGCACTTCCCAGTGCAATTAAATGAGAAAACATTTTCTGATGTAGATGAATAGAAACTTCAAACTTAACCATTATATCTTATTTGTTCTGTAAATGTTTCCTTTTCTTTTTCAGTATTATTTGAAAATGGATGGTCAAGGAAATTATGAATTCAAACCAATCACACCAGAAACCAAAGAATTTGGGTCTTGACCAATTATGAAATTTTGAATATTCATTGAATGAATGGATTATTTTTAAATTTTAAATCTCCCTCTCTCTCATATTATATATATATATATATATATATATATATATATATATATAGGAAGAGATTAAAAGGAATCATTAATAACTTGTCTGCAAAATGAGAGTTGCTTTGGAGAACATTTTTGCAAATACCACAAATAGGCTTGCTGATATGAAATTGTTTTTGGGTTGCCATTATTTTAATTGCTCAAAATGATCATCAAAGATAAACATGTTTTCTTTTAAGTTAATCAAAACTATCTGTTAAAAATCTGAATTGAAGTCAGCTGTTAACTTAATTTGTAGGAAAGGCAGCTAAGAGTAAAAGAAACAATGCACATTAATATATTCTGAATTATACGCTTTTACACATTATAAAGGCATATAAAAGATATATTGTGTGCTGTGTAAGTGACATCTATAAAAACAATGATACCTCATCTTCTAAGTTGATATAGAAATATGCATGTGAATGCTCTAATTGATCTTGTAAATATATTTTTTGTCATAGATTGAAGCCTAAATCTACACATATAAACTTTGGGAAAATGCATTGTTCCTCTCTCCACCTACACACTGCAGTTGGTTTTCTTACATCTATTGTCAATATCTCCTTTTCTTTCCTATGAAGCCAAGGTATGTAAATTACATTAGTATAATTTAATGCATGCTTCTTTAATACTCTCTCTATATACACACACACACACACACACACGTGTGTGTGTGTGTATGTAAAGCATAAAAGATAACCAAATTTTGCTGTGGATTGTAACTATTTTATTTTTGATTTAGATTATATGCCTATGCTGACAAACTTTACTGAAATAATTTGTGACAAAATTTGTATTTTAGTATTAGCCCAATTTCAGGAATGATTGGTTAAAATGTTTCTTAGTTTTATTGATTTATATCTGTATTGGTCAATTAGTGTTACAAGTTATAACACCAGTTAACATAATTAAATGATTCAACTCTTTGGCTAAATTCTCTGATGATCAAAGTCAATCAGAATTCAATAACAGTTCATAATAATTCATTTACATAAATTTTGCATTGTCTGAGCAGAAATAAATCATGGTACCTTTTATAAATAAAGATATTTATTCTATAATTAAATACAGAACAAATTAAATCAATTCTTTGAAGAGACAAGTAAATTTGCCATTTCTCATTTTATTTTTTAAAAGTAAATTTTAAATCTTACTGATGACTTTTACATTATTTAAATTTGGACTATTATCCTCATCTCACAATGTTTTGGCTCTTATGTTCTCCAGCCTTCTTCGGGTATTTGTCCAAATGTAAATCATGTAAAATCCTCAATCCAGAAATCCAGACAGAAGTTACTGATGATTTCTCTTAGTTTTGTGCTTGAGGAGGAGAATTTAGCTTAGAAACAACATTCTTTCTCTAAATTTATTGAATGACAAACATATTCAAATTAAAAATTTCATTTGTAACAAGTTTAAAGTTTCTTTCCACAGAAATAATCCATGCATAAAATTGACCCCATCACATAAGATATGATTTAGTGTTGTTTTTTTTTTTCATCTCAAGCAAGTTTCCTATTAAATATGATCTTTATCGAATGTCAGTAATATTCTTCTTTTTGATTTACTCACTTCACTTAGCAGAAAGTAATCTCATTCTGATATTTATTATAATTCTAATACATAAACTACATTCCATGGTATTTTTAAATCTATTAGGTTGGTGCAAAAATAATGACGTAATAATGTCGTTTTTTGATGTTAAAAATACGTCAAAAAACGACATTATTACGTCATTATTTTTGCACCAACCTAATATTAACAAAGCTCCAATTTAATAAAAGAAGAATATTTGATAAAAGATCTTAAAATCGAGTACAATATTATTAAAATCACTTTTTAGTTATTAAAAAAAATAGTTTGCTAAAAATAAAACAGTTGATCCTATAAAAAGATCCTATTTAAATTTATTTATTAATATAGTTTAATAAACCAGAGAAAAATACATAAATCATTGTATTCTAACAATGTACTCATTTTTACAATAAAAGTTGGGAACTTGGTTTACTTTTTCCTTTTCAAGTATTTTTGTAATTTAATGGGGAGTAGCTTATTGTTGCAAGCTGCTTCAATTTGATTATTTTTTGCAGATATTTCCCTAAGTCTTCCTTTTACACATGTTATTGTCTGTAAGAAACGTGTCTAAATTGTCACCAAAAAAGAAACAAAAATCTAGCATTTTTCATATTTCCAAAATGCATCAAAAAAACTTTCAACAACAATGATACTAATTTCAGAAATAGAAATATATATATATATATATATATATATATATATATATATATATATATAGTTATTTTCTTTTGTATATCTGAATGATACAAAACATGCAATTTAAAATGCAAACAAAAATATTTCTTGAGAATTTTTTTGTAGCTTTTTGTTTCATTTAGTTTAGATCATGTGACTGTGAGACACTTCCTCTCCCATGTTTAATGACTTGTTTCTTGCTTATTTTATATATCAGTTTTGACCCTAAACTGATTTTGATATTTGGAAAAATATTTTTCTATCACATTAAATTTCTTCATGCTATCAAGTTTTTTTAAAAAACAACCCTGATGAGAGAAAAAAAAATCACTATAGACTCATCATATGTTAGTCACTGTCCATATTCAATTTTTGTTTGTTTGTTTATTGTCTTTTGGTGACTTAAATGATAATTTGGTGTAAATAAATTTTCAGGTAAATTTTTGCCTTGACAACATTTGTATTTCTGTATCTGATATTTGGAAATTAAGAAAAATAGCCAAATAATTAGAACAAGCTGCTTATTTAATGCTGAATTTTGTTTGTCTACTTGTAAACGCTTTCTTATTTTGTGATGCAAATCCACTGAATAAAATAGCAACAAATCTATTTGTGTTGTAATGTCATTACTTAATGAAGTTGCAAGTATTCATTATCTCAAGTTACTTGATCTTAACTAAATGAATTGAAATTAGTGAGCATTCATGTTTTGTTATACTGTAGTTTAGCAGGGGAAGAGGTTTAGTATTGAAAGTGAATGAATGCAATGCTTGAAACAGGCAGTATAATTCATTTGTGAAAATGGTCCTTTGCAAACATACAAAACATTTAATTTCTGTGTTCATTAACAAAAAAGAACTTAAGAAAAAAAAAATCAATAACTTAACTTTTTTTAACCCTCTCAGGTATGATGATGGGTGATTGTAGTTGTTTGTAAATGTTAGTTTGGTTAAACCAGGTTAGTAAACGAGAGAAAAATAAATAAAAGTATCTTAATGAATTATTTATCTGATATTTATGGTATAAATATCTGCACTTATATACTTGCTTCTCTCATATATTTATTTACTCACATATGAGGTGTGCTGATAAGTTCTTGGCCTGATAAACTTCCCAAAATCTAATCAAATATCAGATTTAAATTTTTTTAAGAGGTTCTTGGACTAAAAAATTTTCAGCACCCCTATCTTACACATTTATATTTTGTCCATGCATTGAATATTGCTATTACAATTGCAGCTTCTGCTATGCATTTAGAGATTCTTGGTAAAATCCAAATGAGAATCTGTAATGCTATTGGTTCTGACCTGGCATCTCAGCTTCAGTCACTTTCCCACCACCATAACATAGCTTCCCTGTGCCTTTTCTAAAAATATTTTCATGGTAATTGTTCTGATGAACTTTCCCCTTTGGCACCTAGACTTTATGAATTTAAGTACAGTACTAGATTGATGGCAACGTCACATCATTTTACAGTTGATATGGCTAGATGTTACTGTAAGTTCTATGCTAACTGTATCTTCTCTTGCAATTCTTGCTTTTGGAACTCTCTTCCAGCTTCTTGCATCCCAGCCAAGTTGGCATTTAAATTTTTAAAGATCAATGTCAATCGTTATCTTCTGTCTTAATTCTGGTCCTTTATTGTTCTTCATATTCTCTAACATTCAGTAACCCCCTCGCATCTTAGTGGCTTTATTGCCTTGTTTGGGTTGAAATGATTAAAATAAAAAACCTACAAAAATGGACCATTTTCTTAAGTTATTTCCATTCATTAAAATTTGTATTATTGTTATTTATGTCAGGATAATTTACATTAACAAGATCTTTAATTAATTGAAATCATGGTTAAAATCACGAAAAAACAACACAAACAGAATGGCGATCGTGGAAATGTCTCCGAATATGAACCTGATAGAAATAGCTACGAAACTTTGAATATCAAGATGTGCAGTTTCTCACATTCTTTCAAACTTTTGAGAGACTGGCGATGTATCAGAATGATTAAGATCTGGTTACCCTTAAGCAGACTAAAGAATTTAAAAAAAAATGACTGTAAGACAACTGATGGATGAATTTATGTAACACCTATCCTGACCCCACTGGATCGATGTACTCTACAAGACAGTCTGTTGGTCCTGTCCTGGTCCATTATTACAGGTTCAATCAAAGCCTCCAGTTCACAATGCTGATTTGATTCCACTTTCCACCCACGTTGTGATTTCTTTTGATCCTGGAGAGCAATTAACAAATCATAGATCCCGGAAGATTCAGCTAATCTACCTGCATGTTCATTAGGGCAAGAATCGTGCCAAGCAAAAAATCAAATATGAACAAGTCGATTCGAGTCCAAAGAAAAATTTATGTATATAAGGAAGAAATTGGTACAAAAAGAATAATGCTTTATAGTGAAAGTAGTGTATATGAATTAAAGTCCAGAAAAAAAAACAAATATTGCAAATAATTCTGAAAGGAGAGAAGTAGTTTTCGGGTTCACACGTTTTGTTTTTAGTAGTTGCTATAATTATTTCCCTATCAGGATATAAGGGGTGTTCACTGGCAGAATTGTGCCAATATCACAGATAAATTGAGTTCGCTTCCTCCCTTATTACAGCAGCATCGAGCGGACATGTTGAGTGATGGTGATGAAGGCGGTGACAGTAGCAGTAGTAGCCCTTTGTGTGATGGTCAGTCCGCAACTCTGTTGTTATGGTGACGAGATCATGGTGGCAGTAGCAGCAGCAGCAGCACTCTGCATGATGGCCAGTGGCTGCAACTGTTTGTCAACTCACTTAACGACTGGCTGATTTCACATAAACACGCACTTAAATAAACGTGTGTTAGTGACAAAAGCCTAGGATGTGAGTAACCTTAGAATACAACCTGATTACTGACTTCTCCCCCTTAACAATTGAACGAACTGTCTCTCCTTCTCAATTGGTATTCAATAGTTCGTATAAACACTGTTGCTTTGACATTTTATATTAATAATTCTGATGAAGCACAGATTCTCTGGGCACAAACTTCACCACAGCTTATTTTTCTCATCTATAAACAAAATTCTATATTACTATAATTATTATTTCAAGGGTGACCATTGCTCTCTGCCACATTTATTTTAATTTAACCTGTCCAATTTAGGCTCAGTATAGACTGTTAAGTGCATTCTTAGAGAAAATGCATTGATGGAATGTATATAGCAATATCTAGCTGCTAAAAAAACAGAGTTAAACATTTGAAGGTCAGGTTAAATAGGGAACCCCACAAAAAACGTGATACCTTTGCTTTAAACTGAATTTTTAAAAATGAAAAATCTTGAAGCTTTTATTCTAGTTTTAATTTCAAGCTAAGATTAAATTTAATATTTCCAATAATCAAAATATTTTGTTGTATTTCAAAAACTAATTTAAATTGACTGGAAAGATTATTTTTTTTTTGCTAAAATAACTGATTAATAACCCTTTTTTAATTGTCTTTCTTCGCAATGTAATTCTCTTTATTAAAAAATCTTCCAAAAATAAATATTTTTCTGAAACTCTATTTGAGAAATGTGCTTGACAGCCTTAAGACAGGTTTAATTAGGTATCTCCACTAATTCACTAAAAAAGAGCATAGCCTGATGAAAAAAATCCTCAAATTTAATGAAAACAAAAAAAAAAAAAAAGACCTTGTCAAAAACAAAATTTTATTGTCTAAATGCTTATGTTATTATTAAGAGGAAAGACCAAAATTTTTTTAAAATTTTTCCTTCTTTTTAGAACATTCTAAATTTTGATTAAAAAATACATTTGTATCACCGGAACTAGTAAAATAACAGACAATTCTTAGCACATTTTTTTTGGTATGACACACATTAATTTGGAAAACCTTGCAAAAATAATAATAATCGTCGGATGTTAATGAAACTTTCAGAAACTATTCACAGATGATCGAAATTATTATAAATGTTTTTTTTTATTAAAGTCATGGCATAATATATAAATATTTTTTTATATTTATTACCCTCCACCATAACTAATTTTATGAAAATGCTAGAAATTTGATCACATAGGGTTTAGTGATTACAATAGTTAAAAGCACAAGGCTTTGAGGAATGCAAATCATGATTTTTTTTTTTTTTAATTGGATTCCCCCCCCCACCACCACCTGAAAATCAGCTCTGAATTGTAACATACAAAACTCAATAAAACAAATATATTATTTAATTTCAAATGCTTTTATTTGCTTTTAGTTGTTTTTATGAATATGGACAATATTTTCTGAAAACAAAAAATATTTCGATGAAAAATGAATTTTTAATACAATTATTTCTTAATTATAATAGATTTTTACATTTAAGTTGTTAAAATATTATAAAATTAGTTATGCGCTACCCACTGGTGGTCATGGTTGCAGTCCAGCACCAATATGTGACGTCCACTGGTCGCGACGTCAATATATGACACTCCGCTGTCGACCCGTGGTCAACTCCCAGTTGTGGCGCGAACCTGTAAGATTTCTTCCACCAGCGTTTTGAGGTTGACTCTTTGTTGCTGTCACCAGCCTGTGTCCTGGTTGATCTGGCCGTTTCCGGTTCGATACCAGCTTTGTCATTTCAGCTCGCCTCCGACGCTTGGTCACCGAAGTAACTGCTTTGATCTCAAGTCTAACCTACCCACATTGTGACTTTGATCTTAGACGAAATCAGTCAGGTGCCTGGCCGTAGTGCAAGCTGAATCTGGGGTAATGGTGATACCGCACAACCGTAAGTAAAAGAAAAATAATCAAACTCACGAGGATCAAATATGTTGAGAAATAACAATTAACTTTATCTGTTGAATACAGGTGTGTTTCTCTCCCGGCCCGTTTCTATGGATTTGTGACACTTTTTGCATTTCTTAAGCTGTTCGTCAATAAAAACTTGCTTTTGGTAAGAAGACTAAGTCGAAAAGGACGTGGAATTCTTTCGGTCAGCTTCTGCAAGGCAACACTCTGTAACTCCAACCGTGTCTGAAACACTGCCGAAACTCTCTCAGCTGCCTCGAGACGTTTATTTATATGGACACCGAACAACTCCGGGGTGGGGCCTGGCGTGGTTTGGGTACTTTGACAATTCCCAAGTCCCAACAGGAATTGTCTTTGTTCTTAGGCCAGGAAATTACTTCCCATTTTTGGAAGACTAATCACTTTCCATTTTGGGGGTTTCTCCCTCGTCCGTGAGGGAAGGTCAGAGGAGAGTTATTCTCCTAGACTCTTCCTCTCTCACATTGGTATCTCATACCGATTCCCTCAATGGGTGTTAATAACTTCTCCGTCTTTCTCATACATACACCTCCGCCTATCACCCATGCTACCAGTTAGCCAATGATCTCTCAGCAGTGTGGGTGTGGCTAGACTGGCCCTCTTAGAATTATTATCAAAAATTTTGTTTACAAAATCCTTTTTTTCTTTTTCCTTTTCTTTCGGCCAAAACATTTACAAATCCCAGATTGCCATTTAATTCCTTATCACATTCCAAATCCACTTAGTCAACTTTTAACTGGGTGGTCGTGTTTACCTGATAATCAAATTTTTTATTTTTGTCATGTCTTAAAATTCTCTATCGCGACATTAATTAATTTGACAGAATCACAGTCTCGCTCCTTCTTACTGATTTTCTGTCTTTTGCGAAAAGTATCTTTCTTTTGTAAATAAAATAAACTCTTCTTTATAATGTTGCTCAGTCTTTTGGTATAGCTCTTTCTTGCCTTGAGTATTTCCTGTTTTTAATTTCTATGGTTAGCCAGTTACCATAGCTAAATAGTGTCACAGTTAAAAACCGCATCAGGTTTCCTAAGTCTCCTTATGAGATAGATCTTTTTTTAGAGTGTTGTAAATTGTATCATTTTGACTAATCAGAAGATCCGCAGTAATTAAGAAATGTAATTTTGTGTTTATAATCAGGCTGTAATTATAAAGTACGGAAGACCAACCAGAATACAATTAAGTTGCGTTATTTGAGTTAAGCATTGTTCTCCGCTGTTAAGGCCTTTACTTTTGCGAAACACGTGTGGAGAAGTTAATTTGATTTTTTAATTTCAACTGAGAAGGGTACCTACAAGTATCAGTATCATTTTATGAAATTTATATGATCTTATTTTTATATTAATCTCAGTTATGACATTTTTCCATAAATTAAATATCAAAATTAATAATAAAATGAATGGAAATACAAATAACACGGTAAAATGTAATAAATGTACATAAAATTATAGTATTTTATGTACACTTCTGATAAAATTTCATAAGAAAGGTACCTATAAATTAATTAGATACCTATCTTATGAAATATGAAATTTAATCTCACAGTCTTATTTTAATTTCTTTAGAATATATTTTCCATAAAGCATCGTAAATGTAAAGGTGAAAGCTAAGTACAAAAAACAAAAAAATAGAGCGCTGAAAGTTTTCCTTAAAAATAACGAGGTAAATAATTTCACTTTTCTCATTCCATAGAACAAATTATCCTCACAGAATCTGTCAATATGTCATTCATCATCTGTCAGTGACGCGAAAATTTATGACCAGCTTTGTTTTATTTTCAAATTCTTTTCGGTGCAGAAGCTAAGCTAAGTTAAGCTTGGTTCAAAATATTTTAATTAAACATAATTTCTGATTTTTTTAAAAGTTTTGAAAAAATGATAATTGATATTTAAAAGAATTTCAAAGTGAGATTTCCAGTTTTTTATAAAATGGAAAAAAATTTGCTGACTCAAAAAAACGATCTTTAACGAAAATTTCAGACGTGCTAGGAACGATTAAAAAATGTAAAAAAAAAAATACCCCAAAAATACGTTGATCTTTCCTCTTAATAATAACATAAACATTTAGACGATGAAATTTTGTTTTCGTCAAGTTTGGCGTCTTTTTCATCATGCCATGGTTTTTTTTTTTTTTTTTTTTTTTAGCAATCTCGTGGAGGTACCTAGTAAATATTAAACACTTCAAATATCTTGGTGGATGGATTATTTATTTAAAAAAATAGTATGGCAGATAAGCGAATTGAACAAAATTGTGCTTGGGTTAATTTAGCCCAACACCATAAATTACTACAAAACCAAAGCATTTAAAACTAGAGTTTTTTTGGGGGTTTTTATGTTGTTTCTTAGGTGTTTTTTTTAAAATAAATCAGATCGAAACTTTCATGGATGCCATGCATGGTGCTAAACTCGTTCAGAAATATCTAAATCTGTCAGCTGTAGACAAATGCTTTCTCAGATCAATAGTTAAAAATGGCTTCAAGCAAGTGAAGCGTATAGGTTTCAGTGAGAACCATTCTTCTTTGAACCTCAGACTGGTGCTACAGTAACAAAGAACTGTACCAGGCAACAGAAACCACATCAGAAACCACACTTGAGGACTTTCAAAAGCAGCAACAACCAAAATAGATAGCACATGTAAACACAGAAGAAAGACAATCAAGATGCTGACGTTCTACACTACCCCCCCCCAAAAAAAAGAAAAAGGTTATGATGAAGTAAGTCCCCCCCGCCGCATCAATACTGGAAATAAGAATAATATTAACAGCTACAAAACTATTTTTTTGAGAAATTGTTTTAAAGAGAAAGATTTTTATAAATTTCGGTCTTCGGTCAATGAATACCGATGTTTTCTTAC
Source organism: Acanthosepion lycidas (assembly GCA_963932145.1). NCBI lineage: Eukaryota > Metazoa > Mollusca > Cephalopoda > Sepiida > Sepiidae > Acanthosepion > Acanthosepion lycidas. Next base: position 87,662,256 of record OZ010572.1, on the reverse strand, counting down.
AATTCAAGGAAACTTAATTTTTTTTTTTTTTTTTTTTTTTTAACATACAATGTGTGTTATCACGTGCGATACCCTGTCTTCATCAGCCGCCAACCAGGGGTGATCTCACGGTTTCGGTGGCTAAGGCGGGACCGCCACCCCAGGCGCCACCAGCAGTCATTGCCATAACATCTAAATTTAAAGTTCAGAATCCTAAAAAGATAAAAGGAAATTATAGTTCAATTTTTTTCCCAATAATCGTATGTATTTTCTAGTCATATTCAGAATATGAGGCTAACTAAAGTAATAAAGGGAAGTAATTAAGTATGCTAAATTTGTCGATATCCCCAATTAGGTATGAAAGCACAAACATAGACATAATTTTACAAATGATTCTAAGAACGACTTCTGAAGGTATAACTTCATTTTTTTTTTTTTTTTTAAATCTATTTAATAATTGCTTTAACTCAGTGGCGTAGCTACGAGGGGCGATCCGCGGTGAGTTTTCAGAAAAGAAAAAAAAACAATAGCACAATTTCAATAATTTTTGCAAAATAAGCAGCGATAAGAAGATAGGGTTCAAATGAAGCCAATTTATCTTTGATATGGCTGGCTCAAAGTCAGGCAGCCAGTAATTTAAAAAGAAAAAAAGAGCTCTCCAAAAACGCGCTGTGAGCTAGTGGGGATAAACGAAACCCCACTTACAAGACGTGAGCAAAAGGTGTGAAAAAAATTTGAACATTTTTTTTAAAGGCTTGATGTGGGGTTGGATAAGTTAATTTAGTGAATCCACAGTTTTTTCACATCTATGTGAGAAGACCAGACTTTGGCGTCAGTTCTTTGATTTTGATTTTTCATGTCTGAAATGTTACTGAAAGAAAATTAAATAAACAAGTGAACCAATTGTTTTTTTTTTATCATCTTATCATAGGCCTAGCTTTAATACGGATATAAAATCGTTACTTTTCATAAATTATAAAATATATAAATTGAAATAATTCCAATGGTTTTTCACATGCATTCCAATTTTTTTTCGGAAATATCGAACGGAAATTTAAAATTAATAATTTTTAAGTACAGAAACTTTATTTAAAGTCCAAAAATGGGCATTCTTTTTCAAATTTTCAATTTACAGGTTTTTTTCACGGTAGTAAAACAATGAATGTTTTATTTTTCTGTATGGATAGTCTATTTTGCTTAAAACTTCAACTAAGAATTTAAAATTTTTTATTTCAGTTTTTAAAAGTGAAATTATTTTTCGGGCTTTTAGTCTAGTTTGCTAATAATAACTTCAACTACGTAAAACAAAATAATTTAAAAAGACATTCTATTATTTTTTTTTTTTTTTTTACATTGTTAAAAGAAAAACGGACCCTGTTTCTATTAACGTGGTATTAATCTATGACTCCTCACTCGTTAGAATTGAATTAAAAATATTAAAAAACCTGATAAATTATGAATTTAAAAGTACAATGTGTTGTTTTCAAACAGAGGGTAAACAAAAACAAGTCATCTTTTAATTATTAAAAGAAAGATGACTTGTATCGTAAAAAAAAAAAAAACGTCTTGGTTTTTTTTTTAAACATATACCCAGTTTTATTTTTAAAAATAATAAACACAATTGTACTTTTATTTCATAATTTATCAGTGAAGAGTTATAAATACCAAGTTTACTTTCAAGTAACACTAACACGGAAAAAAAACGGGCATTAGACAAAGATTTTAAAGAATTATTGTAGCATCAGTGTTTAAAAAAAACAGAAAACGAAAAAAAATAAAATGAAATAATTTAAATAAAATTCTTAGTCTTACCAAAATAAGCTGGTTTACTAAAAAAAATTGAATGAACATTTTTGGTTGTGCATTAAAGCCACCGAGGTTTGAAATGTTACTTTAAAAGATGGCGTCACTGAGCCCCTAAAAAAATTGAAAAAAAAAAAAAAAAATGTTCCCATGTTTTAAATGTTTAGAGACAGTAGTACGTTAAATCCTTTAGCTTTCTTTAGCGGTAGTGTCTCCTACTCTCAAACTGAAAAGCCAGATAGAGATTCCCTAGAGCCACATCAAACGTTTTCTTCAAAGTACCCCACACATTTTAAATCAGTTTCTCTCCTTCGCCCTTTCACAAGAATATCAATAACAAGGTTCCAAGACGAAGTCACACGGGAGAAAGAGGAGGATTAAGAAGATCCCTCTTCTGGTGAATTGCTTTTTAGTTTTTAAGTGGACCATATCATTTTTTTCCCTTTTTTTCTTCATCTAAATTTTTATGACATTTTTTTCCTTCTCATATAACAAAAACAAAGAAAAAAAGAAGCGTGTTTTCCTTCTTTGATTCTCACGACTCACGTACTTTTGGTCTAACTAATAATAAAACTTTATACTAGGGTAATTTTAGTTGGCTTCTATGCGCTAAAAAAAGTAAATAAATACGTAGTAGAGCCACAAGGTGGAACATTAGAATTGATGGTTTTCACAGTCCAACATTAAAACTTTTTAAAAGCAAGTTGTATTTTTATTAAACCAAACACTCTTCAACGTCATTGTTTCTTTTACGATAACATTGCTGTATAGAAGATTTCAGAATAAATGCAATCATTAAAAAAAAAAGTCACATTCTCTCTATGAAATTCTATTTAACCCCATATTTACAATTTCATGTGGAAGGGGATAATATTTACAATAATGCACTGGGTGACTGTCCCATCCCCAAATTCTAATAATGGCAGATGTTAACCGTTTGAAGAACTTATGTAGGAGAAAATTAAAAATAAATTTTAAAAAATAAAGGACAAATAAGCTAAATATTCTCACATTGCAGAACTTTGCTTTCTGTCATTGAAAGAGTAAGTAGGAATGTGTGGAAGTAAATAAGATTAAATGGAGCCAATGAAAATACATCCACTAAAACTTAACGGAAAAGAAAGAAATCTGTTCTACCTAAATCCTCATTGGGCTGATCAGAAGCACAGATGTTTGTTTTTCTTTTTCTCTAAGCAGTCATTTCAAGATGGCATCATAAAGGCGACATAGTCGCGCCACATTCACCCACCTTTTTCTAAAGTCCATCAAAAATAGCTTTTCTCTCTTACTCTCACCCATAACATAAGCTTAAAATAGGCGACCAGATAATAGAAAGAAAGGAAAATCGCCGTGGACTTCAATTATATAAACAAAAATAAGGTGTTTATCTAGTAACGTGCCTACGTTGCTACAAAAATAACAGGCTTCCAAAAAAAGAAAAAAAAATAGCAAGCAATGCCTGAAGTATGCGAACTTTGTAGCTTGCCTTCAACAAGCTTGCACGGGTGTTTGATTACGCATAGAAAAATAGTTTTTCCCAGCAATGAATGCATTCTAGTGAAACAACCAGTCCTGCTGCGAAAGATTTTTTCGCCAGCCCAGAGAGATGCTATTTTAGACATTTTACCCCGGGTGCTGAAGACAGTGTGGAACAGTACTTTCCTTTCATCAGATCAAACCTTTCAAGCTATTTTTCACATCTCGTTACTATTACTTTATATCATGCTTTTCTCAACAATGGCCGCGTATCAGAGAGGTTAGCCTTAATCTGCGAGAAAACTCTTAGAGCATGTCAACATTCGCGAAATGGGCACTCGATGAGCCTCTCCTTTATTCAAGAGTACGCTTCTCAAAACCGAAAAACAAAAGCCTTCTTGGGATTTTCTTTCTAGAATCTGACAGTATCGTCATCTTGTTCACACACTCGGCCTAGAAAATGTAATCATAAGGTCTGCTGACTGTCCTCGAATGGATGGCGATAACAGACTTCGCAGCGCACCATCGAAACTCTGCGACTGTAAAGATATTTCTAATTAGGTTAGATTGGTACAAAAGAATATAAATACTAACAGTTGGTAAAGTATAAATGAGTAGATATGCGAAATGTACACCTCAGCTCTCTCCTTCCAGGAAAGATTTCTTCAAGATGATATATTCGGCATCGACCTTCTGCAATACTTCTGATTACGTCTTTAGCTGGCGGTTGGGATTAAAGTAAACCAGGCGAAAATTATTTGGTACGGCCCGTTCTGTCCAACTGAAGGGGCTGGGCGATGGCAACTTATCCGCGAGTTAGACCACACACACCAAAAGATGCTGCCATTCGTGGCCTCTGTCACTGTATCATACAATCCGATTTCTGTTTCGACCTCCTCAATATCGATATTTATTGCTTGTTATAAGCATGGATACATCGTCGGCACAGGTAGAGTACCAGCCGGGAGTGGTGGCACTAGATAGCGTAATAGCACACAAGACCAATCTATGCAGGGCATTTTCTAGTACAAAGACTGTAAATTAGAAATGTAAGATAACAACCATAACAGATTGATCTAGATGAGATGAAAGGCCTCGATCTTACCCCATTCACAACAGCGCCAGTGATTGCATACAAGTTGGAATTTCGGTTTTGAATAACAAGAAAACTTGCAACATACGGTGGAGTTTAGATCTTGATCGGCGACTAATCAGTAGGAAACTTTTCATTGTCCAAATATAAAATCTATTAATCTTCGTTTTATGGATATTAACATCTTTCACTTCTAATAAAGGTGCGATGAATTTTCAATATCTAGCCCTTCTAGGTTTAATCTAAGTTTATAAATCAAATGGCCGAATGTTGACATGCTCTGAGAGTTTTCTCGCGGATTAAGGCTAACCTCTCTGATACGCTGCCATTGTCTTCTAATTCGGTTAATTTTGCTCGAACGCGCCATCGAAGCCGAGTACCCCATATCTATGCAAATTAATTCAGAATAAATTCTACCCACTTCACGCATTTTTTTTTCTTAAGAAAAAAAAAAAAAAAAAAAAAGAAAGAACAAAACACACGAAGCAGATCTCTTCCTGTGGTTATTGGATGCATTAATCCCAATTAAAACGCTTTCTCCTTTCTTTATAACATACAAATACGCCTGCTGGATCTGAGAAAACAAGTTAACATGTCACACTGAAAGAACAATTGACCAGCCACGAAACACTTCTCAAATGATTATAAAATATAGCGAAAAGAGGTGAAACCTTGACAGAATGTTTTCGATGTCACTTTCAATAAAATAGATATTTTTGCAAACAACATATACCGACTCATAGCGGAGGTGACATTTTTAAAACTTTATTTGCTTCCTTCAAATTTACCGTGTGTCTGAACCAATCTTTACATGACAAAAAAGACTTTGTAAACGGGAGATTAGCTGGGTTTTTTTACACTTCTTTTATTTAGTCCAACGTTTTGGATGTTACAGAGGAGCCTCAATCTCTGTGACTGCACATTTTCCCTATCAGGGTCACTACATTTTATTTAGTCCAACGTTTTGGATGTTACAGAGGAGCCTCAATCTCTGTGACTGCACATTTTCCCTATCAGGGTCACTACAAAATATGCTTAGATGACACATTTTCTTCGTTACTTTCTTCCACCGATGAACGCCTGTCTTTTTATAAGAAAGAAGTGTGAAGCGGAAATGAAGAAAAAACGGAGAGAATTCGATTTAGAAGTATAGGTATATAGTCTGTATTTTATTGGGAGAGTATGTTGGTAGAGGTTGATTTGGGGTTGAAAAGACTGGGTTGTTATGAAGACATCCACACCTGCTAGACTCTCCTTTTAAGCATTCATCTTTTTTTTTCAACACAAGAAGTTTGTAAAGATTATAAATTGCATACATTTTTGCAGTTATAGAAAATATATCACAAAGTATTAAAAGTGAATTCTCAATCAACTGTTGGTTTGAGTAAATTCAAAAACATGGTTTGTTTTCTTAAAAAAAAAAAAAAAAAAAAAAAAAAAAATTTACTGGTGTTAGCTTTTATAAGCTTCTTTATGACTAAGCTTTCAGACTATGGTCCAAATTGCAGTTATCAAGATTGTTTTTCACCAAAGTGAATTTAGTTGTTTATTGCTGAAAAATGTATATAATTGCAAAAAGAATTTAAGACAAAAAGTAATATGGCAGTATTGTAAAGGTAACACATTTATCTCCAGCCAAAATTAAATTCATATTTGCTGAGTGCTGATACCCAGTCAACTCTATGAAAATACCAACAGTACTCTAAAAATGTGCACAAATTACAGGCTATGGTAGGATTTAAAATAAAATATCCATGTTAATTTTCTTAAGCTGTTATTGATCTGCATTGCATCAATTGGGCATTGGCCCCTACTGTTGTTTACTTTCTGTTCATGAGTTAACCCATAAATTCCAGCATAAAAAAAAAAAAAAAAAAAAAATCTATTAATTATATCAATAAAGCTACCATTCTAAAAAAAAAAAAAAAAAAAAAAAAAAAAAAAAAAAAAAAAAATGAAACAGAGCATTGATGGCTTAAACACTGAAGCATTTTACAAACATTTGCTTATTGGTATTATGATTAACCAAAACTGAATTTATAATATATATATATATATATATATATATATATATATATATATATATATATATATAAAGAATGTAAATTAGTAGGTTTCAAGCACTTGCCACTTAATCTATTTTTTCTGGTTATATGAACTTCAGCTAATCAGAAAACAAGCACTATATATATATAAGAAAATCTTAAATAACAAAATGTAAATACTTAAATTATACATAGGCTTTTGAATTTGAAAGAAGTGCTTAACGTGCCATAGTTAAAGAGTTTCCCTTCCAATTTTCAATTTGTGATTTCTGGAGCTTTATTAATCTGGAATATGAAAGATAACCTTCAGCAGTTTGCAAATATTTGAGAAAGTTGACATGGGATAAGTAGGCAAATCAAATAGAAAATATTAGGAATGCTAAGAAATAATTTTAATTTAGTATGGAATGGAGTTATTGATGACAATAAAAGAAACTGGAATCCTCTTTAATTCTTTCCCTTTAGTGAAATATGGCTGATGGCTCTAAAGTTAGTTTGACATTTCATCAAAATGAATGTTGCAAAAAAACACAAGTAGCATGGAAAAAGAGTAGAATTCTAAATGCCAGCCATTTCTTAAAAAAAAAAAAAAAAAAAAAAAAAAATTTAGTAGAGGTCGGGGTTCTTTTGTCTTTATTGCTATTCTTCTAGTATTTTATATCTTTTATGATTGGTTTTAAATAAATGCTTCATAATTCAATCTTATGCATTTCTTTCTTTTGCTACTCTTTATTTTTTTTCATTCCCTAAATTTTTCTACATTTGGCCACCATGAGGACCCACATAGTGATGATTATGTTTGCTAGTAAAAGTTCCAAAAAGCAGGAACCATTCATAGGTTCTTGGTGAGGGTAATGGTAGATAAGTTGCAAAATAACGATTTGTAAAATTTAAAAATGTAGGTCACCTTATCCCCCTCACTCCATGTGATTAGCTTAAATGTTTGTAAAATGCTTTACCCAAATCCTGAAAAAAAAAAAATGTAAGATTAGCAGATGAAGAGAAGTTTAGTTTACTTTTAGTTTTTATTTCATCTATATGAATAGGAGAAAATATCTTGCCAACTCAGGATTTAAAATGTCACTTCACGGATTTGAGCGAGTAGTCTATGCTACATTTATGAATACAAGCCAAGTGTTACAAATACAGAAGTTCAGAGAATAGGATGTAATACTGTTAGAAACTCCAAAATGTATATAGAAGCTAATTATGTTGTATTTTGCAGTGAGCAGAAAGGAAATACTTTGTTAACTGGATCCCAAAATCTGAGTCCAGTCTCTTCAACAAAATGCATATAAAGGTCATAGATGACAGTAAAGCAATTTCAGTTCCATATTATTAGGTTGGTGCAAAAATAATGTCGTTTTCTCACATATGTTACTATGTGAGAAAACGACATTATTTTTTGCACCAACCTAATACAAGATTTAGGTTTAATAAGACAGAAATAAAAAGTTTCATGATCATTACATACTATGGAGACATCCATCAGTCTCAGTAGATTATGCTCTATTTGGGTGGCTAGCTAATCCTTGTTGCAGATGTCTCCTCAGGCACACTTGACAGCTTCTGCAGTTTTGTCTATTAAATTTCACTCACAAGATGTGCAGGTGATATAATAGTTAGCAGCCTGGAATGAGACATAAGAGAGCAGGGTTCAAATTCCAGTTGAGTTTGTTACAGTCACCTTTGCAAAAATACCCTCAGGAAATGTATGAATATATATATATATATATATATATATTTCTCTTCCAAGCCATGGGTTAAATAGCAAGGCAAACTGGGTTGTTCAGCCTTGGTTGGCAACCAATATAGAAGGAAAAATCTAAATTCCCAAAACTTGGAGAGATGGAACTTGTTTGGTGATGTGAACATGTGATCACCTAAGGGAAGGAAAACACAGACAGGGCTGATCACCTCATTCTGTGGAACAATTCAATTACAGAAACTCCAGAGGCCATGTGCCAGAAAGCACCAGACAAATAGCATCAATTTCAATCACAAGCTTAGGTCAACATGACATGGTTTTTAGACACTTCCTAATGGCGTCATATACTGGAACATGTCTCTAAGCTGATATCAAGAAGTTCCCTCCTTCAAGAATTGACCATAATGAATCTGGCTCTCATAGTAGGAATATTCTAATGCCTTGGCTATGCACCCATTAATTACACACTACTGTTGCTGTAAACAAATAATGCTTACTCATAGAAAAAAAAGAATTGATTTCCTATTAAAACCTCATAGATTACTGACGACTTGCCAGTCAATAAAGTGAATGTTGTGTCAATAATTTTACTTTATGTCTAGACAGTCTAAAAGTATTCTTTTCATTTCACAATATATTTACACTTGAAACAAAATTGCGAGTTGGATATCTTGGTTCCTTATTAATTTTTCTTTCTTTTCAAAATACTTTCAATACGGATTTTCTTGAATGGTGCAGTGGTAAGCAAGTTAGTCTTGAATACCATTACAACTTTTGTGTTTGAACCTTACAAATTGCCATCAGACATGTAGCCTTATACCTGAATGTAGTAAATACTTAGTAATCTTCAGAAAGTTGATAATGAAATTCAGTACATTAAAAAACTAAAGTAATTCTGTCAATTAATTAATATATAGTGTAAAGATGGGAAAATAGAAATTAGAATTAGTTAGACATTCATCATTTGAAGAGTCAGTGGAACATAGTTAATTAAGTAAAACCTATATCATGGAATCTATATGAATAAATATGAAATTGGAGCTCAATTCCCCCATGCATTTTGAGATTAAAAAGCCCCAGCTCTATTTTATAGTAATTTATACAGTAAAAGCTCAATATCTGTATTATATATCTACTTCTAGGCAATATCACTCTTCAGGTTTAACTAATTTCATATTGATTTTTTAAAAAAAAGTTTTTCATTAATTAACTGTCCTTCATTACAGTTCTTATTTGAGGATTGTTTTGATTTTCATATCAAAAATAGTTCTGTTTAGGAATATTGTCTTATATAGTGCAGAAAAGTGTTTAAAATTTGCATTTTACTTGATCTTTAACAAGTTGGCTTCTATTTGTAAAACTTTCCTTAACTATAACAAGCCAATTTATGAATGAAGTGTTCATTTAAAATTTTTGTTTCAAAGATTTCAAGTAGTGGATATATCTTACTTTGCAAAGTGACAGCAAGTGGGCAAAGCCTGCTAGTACTAATATATGAAAATTCACTTTTTGCATATTTACGACTAATGAAATATTTTTCAAAAATTAAAAAACAGTTTTCATGATGTATTTCTGAACATTCATTTGTTTCATCCTTATAATAGTGGTCACAGTAATATTTTTTTAAAACTGGTATAAGTATGCAATGGTTCAATTTTTTTATTTTATTTTATTAACCTGCTAAACCAACAAATTAAGTATTGCTAGTATTTATTGAGAGTAAATTTTGATGAGTAATCATTGAATTTTATATTTGACCTGAATTCATTTTGGTAAGATTTTACACTCAATATTTCATTTTTAAAATAGTAGTAAAAGAATTTTCTGTGGTCAGAAATTAAGGTTAGTATTACCGACAGAATATGGCTTGTATGTATAATTTTAGAGGTTTTTCTTCTTACCACTAAGTCTGTTAAATAATTTTTTATTTAAATCATGGGAACTACTATCAGAGAGTTTAGAATGATGTAAGTGGCTAAAGATTTTTGAATTACAACAATTTTTGATTAAGAACTTATGAAAAATTCATATAAATAAATTTTTAAAAATGACAAGATTCAAAATGAGTGTCTCTAGAGAATATAGTTGACAGAGTGCTAAGACAGAATATGCTGTCATTCTGCAATATTAAGAGCCATAATAGCCATCAAGAACAAGTCTGTAATTACCAGAGAATATTCCCAGTGCTTGTGCAGTGTGTGCGTGTGTAAAGAGATCTTCATACTTTATACTAGACACAAGTGTCAGTTATGACAAGTATCAAGCATATGAGAGAGAATATTATATCCAATTTGTATTTCACATTACTCACCATTAAAGCATTTTATAGGGTTAGGGTGGGAAGTTGAGCTGAACTAATTTCAGAAAGGCTTGAATCACAATCATTGAGCAAAACAGTATCTTACACAAAGTATCAAAAAATCTATTTAAAATTTTACCAAATTGTGAAATGTGCATGATTTCAAAGCTCCAGTCAATAATAAACTTTTTTTTAAAAATTACTTGTAGCCAAAAAATAGTTATTTCAACTAGTATTATAAAATACATGGATTTTAGCCAGTGTTTCTTTCAGGAGTAAATGTTTTTTTTCTGATGGCCCATAAAGTTGTAATTCTGTAGATTAGCCTGAACACTTCTACAATAAACATAATGAAAAGAATACTTTACTTTTATATTTGGTCTTAAAAAAAAAAAAAAAAAAAAAGAAAAGTCAAATTTATTATTGATTGATTATATTAATATCAACAATGCTTTAGACTACTATCCATACTAAAATTGGAATTATCTGTTTGTGTATATCTTTGCTACAATTGCACTCAAATACGAACTCCTGTCAATCTGATTTGTGGCACAAAGACTCACTAAACATCCAGCTGTGACATAGGTTATACAAGGTTGATATTGGAGATCAACCAAGATTAACAAAGGGCAGAGCATATCATTTCTAGCCAAATTAAGCAATTCATAGAAAATGAAGTGAAATATAGAGTTTACTATTAAACTTTATTTATTTTTTTATTTTATTCATGTTAGTGGAGGTGAAATCAAATTTCTGCAGTCAGTAAAGAGAATTAGTTTGGGTCCTTTACAAACTGTATTGCATCCAAACAATTACATACTTGAAGATGAATTGGTACACATGGATAACTTGGATCCAGATGTGCAATAACCGATATCACAATTACAGTCTATACATCTCCATTTGTTCTATTTATTCATCCGATTTTGTTAATATCTGTTAAACTAGCAATACATATTCATTGTTCATATATTCAATATTTATTATAGCACAAAATTATAATAGAAGTTTTCCTTGGAACATACATTCACAAAAATTAAACAATATAAATTACAATTTAAATAAAATCTCTTAGGAGTAATATAAACCAATATTTTAGAATATATATATTATATATATATATAAAAATTCTGTACAAAATGTTTTATTTTCTAAATGTTAAAATGAAATAACATTGATGCAAACAAAATATTATACATGAAAAAAATATAAGGAAGGAAAAAAAAAAAAAAACACTTAATTTTTTGCCACTTGGACCAAGCCAGGCAAGAAAAGTGAAGAGGTTGGACATAGAAAAGATTTTTTTTTAAAGACAGTACAAACATTTATTTTTACAGAAGACATTACCAAAAATACATGTGCAAACTCCTCATGTTTCATAGCATTTGAGCTACATTTATAAGTGACAAAGTTAAATGTTACTATGTGCCCCTTTTGTTTAACGTGGAAAAATGTTTTTACAGGATTTATCATAATACGGATAAAATTATTAACCTGTCAATCAAGTAAAAAGCCAAATTCCCAACTCAATGTGCAGTAAATTAAATATCCACAACAGAAATGCTTTTATGATGCCAAAGAAATTGAAAATATGCCACATTCAATACATTCAAACACATACAAAGTTTATTTGCAACCACTTTGATTGAAATTTAAAAAAAAAAAAAAAATATTGTCCCAGTTTCTGACTTTTGACACTTGTTATTCTTAATTATATAAATTAAGAATAATGATGTTTACAGACAATTTAAAAACAACAGACACCATTCATTTATAAAAGGACACAACACTGAAAGATGTAAGAAAAAATTGAAGATGGTTTCAATATAAAATGTAAAGATGGAGAACCAATTTGTTGGTGGATGATACATCTGCAATTAAGACAAAAACAAAAATATCACTGCATAAGCAACTTTGCTACAATTCTCATAATTTAAATTTATTAAATTCTATTATTTGGTGGCACAAAATTTCTGGGCAAAATCTTTTTTATTTTTCTTTTATCTATTAATTTCTCGATACTGAGATTTAATTAATTTCATAAGTGATATTAGTGCCTATACTATAGGAGGGCCTGTTGCTAATGCTTAGGTGCAAGGCTTGTACTACAGAAAAGAGAGTTTTAAAGAATATAAAAAATATATTTCAGAGTTTCCCCAAGTGCGAAACTATCCAATCAAAAGAAAGCGTTTCTCCCGCATCTAAAAACATTTTACTGTTAAGAATGTTATTCAAAGATATATTCAAGAGCTGGAGATTTTGCCATAAAAATTATGAAGATTTCAGATTTAAAACATCTTGTATTAACCAATATGGATTCATGCATAACTGTATAGGAAATGGAATGATAAAATGGAAGAAATCCTACATAATGCATTTCGTCCTTCAAAGGGACTTCTTCAGATTAAATAAGCAATCATATGTAGGGGGAAGGGAACAAAAATGTAAACAAAATGTTAGAATTAAACACAAAGAGAAATCCTATAGATGCAGCGATGCTTAAATTTAAATTACTGTGTCCAATGTATTTAGATCAATAGTTCTCAAACTTTTTGAAGTCAGAGTGCACTTGAAATCCTAACAATAATTGTAGGTGCACTATATACAAATTTTGGAAAAATATGTTATAATTAAGTCAAATATTGCAGAAAAGAAATAATGCAATATATAAAATGAAACATGCCTTAAGTTTATTCATTCTTCTGTCTATGAGAAACATAAGCCCAATGAGTCTTAGCAATTTCTTCAATGTTTGGATGTATATTTGATGAGGAAATGAGTTTGCCTCATCAATACACTTTGCACTTAATTGTGGTGAGAGCAGAAAAGCCTAATCCACATAAATATGATGTAAAATGTAGTAAAATGGTCATAGCCTTTTTAGATATTGGCACATATTCTTCTTTTATAGAAATTCAAAAAGCTTCAAGAGACAATTCATTGTTTAATTATCAACCTATGATCAGTGAATAAATTAACTAATTTATCACATTTGCTTATAAAAAAAAGTAAGTGATAAATGATAAATTACTATGAAAGCATAAATAAGATAACTTTTAAATAAACAATCCTAATCCTCATCATCATTTTATGTTACATAATACATCTTTTAGTAACCAACTTTCTCAAATTAGGCATGGAGGATTGACCAGCAACTCCTACCAATTCAATAAAGTAAAACAAAAGCTTCCTATCATTGAAGCTATCCTTGAGGGATATCAACGAAACAGGTACTGCAGTATGATAAAGAAAATATATTTATTTCTTATATCTGGACACATTTCTCTGGAATGCCAGGGTGCACCTAGACATCTTCCAGGGCGTACCAGTATGCTCAGGTGCACCATTTGAGAACCACTGGTCTAGATGCATCAACTAAACAACCGCATTCAACTTCTTACTGTTTTCAGATTAATATGGCATCTCACCCGAGTAAAACCAGTACTATTCCAATATGGGATGCTTAAAAACAACAATAAAAAGCATTATTTAGTCTGAAGTAATCCTTATGAAGGACAAAACACTGCATAGAATTCCCTCCCCCAATAACTATGTGTAAATATTTTTCTACTATTGAAGAAAAATATTTCTTCAAATGATTAATCAAAGTAGAAATGTTTACTTGCGAAATAATCAAATTCTGAATTGAAAATGAAAGCCAACATACAGGAATTCATTTCCTATGGAATTTGTCTCAAGTCACAGATATATATTAAATGCATGTATATGTATTGATATGCATATAACTTGGGTCATTTGACAGATTTTAAACAGAAGATGAAGGTAATTTTGAAGATTGAGAATGAAAATTTGGTTAATAAGGGGTAAAAAAATAGTTCTATTAATATCAATTCACATTATGTGATTTTAGTTACATCTTGGAAGGATCAGATCACGGTAACACCCATTGGTATTTAAGCGGAGTCATAGAATGTCTAGTAAATAAAATTGAGAAAAAAAAACAAAAAAACAATTCTTGTAAAAATTCATTTCTCATCAGAAAAATATTCTGGCTATAGGCAATAATGTCCTTAATATATTATTCATAAAACCACCAAAAGTTTTTTTTCTATTAGGTTAGTGCAAAAATAATGTCGGTTTTTGATGTTAAAAAATACGTCAAAAACAGACATTATTTTTGCACCAACCTAATAATTAAATAAAGTCTTAGTTTTATTGGGTTCTGTATTTTACAATTTAGAGCTATAAAAAAAAAAAAAAGAAAGAGAGGGAGAGAGGATTTATATTCTTCAAAGTTTTCTGCATTTAATTAAAAAATTGCAAAAATACACATTTGAGTTTTAAATAAAATTAAGTAAAAGGTGTGTTGGGGGGAACAGATGTAAAAAAAGAAAAAGAAAAAAAAAAAAAAAAGATTTTTACCATGACTTTCTAAAAAAACAAACATTTCCAAAATAATTTAATTCATTTTTTTTTAATAAGTTCTGAAAATTTAATTGAAATCCAACAATTAGTTGATTTTTGTTGCAAGAATTTCCAAATGAATGTTTTTCAACTGAAAAATGTTAAAGAGAAAAAATATTATGCAACTGCTGATGTAAAAAAAATAAAAAGATTTATAACCAAAATTCTGAACACGCTAGAAAGGATTAAAAAATACTTTGGTCTTTCCTCTTAATAATAACGAACATTTTGTCGATAAAACTTTGTTTTTATTAAGTTTGGGACCTTTTCCATCATGCTATGCTGTTTTTTTTGTCAACTTATCGAATATACCTAATACAAATTCATATTATGGATAGAGAGAGAGAGAGAGAGAGAGAGAGAGAGAGAGAGAGAGAGAGAGAGCAGTACAAATCTCATAAAACCTAAGTTATTTTAATTCAATCTGCTGTCGAGTAATTTTTATCAAATACCAAAAGGCTAAGATGTCCATCCCAAAGAAAACTTACAAGAGATAAAAAGATCATTTGCATATTAAAAATGTCAGACATTTAAATATAAAATATACTTAAGGTTAATGTAATGCTTCATTTGCATGCATTTGGATTTCATTTTTTTTTTTTTTTTTTTTTAAGCACATCAGTAACATCATGTTTTTGAACAATAAAAAAAAATAGCTAAATTTTCAATAAATTCAGTTGAAAATTTAAGGCTTTTTCATTTATTTTACAAATGTATCTAGTATTTTTTTTTTTTTTTTTTTTTAATAAACTTATACATTAATCTAAATCTTTCAAACTCCATCATTGTTTTTTAACCTATAGATGATAATTTCTATCAGATTTATTAAATTTTGACAATAATAAAATGTTACAAGAGTATGATTTATTTAATAATTTGATAATTAGTACTTGGAAATAATGTAGTCATTTCTTATTGGTCATGGCTTTTTAGTATGACCGGTTTTCTCAGCTTTGGTAGAGTTCATGAAAAACAATTCCAAAGATATTTTAGAATTAACTGATCAAGCAACATAATTGCTCTTTGACGTTCTGGAACCATTTTACTAATCTTTAGCATTATCAAAATATAAGTTTTGTTTAAAAAAACAAAACAAAAAACAAACTTATTGGATTTGTATTAAGCATTAAACATTATAAAAGAATTTCCGTTTGATATTAATGACGAATAAATGTAGCAGGCAAAAAAACAGAGAAACTATCCAGTATAGCAAAGAAAAAAAAAGTCATAGATTTCAAAAAGAAAGAAAATGCATGAAGAACGTTAAAATCTTAGAACAGATGAAAGCTTATTTTGTAAGAACCTTCAAAAGTCAATGGACTGTTCGTTATCAACTAGTTAACTATTTTTTTACTGCTTAAAAAAATTACTGGTTGCTAGAAAATGAAATTTTGCCTTGAATTTTTGGATACTTCATTAAAAAAAAAAATTATTAAAAAAAAAGTGTCAGGAAATTATTCCAATGTGGAATTTATTTAAGACAGATGATACATTAGGAAGTTACCCAATAGACTGCAAAAAGCAAATTCAAGAATAACAATGAAATGACACAGCATAGTAATCTTTGTACAAAGATATGAGAGGGTGCTGAAAAACACTTAACAAAATCACTACTCTGATGCTTGGTCATTGAAAAACTGATTTTGCTAAGTGGGTTAGACTGAAAACTTTTCAGTATGTCCTCATTTAAATGAAAAAAATAAAAAAATACACAGTAGCTGAAATGTTTGAAAAATTTCTCTGGAGAAGTTTACACAAATGAACACATATTACAAGTATGGATGTAGCCTTTTAAATGAGCTAAAGTCATCAAATATGTTACTTAAAAATGAGCCAGGGTTTTAAATTCTGTGTCACCTTTTGTTTTTCTGTCTTTACGAATGAATTTCTTGTGGAAATTCCAAAAGTTTTTTATCACAGCTTTTTTATCACGTAAATGAAATCCATCTTTTGGTCCATGATGTTTGGTAGGATTGGTAGGGTTTGTCTCCTCTGTAACCAGTTGACCACCATGAATAACCAGCTGTTCTGGGGTATCAGACAAATTACACGTATAAGGTGTAGCCCAAAACTGGCTTGGGTTAGAGCTGCGACAAGCACCCAATCCAGAGTCCTTAGACACAACATTTGTGGTTGGTTTTGATGAACCACGAGGTACTTTAGCTGCAGCCAGACCTGTGTGTTCATTTGGTCGTTCACATTTGTTAGCGCCTTTATTCTCTTTGTTGTTAAAACCAGATTTTCTATGTTCTAGGTGAGCTCTACGCCTGCGGGTGGCACTGTCAGGAGAAGTTTTGTCAGTACTTTTGGCATGTGATCGCCGATGGGTTTTGTGTCGTGATGGGCTTTTGTTTGCTTGGTCTTCACTGGAAATATTGGAACAAACGTTACTGAATGGGAGGGAAGGTTTGGAAGATGTAGAAGACAAAGAGACAGGTGTAAAATAGATTGAACCATATTTAGTTGGTAACCCAGAATGAGTTTTACAAGTGGGCTCTGGTATTATTTGATGTAAATCTTTCTTCCCTTTCAGAGATGACATTGGTTTGTTCACTGATATGGGAAAGTTATTGTCAAGTTGTTTTGAGACAACAGAATGTAATTTTTTGTGTGATGAAGATGATGAAGATGTAGAAACAGGATCTGGGTTCTGTTTTTTAGTTTCTATAAAAGGGAATAGCTGTGTGCATATCTTATCAGTGTTTTTATCATTGACAGAATTGATTTTTTTAATCCGAGTTTTAGGGGGAAGTGGACACACAAAACTTTCATCAGGGAGAAAAGAATTGTGTGGACTTTGTTTTTGTTCTTCAGTTTCATTGGGAAAGTCCTTCTCACTTGATAATGGTGAAATAATGACTGGCCCCTTTCTTTCTGGAGTTGATAGGTCTTGACTATTGCGAGTAGATGATAAAATATTAGCTATATGATTTGGACCAGTCCCAACCTGACTAGTGTCATTGTTGTCACTATTCTGAAGTTCTTCCGATTCAGAGTCTGTATTGCTGCTACATGACTGACCCACACAGTCAGGACGTTCACCCAGTGATGTTGACAATGATACTGAACTATCAGAAAGTGCATGATCTAAACGGATACAGATAGGAGGAATATTTTTATTGCATGGTTTCTTGTTTTGGGAAGAAGAAACAGAAGAAGATAAAACTTCATCTCTGAGAGCAAAGCCCTGATTGCACTTATCAGAAGGACCCTCAAATAAACTTTCAGTGAGGGAGCTGGAATCTTTAACAGATGAGAGGTTCAAAGAGCTGCTAGAGAACAACAGCCCTGGAACCTGTTCTACTGAAGAGTTGGAAGCATTTACAAATGGTGACGATGTAAACTGAGATTGGTCCACATGAGATTTGAATATACTATAGTTACTGGAAACAAGATCAGCATTCCCACTTTCAGGAGTTGACCAGGTACGGCTACTTGCAGGGTATGAAGTATCTGATTGATTAACACTTAATCGAGAATCCAAACAGTTACGTTTGGGCCTGGCTGCAAGATGACCACTAAATTCTTCAATGTTCGACACTTCTTGCTCAAGGTAACCAATAGCTTTATTTAAAATGTCTGTATTTTCCAAAGTCTGCTCAATAGCTGACTCATGATCTTTACGCGAGTGGCTCTTTGAATGTATTAATCTCTTTTTGCGGTGAGGTTTGGATGCAGATGAAAGTCTATGTTTATTTTGATCAGGGTTGCTCAAGTTTGGGCTGGTCAGTTCATTATTGCCTTCAGCCTTTCGTTGCTTCATCAATTTCCGTTTCCGTGACAGGATTTGACGTTGTTTTGATGATTTCTCCCAGACTTTTTTTGTTCTTGCTGTCCTTTCAATTTGACACTGTTTAATATAACTAGAATGATACTCAAATTTGGTTAGACCACGTGGTTTGTTATAATTTTGACCATATGGACAATCAGATGTGTCACCAGTAAATGCCGGGTAGCTGTCTGTTAAACTAGATATTGAAGATGCAGACTGAGGTTTGATATTGACTGGGTCATGTAGATGAGATGAAAAGTAGAGTTCATATTTACCCATGCAGCTTAAATTCAGATATGTTGGTTTCTTCTCAAGACGTGGAGTGATAGGAGTAATAAATTCATCATTGGAATAAGCTCGTTTTTCTGATCCATACTCAAAGGAAGAATTCTGCTGTAGAACAGAATCATCTTTGGAATAAGGTGTTCCAAGTTTTTGCCAGTGGGGAGACATGTGACGTTTTTCCAGTGGTGAAAAAATTTTTTGTGGTGATGCCAAATATTGTTCAGAGTTTTGAGGGTCCTGACCAGTATAGCCTGAAGAATGGCAACTAGATAGCAGACCAGCAGGGAGATCATGGTTAGTAGCTATCTGTTGGGGTATAGCAGAGAATTTCCCAGAATACAGAGACCCTCCAATATTGGAAAAGTTGGGTAAGAGTGGATTCACGGTATCCTCTTCATCATCATCTGTGTCACTAGACATTTTCAGTAAGGCTTCAATCACATGATTCCCATAATCTATTGCTCCTGCAGTGGGAGTAGGCAGTGAAGTTGGAGGAGTCGGTTGAGGATTGGTATCCATGGTAGCAAATTCACCAGTTTTACAACCCATTCGTTAAATTTTTGTAAAACTTCCAACATTTATAGATGAGCCAGTGTGACCAAGTTCAATAGCCTTTGATTTGATACTCTGAAAAACAAAGGAAGAGTTGAGTGAAGAAAAAAAAAAAAAAAAAAAAGAGAGAGAAAAAAGAAAAAGAAAAAAAAAGAGAACTTATCGCCTCACACTGCTACATAGTAAACAAAATTTTTAGATCATTACAAAAGAATCAGTGTGTGCATGTAATTTTTTATTACCAGTCCTGGTAAATGTATTTAATCTTACTGTAAAATTGTTTAAATATTTTTGAGCTTTTTAAAACTGTAAATAAAACACCATACACAAAACAAAATTGAATTGAATTAAAGAGTGTCAAAAAAAAAAAAAAAAAAAAAAAAAAAAAAAAAAAACAATTGTTTAGTGATGTTCTAAGATGGTTATAAAATAAATAGGATAAAGTCTGGGTCTGTTCTCTAAGGACAAGAAAATATAATTTGATAATCTGGATAACAAATTTGGTTGCATATTTATAAAACTGCAAGTGAAGGAAAAAATAGATGAGGTATGACACTATTCAAGGTTTAATTATAGTTTTTACTTTAGCCCATGACAAACTTGAGCACAAATTTTTTCACAGTTACATACATCTGATGTTCACTTAGTTTTTCAGTTGAGTTATAAATTTATATACGAATGAAGCAAGTTATGAAAATCATTTACCAGAACACTGAACTTATGACAAGAAAATAAAAAAAAATTGCATTTCATACCAAGTTCCTTCAAACAAAAATATAAATAAAATAAAAATACTCTTTAAGAAATGGAAAAAAATGCACATATCTTACTCGAGGATTGTTTGGTATATAGAAATCAAATTTGTTCCTTAGTTAATTCCTAACCGCAGAAGTACACCCGCCAATTTAAATTATGATTTGAAACTTGGATTCAATATTATTTAGAGAAATACAATCAACTCCCCACCCCAGCGTGATTCTTTCATATATGTGAATGTGAATAATAAAGTTCATTGTTCATATTCGCCATAATTTTCTGACTCACCAAAAATGTTTTCAAGAATAAAATAATCCTATCCAGTCATTTTAAATCCTTTTTTAGCATGTTAAGTGGTGATGTGCCCCTGACAAATGATGTAACATTAACTGTTATGAATCATAAAATAACAAATGTTTCTTAAAAAAAAAAAAAAAAAAAAAAAAAATTCCTTTGTCTATTTCAAGAGAGAACAATTAGTCTTTAACAACCAGTCAGATTTAGCATTTTGTTGTCAGTAAAGTACAAAAAAAAGCTCTTCACAATTATGAAGAGTACATATGTGGATAAACTACAAGGTACTTGGAAACTGAAAAAGCAACTGTGTAGAGAAAATTAAAGAATTATTTGTGTACAAGGTCAAAATATGAAAAACTAAAAGTTAAACTGACAACGTAATCTATATCTGGAAAAAATTCAAGTTTATTGCAGGTGTTAAAATAAATTTATGTTGTCTGATCATTTTAAAAACAATGTAAAATATGAAATTATTTTATTGCAATACAATACAATAATGAATCACAGTACAAAGAATAGCAATTATTAGCAAGTTATGTAATAAAAATCCAGAGAAAATCTAGTTTCATAAAAAAAGAAAATAAAAAGCAAAAGGAAAAAAACTGTTCAAATATAGTAAAAAAGAAAAAAAAAGTGAGGACTTTTTTCTTTTAATTAAATAATTTCCTGATTATGTGAGAAACAAATTTTAACTTTAAAGATGATTCTTTAAAACGTTTTTGGTTAATTTGTTCTAAATTAAATTAAATAATAAAGAATAGCAAAAAAGTAAAAACCACCTTTTAAGGTAAAAAAAAAAAAAAGTAATAGGGTCACATCATGACAATAAAAGTCTAAAAATGTCCATCAATCATTTTCTCAAAAAAAAAAAAAAAAAAGAAAAAAAGAATTGCACTGTTTTTAATTTTACTTATTTCTAAAAGTCATTTTTTAAACAAAATCAATCAACATTCTTAAAGAAAACAGTGATTTTGAGTTTTCATTTTGACTCACTTCTGAAGGGAATGACTATTATTATTAAATTACAAAAAAAAAAAGAAAAAAAAAAGATAAAGAAAAAGAAAAAAGTGTTGTGTAGTGTACTACAGTAGTAATTTTTGTGTGTATGAAGAAATTTTTACAACATTGGGCTACTTTCGTTGTTTGCTATGATTTTTTAGAGAATAGTTTGTTTTGTTTTTTTTATAGATAACGTACATTGTAATGAATCTTAAAAACAGGTTGAACGTTTTTTTTTTAGGCATGTTGAAAATAAAAATATCATTTTTTTTTAAATTAACTAGGGCATATTTAAGCCCTAGTGAATTAAAAATAAATTTTCCAAGTGATTTGAAGTTCATGATTATAGCACGTTATCAATTATATATACAACAGCATTTATTCAAATAAATGTTTGTAAACGAAGTGTTTCTCAGCAATTTAGCCGTTAAAATGAATTGTGTAACGAGTAAAAAACATGATCAACCAATACAACCAGAATTTTGTTTCTGATGGCGTGATTTATATTATTAACGAAGAAGCAAAGATCTATAAATAAATAAATAAGAAATATAGTAAACAAATTAAGATTTCAGTTATTTTTTCGATATGGAAATATTTTTAGTCTTTATTTAATTGTATTACAAACAAATCTTCTTTCACAATACATGAAAGAAAATAGCGATAAATAAAACGGCAAGCAGAAAAAAAAAGGTTCAATAATGCTGTTAAAAAAGCAATTAAAATGATCAGATGATGCTTAAAATAATAACGAGACCCCTACCTTAAGAAGATCATGATGGAGCAAAAAAATGTTATCTTTAACAAAAACATGTGGTGAGAATTATTTATTTTAGGTAGGCTTTATGTGAGTGGGTCAACAAATATCTATGAATGATTAACACAATTTAGTTAAAGACAGAATGAATTTAAATTTAAGAACTACCTTTCGAAAGTGCTCAGGGTTTTGTTTAAAAGATGCTTTCTTACAAAATAAAATAAAAATGAACGTGTGAGAGAAACGAAGCCGAAATTTGTTTTTTGGGAATAAGAAACGAAAAAGGAGGAGGAGGAAGCAGCGACGGCGGTGGCGAGTGTCCGTTGAGCAGAGAGGGAGGGGGTGTACTAAGAGCCGATACACGGCTGACTTTGACATTTCATATTCCCCTGCAGGCCTTACTCTGGGTTAGGGGTAGGGCATCATCAAACCTCGACCTCACAAAAAAACTAAACCCCCCCCCCCCAAAAAAAAAACTAAAAAACAAACAAGTAAAGAAAATACCACTTTTGTTTTCTTACTGATGCCTTCATGTTGTAAACTTGGGATTTAAAACTGGAGGAATTAAGAAAAAAAAATGACTTTCATAGTTTAATTTAAAATATTTTAAAATTAAAAATTAAATAATATTGGACTGGTAAATAAACTATTTGAGGGTGTATTTTAAAATTTCAATTGTATTTTTAAATTTAATAGTTGATTAAATTTTCTAAAAATGGTGAATTGTAAAAAATTCCATTGTTTTCTCAAGATACCAATAAAACCTTTACCTTAAAAAAAAAAAAAAAAAAAAAAAAAAAAGATATTTCATTCAAATTTAAAAAATGATTTATTTCTCTAAGAAAAGTCGTCTTTGGATGGAAGGAATTTTGACGTGGTCAGATAAGCCAAGCAAGGAAACAAGTTTTGTTGAAGCATTTAAAAAAAATTAAATTTTTACAAAGTCAGAAATGTATGCATGCATTAGGAGGATTATACATACACTACACAGCATCTAGCAGAGCACCACAAGGAAAACACTTCCACCGAATATTTTATGCGCCTATGTGGTTGGTATAATTTTGAACAAACTACTAGTGTTAATCTGTGTACAGAAATAGGATTCGAACTCTACCCGAATGTGACATCTGCAGCAGATGAGCGACGGTAACTAGCGTGCTCATTCTTTTCATTTGCGATTGTTCCCCCATCTCTAGTTAAAACGCAAGATCATCATTCAAGGTCTGCCCTTACGTGGGCATGGGGTTAGTGTATTTCACTGTAAACAGTTTACATAACAGCAGGTTGCTAAAAATGGATAAGAGAATTTTAAAAGTTAAAAAAAAAAAAGAAGGAAAAAAAGGGACTCTTCCATCAATTTATTTGCATCCTAAGCATCATCCTAGATTTTTACTGCAGATTCTTATCATTTCAAAAGATTACCACCCAATCCACCTACCCTTTCCTACACAATCGTGTTTGTGTGTGTATGTGGGGGGGATTTTCCTCTTTAATTTTCCTTAAATAGTTTTACTATTTTTTTAAACATGAAAATTTCTCTCTAAGCTACTCAATATAATCTGGCAATAATTTGATCAGATGAAGACTTTTTTTATGAAGGTTTTTATCTTCAACTGCAAAAATTAAAAAGGTAATTGTAATACTTCATTAATCACAAATTAAATAGTTGGTTCATTGCTACTTACTTATACGAGGTATGTTCAAACAATTTTAAACAGCTTGGTTGCAAAGGAGCTTGAAGCTCGTTTTAATGTTCATTGCTACTGAGTAGGGAGTTTGATCCTCACTGTTGGCTCTATTTTCGTGGCTAGGTACTAAAACTAATGAGATTTAGGATGTAGTCAAGACAATACCTGCAGATTCACACTGGATAGATTTCAATAAGAGAAAAAAATTTCCAAATTAAGAATTTCCATTCTTAAGGTGTGTTTTAGTAGCATATATAATATATATATATATATATATATATATATATATATAAATGGGAATTACAACATGAATACTCTTACATATATGGAATCAAGGTATTTGATATTAAACTGCTGTAAATTTTTAAAGCACCAGGTTCAATATAAAATGGTATGAAAAATGAAATTCTTTGAAGAAACTATCAATTCTATAAAAAAAACAATTATATAAAAATATTTGGTTAAAAATACTCATGCTGTCAAAACTAACACCCTATCACTGTGTTTATATATAGTATATGATGCAAAACTATCATGCTAGATAACATGCTCTTTCTCAGAAAGTAACTATGGTCTGCTCAGCATAGTTGCTGTATTAACCACATG
Organism: Acanthosepion lycidas; assembly: GCA_963932145.1. Lineage (NCBI taxonomy): Eukaryota > Metazoa > Mollusca > Cephalopoda > Sepiida > Sepiidae > Acanthosepion > Acanthosepion lycidas. The sequence goes on along the minus strand of OZ010572.1, from coordinate 87,637,716 downwards.
TGGGCTCTGTGGGTGTTGAATAAACACAAATGCACCTGAGCAAGTGTCTGCAATAGTTATTGGCTATCTGCCCTAGTAGACAGGTATCCTCAAATACGAGCAGCCAGCTATACATACATAATTTCATTATAAACAAATTTATTTGAAAAATTAAATTGTATTGAGAATTAGAACAGGTTTGTACAGTGAAATGATATCTGGTTTACAAAATAAAAAAAGAATCTTATGTTGGCAATAATTTGGTCAGTGCAAAAATATTTTATCAATGAATGTTTTGCTCAAGCTGAATGCAAAAGAGTTTGGTTCAGTGGACCAAGTGAGGCATCAGGCCCTTTTGAATAGAATCACTTTAAGTGTGTTGAAAATAAATACATCTGATGTCAAATTTTTTGTAATATGAAAAAAATGATTTTCATAAAAACATTAATTTACATATGAAATATAAGTATTTAGCATTTACATTCAATTGTAATCTTTTGGTTAATATTGTATTCAAAGACAAGAATAATTTTTCTTTTAAATTTGGTCCATAATCACTAACACCAATTTCAAGTCTCAAAAGTTTAATAATCCTCCATTCACTTATATTAATAAAGAGTAAAGACTTTACTTGTCTTGGGACTTGTATGTCATGAAATGGAATTTTGTCAAAGATTAATTTCATGCTAACTTTAATAATAAAAACAATACTTCATGTTGAGTTTGGTTTGATGATTAAAACAACAAACTGGTTGCTGAGGGGACATGAACAGTTTTCAGAAAGCCAGTCTGGTGAAAAATGCAGAAAGCTAATTTTGAACCAGAAATAATCAGTCTAGTTCTAGTGTTTGTAAAATCAACAGGCATTAAATTATAAATTTTTTTTTTACTCTAATTCAGTCTCAATAAATTCAAGATCAATTTTATTCCCCTTGACCTTGTTTCTTTAATTTAAATTTACCAAAGCATACCGTAGAGAAATCTTCACCTAAAACATGTTAAAAGTGATTGCAGCAAACTTCTAAATAATCAGTTTGCAGTGATGAAAATCAACTTGAACCATAACATTTTTTCTTCTGGCTATTTCACAGTAAAGACATTCTCTAAATTCTCTCAAGATAATGTCATAAGTGGAACAGTAATCTCTCTTCAGTTACCACACAATAAGGATAAATTAAATAAAGTTGTTATAGGTTATAGAATCATAGATGCAGATCTTAGTTTTTTTACCATATTTCATATCTTCCGTTTTAAAATAAAAGTGAAATTTTATTAATCAGTGCTAATCACGTTTGTAAGGTAACAACAATTTTTAGTTTATTTGTATTATTAATTAGTACTCGTTTTCAGATTCAATTAATTATGGCGAAACAAAAATCAGTTTCCAAGCATAACGAAGAAAAAATAAAGTAAATTGGGATCATTAAAAAATAAAAAGGCCAAATGGGGTATATAGTACAATGACACTGAAGGTCTCAAACAGCAAATGTGGTGGAGTCATGTAAAAAAAACTATTTAAATAATTTAATTAAACTTTAATAAGTGTACAAATTAAAATAAACTAAATAAAAAGTTTACGCACTGGTTAAAAATGGAGAGCAGAAATACAATTATTGTCCATGTCAGATAAGCTCCCAAGGATAGGGGAGATTCAGAACGTGTAAAAAATCAGCATCCACAGGAAATTGAAATACAAAAATAAATGTCTAAGAAATTTGTACATAAGTGAATTTGTTATATAATGGAAGAAATTATTTTATAAATTAGGTTATTAACAATTAGCAAGTTAACTAGTAACCAATGAGTTGTCACAAGTGTGAAATTACAGATGACTGATATGAGCATGTTAGAGAATAATAGAGGAGTGTGAAAAAAAAAAAAAAAGAAAAAAAAAAAGAGAAACTGAAAAGTAAAAAAACTAGTCATTCGCTGTCCATGTTAGATAAGTTAAAGTTAAAATTTCGTCGGAAACTATTCAATGCCTGCTGCCTATTTAACGGCCGTAGAATAAAACGACCTGAGTGGTGCGATAAAAATAAACAAATAAATAAAACGAGAAGCAACAAAAATAAACTGAAAAGAAATACTAATAAAAATGTAAAATAAATTAAATAAAAGATTACATTTGAAAAATTTTACAATCTTAGTCAGGGTCTATGGATTATGATTTCAAGGCCAACCACCAAGAAATATGTATGTGCGTGGGGGAGGGGAGTTACTCAATGCTTCATGAAGCTGAAATAACAATAAATTTCATTTTAGATAACCAGAGCATTTATTTGTAGCAGAAGAAAGGAAAGAGAATTAATGAGTTTTAAAAGTACTACATAGTTATTAAAAAAAAAAAAAAGCTGCTAGTCATAAATTTCAATAATAATGTTTGATGTTAAGAAGACTATACGTTGGAGAGTAATGTTCTCACCTTTCTTTCCTCTGATGCACGAGTGTTTCAGAGCAGGGTACACACAGAAAGAATCTCTGGGATGCAGCATCCATTGATGTCACAATAATCTGAACAGTGAACAATAAGTGGAAAAGCATATAGTTTGCATAAAACTCGCTAAGAAATAATAATCCATTAAATCACCAGAGAGTATCTTTTAAAAATTTTAAAACTTCTCAATGTACTTTTTCAGGTAATTTATTTTCTTCTCTGGACATTTTAGGAGAAACCAAGATCCATAGGCTTCTGGAAATTCAAAAAGAAAGAATACATCTTTTTTTTATTATTTTTAACTTTTACGTTTTGGTCCATCTCTCAAAGACTTCTTAAATCTAGGGATACAATTTTTTTTTTTTTTAAATATGCTTTTTTAATCCTGCATAAATCAAAATCTGAAGATGTGTTGTGTTATTACTGTTAAACACAGAAAAAATAAGCATCAAACAGAAAAATAACGTTAAAACAGGGGCACCCTGCCTGTCATAACAACTTTCTGTGTAGAAAAAGTAATATGGTATAAAAAGGCAAAAAAAAAGCAGTTACTTTAACCGAAATTCTTATTCTGATTTGTTAGTGTTTTTTTTGGTTTTCTCTCTAGCAACAAGAAAAAAAAAATGTATTTTTTTTAAACGTACAAACAAAAAGCAAAGTGCTTAGCTTACAGCTTCTGCTTACTACTTGCCGAGTATTTGAAACACTTTCGTTTTTGTTGTTTACAAACTATTTCTACACAAAAATAAGTTAACCAATTAATCTGATTGTTTTTACGCACATTTAATTGTTAATGTTATGTTACGGTTTTAGAAAGCACAAAAAACATTTAAACACTTCTAGACGTATCAAAACTCACAGGCTCAATCCTATAGCTAAAAAAAAATTAAAGATGTTTTTACTTTCGTTCGGTTAGTAAATTAAATAGCTTGAAATATAATCGTTTAATAACTGATTTTAACAATAAACTTACCATTTCATTTTCACCTCTGTTTATTTCTTTTTTTTTTCCCCTTCAGATTTCCTCCACTTCACAGCTCGACATTTTATGGAAAAGTAGTCCAATAAATTTCAACATAACACATTTAAACTCTTCTTTTTCCTTTTCCTCTCCTCTCTACAGAGCCTACAGTTTTTTTTAGCTGTTTTCCCGGGGTGCGGCGGCATTTTATCAAAGAACCCCTCCAATAAGAGAGGAAGGGGCTCTACCTCAAAATACACTTGAAGACAGAATAAGTTTAAAAACATAAAAACAACCATGAGAACTTAAAGTGCAGGTTTTCTGGTTAAGAAAAACGACAGCTGAACGTACATCGAATTGTTTTCTAAAATTATTGAGGAGCTCTTAACACTCCTGTAAGTCCGTTAGCATTTAGACTGAAATAAAAGTTAAGTAGCGATTATTAAAAAACAATACGGAAAAAGCCGGGCAGTATGGTCGCAGCCTAATCTCAGCCCGAATGCAGTAGGAATATTTCGGTCTGGGTTCTTTAAACTGAGGCCTTGGCCGATACGCTGACCTCAATCTCCAGAGCACAGGGATTCCCCCTCCACCAACATTTGCTTTCCACATTTTTTTTTGTTTCTTAAATTCTTATCCTAGTGAAGTCATTCATAACTCCTTGGAAACCTATTTCACCTCCTCATATAAGAAGGCACATACCAAAATAATGTAGAAAAACAAAACAAAAAAGAGAATGAAGTTAATCTTTATAAAAAAAGAAAAAAAACAAGAAAAAAAGTTTTTTGGCATGTTCATTCACATGCGCGCATAATTAGAAACACTTGCATACAAATACAAAAACAAAACAAACATAAAAAAAACAAACTTTCTACTAAGTATATAAAATATAAATTAAAACATTTATCGTCTACAATCAAAATTAAATTATAAGATTTTATTTTAACCCCGCCGATGATAAACTCACAAATAGTCTATGCTGCTAAAAATGTAAAAAAAACAAATGAATTTCTTTCTGTATGCCTTGATTTTTTTAAAAAACTTTGTTTAGTAGTGTTTGTTTTTTGTTTTGTTTTTTGCACCTTTTCTTTGAAAAGAAAACACTTTTTAGTTTTTTTGCATTGTTAAGGAGGGGAAAAAACAATATTTCTTTAAAAAGTTTTAACGAATTTTCCATTATCAAACAAGTTACAAATGAAAAAAAAAACATCAAAATCAAATTAATGCAAACAGACTTTAAGACTTCATTAGCGTAGTTGTTTTTTTTTTTTGTTGGCACAAGGCCGAAAGTATGGAGCATTGTGGGAATCGAACACAATGATGAGCGTACAATTCCATTGATCTCTAAACTAGCTTGTTGACCATTATTAGAACTTATTTGTGGCATAAAGACCATCAGGTATAGGGAACCCAGTGATGATTGAACTCCCTCCTACTCAGTAGCAATAGTTACCACTACCAGACTAGCTCGTTTTTGCTATACCCCCAGACTGCGACTGTAGTTTTTGGTTTAATTCCTATTTGGTCTTTGATACCTTTTTCTGTCAATTATATTAACTATCGGTTTTTTTTTTTTCGGAACAGTTTCAAAGCAGTAAATTAAAAAAAAAGCTAGTTTTTCACGTTATTTTTATTTTCTAAGGTTTATTGGCATTTAGTCCTGTTATCAACAAAAGATTTTACAAAAAAATCCATGATAATACGAAGCGAAACAAAAGTTTGTCGAAAAATAAGAGTAAAAAAAGAGAATAGCCTTGTCATGGCTCTGTCTTGTTTATTGGCTTTCCTTCTTGGCCAAGATTTTTTTTTTTTTTTTACTGGTGAGAGAGAACCAAGCGTGAACGAAACGGAACTTAGAAGTGTCAAATGTCTAGAACTTAAACATGTGTAGTATACTAGTACTCAACTCTCGTACGTTCAATGCGTACACCAGATTTACTCAACTTGTCATGGATTTTTTTTAGTTTAGAGTACGTTTTATTTGGGGTAAATGTACATATATCTCTAAGAGGAAATTTTTATAAACACATGCTATAAGTCTCTAGTATGTAGCTGGTATGGCATTAATGGTGTGTGTGAAACTTAAAATTTACAATAAAGGCAAACATGCCTCTCTTCATAGTCTCTTTAGAACTAAGTAACTAGCTAGTATTAATTTACTATTAATTTAATACTATTAAAGAACTAAAAAAAATACGTTTTTGTTTTGATTTTTTATGCTAGAAACGAAAATAAGCATCGAATTAAAATAGAAAAAAATCGAGATAATTTTTTTTTAATCTTTTATTAGTTATAGTCACAAGAATCAAAATAATTTTTATTCATGGAAGTGTAAAAAAAAAAAAAAAAAGAAATATTTTTCTTGATTGTGAGGTTAAAGAGTTGAATTTAGATACTATCCCTTCCATAACCTTAAGTAACCTTGCTTAAACCTCAGCACCTCATTTAAAAATTTAGTCTTTCTTTATTCTTTTCGAAAGCAACGTACGTAAGATTATTTAAAAACACAATAATTTCAAATTATTTTTTACTTGTCATTTTAACGGTGATTATGATATAAACTCCTCGCATAATACTGGTCTTACCGTATTACAAATGTAATACCAAATAATATCGATGGTATGTCTTGAAAATGGTGAGGTTTGTTGATGAAAGAAGTTAAACAATTTTAAAGGGAATGAGTATCAGAGAATGAAAGTAGAAATGATTTACTACTGAAATCAAAGATTTAGAGTAATAAATTTAATAATGCAATGCTATCTCTGAGGTATCATTTATTCCTCTAATTGTGGCATGGCACCACATTTACCGTAATTCATTGCCAAGAAGTTAGTCTTTTGTTTAGTTTTCACTTTTCAGTTCTAATAAAAAGTGATGTGTCGCCTACCCGCACCAGTTTTATTTCCCTTAAATGCAAGGGCTGTTAAATTTTTTTTATAATTTTCAGTTTTACAAGAGAAAATGTTTACTTATGTAACCCGGTTCTAGTTCCAGTGGTAATAGCTTCCTTAGACAAGAAACCACTTTTTTGGTTCTTGTTAGTACACCAAACTAGTGTGCAGATGTTTGTACCAAGCTACATGCCATGTTTTTCCTATCTGTAATTATGCCTTGGGCAACAATTACCTTGAATTCGTTAGAAATCAGATAATTAAAACTCGCACCTAGAAATCTTATGCTATTCATTTCGTGTAACGGTATTTCTTACCTTTTTTTGCTGTTGACAAATTGATAACTTACATGATAACATACAAAATAAATACTTATAAAAGAAGAAATATATAATACTGAATTATTTTATATTTAAATATTTTTTTTTTTTTTTTACACTTGATATGTTTTATTGTTGAACAGGTAATTTAGACTAGAGTTATGATGATATTGGAGAAAAAAAATAGTTTTTAACTCGGTTCATGTTAAAAGGGAAAGTTACTTTTATTAGCCAGGTTCAATGCCAAAGCAAGTCTGGGGGTTCCAGGGCAGGCCTCTCCAGAAGATCATTTTACACTCCTTCTGTGAAAATGATGTGAACTAATTTTAGCATGCAAATCCCCTTTGAATTAAAAGCACCCCACTCAAAAAAAAAAAAAAAAAAAAAAAAATTGGGGGTATGGGCTTGCATACCATATGCAAATTTAAAATCTTCAAGCCTTGTGCCTTTCACAAATAAAATAAATATAGCAATTCTGTAGAATTGTAATAAAAGTAGAAATAAAAACTTAGAGAATCAGGTGACATTCAAACACTATCTATGTATGTATGTATGTATGTATGTATGTATGTATGAGATATATATATATATATATATATATATATATATATATATATATATATATATATAATTATAATAATATTTTTTGTTTAAAAATATGATTCCTTCGCTACATAAGAGTTCTCATGTTTCAAAAACGTGAGTCGAAATCATCCAAATAATTAATAAAATTAAGTTGGATTGAGGTGTTTAGTCACGTTTCATCTTCAAGCGAAATTTTAGGATTCCTAAAATTTCGCTTGAAGATGAAACGTGACTAAACACCTCAATCCAACTTAATTTTATTAATTATTTGGATGATTTCGGCTCACGTTTTTGAAACATGAGAACTCTTATGTAGCGAAGGAATCATATTTTTAAACAAAAAATATTATTATAATATAAGCTCTACTTCTGTATGGAGCACTGTTTTTTAAAAATAAAAACAAAAATACTAAGGAACCCCGGATTATGCACCCAACGTGTTCTTTTCTATTTTCTGCATACCTGCACAAGGATATATATATATATATATATATATATATATATATATATATATATATATATCAGCACGTTTTTTTTTTTTTTTTTTAATTTTTGCTGAAATGGGCAGGTATTTACATTAATTAAAAAAAAATTGAATTTGCTTACAATTGTTTCATTTATTAATGTTTCTTTACTTTTATTCATCTGGGACTTAAAGTTAATGTTGACATCTGAAGAAGAAAAAAAAACAGCTTACTTAATTTCTAATTTATCACTATTCCCCCCCCCCCCATCATTGTTGAAACTATCAAGTCAAACATGGGTTAATGTTCTTCTGCAGTTATGTAAGACAAGTGTAATGAACCTGCACTAGGTTTTGAACCCTTGACCTTTCAGCCTGTAATCATCTGTAGCTCCTAAACTACACCCACAAGTAGAAACAAGTATAACAATAGTAATTAGTTGCTGCAAAATAAGAATAAGAGAAATTCTAAAAATAGTTTGGAAAGTTGATTACCTAAACATGTGAATGCTATTTTATTGTTGTTCTTTGTTAAATTGCTGAATGGGAATTAAGTTTATGCAATTTTCAAAGTATTTTCTGAAAATAGATTCTGATTACGTCTAAGTGGAGTCATTAAAAGAAAAAGCATGAGAGAATTTTTGAACCTCATTCATTACTGACTTGTACATGTATAGAGCCAAACGTGGTTCTTACTTTTTGAATAGTACTCTAAATTAAATATTCAGATAATTTAACTAAAATTTTTTTTTAAATTGACATTTTTGATTTCAAACTTGAATTAAAAGTGCTTTCTCTTAGTTATGCTTATCATTAAACCAAGTAAGAATACACAATACACATATTTCTTTATAGATTTTATGATGAAGCATCATGATGAATGATAGTGGTGAACAATGTGTATTGTTACCTTATTTTAACATAATATTCAGTGACACTAGCTAAAGTGAATACTTGAAATATTCAATGTCTAGTAAAGTATTTTGCCAAATTACTTGTTTTCTTATTTATTATACTCTTACATCTTAATGTCAAGAGAAAAAAAATTCTTTATTCTATTTTCGACTCTCTTTAATGCCAAGTAGAATGAAGTTATTGATTTTAGATAAAAATTACAAATGCTTCTACAACATCCCAAGAAAATGTATTTTTACTTTTGACAACAACATTCAATTTACAAAACAAATATTTATATTTCAATATCATTTCCATTCATATCAATGCATTTAAACCAATGCTTTTTTATAAACTGTGTAAATTGAATATTATACAGTGAATATTTGAGATAAAAAATTCAGCTAATAACTGTGTCAGTCCATGGACTTATTGATGCACTTTAGATGTGATTGTAAAATTATAAGGAATATAAGCAGTAATAATGTTGGTTATGTAAGAAATCCATTTATTATCTAGAATTAAACTATACTTCTGTTTCTATGTGGCTGTGTGTTATACTAAGCTAAGTAGTGTAAATGTAAAAAGGACTGTTAAAATTAAGCACCTTTTTATGTAAAATCATTGTACAAAATCCCAACATTTATTAAAGTTTATTTTTGCTCTTCACTTAAAAAAAAGACTGGCATTTGTTTTTATATCTGATTTTTCTTTAAAGAAAAATACTGATTTCACTAAAATTTATTTTTTAAGAAGCTTATGGTAATAATCAAGTCTTCTTAAGAGAGTACCAAATTTGATGGTATATAACCCCCCCACCCATTTAAAAAAAAATATGGCTTAAAATATTGGACTGTCTGAATTTCTGGGATGAGGAGTTATCATTATTTACAACTGGAATAATGTCCTCATTTTTGTTGTTTTTATCTCAATTTGTTTCAGCTGTTGTGTCCTCCAGTCTCCTTCAGATGTCTATCTATTCAGGTATACTTCAAGGAATTTTAAACTGAACTCTTCATTTAATCTACAGAGTGTTCACAATATATCCATAGACATGAACAGTGGAACAAGAACAATCTACCCTTGTCGATTAAACAAAGTGTTCACTTCACTTTCAAGGTTATGCAGATTGAGAAAACACTTAAGGGCCATTGGGTGCAATAGGCAAAACATTGTGATAATAGCAAGAACAAAAACGAGGATATTAAATAATCACCTGTTTCTTATAATGATTTACTAAAGCATAACTTAAGTGTGGCACAAGGCTGCAAGTATGCAGCACAGTAAGGATTGAACTCTCTACTCAGTCATAATTGATCCAGTGAGATGAGCTTGTTAACCATTACACTAAGTAGAAGTGCCCATCTCCTGGGTCTTATAGTGATTTACTGAGTGCAGCTTAGATATGGCACCCAGTGAGGTCGGGCACACTACTCAGTCGTAATTGATTGAGCAAGACAAGTGTGTTAAGTTAACTATTATACTACATCAAAGTGCCCATCTCCTGGGTCTTATATGTGAAACAGATATCTGGTAGGCTAATTTTTATTTGACATTGTCGACTACCAATACTTTGGCCTACTCCATAATACTTTAACATTAAATGTTAATAGGAAGGTAGGATTTTTATATACCCTGAAATATTATAATTTATTCAGTAATTGCAGATGCTGTTCGAATAAAACACAAAATACATATGTAGTACGATGTATATGAATACATTTATCCATCAAATAAGTCATTATTTATAAAAATTCAAAATAGGTTTTAAGAAAAAGATTATTTTATGCAAGAACATTATTATGGTTGTTAATTATTTGTATTGGATCAGTTTCTAAAAGGAATAATTCTATTTTCTCTAAACAAAATATCTTATTCAATGGAAGAGGTTGTGAAGATTGCATAAGGAAGAAGAACTGTCTAATGACAAACTGATATTTCTTTGTATTATTATATATAAATAGTATTATTTATTTAAAACATTTGGTCAAGACAGGGAGGCCCTATATTTTGGGAAGATTGGTGCAACAAAGTTATTTTCCCTGATTTAGACTTGTGCTGTACTAAACATCAATAAAGAACAGGAAGAGTGAAGAAGAAAAGAAAATTATGAAGACACTTTCCAGAGGAGAATGTGTTCATTTTTGTATTGTTTTCATAACTTACATTATTGTGTTTCTTTTTAACTAACAATTGCTTAAAAAGGCTTGCAAAGCTATTATGTAGCACTAATTTTTATATAATAAATAATATTTTGTAATAGTGAAAAAGCCTGCTAAATAAAGATTTGAGTTGCTATGGGTTTGAATTTGAAATATCATTTTATGTTCTTTTGTACCAAAGAAAGTGTCTTCTAATAAGCAACCACTTAGAAGAAAAGAAAAGATTAAAAAAAGCACATTTTTTTCAGTGTCCGTATCAAGAATCACTCTTAGATAGACTGATATTTTTTTTATCTAAAATACTTATTTTACTAATTGGTACAACTGTTTGTTAAACTATCAAAATCTTTTAGTTCTAATGCCACAAATTTCAAATATAGAACATTGCAGAGAGAATGCTAAGTTTAATTTTGAATGTTTTAAATAAAATGAAAACAATAATTTTAAAAATGTTTATAGATCTCTTTAAAACTGAATATGATTGGTTATTTTTATTTTGAATTTTTGTTTTTTTACTTTTAATGAAATTAAAGCAAATGGATTAAAATTTACTTTTCAAAACTGTTTACTTGAAAGAGATTGGCTAATAAAAAGGCTAATGACAGTAGAATAGAATCCTTCATATCCAGATATGATTCTGATGTGTATTTGAATTATGTGGGTCTAACTGATTTGAAATTTCTGTTTTTCAGGAAATTTACTTTGGATAATAATTGCTTATGCTTATTTCACCATTCTATATTGGTGCAAAAATGATGGGAATAAGAGGAAAAGAATATCTTTGGAGTTATCGCAAAAAGTGAAAATTTTAAACAGAGATGCTGGTGAAAATTCATTTGAAACTAGAGTGGCTGAGTTCAGTATGAGAAAATCAAATAAAAATAAAATCTCCCAATGAAACTATTCTCCAGCGTTCACATTGTCACAAGAAAAAAAAAAACTGATTGTAATGAAACCTGGACTGAAAAAGCCATTGAAAAGGTTGTCAGAAGAACAAAGTTACAAAAGCAAAATGAAATGCAGCAGAAAAAGTTGAGAATGACATTAGAAGAGAAAAAATCCTCATGCAACAGCGATTAAAAAAAAAAAATCTCATTACATTATTTGTTTTGCATACATGGAATAATTTAATGAATTTTCATTAACATACATAATTTATTTCTTTTTCCTTAAAATCAGTTCCGTTACATTTTTCACTCACTTTTGTTTAAAACATTGAAAATAAATGTTAAAAAACCTGATTTCAGTTCTTTTATTTTTAACCCCTCATATCCGGACTTTGTAACCAATTCCTCATATCCGAAAGGCCTTCTTACTCTGGTTGTCAGGGATTCTCTACTGTAGTTTTAATTTTCTATGTTAATTTTCATAAATTCAATAATATAATTATTTTTTTTTCTTTGTGATTGAGAAGGGACAAAAATTCTTAATTGTTAGTTTATGAATTTCAAAATTAATAAGTTTTACTTTTGTAATATTGGAAAAAAAAAAAGTTCATAAAAAGCAATTAACTGCTCACGACAAGAAAAAGCGCTTTTTTTTTTTAATTTTTATTTCTCCTGGAGGGGAGTGTTGTTTTGTCATTTTTTATTTTTAATAACATACCAAATATTCATTTCATTTTAAATTGTAACAAGAAAACATTATAAAACCTGAAAAATATAACTGCATAATAAAAATGTTAATAATCAAAAAATAAAAACAAATGAATGAATTAAATAAATCAAATCAAAAGAGTTGGGCTCGTCCGGGATTCGAACCCGGGACCTCTCGCACCCTAAGCGAGAATCATACCCCTAGACCAACGAGCCGCTTACAAAGATGGGCGGCCGAATTTAAATTTTTATTCTCGAAATTCATATAAAGGGCAAAAGCTTAAAATTCCTTATAATTTTAAGATGTTTGTTAAATTTCCTAATCTTTTGATAAGTTAAAAAATTCAAAATACGAACAATTACAAATATACTATGCGTTTTTCTTTTGTTATGTTTGTATTCAATTCGGTGACGGTGGTGGTGGTGGTGCCACAGCAGATGTTACAACATTGCTTTACTTGTTTAATGTTTAGTTTACTATATTGATTTTCAACTATTCAATAGAGTTAGGCTTCTGTATACAAATATTTTGTAAATATTTGGAAACTGTCAGAAATAAATTTTCTTCTATGAAGAACAAAAGACATGATACTGATTTTGGTACTGAGAGGGGGTGTAGTCCACGTGATCTACTTTTTACGGATGGCCTGATATGAAATAATATATTTACTTACTAAAATCTTTTTCCTAACTTTTATATTGTTTTGATTTTGCCTATTTTATACAAACTTTGACTGCATAGACGAAAATATTTGTCAAGTGTGTTACTTTTTAAATTAGTATTATTTCCCTTTTTTTTTAAACATTTTATGATCTTTTTTCTTTTATACACGAAAAAAGAAAAGAACAATCATCTCTTGCTAGCGACTTCTTGATTATTATTTTTAAAGTTATTAATATTTTTCTGTAGTTTCTTTTGCTCTTTGTGTTGGGACTTTTTCATTTTTTGGAAAAATGAAGTTTTGGGAGTAAAATCGAAGTAGATCTAAAATGGGTGTTCGATTAGCAATGGAAGTTTAATTTGAAATTAGACCATAACTTTGTGTCCGGGTTGGTCTGTTTTTACGAAAATGGGAGATATTTATTTATTATCAATAATAAACTAGAGAATTTTTGCTTACCCTTTTTTTTCTCTAATAAAGTATCATTCCGATTTAAGAAAAAAATAATTTACATATCTTTTAATGGCGAAAGGACTTCTTAAAATAGTAAAGACAAAATTTAGTAGGGATTATAAAATTGATATAATTTTTTTTTTGAGGAAGTTACTTGCCATGCAAGAATTTAGTTACTTTCTGTAAATTTTTTTTTTAAAACAAGTTATCATGGATTCAACAATCATTTAAACAGCAAGTTGTTTATCTCAACTTACTTTTTCGATACTGTTCCATAAAAAAAGCGGTTCTCGCATTTAAACATCATCCAGTAGTTTGTTCCAACTGGGAAACTGTACTTTTCCGCGTCCACTTTTTATGATGTCAACGAACGCTCAATCCAACGGACACAAAATTAGTGTCCAGTTTAGCAGGACGATTAAATTGCACTTTCGACGTCACAATGAATTTGAACGAAAAATCAGCATTCAGTTTCAGTTAAAAAACGAGCTTCCACTTTTAAACTTGCATTTTATCGTAAGTAAACGGAAAAAATGTAATCATTTTAAAAATAAAGGAGCAGAATAAACTACACAGGAAAAATATATTTTTGGAGAAATGTTAATTTTATTTTTACCTTCAAATCTTTTCTTTACCATTTTTGTGGACTTAAGTAAATAAAAATTTCAACCGAAACTCTAAAAATAAAAACACAACACGAAAATTAAATTCTCAAAGCGATGTAAAGTTTTTTAAGGAGTTTTTTTTTTTTTTTTTTACTATTTTTGACTTAGATTTATGATGACATATCTTGGCTTTCAATTCAGGTTCGTACTTATCTGCCTTACTTATGAACAAAATGGAATTGCTTAAAACTAGCGTAAAAGTACCATATATTAAAAAAATGCTCATTCTATGTAGTTACGAATTACTTATGGATGAAAAAAAAAAATGTAATAAACCTTTGAAGACATTCTTTGTAAAAAAAAAACATACCTAAATCCGCCATCTGTAATTTTTTTAGTCCAAATTAATTTAATTTTGAAATTGGTTTGTTTTTTATTTTTATTTTCATTAATTAAATTTTGAATCTGAACTTAAATTTATATTGTACTTTTGATTTAATTTATTGATTTTTAACCCGAAATAATCCTGAAATAAAATTTAAAGAAAAGGTTAAATTTTTAGCATTGCTGTTTGTTTTTTTTAAATAAATTTTTTAGCCCATCAATATTATTTGAAAAAGAAGGAAATAAGTGACTCCCAGTTAATGACAAACCCTGCCCTAAAAAGTTTTACCTGAATTTCAACAACAGTACTTTGGCGTGTTATGTTTACCAACAAATGGTAAAGCAAGTATGAAAAAAATCAAATAAGAAAAAGATATTGATTTTTTTTTAATATGGGATTAAAAATACGATTGAAAGTAATAATTAGGAAAAATGTTTGTAGTAAAACTTTAACACAAAAGAAAAGCATGGGCGATTATGTCTCTTTTGTTTTGTTTGATTCATAGTAGACTAGGCAGAAGATTTTCTACAGTAAGCTACCATTTCTTTCTGTGGTAGACTGAATACATATATAGACTGCCAACTAAGGCTATAGAGCCCAGTCTGTCCTGCTTTTCAATCTATAGATGAATTTCTACGTGTTCATGAAATAGTTCTTACTTATTCTGTCATGGACTCAACAAGATTTTTATCTGGGTTTTTTCTTTTTAATCATTTCACCCAAAGAAGGTGATAATGCCACTAGGTCGCCAGAGTGAAAGAGAATGAGAAGAAAGGACAATAAAAGAACAGATTTCAGGAAAACAGAAGATGTGAATGACAATGCATTTAAACATTTTTGAAGATAGGTGACAGGAAAGCAAAAAATTGGCAGAGAGTTCTACAGGCGGGAAGTACGAGAAAATAAACTATTAGAATAGAACTTACAGTTACAGCTAGCTATTTCAACAATAAAACGACGAGATCTAGTTGCCAGTCTAATAGTACACTTAAATTCAAGCGGTTGAGGTACCAAAGAGGAAAGCTCATGAGAACAATTACCATGAAATATATAGAGAAGACACAAGAAAGCCAGGACTGCTAACACTACAGAACCTTCTTTTGAGTTTGTCAAGAATTTTGAGATATAGAACAGAAGCACCAGACCAGATATGGTAGGAATATTCAATGCATGAACGATTTATAAATGTGCGAGATGGATTCTGAAGAGGAAAATCCTTTGGATGACACGCTGAACAAAGTTTCTTCGCAACAGACTTAGCAATTGATTCAATATAATCACTCCATTTCATATTAATGGAAAAAAACGAGACCAGGAAGGCGCAATGGGTTGTTCTCCTGGGGGTTAGCATCAGCCATGCTGATGGAAGGCAAAAATGTTTCTCTATGATGATTAAAAGATAGCAGCTTCATTTGGAATGCATTTACAAGCTATTTCTTGTCCCAGTTAACAATTGATTGGAGGTTATTTTCGAGAGCAGCTGCCAATTTTACTTTGTCAGATCTATCGGACTTACAACTATTTACTCCTGTCTTAATAGCATCATTAGCATAAATACCTAATTAGGAACTGATGACATCGGACAGGTCGTTGATAAAGATACAAAATAGCATAAGACCAAGGATAGAGCCCTGGGGGGATGGAGGAGTGCATTATTATGAAAGGATCTAGAAGCGTGGCCGTCCAACCCGACTTTCATTACATGATTCGTTAAGAATGATTGGATTAAATCAAATATTTATCCAAAGACACCATAAACCTTAAGTTTGTAAAAAAAGGGTTAGCAAAACTGTCAAACGCTTTCGAAATATCTAAAATCACAGTCCGAGCCTCGTTGTTTTTATCTAAAATTTGATAGACAAATTTAGTAATAAGCTATTTTGTTTATCCGAAAGAAGGATGTGGGATGTTTAACTAATTTGGAGTTGATTAGAGATTTTAGTGTTTGCCAAAAAGACGTAAGGGTGATAATTTGAGGAGTTAGAAAGTTCACCAGAGTTCTTAAAAGACAGGAAATACAGAAAATGATTTCCAACAGGCTGGAAAGCAAGAAGCAGAGAGAGAACATGAATCAGTTTAGGGCACATTTCTCTAGGATAATTGTAGGGATGCCGTCATAGCCATATGTCTTGTTTGAAGATGATAACAGAAACCATGGATAAAGTTATGTGCATATCACTCAGGAGAGATTCCGATCTAGGGGAAAATCGGGTAAAGATATTCATGATGAATTGAGAGTAAAGTTGGAAGAGATTTTTCTGAGCAAAGTAGATGACAATACTTCAAACTGATTGAAGAGAGGGGGGATTGAGGATTTACTCTTGTTCAACACTCACTTACAGAGTCGTCAGTAATCTGGAGAACGAAACTTAAGAGAGTATATATGATGTCTCATTTTATCAACGACTTAGCCACGTTGAAAGCACGTTTACACTCATTAACAAGCAGATACAAAGAGAAGTCTGTTATGATTTGAACTGTTTTGTTGGCATAGCCAGAAGAAGTGCTTTCTGTGGGCTATAGCGACTGAACAAGCAGGAGTGAACCAAGAAGAAGATTATGGTTTCACTTGGTATTTGTATGCTGGCACAAAAGCTTCCAGGCTTTCACCCAGGTGAGGTGGCATAATTTTCAACAGGAAGATTAAAATTTTCACTTTGGGTGTGTTTGCAAAGAAAATCACGAAATGGGTACCCAGTTACTGCATTGGCAACAAAAAGATATCCTGTGAATAGGAGCTTCTTGCCTAATAAACAAACGGAAATAAATTTCGAGATACTAACATGTGTTCAGGGTTGCCAAGAGGAAAGAGTTGCAAAGCACGACAAGAGTCCACCAGAGTGAAGGTAACGAGCAAATCAAGTAAAGAAGCATTTCCATCTGGTGCCAAGATGTTAACAATGGGACCTTAAACTGCTATAAGCTACATGATGGAGTGCAAAATTTTTGGTCCAATGATAATCAGATTTGGAGAATTTGATAACCATACCAACAGAGCGAAGTCTTGATGTTCCTGAAACCATTTCGGAACAAGTCGAGCAGAGTACTTTGTCCTGATTAAATATGCCAGTGTCATTGTAGAAGACTTGTCATTGTTATGTTTAACTAAGGATTTTTTTATTGTCCATAATTTTGCTGCTTTAAAATATTTTGATAGAGTAACTGTTACATATTTTTTTAAAAACTGCGTTCTTCAAACGTGGGATTAGAAAAAGTCGGACTCTCTGGAAAGGTATATTTTAAGGGGACACAAACACAAGAAAAATTTTTAAAATCGAACAGATTATCACAGTAAGTACTAATCTCTCTTAAATACAGAATTCATCAAAATTTACACACTGTTTAAATATTTTAGCCTTTATTTTACATATTTACTATTTCATATTCGATTTACAATGCATATCTTACGCATTCATTCAGTAACTATTGTTTGTCGTTATAATAATTTGATAACAACTGTTTGGCGATAAACAGATTGAGAAAGTTACGTTATGACCTTATCTTTGCAACTATACACACATATAACACCATAAAGTGATATAAAAGGTTTTCACTGATGTGGAGACATGTGTCATGTAACAAAGTATTCAACATGGAAATATAAGACTCAGTTTTCTCCCAGCAGAACATTGTCTGAAACACCACACTACATCCACTGGTTTGTTTGTTATTTTCTTATAGTGCACCCATGTACCATCACTTTCTTAGAGAGTAAGAGCATGTGCACACGCTGGTCATTCAACGTATTAAAACAAACCAAGATTCATTGGACTAACTGATGATCATGTGCACATTGAAGATGCTCTAGACGATGGACATTGTTTAGCATGAGTATTCTGATAGATTTACGGTTACACATATCCATATGCAACAAGGATCAACGTACAGTGTTGCAATGTATTCCTTCCTTCATGTTGATTAAAGCAATCTGCAATCTGCTCTAGAGTAGCCGTTCTATTGTAGCATGATTACCAGGAAAGCCTCCATTCATTTCTTAGATCCGGAAAACGTGGCCAACCAAAAGTCTTGTCAGTGAGGAAAAAATCTAAGTGTAGAATAGTAAGTTTATTACAATATACAATTAAATACAAGCTAAAGAAAGCATTCATTATCCTACCGAAAACATTTTTCTGGCCTTTAGTTCTGCACATTTTTTCATTGCACTTTCTACACGTATCTTCTATACAAGTTCATTTTCTATTGACGAAGTAGCCAAAGAATTTAGTGCAAGTATGCTTTTATAAGCTTTAGTTTTGGAAGATCTCAAACACATGACATAATGGTGCTCTCAGATTTGATGGTGCGCCATACGGCTGCCTGAGTTGCCAGTACCATAAGACAGCCCTGTCAATTCTAAACAAGAGTGTTATATTAGGTTGGTGCAAAAATAATGTCGTTTTCTCACATATGTTACTTTTATATATGATTTCTGAATTAATTCATTGATATATATAGCCATGTTATATATCATTTTGAAGCGCGTTTTTCGCTCTATCGAATGTTATTCGTTACCGTTCTCAATCTCTTCATTCATTTTTTTGCAGGCTTTTCAACAGCATGGACAAAATTCAAATCCGCACGATTTTCTTGTTCCAGTTCAAACTAGGCCGAAAAGCTGCCGAGACAGCTCGTGATATCAATGATGCGTTTGGCCCAGGAACCACTAACGAACGTGTGGCACAACGGTGGTTCAAGAAATTTCTCAATAGTGACGAGAGCCTCTAAGATGAAGACGGTCGCGGCTGTCCGACTGCGGTTGATAACGAACATTTGAAAGCCTTAATTGAAGCCGATCCTCGCAAAACCACACGAGTCGCAGTAATTTATACTTTTAGTATTTCCTAAAAAGGGGCTTCCATAACACAAATCACTCAACATACACAGATTGGTATGGGGCCCTGTGCTCGTGGAGCCCCCATCGGGCCTGTAGAATCTGACTCCTACATTTCAGTGGGTCACACCTAATTTGCACAATTCTGCTATTTAAAAACATCCTGATTGGACAATAAATATTAAAATTGTATTTTGTATATCTTCATGTGCAAAGTTCTAAAATATTGTGCAAGCTAAACACATAGAGGCTCCAAACCAAGTTCTAGCAACTGACATATTAATAGGCCCATTAATACCAAGGTCATGTTTCTGCCTACGCACAACCTATTCAAACCAGAAAACCGCCGAAAATATGAAAACGTGTTCTCGAGCCTATCACGTGATTAACAAGTAAATAAATATGATACACCAGCGCATCTCACTAATGAGAAAGTAACCAGCCACGTAACCGCCTACTAAAATCTACGTCATACATTCTGAGGCTTAAAGTTACCCATTAACATAATCTCAGCTTCCAGAAAATTCACTCACTCAGTTCATTCACACAGCACTTTTCATTAATTCCTACAAGTGAATTAATTATTACTCAACTTCACCAGTGAGAAAATCAACCTGCGGAGGAAAACACTAACTCACTAACTCATAGAGCGATCATAATTCATTCTAGCTATTGAGTTCATTGAAACTTTACCACAATCAAACACTTGATAATGGAACTCAACATTTCAAAAGAGAGAGACAATTTCTGAATGAACTGTCAATTGAAAACTAATTTACACTTAAAATTCAGCTCTCTAGATATTGTTTAATCTTAACATACACAGCTTAATATTCATTAAACCTATACAATTTTCATCCAACAATTTATTCAACACACATTCTTTCCACAAAACTTTCACAACTATCTCAAGCAAATTAGGAAAGGACGTTGAACTAAATTAAAACTTCTACATAACAACATATCAGTTGTACACAATCTAAATACTCTAACACTTTTGCCCCAGCCCCTTAACCTCCGACGTCTTACTCTCTGGATTGAGGTGTCTACTTGGCCCTAACCGAACTTAAGGGAGTGGACATAGGTCTCCTGAGCATCTGTAGATTATTCGACCGGATTTTTTTTTAAACCAGTGGACCACTGGTTTAAAAAAATTAATATCTGCAGAAAGCCGGACAAACAACTATTCAATGAGTGAATTGTTAATGTCTTTTATATAACAGAAAAGAATAGTATAGAAAAGAAAACGGGTTACAGAAAAGAAAAATAATTGACGTAAAAACGCATACACTGGATTCTGGACACAGAGAGAGTGTGTTATGATTAAATTGTTGTTAAATCGTCTCAGAACGATATACGACTCTTGCGATGGGGGAATAAGATTTATGTGCACGGCTTAAAGTTTATAGTGGCGTTCCTCCTTAGCAGTAGTAACATTAGTAGTAATATTCATGATAGCAGAAGCAGAGGTACTTATATCAACAGTACATGTTAGCGGACGCTTCGTTCGAATCTCTGACGTCATTTTCTCTCCTTCTTGAGTCTCCAACTCGACTCTCCACTGTCTCTAGCCCAACTCTTGCCCGGGCTAATTCTCTTCTGTCTCTCTCTTCCGTCTGCATCTTCTTCAGCATAACTACGCGTTTATATAGAAAAAATCCGGCTGGTTACAACTGAAGCTTGGCCCTACTACTTCGCACGTGATTATCACGGAGTTTTGGTTGTTTCAACCAAAATCATGTGAATTCTAAAGATTACTCAGATTGCTTACTCAGCTCTATTCCAAGTTTTAATCAATAAAAATCATTTCGACCATTTCCATTGTCTGCTAATGACCCATTTCCAATGGGTACAGCTCCTGCCCTAGATCAGATTTCCCACCAGTAAACGAAATACTCTGATCAATTTCGCTAGTCCAAATCTACTCCAATTTCACTAAAAAAAAAAAATACGTGTGTTTCCCAGACTCTCTCTGTCACAATACAATAATAATTTCAATGCAACACTTCAACACAACTTGTATCATTATTGAGAAAAATTATATTTATTATTAAGAAAAACCTATTTTTGTTATTGCATTAATTTGTCGAATTTGTTATTTCTCTTGTTGTTCATTGTTTCTTGGTACATTTGTTGAAAGTAAAAAATAGTAGAGAGAGATTGAATTTAGGCTGTTCAATTCCTTACAGGCCCATGCGTTAAGACGGCTCTGATCACAAAAATTATTTTCCCAACTAATTGATTATATGTCTATATAAACATTAAAGTCAATACAAGTTTGGAGATCTCTTTAACGTGCGAAACAGAAAAATATTTGGAAGTGTCTAACAAATATAGCATATTAGAAAAATGGGGAAAAAAACTTAAGTATGACCATCTACTATTTTGCTTTTTTTTGTGATTTTAAGAAAGAAGGCTCAAGATCACAACTTTTTTCCTTCACCCACAATGCCTAACTTGCAGGCTACAGCAATTCGTATACCTAAAAAAATCAAGGAAGATCATTACTTAGTTTTCATTTTGAAAGATTTTAGTAGTAAGATAAACAACTTTGCTTGATACTGAAAACCTGTTTCCGCACACTTTTTTTTGTAATTCTGTTGAAAGAAGTTGAAACCAATAACCTTGCTCAATGGACTGTATTTTTTTTTTACTTACCCTGTATTCCAGTCACTCCACACTCATTACAATGATTTAAAGTTCTTAGGAAAAGAATTGAAATGAAAGCTGTTATTCATTTTTAACGGTTGTTTGCAGAATTAGATTTGTTTAAAAATGTATGTAAATGGATTATTGTAATTATAGCAGCTCGGAACGAGAACTTGACTTGCCGAATTCGAACTACGTTCGAGTGATTTACATTCACTTTCAGACAAAAATACCCTTGAGACTATGAATCCAACTCATCTATCCCCAACCCAACCATTAATTCATGGCACCGCAATCAGTCTAGAAGAACAACAACAAAAACTTATGTAACCCGGGCGAAGCACTTACTGTGTAACCATGGAAAAATGGTCTCGACTGCGGTCGATATATAACAATATTGAGGCTTGGAAATTACGCCTTAAAACTTTAAACAATTTTTAACAACTGCCTTATTTTTCTAACTTTCCTTTTTGGTCAGAGATATTATAGTGAAAATAATAAAAAAGAAGAGAAAAGAGAAATCTTTCGATTTTCCAAATCACATTATTATTTTGCCTCATCTTGCGTTTCTATCGTTACGGTTAAAATTTGTTGAAGATAGAAAAAAAGGCGAGTTTACTTTCCTCGTGCTTAGTCTCGTAGCTAATATTTTTTTGTTGTAAATTTCGCACGTCACCCCACTTTTTTTTTTTTAAATCCATATTTCATGGAAATTGAAAGTTGGCGAATAAAGAGAGGATATTTGGGATTCTTCTGGTCAAGGATTTTTTTGTTTGGTGATTGCAGAATTGCTATAAGAGAGAGACAGTGATTATTAAGCTTCCTTAAGTTAAAAGAAAAACCAGAAACTAAAAAAAATAAAAAAGTCATAATTGTCATTGTTCGTAAAAGAAATGGCCCTTTTTTTTATAAAAAAAATTAATAAAACTCTATTTCAAAGCTAAAAACTGGAATCCCTCCGCACGAAAAAAAATAAAATAAAACTAAAAGTAAGTCTCTATTAACAAGGTTTTTTTTTTTTTTTACCTGAGTTATCTGATATCCGTTAACTTATTCCATAAAGTCACTATTTAATGAAACACCGTTTGGTGTAAATTTAGGACGGAAAAATATTCTAATGCGCCGTCTGTTTCGGGAATAATTTTTTTTTTTTCTTTTTTTTTTGTGGGTCCGTCCGTGCAAGTAATTATGAATACAATAATGGATTGAAAGGCATTTTCCTCCTCCGCCTTTTCTTAGTGCACATGTTTCATATACATGTTCTGTCCTGTAGTACTGTAATAACAAACGTGAGCACATCGTTGTTTTTTTCTTTTGCATAATGCTGTGATAATTTTATTCGAAAAAAAAAGGCGGATGTTGGAAAAGATAAAAATCAAAAACATGAGTTCGAGCCTTCTTATTTCAAGGGACTCATTTTTATTTTCATCGTTGTTACTATTTTTCTTTACAATTACGCAAGCCAGAATGTTGGAACCTCGTCCAGGTTAGTATTTTTGTGCATTTTTTTAAACCTAACCTAAATTAAAATTCGTTTTTTGAGGTAAGGAAAAGTAAAAAAAAAAAAAAAAAACCCTCTGACTTCTTGTCACTCTTTTTATTTTTACCCAAAATTAAAATTTATATTAACGTTTTATGATTGCAACGTTTGTTCATCATGACTTAAAGTTAAAAATCAACTCTGAATTTCACATCTTAAACAAAAAAACACTCAGACGTTGTGCGAGTGAGCAGGAAATTGATAATGTTTTGTTGTTTTTTTTTTTTGTTTTTTTTTTTTTGTAACAAAACGTAACGTTATGTTTTTCGCTCATAAAAGTTTAGGATGTACCTTAAAATTTTCAATTTTGAAAAATATATACATAAAAAACTATTCTACCAATGTTAAGAGTTGTATTATTAAAATGTAACGAACCAATAGGTAACGTAAATAATGATTAATCTACCAGGTAGTTAGCAAAAAGATACAAATTCTAGCAGTTAACACAAACATTTTAAATAAATTTTAAAATGTGTTGCAATTATTTAATATTCTGAAGTTTTAAATTGTAATAGCATAAAAAAAGTTAGCCTAAAAAACGTATTTAGAGCAGGTTTTGGATTATTTTTTTCATTTCAAAATTAATTTAAATTATGCCATAAACTAAAAAAAAAAGTATTTTGACAAAAAATTTAAAACTTTTTAATTTTTCTGCAAAAATTAGTTACTTTATTTTTTGGGCTTCAGTTGTTGTCTGCTATTTGTCAAGTGGGTATTGAAACAGTATTCCCACTTCCCAGTATTTAAAAACAATCACATAACGTAAAATTATTTTAAAAAAAAAAGAACATTTTAATGTATACTTTTTCTGGTTTACTAACTCAATGCATATTTTTTTTGTAATTTGTGTATAAGGGCTTGTAGGAGTATGTGTGGGTGGTGTAATAATAGTGGTTCAAAATGAGAGCCAAGTTCAAATTCCAGTTGAGTTTGTTATATTCAATTATCTACCAAAATACACTTGGGAAAGGCATGAATCCATCTCTTCTCTTCCTATCTATGGGTTAATAAGCAGGGCAGACTAAGTTAGCCATGGTTGATACTCAGTCTACAAGAAGGACAACAACACTGAATTCAAAACTGTATGTATGATACTTTAAGCAAAATCTCTGTTAGGTTTTAAAGTGCTTTACTACAAACCACTCCTTGAACAAATTAAAGTCTTCTCATTTTCTTTCATATTGCCTTGCTTGGGGTGAAATGATTTAAAAACCCCCCAAAAAATAAATAAATAAATTGTGCCAGGATCCATCTAATGGATTATGCATTTTTTCCATTTATTGCATCAAGGTAATTATTTCAATAGTTCTACATTTAATTGTACATAGTATTCATATTGTTGAAATACACCTTTTTAAAATTTTTGGTAACAATACTTGTATTTTAACACTTCAGAAAATGATAAAAAAATTTCTGTGAGATTGAAAAACAAAAAACGAAAAAAACCCAAACCTAAGAGTTTTCCTTGCGTCAAAGATGATTGTATACAGGATACGCTTGAATTGGGTTTATTTTTAGGCAGCTATTTTTTTAAAATTTTTATTTTTACAACCGTGGCATTATGCAAGAATAGACATTGCACCAGACTGTCAAAGGAAGCCAGGTGTAGGGTTGACTTTGGATTACTCTTGACCACCAATCGCAAAAGTATGTGACCTCACACTAGCATACAGCATTGCAAGCATGGGAATGAGAATGTTGGACAGATAAATATAAACAAGTGCCCCAGAGATGAATAGGTAGTCTTTCACATACTGCCAATGGAGGTGAACTGCATACCACAGACTGAGAGTAACTGACAAAATATTGAAATGAATAAAATGTTATGTAATGAAGATTCAAGTCTTATATTAATATTTAATCAGTATGCCCACTTCATTATGCAAGTTTGTTTAAAAGATCAAAAAGTTTTTTTTGTGTTAAGATTTTTTTTTTTTTTTGTTTATTCTTTTTCTATATTTCAAACCCTTTGCTTGATTTCTGGTGAAAGTTTAAATATAAATTGTCCAATGTCGTTCAGCTGTCATAAAATAACCTGACCTGTAATTTGTACTGGAAAGAAAGTTTCTATGTAATTTACTATAAAAATAATGACAAAGCAACTATAACAACCTTAAATTTTTAACAGTTGCATACAAAATATAAATTCTGCAAAAACAATAACTTCTTTTTGGCTATTATTTTCTATTGTTTTTCTTTCATAATAAACCATTTTATGTTCTTGATTTATGATCAGATTAACATTTTATTTTTCATGTAATATAATGAAGATTAGGTTATATTCATTTTTATTTTCTTAACAGGTCCAGACTCTGCAGACAATCCAAAGCCAATAGAAGACATTGTGTTAGAACCTTTGGACACATCTGTCACTTCCCGTCCTTGGAGCCGAAAGTCTCCTGTACCCTCTAAATATTATCTGGCTCCCAAAAACTCAAATCCCCATCCATACCCACTGCTCATTAACCCCACATCATTGTGTCTGCGCAAGAAGGAAGTGTTTCTTCTAGTGTTAGTACGCACAATATTCTCTCAGTTTGATCGAAGGATGGCAATACGTGAAACATGGGGCAATAAACAAAACTTCCGTGATGACAGTGTGGTAGTTGCTTTTCTCTTTGGCCGGGACCAGGACGCACATCTGCAGGCCTCGATACAACGGGAAAGTGAAATTTATGGAGATCTTATACAAGAAGACTTTATTGAGTCTTATAGTAATCTAACCTTGAAGACTGTAATGGCATGGAAATGGGCCAGATTCTATTGTCCGCATGCCACTTTTGTGATGATCATGAATGATGAGGTGTTTGTGGATATTTTCAAACTGATTTCTTACTTGCGTCAATCATCTTTGAAATCTGAGTACAATGACCACTTCAGCCTTTGCTATGATTATCAGTGCTGTACTCAGGCTTTTCATCAGGGTAAATACAGTGTTTCAAAAGAGTACACAAGTACTGCATTTCCGGAATACTGTTCAGGGACTGCATATGCAGCATCAATGAGAGTCATCAACAAATTGTACCTGATGTCATTAGATACACCTTCGTTCATGCCTGATGATGCTTGGATAGGAGTTTTGTCTGAGAAGCTGGGACTTAAATTTGTCGACACTTATTATGCTTTTGTGGGAATCAGTCAGCGTCCAAGACTTCTAAAAGAATTTATGGATCCAGATTATCTCGGTAGTGCTGCAATGATTGGTGTTCTAGATTATTCCTTTCCAGATCAGGAAGCGGTCATGATTCGTCACTTGTGGAGGCTTGTACTTGACCATCAACGAAAATCATTTGTGCGAAACCAGATGCAGGCAGACTCAGCAAAGATAGGCTCCCGCTGGAAGATATTTGATGAGAACAATGTTGTGTACCTGGCTACGTCTATGATATTTGTTGATGTCTTTGTAGTAGGCCTCATATTTTGTCTTCTCTTTTGTCGCAGGAAAATTAAGATGAGCTGCAAAGCTTCGTATCGATGTTTGAATTGAGTCAAATGAGTTTCAATTTTCAGTATTCAATTTGATAGATTTATATATTTAACATATAAATTATTTCTGTTATCCAAAAATTTTTTTTAGCCAGTGTAATATCTTAAAGTATTATTAAATGTAACATATTGTACATGCACAGAATGTCGGCATAGAAATCAATAATGCATGGAGGCAGATTCATGCCTCAATGCAATATTCAAATCAAGCTGGTTTGAAGACTTGAAATTGACAGTTATCATGCAATGTTGATTCCTATGTCCACATTCGGTGTTTGTATATAAATGCTCTTTATTATACTGAGTGCTCTTCCTCATAAATATACCAAATTTAAACAATGTCATTCATTCATATATATATATATATATATATAATATATATATATATATACGCACACACACACTCTGAGAGTGAATCGATAAGTCCTTAATCCAATATTATTATTAGTTAAATTATGAACTGATATTTTACTCTATACTGTTTAATTCATTACTGAATTAAGTGCATTGACAAAGGATATTATGTTGAAAAATATTTGTTGCATAAAATATGTTTTTTTTTTTTTTTTTTTTTTTTTTTTTCATCATTAAGCTGTGGACTTATTGATTTTACATGCATAAGTGCACCATAAAAATATGAAGCTATTATTAAAAGTCCAATGTCTCTCATAAACTATTTTAACTTAGTTGTACTGTTTAATACAATACAGTTATTTTATTTATTGATATTCAAAAACTATTAATATATGAAAATTCCAGTGTCCCTGAAAAGAAATGAATTTATGAAGATCTTTATTGATGAGGCAGGGTTATAATATAGTTCTCAATTTGTTTAATATAATCAACATAAACTATTATTTCCAAGTGTAATATCCTTTCTTTTTTATAATAATGTCAGGTTATTTCCTTTGAATATTTCATTAAGGAAAAATCAAGGTTCTGACTTTCATTGAGGATATTTATATAAAATATCACTTTTAATATTTTGTTGGTTTAAAGATGTATTATTAGTTCTGCTGACACTAAGCATTGTCAGTAAACTCTTCACATATACATTCTGGCAATACAAGTTTTAGATAATATTACCAGAAACTTGTTAACTTTGTGTAGTAGCAAACTACTCTTTTCTATAGGGGTTTATACTCTAAAGCTGTTAACAGGACCTAAACAGAATTTTCTAATGTCTGCAATCTTAAAACCTGTCAAAATACTTCTACTTTTGCCTGCCCAGTGTAGCATTGTAATAAAGAATTTTTAAATTTGTTATTCAAAGGCAAAAACCCATTTGAAGTGAAAAATTTGCTTTGCTGCATAAAAAAGTAAGGCTAGCAAATAGAGATTGCTTAAATTTATAATTTGTAAAGATGGTAAATATTTCTCAAAGCTTAATGGAAACATGGAAAAAAAACAAAACAAATTGTGATAGGTTTATTGTGATATAAGCTGAGTGAGCTACCTGAGAACTGTTAATATAGTTGTATAATGTGACAGGAAATACTGGAACAGTCTTTTTTTTTTTTTTCTTTTCTTTTTTTTTTTTTTCTTTTAAAAAAGAGATTGATGTTACTATTTAATAGTAATAAAAAGGTACAAATTTCAATAAAATTGTTTTACACAGTTATAACATTTTATCTTCTCAAAATTCCCCCTTTTTTAAAAAAGAAAAAAAAAGCTATGACCAACCAAAAATTGCATTATATCTTTGCATCATCAAAATGACTAAAATGAACAGCAAACTTTGGTGTAATTTACATTATTTACATTGTTCGAACTGTTGTCCTTATCTTTATTGTCATATTCAGGATGTTTTGGTCATTGTACACTCTGGCCTTTTTCAGGTGATTAGAATTTTGTACTGAACCTTTTATTTTATCCACCAGGGTAGATTGTTCTAGTTCCATGTGCCATGCCTCTTTCAGGTGTCTGTTATCTCCCTTTTAACTCAACTCTCTTTTATCCCCTGGACATGAGTCCTTGACACATGGACCAGTGGATAAAAGCGTTGGTTGAATCCAGTAACTTGAGCCAAAGAGTTGTGAGTTCAATACCTGGCTATGGCAGTGGTGAATAAAAAAAAAACAAAAAAACAAAAAAAACTTGAAGAGTTATCTGGAAGAGGCAATACACGTGAAACTAGAACAATCTACTCCAGTAGACGAAATGATGGGTTTAGTTTGAAATTCCAATCACCTGAAGAAAGCCAGTGTACAACAGCCAAAACATTGTGAACATGATAATATAGATAAGGACAAGTCTAAACAATGTAAATAATACAAAACTCATCTCAGAAATATAGATAGAAACTTGGTCTCATACCTTTTTCAGAAATCATTTTATTTTCTGTTTACAATATAAACTTCACTAAATTGTTTTTATAATATAAAAAAAAAAATAGTAAAAAGTAGTTAAACCTGTTCTGTTTCTGTTGATATATTGATAAATTGATTCAAAGAAAACAAAATCAGATTCAGTTGATGTATTAATCATTCTTGGGTAATAATAAATCCCTCTAGAAAGTTTTTTTCAAGATATCTTTTATATGAGGTCATTAGGTTTTCCAAATATCTGTTTAAAATTCGGTATGGTTTTTGTTTGGTAAGTAATATCCTGCAAAAGAAAATGGATAGAAATGTTAGCTTTATCAAATTGGGAAAGGATATAAACTTAAAAATATTTAAACACTTGGCTAAGGGAAACTATTCGGAATTTGTATTTATAAGTTATCTCCCTTCTCTTGATTACTTTTAGTGATAATGTATAGATTTTGGTTTGAGAAATTAATCTCCATTCAGAAATTTGTACATTTTTAAATATGCGAAGTTTTGAGTTTGAACAAAATACAGATATTGTACGGTAAGATCCATTGCTATTTCTGGTCAATCTCCACGCACACTTTCGTTAGGATGATTCCAATAGAATTTTTACGATTTCAGAATTTAGTATTTGAAGCATATTTTGGTGTTTTGCCATGAAGAATGACCGAAAAATTAATTATAATAAATCATTATCATAAAGAATCGGTGTCTGAAATCGCTGACTATTTTGAATGACGTAATTGCTTTCTTTTGGAAGAAATCAAGAAATTTCAGTGAAAGAAGAGCATTTGGGGGAAGAAATATTTTATTGCTTATTTTATTACCTTTTTTAGAACTTGCACTATAATTGATTTACTGAAGTAATTGCTCTGGTTTTTAAATCAAACTTTAAAAAAATATGCCCCTATTATTATTTCAAACCCTAACCCTAATATAGATTTTACAAGATTTATACATTTTCTGATGTCAGATATGTGTAGAAATCTTTCTTTCTGGAAGTCCTTAAAAAAAATCCTAATTAAAAAATTATGATCAGTAAGCAGTGGAGACTATAGAAACCTGAAGGTACTTCTGGAATTATTAGAAGGCATAGCAAAATAACTTAGTAATGTTTATTTTCTGTTCAGCATAAAATTTTACCACTGATGGGTGTTGAAAAATCAGTGATGTTATAAAATTTCAACTGTTCTGATTTTTAAATGGGAAGTTTCATTTTCTTTTATTTCTATGAATTGTGAACAAAAGTGATATTCATAAATCTTTTGCATTAAATGTAAGTTTAAGGATTTTGTTTAACATGAATTGCTCTCAATTGTTTATGATACTGTGTAATTGTCAATCAACTTTTCTTCTTAGAAAAGTATGTGTGCTAATATAAATTTAGCTCCTTGAATTTTATTCTGAAGTTTAATCTATATGACATATTACAGACATTTCAAGTGGATTGCTATTGTTGGAAAGCTAAAACTAAAATCCATTTTTGAAAGAGACATTTTTACTTTGCCAGCCTCTATCCAATATTCCAAATATATTTAAGAGAAGGTATAAAAGATAGGATAGAATCAGTCCAAAATCAGTGCTGTCTTGTGAAAAAAACAATACTTATACTCCTTCCATGCCATTATTTTCATTGCTTTCTTCTTTGTAGAAGGTTTTTTTCTTTTTTTTTTTTTTTTTGTTATATGGACTGCTAATACAGATGAAGAAGTGGATTATTTTCTCAGTGAATCATTTCATATTGTTCAAATGCTAATACTTTCTTTCACATTGATCATTCATGTTTTATAGTTTTGATGGTACACTCAATTTTTTGTATGTGTGATTTGTTTCTTTGATTACAATTAATTTTGTTCTGTTGTTTTTTTTTTTGTTTTTTTTTGTGAAAATTACTTAATACTGCTGATTTTAAAGTGTCACTAAAAATGTTAAATATACTTGAGCAATAATTACCTCCAATTCATAATTTTCAACTATTTTTTTTTTTTTTTTATAATTGTATTTTCCTTTTTGAATTTGTAGAATTAATACATCTATCAACGTTTCCATTTTATAATTTATTTATTGATTTGCGTACCAAGAAAAATGAATCGGTTCCAATAATTATACAAAAAATAGCGAATTTTGAATAAATTGTTATAAATAAATCTGAAGTTAATGTTCATTGTTTCGCAAATTACTCAGACTAGTATTTTCAAGAACATATGGATAGATTGATAAGTCTGTTGCCTGACATCTAGTTATCTAAGTTAATTTTGAGCTGAAATTTTTGCTGTATAATGTTCAGCCTGATGAATATTCATTACTGAATTAAGTGCATTGGTAAGAAAAGAAATAATGTTGAAAAATAAATGTTTTTCTTCATTAACCTGTAGACTTATTGATCTGCCTTTGTAGTTTGTTTTGTTACTGGATACCTTAGTGCTTTGCTTACATACTCTGTATTTTTTGTTATGCATCGGTGATACTATTTTTTATAAATCAGTATTGCATCTATATTAATTGATTTTTAAATTCATGATAAAGCAGTTAAATAATATTTAATAATTAATCTAGTTGCCCATTGATTAAGACTGGTACTCATTTATATGTTGTTGTTAAATATTTAAATATCTTAAATAACAAATATTATCAATTAGGATGAGATGAATAAATAAGTAATGTACTGAAGCTGTTTACTTAACAGTTAAAGAGAATTGTGAAGTCTTGTAATCCCAGAAGTAAAATGCTGCTTAAATGTGATTTTAAAGTACATATATTCAGGAGATTTTGTCTGTGAAAATGTCAATTTATATCTTGTCAAACATATCAAATATTTTGGTGAAATTCCTGGTATAAAGAAAATTCTCCAAAAAGAAAAAACAAAAACTTTTTTTTATTTATTTTTTTTTTTATTTTTTTTTTTTTTACATGCACCAAAGATTTTTAATTTTATTTTATTTTTTTACAAGAAAATAGTCTAACTTGCATTTATTGTATATTTATTATTTTCCACTGTAGAAAAAAAAGTTTTGATAAATATTCTGCTTTTTATAATTACATTGTTGTGTTTTTATTGGGTTTTGTATATTGATAACATTTATATTTTTAAAAAGTAGGTATTTAATAAAAGGAGCTGAAAAAACTGCTTCTTTTTAAATTGATCAATGAAGCTGAAATGAAGTTTGAAGGACTTTAGATATTTGTATTATTTATCACTAAATGTGAAAAACATTAGGATCTAATTGTAAGAACTAATTTTGTTTTAATAAACAAAACAAAAAAAATATATTTTTTCCTATCAATTTTTGGTTAAAAAACAGAACCATTAACAAACAATGTTTGTGTTGTTTTTGGCTTATCATAAATTGAAAGTACAAGAAAGAATTTAACAAATAATAAACAAATTTTAGTCACAATATGAAGCAGGTAATTGTAAATTAACATTTTTTGATAAGACTTCAAAAACCTTTTTGATAGTGAATAATTGGAATATTTATATAGAAAGTGAATGCATAGAATTCTTAGTCTTTAATACAATGTTAAATAAGTTGTAGTACACTTGTAAAAAAAAAAAAAAAAAAAAAAAAAAAAAAAAAAATTAGTAAGTCTTTTGAAAATAAAAATATTAATACAAACATAACCATCACCATATTTTGCTAATATTAACTTGAAACAAAATAAAAAAATAAATGGCCATTTTTGAGTTGCATCAGTGTGAATCTTTTTTTTTTTTTTTTTTTTTTTTTTTATCATTCCCTTCTGTTTATGTGTACATAAAAATATAATTTTTTCAAAATTGTCTCTTATTTTATGTGTTGTTCAAATTTGATTACTTTCATTTTTTTTATTGGGTATCAAAACAAAGATGAATAAATGTGATTTTCATGTTGTTATTCATCCTGATTTAAAAAATTTTAACATCAAAGTTGACTACATCATCAGTAGTGTTTAGGAGTGCTAAAATCAGCTTTACAACAGAGGTGAATTCCAAAAATTCACTTCTGGTGATGTGGCGCTGCCAAGATGAATGAATTTAGTCATGATTACAAGTTGTCACTTGATAATAAGGAATTGATGGTAGTTGTAGAGGCTCCATCCTGAAGCAAACACCCAGACATTGGGAACATAATTAGGGAAGCCTATATAACAGAAGACATCAGGCAGAAATTGGCAAAGAAGATGCCTATACATTTGTGGCAGATTAAATTGAGATCAGCATGTTTGGTCAATTGAGTTGAAGCCAGAAAATATCTTTAGATTGTAAGAATTTTTGAGGTAGATAATAATGGTTTAATCATACAAATCTTACTAATTAACCCATAGCTGGAGGAGAATAGGTGGATTCAAACCTTTCCCAAGGGTATTTGTGTGTAAGTAAATATAATGAACCCAAGAGGACTTGAAACTTGTCTTTCTATGACCTCCGGCTAAGAGAATTAGTATGTACTTAGCAACATTGAACTTGTGATGAAATAAGAATATAAACCAAGTAGTAATAGCAATAATAAAAATTATTATTTCTAGTTGTACTAAAATGAAAAAAAAAGTATAATTGTTCATTATTGAATAGATGCAAAAGAAATCCATAGTGAATATCAGAGGGTGTGTAACAAAGGCACATGTTATCAATGTCTTTGATGATTTGTGTGAACTGAGGATTTTGGATAAGTTCATTGTTTTGTAGAAAAAAAACAAAGACTCCTTTCATTCTTGCAGTATCTCTTTATACTATTCCAATCACTTTATTTTATAATACCAAATCATGGTCACCACACAATTTGAATGATAATCAGCATCCTCTACAATTTGATGCTGCAATTTTCTTGCTTGTTTTAAAGGAATATGATCTTTTTCTTGATTTTGTGCTTACTGTCGATGAAAAGTGCCTTCTGTATAATAATTGGAAGTGTGT
The DNA here is from genome assembly GCA_963932145.1 of Acanthosepion lycidas. Lineage (NCBI taxonomy): Eukaryota > Metazoa > Mollusca > Cephalopoda > Sepiida > Sepiidae > Acanthosepion > Acanthosepion lycidas. The sequence continues at coordinate 87,603,615 of OZ010572.1, read as the reverse complement.
CTTTCTTTGAGTTGACAAACTTGTTCACTCTCTTAACAGTCCTAAAATCAAATCTTCACACCCAAAAGATTTTCTTGTCTGTTTGGTGGTGCTGTAATGAAATAATTCAAGACTGACTCTTAAAATATAGTGAGGCCATCATGGTAGAATCCTATTGCTATGATTTGGATATCAATAGTTGTAAACATTTAACCAGTAATAGTGAATATAAAGAGGCTTATCTGCCTGCAGAATAAAGCCATTTCATACTTCATAAATCAATTGGCAAAAACTGATACAGTTAAGCAGTAAGGTCTTGCATAACCTTCTGTATCCACTTAGGCTATTCATTACCAATTATTTTTTGTGCCTTACAGCAGGAGTATACAAATGCAAATTCTGTTGAAAATGGCTTCTGACAGTTGACTCCTGTGCTTCCAATAAAATCATTTCAGAATAAGGTCACTGTGGGATTGTTGGCAAAATTGTGTCAATTCTAATGTTGCCTGCTTTCGCTAATAAAGCTAATTTAAGCAGAGTTGTGACATTTTAAAATATTTGGTTCAAAGCAACTATTTTGTTCCACTTCTATAAATAACCAAAATCAGGTACTTGCACCTTAAAAAAAAGTGAATATGCAAGTTTGAAAGTTGGTACTGATTGTAATAAAAACCTGGGGTTAAAGGTTAGGAGGTCTGAAGTTCCATCTTAGTTGCTTGAGTTTCATTAATAAAAACAAAAAATATAAATGCAAAGAGTTTTTCGCATTATGCAATCAAAAACTAATAATCACTCTGCTATAAATAGTGGGATTTAAAATTAAATATAAACAAAATTGTAGGATATTTACACTATTTACATAGTTCAGACTATTGTCCTCATTTTTATTGCTATATTCACGTTTCTTCAGGTGATATACATTGGAATTTCAAACTGAACCCTTAATTTAGTCCATGGGGTAGATTGTTCTAATTCCACATACCACCACTTTTGGATATTTTAGTTTCAGTTTAGTAAATCAACTCTCCAAGATTTTGTTCCCTCTGCTATGGCCAGATATTGAACTCACAACTCTTTGAGTCAAGTCACTTTTTAGATTACTTCAACTAATGTTTTTATTCACTGGGCAAAAAAATCATGAATATGGCAATAAACATTAGGACAAAAGTTCAAACAATGTAAATAGTTACAATACCTCATCTCAGAAATATAGACAAAAATTGTAGGATGCTTGTTGGAATATATACCAGCTATAGAAGGATATATTAAACAATTGCATTAATCTCTATAATCTTCAATGATAAGTTAATGAGAATCTATGGACGAAACTAATTATTTTCCTTTAAATCTTTCTACATACCCACCCACTGAATCCCTGAAATGCTTTGCATTTCTGAAATGAAAATAGAAAGCAAAAAGACATGCTTCTTATCTTTGACAGAGTCACTTCCCTTAGGATGTACAAATTTAGATATACTTATTTATTTATTCTTCCAGTTAAAAAGTTTATGTAATCTGTTGACACTAAATTTGATTTCCACAGTTATGTACAACCAAGAGTTTAAAAAAATACCATGTCCCTTTAGGACATGGGTGATCACGACTCTTCAAATTCCTCTTCTTTATTGGCATTCTTGGAAAACATTTTTTAAATATTCTTTTTATTAAATATCCACACAATACAGGCACTAAGTAGAGTAAGGGTAATTTTCTGATGAGGATTGGATAGCTCCACACCTGATATGGTAACATTTTTGGGTCTCATCTGACTCTTGTAAAGATGAAGCATGGTAGGATGAGTCAGATATTTTCTGGAGTGGTATAAAGAACCAACTATTTATCCAGTATCTTTTATGAGATCTGACATGAACTTGAGTCCCACTAGATGTTCATGGCAAGAATACAATCATTTATCCTGAAGTGAACATTCAGTGGCTGCTCAGTGATGATGGAATATTACTAGCATGTTACAAGTCAATTTTTTCCTTATTGAGCTGTTAGAGCTAGATCAGAGTAGAGATCAGCTACCAGGTTTTGATCATGTAGATTTTTGGGAGATGCAGACATAAAGTGTGGTATGATTTGCAGATACTTATGATCTGAAAATGTTCCTGGGCAGATTGGTAATATAAAGCAAAAAGATGGTGTGACTGAGGATAGAGCCATGGGGAATGTCTGCATTAAGCTTGTGGGCTTCAGAAACAAAAACCTTCATGGAACTATCTGATAGCTAATTGTGAAGACACTTCCAGAGATACCACAGATGAAGAGCAACCCCATGCCACACCTTGTCAAAAGCCTTTAAGAGATCTAAAGCAATCATACACCCATGGTGAGTTTATTGAGTACTTCACTGATTTTGTGTAATAACAGTTAAGACATTAGCAGTGAACCTAGAAGAGTGAAATCCATACTGTTTTTGTTCAGTAGATTGTAGTGGAATGGTTTGCTTTTACATAGTTTAGCATTCAGACTTAGACTGATTACCACTCATGATTAGAGAGCAAAGTCTTCCTTGTTATTCAATCCATAGCTGGTTTGGAGGTGGGGTGTGATGTAGAAGTGGACTAATGTCTTTCCCAGAGGCATTTGTGTGAAAGGAAACATAACAGACTAGCCTGCAATTCAAGTTTAACTCTTGGATTCTAATTTCTGCATTGATACCCTTTATACTACTTGTGCATTTGACAGGCGTTTTTATAAGTATTAGGTTGATGCAAAAATAATGACGTAATAATGTTGTTTTTTGACATAACGTCAAAAAACGACATTATTACGTCATTATTTTTGCACCAACCTAATAGATTTGTACTGAACTAAGCTAGTCTAGCACAGGAACACAATTGTCAGACATCCAATGATCTCTCTACACTAGCAATACTCAGTAAGACTAGAGTTGCTTTATAGCAAATGTCTAATGGTATTTACCAATCTCAGCTTGGTAAGGATCCACAATAATAGAGAACTCAGTGATAATCAAACTTTCAATATCAGGAAATTTTAAAGTGTCTAATTCATTAACCCATAATATTTTTATGAGTTCACACTTGATTCTCATGTCTGATTATTAAATTTATTATTATATCTATAAAGTCATTAGACAATTTTGAATTAAGAAGGCAATGTTTTGTATCGCTGTTCAAATGATAATATATTAACATTCTAAAAAATATTTCCACAGAATTAATAAGCTTGTGAAAACCAGAAAAAAAAAAACAAGAGACTATACATATTATTTTTTTCTTTTACAGTAAGGTTCACTGTATACAACACCTGGGAAGGGGTGACTTGATATAGAGGGTTATGTTAAAAGGCTGTTCATACAGAGAGGAAGGGAAGATAATGGTTAACTCTAGACTTCTTGTTCATAAAAAGAAAATGTAAAAAATAAATAAACTTTACAACAGCTATTTAAAAAACTATTGGACACATTTCAAGTTGAGTTGTACTTAGTCTGAAGTAATTTTTTTTTAAAAAGAGTTTTATAATAACGTATCATTTTGCTTTTCTCCATGTATTTCAGCATTTATTAAGACTCGGGAAATTATTGACATATTAATTAATGGCCAATTTATCTTAACATCTTTTGAAACCTTCTGTTATGTCAATGAAAGTATAAATTTTCATTTCATACACCTGTTGCATGAGTAACATGATACAAGTAGGGAACATGCAGCAGGAAATCAAGTGAACATATATCAACCTGCTGATGATATTTGCAAAAATGTAACATTATTCTCTAATTCTTGGCTGCTAAATAATAATGTATGAATAGAAATGATTTTTGATACTGGTCAGACAGCTGCACATAGACAATTATCCATACAAAATCTTTTCTGGCCAGGTATCATGCATAAAACTAGTGACGTTATAGCAGATTTTATTCTGCAGCATTTGTTTAAATTTCAAATATGTAAAGATTATTATGGGTTGTAAGAAGGATAAAACCTCAAAAGAAAAATATGGATTGTAAAATTATTGAGTGATGCAAATACATCTCTGAAAATTGCAAACAGTTGTAAATAAATCATAGAACAATAAAAAATAAATAAATCACATTAACAGGATAGGAACAAGAAAATGGTTTTAGGAATGTAACAAAAAAGAAACTTGAGAAAAAATGTAAAAAGCAAGAACATTGTCTTGGGCATAAAGAAAATTTTTTTTAAAGAAGCTGGTGTTGTAGATGTAAATAGAAAAGATGTAGAATATTAAGAAAATTTGCCAAAGACATGAAAACAACCAAACTACTAACTTTAGGTAAACATTACAAAGAGAAAGGTGTAAAAGGGATGAAGAACTGCATGAGAATTGATTTTTCAACTAATTTTTAGTGATCAATCTAGACCTACATTGGTTTGACCTGATGGCTAGAGGCTGTGTCTTTACTGAAATAGTTAACCAACATGACTTTGAAGACGAGAGAGGAGGTGGAGTAATGTATTGGTCTAGTATTGTAGGCAGTAAAATTATAGGACCTTTCAAAATTGGTTATGTGGCTAAGATAAATTCAGAGAAGCTTTACTAAAGAGTGTATTCATGCAAGACCATGTTCCTTCACATCCTGCAAAACTGACTATTGCCCACCTTGCCAAAAAACTGATATACATGAAAATACAGCTTACAAAAAAAATAGAAAGAAGGAATGTATATGAGAATAAGAAAACAATATTTTAAGCAACAAAAAATACTGTAAGAAATGAAAAGTTTACAAAATCAACATGTGAAAACTGATAAAGGTTATAGACTGTGAAAGAGCCCTATTAGTATAAAAATAATAGAATATTAATTTAATCCACTAGATAGGATATTGTATCATTTAAATATGTTTTTGTAGCATATAATTTTTGGATTTATTTAAAAATAAAAAAACTGTTTCATTTCGTTTGCATAATAAACTTGATATTCTTAAAACAAGTTATTATCAATAATTTTTAATAAGGTTAAGCTGAAATCCATATTATATACTATTCATATAAATAAAGTTTTAATAATATGAATTTTACTGAGAAAACAATGAGTTGTGCAATAAAATCTGATAGTGTAATTATACTTTTAGTCTGTCATTGAGGCCAAAGTTACTGGCAAATGTAGGCTAATATTGAATAAATGATGTTAAAATTTGTAGGTAACTACTTCTAAGAGAAGGAAAAACAAAATTATGATAGAAAATAAATGAGAAATATTTAACAAACAAGAAAAACAAAAACACTAGACATACAAAATTATGATAAATGAAAGATTAATTAGATGGAGAGTCTAATTACTCTTTTATCTATCATAATTTACCACCAATTGGTAAAATCTTCTGTCCAATCAAAAATGACTAATCCTCTCACTTTTTTGGACAACAGAACATGACTCCTTATTTCTAGGTCAATGATTGCAGTTTATTCATTTAAGAAATCAAATATATTAGGTTTGTGCAAAAATAATGACGTAATAATGTTTTTGACGTATTTTTTAACGTAAAAAAAACGACATTATTACGTCATTATTTTTGCACCAACCTAATAATAAAGTGAATGGAAAGGTATAAAGAGATACTGCAAGAATGAAAGGAGTCTTTGTTTTTTTCTACAAAACAATGAACTTATCCAAAATCCTCAGTTCACACAAATCATTGAAGACATTCATAACATGTGCCTTTGTCACACACCCTCTGATATTCACTATGGATTTCTTTTGCATCTATTCAATAATGAACAATCACATTTTTTTCCATTTTAGTACACTATAATAATAATAATAATAATGCAACAACAACTAGTAGTAGTAGTAGTAATAATAATAATAATACTACAACAACAACAACTAGTAGTAGTAGTAGTAGTAATAATAATAATACTACAACAACAACAACTAGTAGTAGTAGTAATAATAATAATAATACTACAACAACAACAACTAGTAGTAGTAGTAGTAGTAATAATAATAATAATACTACAACAACAACAACAACTAGTAGTAGTAGTAGTAATAATAATAATACTGCTTGTCTTTCCCATAGTTCCTTAGCATGTACATTAGGGTAGGTTAATTTTTCACTTTTTTAGGTAATCAACATTGTATGAAAGCTGGGCTTTGATGTGATAAGTACTAATACTAAAAATTCATAGCTTTTACCAGTTTTTGAGCAACTCCATGAATAACTTTTGTTAAATCATTTGATTGATCAAGAATTAGATAAAAGTGTATATAAAACCATAATACTGCTGGTCACAAATTATATGACAAAATGTATTAAATTTGCATAGCTTATTGAAAGTCACATTAAAACTACTGCATTGTGTAACATATTACATTATATTATAGCTAAATTGTTCAAGTATACATTCCCTTTGGAGATCTTATATGATGGCACAATGATTTAGTAATAAGTCTGTGCTATAAGGCTTTCACTGATCACTGGAATGAAATTCTAATGCTATGATTTTGAACTGAAACCTAATCTTTAAACTACTTCCTCAAAAAACAGTAATGATTTGTGAAAAAAGCAATGTTTGCAGAAAGCTAAGATTACAGTTATATACTCTCAAGATATGTTAGATGATCTGCTTATCCCTCCTTCACCCATAGCTCACATAACGTACACCCAGTTCTGTTACTTTTCAGACAGGCCTCATATTTAAAAATTAAAGTTACATTTGCATTTGTAAATGAATAAATGTAACTGAAAAAACAAATTGCTTCTACATAATCAAAAACTAATTATCAAATAATAGTTACTGATAGTTTCATTAATATTTCAATGTTTTTTTACATCATCCTTAAAACAGGAGGAACAATATTTAATGTTCTGATAATGATGTAAATATTAACAAAAAATCAATCATAACCCTTGTTTTGTAATTGAATATTCATTATCCACAAGCACGGTGATTTTCATCCTAAACTTGTCTGACGTTAAAGTCATTTTGTTGTAGCAGAGTAAATTTTCTCTACCATAAAAATTGTTTTATGTTCTTTAGTTATTACATTTTTCCTGACAAGATATAAAAGAATGAATGAATGAATGACTGGCAATTTCTCTTATGAGTTTGCATCATGCAGTTGATTGTCTATGGTTAACTTTGGCAGAAGAATACACAGCAATGACTGAACACATTTGCAAATTCTTCTTTGGATATAGTGCTGCAAACAAGTCATAAAAAAATGTATATTTTTTCAGTGGGGAGGGGGCACACCTAATGCAACAAAAACAAAGGGTATCTATATTTCCAGAAAGAGTGGCCATTCAGGGATAAGAAAATGGCAGAGGCCACTTCGTAAAATATGGTAAAATTTTTTACAGCTCCTCAAAGTGACACACTTTTGACCACATTTTTTGCTAGCTAAAGGTGTGGTCATTATATTGGCTATAATTTAATGATGTCTATTAAATTTCTAACAATATGCATATTGTTGGAAAGAAGAAAGGTTCAGCTTTCATATGGTATATAATATATGCAAAAGTGTTTAGAATTTAATCCAACATGTTTCTTAAAAATAAAAATCAATAATAATTCTTTTGTGATTTTTTGGAGTAGAGGGTGAAAATTTTCTGTGGTTAAAAACTTTTTTTCAACAGTAATGAAAAATTTTAGTCTATTTAATTTAATATAAAATTTATTAAATAAAGAATAATTTCATACTGATTAGAGATTTTGTTGTTTAGTATAAGACATATTATAGCCATTAAAAGTAATCTACCTAAAACCTACATTATGTCACTATCTAGATTTTGCTTGCTATGATGTAGAGGTTTGGTGTTTATATTTGCTACAATTTAATGGTGTTTTATAACACACCACCACATTATGTATACTAATGGAAATAGAAAGGATTCATCAATTTAACCGTATAAAATATAGGCATCAATATTAAATATTGAAATATAGAATTGAAAAATTGTTTAACACATTTTTTTTTCACTCATACTATTTCTACCTTTTCATACTTTCCTAAAAGAATATTGACATAATAACATTTTACTTCATGTCACATTACATTAATATAAACACCACACAGATACATTGTACCATTTGATGTGTTTTATGTACATTAATTACTACATCATATGACTTTTGAAAGCATTACATAATAAATAATTATAGTAATTTCTATGGTGGTTTGCCACTTGTATCCAAGTATGTCTGTCTACTAGGGGCAGATATCTAATCCCTGTTGCAGGTACCTGCTCAGGCACATTTGTGTTTATTAAACACCAACAGAGTCCATCTGTGGTTTATACTGCATCTATGCTGAGCGAAACAGTTACAGTTTCTGGTAGAGAGTCTGAACAAGGCCACTAAGATGAAACCATCAGTTATGACAACTTAGGACTTTGTTCTAGCACAACCAGTGACAGCTCCCAAATAGTTTTTGTCTGCCCAATTTAACTCACAAGGCTTGGGTCAACCCATGATATGGTTTTCAGGCACTTTCTAAAGGTGCTGCATGCTGGAATCACTTCCCCAGTCTGATAACATTAAGAGGTCACCTTCCTGATAAAGTCGGCCATGGTGAGGTTCAAACCCAGGTCTCATGGTCAGAAAGTGAACGTTCTAACCACTCAGCCACAATGCCCCCCGCCATAATCTATGTGTGTGTTATACAAATAGCAGGACCATTTCAGTTCTCCAAATCAGAGTCACTGTTTTCTACAGACAAAGCAGATAATGTCAATGGATTTGTATATATGTCATCAGATTCATCACTTGAGAGGTTTGACCTACAAGAGCAGACAGATGTACATGATTGTATGTGAGAGACATGTTCAGTTTATCCTGCAGAAGTTTTCTTTGTATTGGCAAATCAATTTGTTCCTTTTCTTTGTATTGGCAAATCAATTCATTCTGCAGCTGACTGAGTCATCCTTACAGGGCAGAGTGAATTTGATACACCCCATGTAGTATCCCCAAGCAATTGGATCAGGAAGATCCAGAGTAGGATTTCTTGCTTGTTGCCAGATCATGAGCTGGTGTGATGCATGAAGCATTTGTTGATGAAAACTATCTTCAGTGGGCAGGGGGACTTTTCTCAGTGCAACTTTTTTTTTCGTGGCTTTATCACAACATAGTTTATTTAGCAAATCACATTCTGCTTTCCTATATGATACTTCGACAAAATATGTGTAAGCTTTTCTCTGTTCAGCTAATTTTGAATTGATTTTGGAACAAAAGTTCTTGAGCAATCAATAAGGACCACCATACTCCACCATAATTTTACATGATTTTGTTTTGCCATAGCCATAAAAGGAGCTGATTATATCACAGACCATAAGACAGTAAATAGGAAGGAGGATGTATATTTGTTCAGGAGATAGTTTCTTATATAGCAAATGTACAAGGGTGTACCTAGTTAGGGATGCATATTTTCCAGTGTGCCATGTTAAGAAGAATAACTTTTCAGCATTAGTGACATGCAGAGATTTGGTGATATCCAGGGTATCACCAAAAATCACCCTTGATTGTATGCCTCTAAGACTCAGTGGGTGGGGGGCTATAGGGCCTACTACTGAGAAATGTGAGAAAGAAAGACATTTTAAATATGTAAAAACAGATGAAGCATAAACACTTTATTCAAATTAAATATAAATAAAATCTTTATTTCACGCTTTTTGATGCCCTCCTGATATGAATGCCTGGTGTTGTTGCACCCTCTGCTCCTACATATTCATGCTACTGTAGCTGATTGATGATGCAGAAGTAAAACCAAAACATCTGTGTTTGGGCTATCATCTGGAATCCTTTTCTGTAGCCACAACAGCATGAAGAATTATTCTAGAATCAGTCTCTTCTTGGAGACAAGCTATTGCAAAGTATAACACTGGCTCTTGCTTGTTTATTTCATATGCTCTCTCTGAAGACCTACAACTTGTGTAGATCAACTGATCAACCTGAAGTAAATGAGAAGCATGTTCTTTCATGTAGTCTATCTAACATTTGGCAAGATCATGCTTGTTATCCCCATAAATGATAAAAGTCTGATCAGGTCATAGGAGCCTGAATATCTAGTTGCACATGGTGTTATCAACCCTCATGACCAGTATTTCTAATCTGTTGGTGATGCCGTTATTGTCATATGTGTCATGAATCTATTTAATATTTCCATGTCATAGGAAGTTGAAAGCTATGTCATTGAACATTACAGTTTTAGTGCTACTTGGCCTGGAATGATTTGTATAATGTTTATCCCCAGTTCAAAGTTCCACAAGTTTCTGTATAAAATGTGATTTTATGCATGTTAATAGGTAAACATATTAAGTAGCATGGAAAAATTTTCCAAAGAAAATTCTCTGAATTGATATTCTTTAATGCATTCACAGACATTAATCTGAGGTACATTACCCCTCCACTGAGGGATATGTTCTTGTGAATTTTCACAGATTTCTTCAGTTCAGACATTGTTTTTGCTTTGGATTTTAGTAGATCATAGGAATGTTTTTGTGTCTTCCCTTCCTCAGATATGTTCAACTCTTCATGGAGAAATGCTGACGTCATTGTACATCTCTTTTTCAGCATTCTAGTCAGGCTGTTGCTATTGAGATTGGGGTTACACATCCAGTAGTGAAATTCTGGGGTAGGTGTAGAAATATTAAAGGGATCACTGAATGTTCCTTCAAATTTATTATTTATTTTCTCCACATCTCTGTTCCACCTTTTTACTTCTGACTTGAACATGTAGTTTCATTGATGTTGTTCTGATAGTAAAATCTTTGGAGTACATTGCTGTCACAAGGCATACATCTTTGCATTTACCAGCAATTACAAGTACTTCATTTCAGTATCAGATCATTTATTCCACCATTGCTTTTTGATACTTTGTCTTTTGTGTCTTCTAATGTATAATCAAGCCAGACATTGTTGAATTTGCCATCTTTCAATTTCACCATAAGCAGGTCTTCATGAATTCAGATTTCACTTCATCTGGTAGTCAATCCATCAACAATATAGGGAGAAACATAGACCTAGTATAATTGGTACAATTTGATGGAAAGAAACATTTGAGCAGTTCTCTTTCCAATGTCTGATGAACATTCTTTGAGAATCTAATATATATTTTCAGAGGAAGCATGACTTTGGTTAAAAATTTGTTCCCAAATCTGAAAGTTGGGGATTGGGGCTGAAGATGACATTGTTGCAATGTATTCATGTGAAAATATAAGTTGTGTTGTCCACTGTCTGTGAACAGTAGGAAACTGACTGTTTAAACAAAATTAACACTGTTAGTTTTGACATTCATTTATTTTGGAGGGTGTGTACTTTAGTTTTTATCTTCCTTTATATGGGTTGTGGGTAGTAGTTATTTTGGCTTGTTTCCAGGGAGGCTCTTGAGAAAGGGAGTGCCTGTGTGAAGATTGCCAAAGAAAATAAAACTGTTAAAACCATAAATAACACATTACTATCTCACTAATTTATTCTGTTAATTAAATATTTGGGTGCTGAGAAACATATTTTATTTAAAAACATTTATTAAAATATCTATTTAAGCTACCCATCTTGTAACAATTAAATACCACTGACATATAAATGTCCTGTCACAAGTGTATTATTTGTGGAGGAGAAACTGGGGGGACAACTGGTAAAGGTTGATTTTTTCACATTAAAGTTAAATCACATCATATTCACTGATAGAGGGGAAAAATAATTTTCATGGGGTATCTCCTAAACCCATATTTGGTGATGGATCTTTTAATAGATTCTTTAATCTTTAATTGTCAGTAAACAAACTTTGATTATGAGATAATGTAGTTTTGTGTACAATGCTCATAATGGCTGGAAGATGTCAAATATTTTATTTATTCAGTGAATCTCATATGAAATTAAGTAGACCATTAACTTTTACTAATCTTTTAGTGAAGTGCTTTAGCCCAGAAACTTTTTGCCTCCAAAAATTATAGCTGAACAATTTTTGCTTGTTCCTTTTAAGAGATGGGTTTATGAAAATATTATAAACCACTATATAGCTGAATCTTTTCTTTCTATTGGTATGTGTACTGAAGGCATGTTACGATATACTATTAAATTTTTAAGCAACAGCATACCTAAGAGCAAATAAAATCTCACAGTACACTTAACAAAATTATTAAAGGATATATATTTAAATGTTATAAAATAACACCATAGATTCTTAACAAATACACATGCAAATATGAACGTACTTTATTTCAATGTTTCTATTCAACTATATGTGAAGCTTATTTAGTATGAAACCTGTGCCTAGTGTCTTTTACATGATTTCTTTAATGTTTGGTTGAATGTTTGATAAGCAGACCCTCATTTCTTCTTCAGTTGAATGTTGTCTTTCTTGATTCTTATTTTTGATGTTATTTAGAGAAGCCTAATTCACATAAATAAAAAGTAGAAAATTGTAATAAATCTGATAAAGCCTTTTTAGCTAATGTGAGATAAAAAGTTTAATACTTATTCATTTATTCAAATACAATGCTGTACCATTACTACTTCAACACACACACACACACACACACATATATGTGTGTGTGTGTATTCTGTGACAATATTTCATGGCACACTATTGTGCCATGGCATTGTGGTTGAGAATCACTGCATTATATATATATTATCTATATATAAGAATGCCGTATATTAGATGCAATTGCTGACAGTGTGGAAAAGGCACCTTTTCTCTGTCCATTCGCAAACATCTTTGTCTTCGGTGACTTTAATGCTCACCACAACACATGGTTGAAACATTCTAAAGGTACTGACGTTGCCAGTATACAGACATTAAATTTTTCCATTGTCTAATCCTTCACACAAATTGTGGACTTCCCAACTTGTTTCCCTCATCAAACTGAGCAACAGGCTTCTCTACTGGATCTATTTCTTATCTTCACTCCTTGCTTTTGCCAAGTTTTGTAATACTTTACTCATACCAATCTGTGGTACCTATTGGTATCTCTTTCTAAACATCCATTAAACAAGAACCTCCTACTATCCATAAGACCACTTTCCATTACCAGCATGCTGATTGGGACTCATTGTGGGATTTTCTTTGTGATGTCCCTTGGGCTGACATCTTCAACTTCCCAAAGTAGGTTTCTTCTTGGGTCAAAGCCAGTATAGACACTTTCATCCCTTTTCAGAAATATGAGGTGAAACCTGAATCCTCTCCATGGTTCACACCAGCATGCTCAGCCACCATAGCACACAAGAACCTCTATTTTTGGTTTTACCAGTGTGGTAGCTCTCGTCATAACAGGGGCCTATTTGCTACTGTTCTTAACAAATGTGAGCCCTCGAAGGAGCTAAGTCCCTGTTTTCTGAGAGAATGAGTCACCACATAGCCTCTAAAAACTTTGGCTCTCATGATTACTGGTGTCTCTGTAATAGAGTACTAAATAAGTACAAGGTCTCTATTCCCCACTCTTCAATTGATTTGAGGTGTTATCATCCTCTGCTAATAAAGCTGAATGCTTTGCCCATAAATTCTCTTTAAACTCTACTCTTGACTCATCTGGAGCATCTTTGCCTAACTTCCCACATAGAAATGATTTTCTGTTGAGTGATATGCATATAACCCCTTCCATGATTTCTGTAATCATCTCTAACCTGGATCCCCCACAAAGCATGTGGACCTGATGTATCCCTGTAATAGTCATTAAGATGTGTGCTCCCGAACTGGCTCCTGTTCTCTCTAAACTGTATAATAAATGCCTCGCTGCCTCTTGCTTTTCCTGCCTGCTGGAAGTTATTATCTGTTTTTTAAGAACTCTAGTGAACTGTCCAACCCATCCAACTATCAGCCTATTTGCCTTTACCCTGTTTGGGAAACTCCTAGAGGCCCTAATCAAGGTTGAATTGGTTCACCATCTCTCATCAGAGGGCCTTTTCTCAGAAAAGCAATACTGCTTTTGTTTTTTCAGGTCAACTGCTGATATACTAATGATAATTACAGAAAGAGTCTCTAGATGAAAACGGTGAAGCCCGGATTGTAGCATTGGCCATCTCAAAGGCCTTTGATAAGGTCTGGCATTCAGGTTTTCTCTACAAGCTGAAAAGTTACAGTATCTCCAGACATTTTTGAGCTGATCTCATTGTTCCTATCTAATTGTGAAATGTAAGTTATCCTGAACAGCCACTCATCTACATCCTTTTGTACTAATGCAAGTATCCTCCAGGGCTCCATCCTTGGTTTTATGCTGTTTTTAATCTTCATTGAGCTAGCTAGATGTAGCCATAACTTCTACTCATTACTAATGTTTCCGTTCCTAATTCTATATTCTTCCTTTTTGTCATCATAGAAGTCATCGGTGTAGTCCTTGTGAATACTTAAACAAAAAAAGAAAAACCAATCTCCAAATCTCATTACTTGTTATGCAGTTAAATCCTCAAAAGTATCTGGGATTGATACATTCAAGTAAACTAAACTGAAAAAAAAATAATACATAATACAAACAATCATAATACTAAAAAAATTTCTGTCCTGTGTTACATATCACAATTTATTATACATTAAACAAAACATATCTGTAAATTTATTACCAACCATAAAAAGGAATAACATCTCAACTCAATAACCTTTGTTGTCGTGTTTTTTTTTTTTACATGTTTTTCCTCACAATTCATTTTTGATATTAACCCAGAAGATTTCTCTGCTACAAACTGGAGCTAGATAGTTAAAGTTACAGTAATTTTTTACACTTTTTTCTTTTACTACTACCAATTGCTTCACTGGTGACCCTGACTAATAAACAAAAGGTATCCATTAAAAACACACAATTGAAGCCCCAGTTCACTCAAAAAAAAAATAAATAAATAAATAGAAAAAATAAATAGAAAAGAGGAAACATTCACAGAACGAGTCAGTATTAAAGACCCAGAATTTATGGAAACAGTAGTTAATGGCTTAATTCCCCCTACATAGTGTGATGGCATCATCATAGCATTTCTGCTTGCTGAGACGGTGGCAAAAATACCTTTCAATATTAGAGTCACAAAATCACAAAGAACTAAAACTTAATCTCATAGAAGCAGATGAGAGAATGAAGCTAGAGCTCCTAGCAAATTAATGTTGACAACAGTGATTATGGAATGGTCGTTGGCATATTTGCTGGAGATGCTGTCCATGACTAAGTGTTGGCGAGGGGTTTGTGCTTCACAAATTTCTCCAAGCGTTACCATCATGGATAGCATCAGTCATCATCTCACAAAGGGATTTAACCCCTGCTTCAGTGGGGCAAGTTGGTTGATGAACTGATGCCACTACTAAATAAAGTGACAGCATTTGTTGCACAACAATATAAGCCACAGCAACCCCAGACCTACTCAGAGAAGAATACAGAAAACACTGTTGCAATACTCCTGTGCCAATAGAGGTTATAGATCATATAGGACTGAACAATGACCCATAGTATGCAGAGAACATATATATTTTGCAGAAAATGCAAGAACATGTAAACCATGGTGCAAATAGCCCCAAAAGCACACTTTGTCACTGTTACACAGTTTTTGACCATCAACTCCTGCCACAAGCAATTTAGAAAACTAGTATGGTGAATTAGTACAGTCCCACAGAATTCATTGCTACTAGAAATCACCACACAACTAGGGACAACCAAGATAAAATTTATTGCAGATATAGGCGCACACATGTCTATAATACCAATATCACTAATAAAAGGAGTTACCTTAGAACTGAGATTAAAATATTACAAACAAACTTGGAAGTTGGAATTCCCAAGATCATTCACCTGGATTTTCATGATTAAACAAATTTGGCCTGATAATAGACTTCAGCAACAGGAAAATCTATGATCCCATAACAACTAGAAAAAGGAATTTAAAAGTAACAACATCTCTGATGAATTTGGTTGTCACTGAAGTCAATGTTCCTACATTTGAGTGGAATACCATAACCTTTTTTTATTTCAGGACATACTTGTAGAATAACTAAAACTCTGGGGTGCACTTTAAATTTTAATAAAGAAAATTAGTCACAAAATTTGAAAATAAGAAAGTAATAAAGAAGTTACCTAAAATAAGCATTTATTTTTAAGATATTTTATAGACAGTATATTTAATCCGTACAGTTTTCATTGAAAGGGATTTATGATGAATCTGCTATTTTTTAGAGAGGCCAATAATGACTGATTTAAATCCCTTCAGGAAGGCAAAAAGAAAAGGATTATCCACTCCTTCTTAAAGATTAAGGAATTTAGAATCCAATTTCAAATGACAGAGACTTGACTTAGACATGGATACTGTGTGCATGGTGTCTTTAACTTTTTAAAAATAAAGATTTTTAAATATAAAAATAATTCATAATTTACTCTTCTGTTAATTTGGGATGAACCTGATTACCTTGTGCCGTAATTGTATTTTTATGCAATAAATATCCATTATTGCGCCTAAGTGCACTGGTTGAAAAAACACTAATCTAAGGAGTCAGATTCACAAAGCAATGATTCATGGGAAGAAACTATTCAAGTGGAACTTGCTTTTTACAAATGGAATATGAAAGGTCTTAAGAATGTTATAACTTGTTTATTTTAAGTATTATCACCAAATAATTAAAGATAAAATGAAAAATATATTCATATTTATGTGACAAAATTATATAAAAATTTTGATATTAATGTTAGGAAAATTAATGACAAAATGGAAAAAATAGGAGAGATCTAAAGGAATTTAAATAAAATATTATATGAACACAAAAGGGATCTTTTACAAAACAGCACACTCAATGCACTAATCTATCAATGTAATGAGTCTGACTATAATTTAATTTACAAAAACTACTTTAATTAAAGGAGAAAGTGCTTCAATTGCTGGATCATTGATAGTAAATTTGTGTCCAGATTCTTACAACATTTCACTTTCTTTGGTAAGCCTTCTATTATCACAATGTGGGATACTTAAAAATAAAAGTAATAAAAAAGAAATGAAAAGAAACTAAATGAAATTGGCTTGACTATACCTGGACACATATAAAAAAAAATTTAAGTTCCAGCATGCCTTCTTCATGTGCATGTATAGTTACATTATCAGGAACATCATTTTAGTCCAATGCAGTCCTAAATGATGAAATGAATCATGCAAAAATTTTCCACTTTGTCATTAATTTTCCTAGTAATTTATATTTACTGTAAAAGTGTTATCATTAAGTTTCATATCAATACTTTTACATGTGACTAAATTCTATTAATAAACTTGTATGCTTTAAGAAGTTTAGAAAATTTTGATAGATTGAAAATGCAAATTTCATGCTCCAGGGAAAATGGCCAAAAAGTTTTACTTTTTTTCCTAAATGTTTTCATTAACTTTGAGTTTATTATTGACATGATAAAATATCCATCAAGAAAAATGAAATTATTGTTCAGCTATTGTTACTAAAATTATTGGATTAATTTATGAGAATTTTATAAAACAAAATGGAAACTACTTCCTCGTGATCTTTCCCAAATTTTCTTTTAAGTGGCATGCAAAAGCTCATTCAACTATCATCCAGTCATTGAGGAAATTAAATTTGTTATGAAATACAATTGAACCTTTCAAGGTAATTCCCTAATCTACATTGTGACTTGGTCATCTGGTTATTTTGTAAGAAAGTCACAATGTAGACTACTGTACTTCACTCACTCTAAGATTTCTATAAGAATATTTTGGAAATAGTTTAGAAAAAGAGAGAGAAAAGTCATGCAAACTGGGATAATGAACAATTCTTTGGTTAGGAAACAGGCAACCATTTTAGGAAAAAACAATGAACAAGAAGCAATATACGCTTGTTGTTTGTATATAAAGTGTCAGTAGCTGAAGAATATACAAGATCTGTCTATATTTCTGAGATGAGACATTGTAACTATTTACATTTGTTCAGACTATTGTTGTCATCTTTATTGCCATATTCATGATGTTTCAGCCATCATGGCCCAATGAATAAAAGTGTTGGTTGAAGTAATCCAGTTACTTGACCCAAAGAGTTTTGAGTTCAATACCTATCCACAGCAGAGTTGAACAAAATCTTGGAGAGTTGAGTTACTAAATGGAAATAGCTGAAACTGAGATATCCAGAAGAGGTATGGCAGGTGGAATAAGAACAATCTACGTCAGTGGACAAAATAAATGGTTTGGTTCAAAGTTCTAATGTATATCACCTGGAGAAAGATGAGGACAAAAGTCTGAACAATGTAAAGAGTGTGAATGTACAAGAGTTGGAGTCTCTTTCTGGGTAATGAAATAGGTCAGGTCTGTGAAGTTGCATATAGAGTCATTGATGTGATGTTCAATACTGCTAACTACCTAATAAAAAATATTAGAAAAGTGGGAGAAATGATTGCTACTCCTTTTCATATGTTCCTGTAAGCAATTCTCATTGGTTGGGAGGCAATCCTAATTACACACCTAGTCAGGGAAATAAGTGTTGCATACAGATTTCTAAACATCTGCTAAACTGTATATCATAAATAGATTTTAATTATTTTGATTTGAGAGCATATGCCTATAGTTTTCATGATTTATTTGTAAAGAAAGATATAAATACCATTTGTTATGTTAAATATTGCATGATTAGTTGAATAACTGGTCTCAGCTATCATGGCAAGATATCTTGAACTTGATGGTACAGTGTAACCCGGATATAAGAGAGTTGGCAGGACCGGAGAATAAGTCTCTTATATCCGGGTTTCTCTTATATCCGGGTTTAGGTTTATTTTGTTTATGTAAGTATGGCTCTAATTTGGGACCAGATAAAATCTCTCTTATATCCGGGTTACACTGTATTGAGTTACTTGACAGTATCCCCTCTGATCTAATTGAGAATTATTTTCTTTTCACTATCACCTGTTAGTGACTAGATCATGATCAAGGTAACTAACAATGGAGCTGTAGTTAAAACTTAGATAAATATAATTTAAATTTAATTTCTTAATTCTGAAATTATTGATTAGTGAGTATTTCAGATTTCCAATGTGAATGTTACACAGAAAAAGATTGCTGAGCATTAGTCTACAGTGTTCTTTCTAGTTTTTATAAGGTAAATAAAAATGTAAACAGGTTTTATTTTGAAAAATTGAATTAAAAGGCCAATATAAAAAAAATGAATTTGTAAGTTTCAAAATTTAAAATATACAAAAATAGGCTTCATTTTTATTTTCAGTATGAAAAGTATTCATGCTTAGAATATTGCTGCCACATATAGTGCAGTGCCCCTGCTATAAACCTTGAGCTCCTTGATAAAATCCAAAAAAGAATCAGCAATATTATTGGTCCTGATCTGGTGCTTCAGCTTCAGTCACTTTCCCATTGCTGTAAACTTGCCTCTCTGTATTTTCTATAAATACTTTCATAGTAATTGTTTGGATGAGCTCTTCACTATGGTACCTAAAATTTTTAATTTAACTGCTGTACTAGACTGGCAGCAAGATCTTATATATTTACAGTTAAGCTGGCTAGATGTAACTGTAAATTCTGTGCTAACAGATTCTTTTCTCACACTTCTGGTATTCCCTTCCAGCTCCATGTTTTCCAGCCAACTTTGATCTGCAAAAATTAAATGCAATGTCAATTGCTATCTACTGTTCTCTTGATTACTTTTCCTGCTCATTATTAATATTTCTGTTCCTAATTCTTCTATTCTCTGTAACTCCTTGTGTCTTAGTAACTTTACTGCCTTGGATGAGGTGATAAAAAAATGTTTTTTTAAAATAATTTATAACTAATCTGACTCTTTTCCAATCTTTTTTTCACATTCAATATAATGAGCAAGAAGGTGATCTTAGTATATATTTCTACTACAATTATTACAGACATTTTTTACTTTATGGTCATGTGCTTGTAATTTACATAAATAATTCATACTAAAACCAGAAACTCCTTGTAGTTACTTGACAGCAGTATTCAGAAAGCTTGACTTGCCACTTTATTGAAAGAACATTTTGTTGCATGTTCAAACACTCCACAGTAATCTAAAACATTAATTCTTTCAATATGTTTTACATTATTCACTTATATGAGATGGCTCATACATAAGGGGTATGCTGAAAAGTTCTCGGCTGGACCCACTTTTCAAAATCCCTGCTTAACTCTTTTGTATAAATTATGTAAATCCTTCTTATGACTCACACTATCTTGTTCTTTACTTCCACATTGCCAAATTCAAAGACAGGTAATTAACTTGAAATAAAATGTTGTATACGATAACCAAAGACTACAAGAACAGAAATGGGAAGATCTACAAGTCTACAAGTAATACAATTCTCTCATTAAACTGCTTTCTGACAAGATAGGAAATACACACTCTATGACAATAGTTTTTTTAATTATGAATTAAAAGAGCAGATCATATCTGGGGACAGTCATTATCTTTTTTTTCTGAACAAGCTTCAGTTCATTTTTTACCCAACCTTGACATAGAAAATTGAAGAGGTTGTAGTGATTACTACTATGTTTGCCACGCCTACATTTTTCTCAACTGTAATTGGTCAGATAATAAATACTAAATATCACAGGACAATTTACTGATCGCATTCACCACACTGAATTTTTCCTTCCGTTAACTCACAAACATGCTTTTGTTATAAAATCACCGATTGGTTAATTTTTCATCCAATCAGATATTTTTCGTGTTCTTTCAAAATTTATTCCACGTTCGTGCTGAGAGCCTACCGATAATAATATAAGTCCGGATTCATTCCCAAATTAACCAGTAGAGTTGAAGAGAGTTGAAGACAGTAGAACTCAACTACTCACACGCATCTACACAGATTATTCATTCTACTCACTCTGCACACACACACACACAGACACAGAACTTGAATATCATTCACCATCAGTTCTTTGTGAACAAGTCAAGTTGCAACAACTCTGTTAGTTACAAAACACACAACTGTACGATCTTCTGAATACACATTCTGTTTTAACACAGAACTCTGGACATTATATTCAGAAAACTTGCTTATTTAAATATCACCATATTCAACTAACAGATAAGGGAAACTACTTTTTTTCTCCTTATTCACACATTACAAAAATTACCTTGTATTTGTTGTTGATTTTAATATATATATATTTTATTGTTGAAACACAAATCAGTTTTCCATTGTTTTTCCTTGATTTTAAAAAAATGTAGAAATGTTAAATGCTCTTCAACACAGCCAAATTAATCTTTTCAACAAAACACCATTTACATTGGTAATCCCAAAATTTAAAGAAAGTAGCATTTGCAAGGTGAATGCTTGGCCTTGTAAAAATATTCAACTTGTTCACAATAATAATACAAAATTTTTATAATCAAGAAATTTTTGAGATAATTTTGAGAAAAAATGAAGACAGTTTTTGTACAATAGGAAAAGATGAGATGCAGGAAGATTTCTCAATGACACCTCTTACACACAAATATTTAACAGAAAAAACACTTGACTCTATTCTAAAGTGTGTTGTTATTTGAAGAGTATCAAATTTTCAATGACTTAACAATTATAAATGCTTAAACACTGAAACTTTGCAGATAAATAATTTGAAATGTTTTAAATGTTGTGTAATTTTTATCTTTTTCTGTAAATTATAAGTTAATTAAATTTTATTTGAAATTGTTATCCACTCAATAAAGATATCTTATGCTGATATTTTGCTGATATTTTTTATATTTCAATAAAAAGCAGTTTTTATTTTGTCCTAAACTGATTAATAGAATATACTTTAATAATGTGCTCACTGGAATTTGAATCTAATTCATTAATTTTACAAAATCTGAATTAAATTTTTCTTCAAAAACACTATAATGTAAAACCTACAGTTGCTTTAATAAGACATATATAATTAAAAAAAGTTTCACATAAAGAGTGACTGACAATTTCCCTTGTCAATCCCTTTATAGAGATAATTGCAGTGATTACAGGCAGGTAAGTGTGTGGTCATTGCACTTTATACATTATTCTTATATAAGGTCTACTCACAGACTAATACTTATTCTTAAATATAACATTGCGGTTACATATCCTTAACATAAAAATAAAGATAAAATAAAAGTCAAATATTTTGTGTACTCTTGTTATCAGTGGGATTACCTTTGTAATAATCTTCTTATCCTTTAACCAGAAACTAAAATAAAATATTTGATAATTCATTTGAAACTATATATGCAAGTCAGTCCATCCCTGATTAAGTAAAGTGAAAGTTAGTCCTTTTGTGAGTGTACATACAAATTATGATTGTACATGATCATGACAAGTATGTGTAAATAAATAGTTGTTATACCATTTTATGAAATGGTCATAGTGTACACACAACCTTACACAGTAGTTTGTTTTTAAAAATACTTGTGTAATCTAGAGGTAAAAACAAAATAGGTAGTAATTATCGTAACAAACGTATTTAAATATATTGTAAACAAAGTAACTTAATTTAAGTTTTATAGTCAAATACAACTGGCTCCAACTTAAATCTTATGTGTAATTTAAATTACCCATAATATGATGACGGGATGTTCTGCGCATAACACTATGACGTAATATCACATCCGGTTCTTTCTGCCTTTCAAAATAATACACATGGTTTAAATACAAAATTCCATCGATAATTTTGGCAGCATATTATCAATTTTCTCTCTTACTATTTGGAGCCCCTTTGGACGTGAACATGACACCTGTAACTTTTGATCGTGTAGAAATCGAAACAAAAGCAGAAAGCGTCGCCTACGTTTGTTGTATAAAGAAGGAGCCGCCCCTAACGACTTGACAACCTTTGCACTTTTTCTTACGGTGCCCTCTTTTAGGCAATTTCGGCATACGACTACCTACTTCCCAAAATTACAACAAAAATAGCAATGCCGACTTATATAAAAACAAAGGATATCACATAGATTAAAAAACAGTTTTAAAAAGAGAGGGCTAAAAACCGTTAAAAAAAAAAAGGAAATAAATTCTTTATTGTGCAAGTAAGATTTTTCAGGATTTAAAAAGAAAGCAAAGAAAAATATTTTATTGCTTAAATAAAATTTGCTTGATTTGAATAAAAAAATTAAGCCGAATGATCTTTTAATTCTGAAATTTACTACAAATTGGAAAAGGAAAAGTACTTATTTTGAATTCGGTCTTTCTTTTTAGCAGTGTAAAAATTCGTTCAGTTTTTAAATTTATTATTTGAATTGAATGAAAAATAACTTTCAAATTGAACTGATTTTTTTTATGAATTCAGATATTTCATACTTAAATAATTTAAGTTAATTTATTTACAGAATAGACAAAAAACAAATATATCAATTTATTTTTGAAAATATAACCAATTTAGAGATACAAGTGCCGTAAACTGTTTTTGGTAAGTATTCGATAAAATTTCCGATAGCTGTGTTTTTTTTTTTAATTTTAAAAGTTAACATTTTATTACCAGTTAATTATATTTTATGCATTTTCTAAAAAAATCAGTGGCATAGATGATGAAGTAGTTTGACGCACGTAAATTTAAAAATAAAAAATACAATCCAATATTCGTATATGATGATTGCTTCAATCTTCAATGCGACTGATTCCTGGAGTTTTTTGTTGGACCACTTTTTATTTCTTTCGTTTATTTGTTAATTCAAAATGTAAATATTTATCACAATGTTTTTCGTGTTTGATAGGCTTTTTTTGCTTTATGTTCATGATTATTCATAGACGATGAAATTTTGTTTTCGTCAAGTTTGGCGTATTTTTCATGTTCTTTTTTTTTTTTTTTTTAGCGATCTCATCTCATGGAGTTACCTAGTTTATATATTTATTACAAATTACAATTAAGTTGCATATTCCGTAAGTCATTCTGTCCAAAAGCTTTTTACTACCCACCCCCACCTTAAGTTTTCTTGGAATTTGGGGAAAGAACATTTGTCTGTTATTTTTACACAGTTTGTTTTACTTACAACGAAAGAAAAGAAGCATTTCATAGAAACGTGTTTGTTATTAAATAAATTACATCAATATTTGAAATATGAGTAGTAACACATGAGACATCGAAGCAGCAGCAAATGTTTTTAAAATAAATCCTACAGCTTGATAACTATCGTTTTGAACACGCACTTACACGGTTATCCGATCGGCTTTTTATTCATTCTCTTTTTAACTCCAAACAATTCTATAATATTCAATTCACACAAACTTCCCTAGCCAAATTGTGCCAATCAACTAATATTTTGGGACTATCTATCCCAAGTTTCCTATGCATAAATTCATGTGGTACTTTGTTTAAAATGTTTACCTCGTACGAATAAGTAAAGTTTAGTAAACTAACCTTCCTACTACCACTTTGCAGTGTTCCTGGTAAACGGTTGTCGAGTTATCCCACTTCGTACGAGCACAAATTTAGTACTTGTAAAATCTGAAATCTCCAAAAAAGTTTACATCTGACAACACTGGGAACTAAAAGTTATTGACAACCTACAAGTATTTTAGAATATGTTAAAATAAATGACTAAAAAGAATAAAAAAAAAATAACTGATAAAATTTCTTGTTACCTGACCATAAAAAATGATACTGTGAGTGTGTTGTGTACATACTAGTGTACGGTCGTGTGTAGTAACAGTAACAGAACACTAACGCAATAATATTTTTCAATTGATATAAGAATAAAATAAAAAATGGCATTCAAACAAAAACAAATTCATTTTGCCAAATTATAATGTATATGAGAATGGCATATCGGATCATTAAGAAAAAAACAACAACTTTTTTTCAAAAGTATATTTCAATTGCTTGCAAGAACCAGGTAAACGCACCAGTAAGTTGCGATAAATAAGCAAAATAAAAAATCTAAGTTATGAGTACCCTTGTTAAATAAAAATGATTTACAAAGTTAATTTTTTTTTTACTTTAACTGCTTTTAATTTGCAAATAAACCTATTTCTTTCATTTTTGTTTCAAATCTAGCTTATCCTCGAATAATATGCTATCTATTTTTAATTTTGTTTGTCTTCTAGCGAAAGAAATCTCTTACCGCCAGTCTGTCTGACCACTGGGATTTCTTTCATAGTAGTTTAGAAGCTGTGTACCCCAACTAAATTTGAAAATAATAATAATAAAAAGCAATTTTAGTGTTGTCATCTGTTATTTTCTTACCCTGAAAAAGTATTTTCATGTTTTGTTTTTGTTTTTCAGCTTTTTGCTCACTTCTTCTTAACCAACCAGGTGTTTCGATTTAAATTCGTCCTCCTACCGATGTGAAAACCTGTTCTCCTCCTCAGCATGTCCAGATACAGAGAATATAGTAGCCCTTGTGACACGCAACTTCATAGTAACAGCCTTGTTGCTGGAAGTAAGATGGACACGTCGCATGCTGGTCACTATAGAACTGACCCGTCGGTTTCATCCATCTCTCCACATTATCACCATATTCCCCATGGATCTTACAAATCCAAAGACGATTCCATCGCCGTGGATATATACAACCACGGTCCTAACTTACCCCGAAAATCCTCTCAGTCAGGGGCTACTGACAGTTTTAAGGGAACAGAAGATGTTTTGAAAGATACATCAATGGAAATACTCTGCTTTGATTTGACATCTTTACCGAGAGGCGCACAGTTTTTACTTTGCTGTGGATCTGTGTTTTTCTTCTATGTTATTTATGGATATTTTATGGTAAGGTCAATTAAAAGAAAACTTCAGTTGAATTTAATTCCTACTTTTTCTAAATTTGTTTGTAGTTAATAACTTGAGTATTTTTTTATTTCTTTTTAGAATTATTTCTATATTGTGAAAGTAGAATTGATTTCTTAAAAAAAGTAAAAAAAAAAAAAAAAAAAAAAAAAAACTATTTTTACATTCATTAAATGATTATTGTATAATTTCTAATTCCAGAATTTATTATTAATTAATTAAATTTAAGTGTTTTCTTCTTTTTACTTTTTTTTTTAAAGGAGTGTAAAAATATTTACTTTATATAAAAAACTTGCCTGCAATCTAAAAATCCTGTTCTTAATTTTGAACCAGCACAATTTATATTTTTATGGTTTGGGTAAAATAAATAAAATTACATCTTAAATTGATTTTAATTTGTTACATAACTTGAAGTAAATATAACATGTATTTAACCAGGGCTGGATTATGACCTTTTGGGGCCCTTAGGCTAATGAGGTTATGGGACCCCACCTTAGATGGAGCCACCCTTGCATGCACCATCTGTCAAGGGATTATATAAAGTGAATTCTGCTTACTTTAATATTCCTTTCACAAAATAACATTTCTTTACTGTAATGAATCTAATTTGTTTACAGATTTTAAACAAAAAGAAGTCTAATGACTTCTTATCTCTAAAACTATTGGTTTATTTCTAATAAAATTTATAATTCCAAAGAACATAAGAAAGCACAAGAATTAAAGTTCTTGGAACTATACAGGAAAGATAATGGCTAATGCTAGACTTAAAGAGGTCAAGATTTAATTAGTTCAGTCAGGGATGTTAAAATTGAAGTAAAATTTAGAATGAACCAGAAACTTAGTCCTAAACAGGAAACCCAGTATAAACCTCTATCCCTGTTCAAAAGACCAGGGAGGAGTGTGAACCAGACAGTAGGTGAACCTCTATACTTCTATTGGGAGAAAAGGAAAATAAATAATTAGTGAATAAAATTTCAGAGTTCAGGTGGAGAAGTTAGAAGTATAGAGTTAAACCATAAAGGAGTGTGAAGTGGATGATAGGCGAACATATTTACTCCTGTTGGGAGAGTAGGGAATAATAATAATAATTAGTGAATAAAATTTCAGAGTTCAGGATGGTATTCAAAAGCAATTTAATCCTTCAGAGATCTCCAACGAATCAAGCTTCAGAAGAGAACATTACCAATGATTGTGTATATTCTATTTCATGGTGTTGTGGCAAGGAATACAAAAGCAAGACCAACCACCTTCTAAAAGTATACATTGAAGAGGAGGAATATTGATAAGGATGTAGACAGTGAAATCAGGCATAGCTGATCATGTATGGCAGTAAAAAATGATCCCTGTGAAAAGAAGTCAAGCTAACAGACTGAGAACAACACTAGAGAATAAGATAGAGTAATCAGTGTATATGTCAGGCTCTGATAATTTCCTCAGGAGACAAAGCATAGTGACTGAACACTATCTGGGAGCTTTTTATTAACTTTTAATGCTCTGCATTATTCACTACTTTCCTTTCCACTGCATTGTTTTTCAATTCTCCTCTACTGCACTACTTAATTTCAGTCATGGTCATTTTCTGTTGCCATAGTAGGATATGACAACACAACTGTAAAATTCAAACATGATAGTATTCATTCATCTGAGTCACTTGCAGTAGCAGGATAAAATTTTTGCTTTGCAAGCAAAATCATCTTCAGTATGTTAATGGTTAAGAAAGGAATGATACTCAAAAATTCCACTACTGATATTTGGTTTAAGAGTGCCAAATGACACCATAGAATAGTCTAAGAGGCCCATGAGCAACCAAATTAAAGCATTGGTTAAAACATATCTGAATTGCTGGCAGCCATGAGTTCTGTCCCAGTAATATAGGAAAGTCATACTTTGGTTTGGTGGAAGAAATGGATAAAGTAACATAAAGGCAAATAGTCAGGAGAATTAAATGTTCCCTAAACGTGGAAAGTGAGAAGAGAACAGTTTCTGAAGTTAACAAGTATGACAGACAGCTGAAGAAGGCAGACAGTTCAATAGCTAAAATGGGAAATATAAACAACCAAGATAAAACTGCTAAC
This sequence comes from Acanthosepion lycidas, assembly GCA_963932145.1. Lineage (NCBI taxonomy): Eukaryota > Metazoa > Mollusca > Cephalopoda > Sepiida > Sepiidae > Acanthosepion > Acanthosepion lycidas. The sequence continues at coordinate 87,575,990 of OZ010572.1, read as the reverse complement.
CTGAATAATAACATTTTTATTGGATGAAGTACTAATGACAAGATTTAAAGTTGGAAGGCTGTTTTTGGTCCATTTTTACTTTGAACTTGATGTTTATGTTCAGATCAAATGTTTAGTGTTTGCTATTAGTTTTTCTATTTGTTAGAGGATATGTAAAAATGAAGATATAAATTTACTTTCATTGAAATTCTATTTTTGCATTAAAAAAATTGTCATAGACACTTGCTAATTTTCAAACTATATTTTTGTCTTCATTCTTACATTTTAACTATTCATCAGAAATCATGCTTTCTCTTCTTCTTTTTCTCAGATGCACTGAAGCATTTGAATTAGCTCACCAAACTAGTTTTGACTAAATTGTGTGCATGTTTGTAGGTGTGGATATTGCTAACTCTTTCTTTGCATATAATTTATTCAATGTAGGTCTTTTGAAAATGCAAGTTAATGCTATTAAAATAATCAAATGTAGAGATATTTTTAAAGAATAAACAATCTGTTGATCAATTATTTTCTTCTCTCTCTCCCTCTTTCCTTGCTCTCTCCCCCTCGTCTCTCTTTTGATTGATTGAGAAAATCACTGAATTTATTTTGCAGTAACTAACTTCATATCATTAATTAGCTGATATATTTCTACAATTGGCATTTAATTCTTCTATCATCTTTAATTATAGATCAGCTGTTTGTGTCAGTGTAATGATCAGATTTTAACAAAGATATGATTACCTAAGAAAAAAACATTTTTACTGTTAGTCTTGATGATTATGATGAAGTTAAAACATTTTTCTCCTCTCAAAGCAAATTAAATTTACACTGCCTTAAAAAAAAAAAATATATTCCTGTAGGAATATATATATATATATATATATATATATATATATATATATATATATATATATATATTTTTTTTTTTTTTTTTTAAGGCAGTGTAAATTTAAGAGCCTTACAAAATATAACTGGCAATAGTTAAAGAAATGGTTTCTAGTGTCAGTTTAGTTTCTAAATCTCTTTACTTACACTTTTTGTTGGACTTTGGGACCTCAAGAGTTGAAAGAAGCACTCATTAGAGTGAGAAGACAAACTGTGACATAAATTCTTATTGTTACCCATATTTATAAAAATGATAATTTAAGCAAAGAAAACTGGATTTGATAAACTCTCACATCTGTGAAAGAAAGAAAATGGTTTGACATCTAATAGATCCACTAATCTAATTCCATTTGTTTTAAGAACATTTTCATAATGTTCCTGAAATAGTAAGCAGCTATTCATTTGGTACAGACTTGATGTTTTTTTTTTTATGTGTCTTCATTTGTTTTCTTTGCTTGATCTGAAATTAAGATCATAGTTGTTATACACCAGTTAACATTGCCCTATAATTCTGCATGCACCAGACAAAGACACCACACACAGCATTTTTTTTTTTTTTGTCTTCAATAGCATTGTTTTATTTCTTTGTGTAATTTAACTCTGAAACACTGACACTTACATAAATATCAAATTTAACAAGTGTCAACTTCTCAGCTTAATGATGTTTCCTCTCATCTCTCTCTTTTTACTTTCATGTCTCCTTTTTTCCTTTCTGTTGTGATTTTTATTTTTAATTCATGAAAGGCACTAGCTTATTCTATACGAATATAGTTCAAACTTGTTACCTGAAAGGTCCTCCCACATATATGTATATATTTGGAAGAGTTTATTTATTACACCTGGTCAGTATGTTTCCATTTTTAATTTGGTATGCAAGCTTATTGAACTCAGGGGAAGGTTTTTAATGTAAAAAAAAAAAAAAGTGGGTGGGTGGCAAAGAGGGATTGTATCTCTTTTCCACTGACCATCACTAAACTGGCATTGTTGGAACCTGTAGGGTACTCGATAAGTGATTTTGTCAGATTACTGATGATTATATTAGAATACACTTAACCCTTCATCTTATCTTTAAAATACCCTGGAAGCCAGTAAATGTTGGTTAATAAAGGAAAAAGAAAATTAAACCAAGATCAAGTGAATGTATGATATTGTGAGCTTCACACCATGAGAAGCATTTTCTATCTTCATTAGTGCCATGACTAGAGCTAAACATCTGCTGGTTATAATAAAAATGCTCAAAAGACTAAGTAAAAATTCCTTAGCAATGTTTGAAAGCTCTCAAGAACAGTTCATGTAGTAGTATCAGATTTATGCCATAACCTGGAATTGTTTTCATGAATAACAATTTCCCAATTAGTGATAACTAGCTTGTATATGGATTTATCTTTCACAGTAAGTAACAATTATTGTTTGAAACTGTTTTATTATTAATGTCCAAACAAGAAAAATAGTTGTCTTGAAAAAGCAATTTTACAGAACAATTTTTCTAGTTGTTGTATTTCTTCATTGGAAACTCATCATGAACAAGTGAAGTCTATTTTGTTTTTGCTTTTACCACTACTTACCACTATGAAGTTGTTGAAAACACTGACACCATCCAACACAATTTTTAAATTGAATTGGAAAATAGATATTTCTTAATTATATATTTTGTTTCCTGTTGAAATAAGAAGTTATTTATGAGGGGTGCTGAAAAATTCTTGGACCAATAAGCCCTTTCAATAAAAATAAGATTTGGGAAAGGGGATTAGACCAAGGACTTTTCAGTAGCCCCTCATAAAGGGAATGAAGTAAAGAGTATTAAGTTTTTTTTTTATTATTAAGAATCAATTCCAACTACAATAAAAGATATAGTTATTCTTTGCTTATACTAATAATTTAATCAACAGAAGTCTCTCAGTTACCTAATCATATTAAGTTTTTTTCATTTAACTACAGGGAAACTTAAGCAATGAATTTCAGGAAGATGTCATTAGGATATCTACAATGGTTTTTCAGGACCACATTATTTATTTATATATATATATATATATATATATAGGAAACATTTATTACCCTAACATGTTTCAATTTTATTAAAGCTTCATCAGAGAATGAGATATGGGGAAAAAGAAAGAAATTTGTGTATTTTTACTTTTGCATTGTTTGATTTTCATCAGATGCTAATACTTATCAAATAAATTGTTTATAATGTAAAACATGCATTCACATTCAGCTTTTTAAATCAATGTTAGTATAATTTGTGGTGTTCGGAATTCAAGGAGAGATGACACATCCATCCAAAGTTTCAAAAAATTGATGGATTCCAAGCCTGCTTGAAAAACTATAAATGTTCCTTTATGTATGTAAGTGTTTAATAATTGTAGTTTGTCTATGTGAGATTCAGGTGATAATGTATATTTGTAAATGTGTGTGCATGTTTAGTAGACATTATGTTTGTTGGTTTTTCACATGATTTTTGAAAATGTTCATGTACATACCGTTTGTTTTAAATAAACATATGTTAGATTCTTTAAGAATGGATTCAGTAAAGGTTGGTGATGTAATATAATGTTTTTGATGTGTGATTATATATGGTAATATTGTTATTAGTAAGCTCTCTCAAAAGTACTTTCTTTGTAAAGAATTGTGTTCTATTATTTTTAATTCGGGTGGTATTAATAAAATGTCCAATTTTGTTTCTGTGTATTATGAGAGAATTTGAATGGTTCTCTAAACATAAATCTCTTTATGTTCATAGCTACAGACTTTTAGATCTTGTGATATCTCTCCAACATGAATTCTTTTACATTATAAACAATTTATTTGATAAGTACTAGCATCTGAATTGGTGCTGGATTTATTTTTCTTCCTAATTATATCTCTGTCTTGGATTTGGGGGTAAATATTCTTGTATTAGGAATAACTAATTTATTTACAAGTTTATTAGAGTGTTAGAGGGTAGGATTATGGATTTTGTGTTGTTAGAAGTGCTATTGGTGATGTCTAATTAATAAAGATTGTATTCAAGCATGAGATTGACTGTCACTACTTGGTGTTGATATCCGTATCCACACTTCTTATATGCTCTATTTCGGATATTGAGCATTTTTAGGCTTGAAAAGATTTATCAGCACACTATCAGTGCTAAGGAATTGTTTTATTCTGCCATTTTGACCAACTGCAGTCTAAGTTTTGATTTCTTGTTCACTTAGTTTTAATTGTGTATGTGTAATTTTTTTTTTTTTTTTTTTTACAATGATGTTCTCCCTGTACAAATCCTAGGAGCCCCTTGAGGTAGAGGTTTACAGAGTAAGAGTTACAATTTAGGCAGATATGTGGGGAAAATAATGGTTAACCCTAGACTTGAACAGGTTAAAATTGTAGTGATTGAGGAAAACACTCTCTTGGAACTTGATTCCACAGAACAGTGTTTTGAGGGAAGAAGCAAGTAGAACTTACATCTAACAAATGGAATACAAAGGGATTGCAACAATGTGTATAGTATGGCAGGTCTTAGCAATGAAGGTTAGAATTATAACTAATGAATATAGTTCATCTGAACACTTTCTATGATGTTTTCTTCTTTTTCTCATTCTGTCACTCTCATTTGTGAGAAAGGTTGTAGGGTGGAAAATAATTTTTCACTTGAGTGTAACGGGTGCTCAAGGTATGTGGCCTTCCTGAGGGAACATTGATTCTTCATGATTGGTAATAGCTCAGGGTCCGATCAGTGATGATGGAATGTAACTAGTTTGGTTTTTGAGGCACTGAATTTTACCAGCCAGTTTTTTCCCTACTGAGATGTTAGAATTAGATCAGAGGAGAGATCAGCTGCCAATTTCTGGTCATCTAGAGTTTTGAAGGTGCAATAATCAGTTGTATAATCAGTATATATATTCATAAATGATCAGAGGATACTATGTATATGTTTGACACCTTCCACAGACTTGGGAAGGATTTTTCTTTCAAGCAGTGGTTAAATAATTTTGTTAAGATCAGGGATTTTTCCAGGTTGATAAGGTATTACAGTAATAAAGATAGAAAAGAAATCAATGATTTTAAAATCTCAAACAATAAAACTATAGATTTAAAAAGATTCAGCATTCTGTTCATATTTTAATTGTAAGATGTTTCCTTTTACTATTAACATTTTATAAGGATTATTTGCTGGTACCACAGATAAAGACATCATTCTTTTTTTCTCCCCACTTTCCTCTGTAAGCATACAAAAGGGGAGAGTAAGTTATAGCTATATATTGATATGTTAGGAGAATAAGAACGGGTGTTATAACTTCTTGTTATCACATAATGATTTATGAAACTTAAAACTTATTTAAGTAAATTATTTTAAGTGACTGTTTAGTGAGTTTGGAAATGAATTTTTATAAATGTTGATTTTTGACCTGAAAAATTTAAGAAACAAAATTTATGGATTGTGAAAAATAATTCTTTTCTTTTTTTTTTTTTTTTTTTTTAAGAAAAAGTAGCAGATATTTTAGAATAAACCATTGCCTTAAATTAAAATCAGTCACAATTTATTTTGATTTGTGGCATCACAAGTAGAAAGATATTTTTTGTTGAGCATTATTAATGACCATGCATATTTTATTCATTAGTTTCATTAAGATTAAAAGAAAAGAAAATCACCTATTGAAGCACTTGAAACCCAGCAAAATAGAAATTTTTTTTATTAGCCTTTTTTTAAAAAGTAATTACTTTCACCTGTTTTTTATATTTTTTGTTTCTTTATATGTTTAACAACAACTATTTCTATAGCAGGCAATCTGGTTACTCATCTGAGTGAATATTTAAAAAATATCATATTAAATACATAATTATTTTTCTTTTCTTTAAACTGGGCTCTTTTCACTGTTCACACATATCTTTTAATTTCTTTGTGTAAATTGTAAACAAACTCAGCTCCTTCATTTTCTTCTAATATTTTTCATGTTGATTTTATATTAGGTTTTACAATAGTATTTTCATTGGTTAAGACTTCTCAAAATATGTACATCTATTTTAATATATAATGAATAAAATCTAGAGCAGGCTTATTGATACAGGAATATTTTACACTTACTTTATATATACATTTTAAGTCAAGAGAAACATTTTTAGTAGATAAAAAAAAAGGCTAACAAATTGTAATTCTTCAAAATAGACAATAAGACAATGTTAATAAACTGAACATTTTATGTCTATTTTATGTATAAACATATAACAATTTTGTTTATTCATATATCAAGTGATTGCTTTCCCAAACACATCTTATTAGCAGTGTTTAGAAAACACTCATTAAAATTAATTGAAAGCAAAAAGTTTTTCTTGACAGAATTTAAACATTTATAAGTCTACCATTCATTCATGCATTGAATATTGCTGCCACATCTGGTCTGATGATTCTACTATGTATTTAGAGATTCTTAATAAAATCCAAAAAATCTGCAGTGTTAGCAATCCTGGCATCTCAGCTTCAGTCACTTTCCCACCACGGTAATGTAGCTTCCCTGTGCCTTTTCTATAAATATTTTCATGGTAATTGTTTTGATAAGCTTTCCTCTTTGGTATCTCAACTTTATGAATTTAAGCACAGTACTAGATTGGCAGCTAGGTCTTCTCATTTTACAGTTGAAATGGCTAGATGTAATCATAAGTTCTATGTTAAGTTTTTTTCTCTTGCACTTCTTGCTTTCCAATCAAGTTTGATCTTCAAAAATTTAAATGCAATGTTAATTGTTATCTTCTATATTTTTAATTGCTGTTCTTTTAGTGTTCTTTCTCTTTAATAATGTTTTCTTCTTTTTCTCATTCTGTCACACTCGGTAAACCCTTACATTTTAGTGACTTTATTGCTTTGTTTTGGTTGAAATTGTTAAAAAAACAAAGAAATGAGTGGAAAATATTTTTCTGATATTAAATAACAGGAACTTATCTATTCTTATTTTTGTTGTAAGTTTGTGTATTTTGCTGTAAGTTGTCCTTGAGTAATTTTCATATTTGTTTTATGCTTTTGTTCTAAAAAAACAAACAAACCCTGAAACAACTTTAAAAAAATTGCTATCATTATAAACCATATTATTATCTAATTAATTGAAGTGTTTGGAACCAAGTGATTTTGATAATAATAATTGATGATATTTTTGTTTGTGTGTGTCTGTGCAAATAAAGTAGAAAAATAAATAGTCAAATGCCTTTTTAATACTGTAAATGAAAGTATAATTGAAGAATGTATTTGCCTTACTGAACCCCTTTTTTCTACCTGCCTATTTGATAATGTATTATTTTGGGGTATTTAGTATTGTTATAAAAGAATCAGTTATTATTAGTAATTATAGTGAATAAATAAGACTAAAGATATCCACTATAAAATAGTTCTTGTTATCATCATTCAGCTAATAATTGCATATTTTTAAGGTTATTTTACAATTTTTTGTTTTCATAGCTTAAATTGATCTTTTGAGATCAGTTTGAAATTATAGAAGGCTACATTAAAATGACATTAGTTTTAATCCCCACATTAAGAAATACTTTTTAATTAAAATTTTTTAGCACTAATTTATATTTAGATAAAACAGTTTTGTAATTTATAATACTGTTATTCAATATAATGGTATAATGATGGATTGCTTGAAACTAGTCCACACATAAAAAGGAAAATCTTGGCATATCAAAACGATTTACTTCAATAAAGAAAAAATTAATTTAGGTCTTTTTAGTGCAACAAATTCAGAATATCAATCAGTTTCAGATTACTCTTATCTGTTGTCAAATGTAATTGTTCTGACGAGCTTTCCTCATTTGCCTTGATAAAGTCCTTCAGAGGATGAAACACGTTGGCTAAGATAAGTTTTCCTTTTGTCTTTATTCATATTGTCCTTTTACAAATATACTCTATTTTCAGGATAAGGAGGATAGATAGCACTTGAAGAGGTTATTATTAAAATATTCAGGGAAGTACTCACATGGGAGTCTGTTCCAAAAAGTAGTAGTTGGTATGAAAAAGCTGTCAGTAATTGATAGGAAATAATTTCTGATGTTATATAATATTTAATGATTTTGCTGTTGATTTGTGTATTTTTCCTCAATAATTTCTCTTTGAAATTGTCAGTCTAAAGTTTCCTTACTTTCTTGCATATTGGAATGCATTGATTTGTCTCTTATATTTTATTTTTTTACATAGTTACAAATGTAGGTAGGCTTGCTATTGTATGTATTTTAATGATATAGCAGTCAAAAATATTGTATTTTAAGAATGGCTGTCATAACTATTACTACAAAATAACATTTGTATATGCATTTGTCATTGTCTATGAAAAATATCTACTTGCATTTAAAAGTTTTAGGTAAAATAATTCAATATTTTGTAATATTTAAAGATAATGGGAACATAATGTAGTTTATAGAATTATATAGAATGACATTTGATCATTTGGTGGGAGTTTGATTTTACAGAATAATAAAGAATTGTTGGTCATTATTTTCTAAACAATATTTGTAGAGATTACTAGAATTTATATAAATTTAATGGCAAGCAAAATTTGTTGATTGAGAAATAAGCTGTTCAATGACAAGGTTAATTGATAAAAGGGAAATATCAGTAAATTTTTTATCAGGAACTTGAAGTTTAGTATTTATTCATTTTATTTATCAAAGAAAGATTTGTGGGACAATTTTATATTTCAATTTCCAAACCATCTCATTATGAAGAAACTTTTTGCGTATACTTTAGGTAGTTTAAAATTTTCATGTTGCTAATGTTAACTGCTTTATATCAGATGGATGTTAAGTACAGTATTTACATTATGCGGACTATTGTCCTCATCTTTGTCGCCATATTTGTCACAACGTTTCCTCAAGGACACATGGCACAGTGGATAAAGGTGTTGGTTAGATCCAATGACAAACCCAAAGAGTGTGAGTTCAATACCCGGTTAAGGCAGTGGAGAACTTCAGGAGGGAAAATTAGCAGGAGATAACTGATAACTGACATCCATCAAACATGGCACGTGGAACTAGAACAGTCTACCCCAGGGATTGAAATAAAGGGTTCAGTTCAAAATTCCAACCACCTGAAGAAGGCCGGAGCGTACAACGGCTGAAACGTTGTGACAAATATGGCGATAAAGATGAGGACAATAGTCTGCATAATGTAAATACTGTACATAATACCTCATCTCAGAAATATAGACGGATGTTAAGTAGTTTTTTTGTTTTTATATATATATATATATATATATACACACACATACAATATATACAATAGAAATTAGGATTACATTAGGGTAATGATCATTTTCACCTTGTAAATCAAAATAAAAATTAGAAGGATTTTTCAAACCAGTCAATGCATGATAAATTATTGAAATAAAAATGGCCAGACATAGGAAGGAAAAAAAGGAAAAAGAGAAAAAGGGAGCAACTAAAAACTAGGAAGTAGTGTAAGTTTGGATATAAGGGATGGTCAGAGGAGAAAGGAAGACAAAAGAGAGAGAAGAAATGACTTATTTATTTTATACACAGTAGCAATCAGAAGGTAGTTTATACTCAAAGAAAGCTGCCTTAAACAAAAATATTATATTAAATAGAGAGATAAACCCATTTATATGAAAGAGAGATAATTCAGAATTAAAGATATATTAAAATAAACAATGTATCAGAAAAAATAAGAAAAATCAATATATTGAAATGATTATATGATCTTAGGAAGAAGTATCTCATTTAACATCTACATTTAAATCTACATATTTTAAATTAAACCTACATTAAATAATTCCCATCTACAAAAAAAAACAGTTAATATAAGTTGAATAAAGTGAAAGAAGTGCCTTTAGAATAAATAAGATAACACTGTATAATAAGTATATTAATTAAATTAATTAATAGTAAAAAAAATTTAAATAATATATTAAATCAAAAAACAGTAAATAATAAATATTAATAAAAATAATAAAAAATACATAAAAATATATAAACTCTTTAAATATTATACTAAGATAAGTTTTCAAATACCACTTCATCAAACCAAATGATACATTATATATCAGTAAAATACATTCCAATACTACATATCACTGTTATATTTATGATTAAAATAAATATATAAAAATATATAAAATAGAGCCTATATAAACATCATATTTATGTATTATTACATTGCAACAAAACATCATAAAAGTTACATTCTAGTATATTATTATTGCATAGGTACCTCCATGAGATCACTAAAAAATGACCATAGCATGATGAAAAAAATGCCAAACTTGATGAAAACAAAATTTTATTGTCCAAATGTTTGTTATTATTAAGAGGAAAGATCATAGTATTTTGGGGGTATTTTTTAATTGTTCCTAGCACGTCCAAAATTTTTGTTAAAAATCTTGACAGATGGCAACCATTTTTTTCCATTTTATAAAAAAAATGAAAATCTCAGTTTGAAATTCTTTTAAATATCAATTATCATTTTTTCAAAACTTATTTTAAGAAAATCAGAAATTATAATGTTTATTTAAAATATTTTGAACCAAGCTTAACTTAGCTTCTGTGGGGAAAAGACGAAACTTGAAAATAAAACAAAGTAGGTTATGAACTTTCGCATCACTGATGATTGACATATTGATGGATTCCGTGAGGATAATTTGTTCTATGGAAGGAGAAAAGTGAAATTATTTACATTTAAGTGAACAAATTATTTACCTCATTATTTTTAAGGAGGCTCTCTCCACACATGGATCCTACATCCTTGTGTAGATGTTTGAGATTGTCATCTTTCTCTCCCTAAGTAAATCTTTACACATCTGTGTGTCATATGGTTTTTCTCACATGGGCACATCCTAAGTACAGCTGGGTTGACTTATTACTTGTTGGGGTCAGATACTGACATCCTGTGTGGAAGGGTTTTACACTTGGTGACTAGGAGGTTATTTCTCAATGTGCCTGGCTTCTCTGATGTTATACTAAGTGCAAAGTCTGTTCTGGCACCATCATGAGTGAGTCATATAGTACACATTGAAATATGAACTTAATATAACTTGTTAGAGTGTCTTAACTATAGAATATACTTATTTGAACAATATATCCTATGCATTTTGGTTACAATGTCTGTTCTTATTAAAAATGTTGATAACTTGTTTTATGCTTGTTTGGTTTTATTGTACAAGTAAAGTAATTGCAACTTAAATTCAAATTTTTAATTTTTTTTAGTAATTAAATTACTAAAAAAGAATTTCCCCCCAATAAATGTATTGACCATAGAAACGAATTTGATTAACACAATATCCCATGGACCTGAATAAATCAATAGTTTATTTTACATGTTCTTGATATTCTATAATTTGATTTTGTTAACTTTTCTTCTTTAACATTATTTGCAGTATTTTCTATTACTTCTCAGATTTCTTTGTTTGAATATTGTTTTCCATTTTAATATGTCAGTCTTTTAATGATGGATCACAAGTTTTCTATTGGATTAATATCTGGAGAGCATTCTAGTAATTTGGTGTCTTTGAAACCTTTTGGCAATTTATCTCAAGTTCGTTTTGCAGAATGTAAAAGAGTATGATATTGCATAACTATACTTTTTAGCTTAAAGCCTCCTGGTTATAATGTATACCTCTCAAAAATTATCTTGTCTAAGAATAATTCTTTGTGTTTATGTTGATGCCAGTTTCAATTTTGAAAGCACCTCTAATTTTATTTTTAATTTCAGAACACTAGATTAATGTGGCCAGTTAGAAAACATAAAGCAGGAAATGAATAGGTTAAAATGTTAAAATTTTAGGTTTAGGCAAAATTAGGTGGGCAAACAATGAAGACTTTATCAGTGATGAACACCTGGTTATATATGCAGGCAGAGAGAAAAGTGAAAGGGGAGTAGGACTTAGATCAAGATATGAAGAAATGTGTTTTGGTATGCTATTAAGTATCTGAAATATAGTTAAACTGAAAGTGAAGTCTTTTAACATATCCATCATAGTTGTATATGCACTGACAGCACAAAGTAAGGAAGAAGAAACTTAAAATTTTTACTGTATGATAAACAATGCTAAAGAGCAATGCAAATCAGGAAATTACAATTGTCATAGGAAACCTGAATGCCAAAGTAGGCAAGGAGAAAGATGGTGAAATAGTTAACAAATTTGGACTAGGAATTGAATGTGGAGAAAAATTGATCCAATGATATACAGTGAATGATCAGGTAGTAACCAACATCTGAAGAACACCCAAGATATGTGGAGAAACCCAGGAGGAAAAACTAAGAAAAATAATTTTTAAATTACTAAAAAAGAATCCCCCCCCAGTAAACGTATTGTACAGAATTTTCAACAGATATTATGTTAATTAAGTTGTAGTTGTATGCCAAACATAGCTAACTTAATAAATATAACAGGAAAAACATCATAGCCAAACCACACTCCAATCCCCGTAAATGTAACTGTAGAAATAAGGATGCTTGCCCACTTAAAGGTAGGTGCAACAAGAATGTGTGGTTACAAGATTGAAATACACAGTTATAAACCTAATAATAGGAATAAGAATGTTAAATTTTCTATAGGATCCACCCAATGTAATTTTCAAAAAGCATTACTATAATCATTTAAGTAGCTTTTAAGCATGAAAATTACAAACACAACACTAGCCTGTCTATATACATATGGAATATTAAACAGGAATACGGTATTTAAAATGGGGAAATACTAAAAGAATACCCTAAGTATAAAGTAGGGGACAAGTATTGCTTATTACGTATGGAGGAAAAATTACCAATAGCCACCCCTGATGAACCTAATAATTTGTTAAATCAAAGATGTGAGATTTTAAATAGGTGCAGGCATAGGAAATTCTGGTTATTGGAATAGAGGCTCTGTGGTTTTTTTTTTTTTTTTTTTTTTTTTCTATCTTCTTCTGTCACATATGTTTTTATGCTAATAAGTTTTTAGTGGTTGTATCATTATTGTTTTGTGTCATTTCCTCTTTAGCCAGATTACCCTGAAGATCCATTTAGGTGAAACTTGTTTCTGACTCTTTAGAATTTTTCCCAGCTCTACTTAGTGTATTGAGCACTCAACATTTTAGCTTGATTACTTGCTTGGGTTTTTTCTTTGGACTAAAAACTTAAGGCACTGGACAATGTTTCGCCCTGTTTGGATGTTTCTAGTTCTTTCTTTTTTTTTTTTTCCAAATTTTTACTCGGATACTAATTTGTTTTGATATACTTACAAGTTGTGCTATCTGAGGTTTTTTTCCAACTGAGTATTAACATTAATATAATTTATATATATATATATATATATATATATAAAACTATAATTCATGCATTCTTATATTGAAGTTGGTACATGTAAATTTATGTTTCTAAATATAGATTTGAAAGATATATATATATATATATGTATGTATATATCAGACAAGTGAATGACAAAATAGAAAATAAAAAAAATATTTTTTATGTGTTTCATTCTGAGAAGAAACATTTTCAGACTTGGCATAGATTTATATATGTATGTTTATGTGTTAAATAGTAGGGCAGACAGAACTTTCTAGCCTTGGTTGGCAACTAGCCTATGAGAAGGAAAACTCAAATGTGAGGAAGACTGTTTGAAGACACTGTGCACGGTTTCTGTTATCAGTCTTTTCAGAAAGTGTGAGTGGATATACACATGCCATGGGCATTATAATGAAACCATATGCATGTGTAGTCTGGTGCTTCAATTCTAAAACTGAACTCTTGGACTCTCGTACCTCAGATCATCTGCAACAAGTATACATTTAAATAATGTATATTTATATCGCAAGAATTTTTTTAAATAAGCTGTATTATGTGTACCGATATAGATTTTGTTACATGTTTAGCTTATATATATATATATATATATATATATATATATATATATTAAAATAAGAAAAAACAGTAAGATTTACAATCCAGTGTTCTTAGTAATTATTTTTATTTTTAAAAAACAGTGCTCAATACAAAACAGTAGAGCATAATATAAATATTTTATGTTTTAAAAATATGATTCCATCATCACACAGAAATTACCATGTTTCAAAACAGAAACTAAAAGTTTAAATTTAATTATTAAATTAAATTTAAAATCCATAGCTTCATTCCATTCTCAAGTGATTTTTTTTTGGAAATAGCCTATTAAGAAATCTACTTAATTTATAAGTACAGACAATATTTTAAGTTGTTAAGGTTATGGAAAAAGCCAATCATTTTGATAAGGGGTGGTTGGGTTTTAATTACACAAGTTGTCTAGGGAAATTAAAACAAAAAAAAAGTAAATTATATTTGATAGACATCAAATATAATTTACTTTTAAAATCAAGTTAAAGTGGGGTAGGGCTGCCTGCTTACAAACAATGACATCCGTTTTTCATGTGTCGTCTGGGTTTTTCAGTGATAAAAAGTTTTGGGATTTTTTATTTGGCTGCTTAATTTATAATTTTATACAGAAAGATTTCTTACAATGGGTCATTTGAATATGACTAAGTCGTATTTTTAATATTTAAAATCTATTCGTACAAATTTAAAGTACTATTCCTACTTCTAATGACTAATAGACTATACATTATTTTTTACAAATAAATATATTAGAATTACATTCGTATTTAAAAAACTTGTATGTTTCATTTTTCATTTCTTTTTCAAAATTAATCATAATTTAAGAAAAATATTTGACAGTGTCTGCAAAAAATAGCTGTTTCATTTATTTGATTAAGTAAATTTTTATTTTTCAGAAATGTAATTATATAGTCTTAAACAAAACGGACGTCATACCTAAGGTACCTTTTGGCCAACACTTTTTCAAAGGTATTTGTTGGCAATATAAATGAATATAAAAACACATTTAATAAAATAAATGAGGAGGGAAAGGTGGAATGCGACTAAAAGGCAAATTTTAATTATACAAAATTAAAATTGAACAAGGGGGGATGAAAAATAAGTAGTTCCACAAGAGTTTAAAATAGAAAGGGGAACTCACAAACCCTCCAAAAGACATAAGGAACGTAAAAAATGTTCTTTTTGTCTACACAGGCTAGGCTGTTGACACTTAATGAAAACAGCTTCAGAGACTTGAAGATGGTGTATTGAGTGAGCACTGTAAAACTGAAAACCACGTGTCTTCGTATTCAGAGGCACAAGCATAGTTGTTAAGCAAATGTTGACAAATTGCAGACTCTTGGACTGTCTGAGTAGTTCTTCTTATAGGCTGGCTAAGACTACCAGAACGCAAAAAGTTGAGAACATGCTATGCAACCTGTGTCTACAACCTTAGAATGGTTCGTCCTATGTACACCATGTCACAATGGCATTTGAATTTATAAACAACTTTTTATGAAAATAGGACAACCTATCTTTAGTAAAGGAAGGAAGCAGAGGTCTAGTATGAAAAACAGTGCGCAACTTAACCGCATTATAGGAAGACGAAATAGAGAAATAGACACCAAAATTTTGTCCGATACTAGCTGACATTTCCTACCAAGCCAAGGTAATTTTAAATATATAGGGCACTGACTAGGACTAAACATCACAGGTTCTTTAAACCGCCTGATTTTGCTATCAATAACACGCCTGATAACATTGATGGGATATCCATTACTTTCAAAAATATTCTGAATTTTAGGAAGTTCACCATCCAACAGTTCAGGGGAACAAATCATGATAGCACGATGGACCAAAGTCACAATCAGACCAATCTTGCGGGACTTGGGAACAAACAAGTTCCAGCTCGTGTATAGTCCAGTAAATGTGGGCTTACGAAAACATTGGTAATGAAAGCCCCGTCTCTGTGTTCAACGAGGACATCCAAAAAGGGGAGTGCCCTATCCTTCTCAACCTCCATTGTAAACTTAAGGGAAGGATGGAGAGAATTAAGTTGAGCCAGAAAATTTGTAGCTTCTATGGCAGAATCAAAGATGGAAAATGTGTCATCCACATAGCTCATGTAGACACAAGGTTTTTGGACATTGCCAAACAGGATTCGTTCATAATAGCCCACGAAAATATTGGCTAAAACCGGATCCAAAGGGCTACCCATCGCAACCCCATCTGTCTGGACATAGATCTCGCTGAAGCTGAACTCCACATCTTCTGTAGCCAAATGCATGCATTCCAAAAATAGTTCCTCAGGAATACTAGTAGGGCCCAAATTACCCCTGTATATAATATCAACACAAAAATGCCAATAGTCTCAAGTAATGGGACATTAGTGAATAAACTGACAATATCAAAAGACACTATCAGTTTATCCTCAGACGGAATATCCAAACCTCTAATGAAGCTGGAAAAAAGAAAAGAGTCTGAAATATTATAGCCCGAAAAAATATTTGAGACTGGCTGGAGCAATTCAGCTAGCCATTTAGCTAACTCATGTTGTATGGACACCACCATAGTCAAAATAGGTCTAAGTGACACTCTATCTTTATGCACTTTGGGAAGTCCATACATGCATGGACGTTGCAAACCTGTTTGTTTCACCCTGTTGTAAACCTCCTTAGAGATCAGGTTACCCTTGTATATGGATAGTAACCATCTTTGTGTCCTGGCTTCAACTTTACTAGTGTTATCACATCATCCAATCATCCTAAACTTTGTAGGATCATTTAAGATATCATTCATTTTATCCAAATAATCTTGTTTATTTAGGATAACAACACCAGAACCTTTTTTCAGGCTTTGTTAAAATACACATCATCGCTTGATTTAATAGTACGAATAATGAATTACATTTGCCAAGCAAGGAAATCCTGCTCAACAGAAAACATAGAATATTCATTAGCTAATTCAAGTAGTCTTGCTTTAGTTGCAGAAAACCTCTCAGAAGAATTTGGGACATGTTTTATTAACTGAGAGAACAAAATCTCAAACTCAGTTAAAATATGCTCCTTACTGATTCTAGAAGGTGGAATGCAGAAATCCAAATCACGAGAAAGAACCGACAGTTCAATCCCAGTTAAAGTGATGTTGGAAAAGTTGAAAATATGGTTGTTCAAATTATCTTCAACTACCCCAAACCTTCTAGAAATGAGGCTATTTAAATATTTGTCTAACTTATTTTTAATGAAGGCTCGCTCAATAGAGAAGGAACTAGTTTTGATTTTCAATAGCCTCCATCTTATAAATGAAGGAACAACATTGGACCTGAGAAAAGATCTCAATCTTGAAGAATTAACCTTGTGTCATAACCGAACGGACAAATGTAATTACGTATAATTTTTCATGTATGCACAAAGGGCATAGGTCATTTAATGATCTACAAGCTCTAGCTCTTCTTATTAATTTCTATTTTACTGTTGGTGTTTTATTGGTTTCTTTTAAGTGCCAGAAATATTTAGATAGGGACATCTGATTTTTGTATTATTTTTAAAGGGCAATTGATGTTGGTTCCAACGCCTTTTGGATTCATGCTTTGTGCATCCAATGTAGATTTTAACTATGTCTGGATCTTCAATAGACGAAATATTGCATTGACAGACCAATGATTCTATACAATATTTATTATTGAGAGGATAGTTTTAAGAATTTCTACAGTTATATAATTTTCTCCTTATCTTCATTTCTTTTTATTTTAGGATCTATATTTTTTTGATTTTGGTCTAAGTGTTTACTCAAGTTATTAGCATTATGTTTCTTAATAATTTCTAAGTTTTCAGTACAACTGTAACTTAATTTTAGGATATTTTTATTAATAATTGTACCAAACTTACTTTGTTTATTGATTAGTGCAAGGAATTTTTGTCCTAATTTTTTACCATTTGGTTGTATGAGGTTGTATACCAAATGATTTTTCTGTTTCTGTTTTTTTTATGATGTGTGACACTATTTAGGGTTGCGTGAAAAAAGAAAAGGCGAGAATTAATTTAGGTGATAAGAAGCCATCACGAAAAGACACTGAGTGATGTTATTTTTTCTAACAAAGAAAAGTGGTAAAGATTTTATTTTCATTAGTGAAGAAAGTAAGATTCTGGATTTAATTTGATTTATGTTACGACGCGGCGAAAGAAGATACCAATCTGCCCATGGCAATAATGAAAATTTCAGGTTGGTCAAGTGGCCTACAAGGCAGAATGCTAAGAGATAAAAATTAATTGGGTCACGCTCTGACCGAGAAAAATGTCTGCTGGACAACCCACAAAGTACAAAGAAGGAAAGATTAAACCATTAACTATCTGCGGAGATATCATTTGAGAAGAGCACCTGTTTTGTGTCAGAGCTGGCCATGATAGAAAAATTATTTTATCAGAACGAATAATTGGCGACAGGGTGCGGAAGATCATTGACCAGCCTCAGTGCTTGTTTGGTGAAGGTCTCGTTGATGAGTTCCAGACTGCGTTTGGTTAAGATAAGAGTCGTAAGGGTTTGTTGTCGGGAAGAAGAAAAGAAAGAAAAGAAAAAAAAAAAAGAGAAGATAATTTTTTTTTTTTCCTTTGAGTGATAATTGCAAACACCCACGCTGTTGAGCGTTCATTGGCTGAAGGG
Organism: Acanthosepion lycidas; assembly: GCA_963932145.1. Classification (NCBI taxonomy): domain Eukaryota; kingdom Metazoa; phylum Mollusca; class Cephalopoda; order Sepiida; family Sepiidae; genus Acanthosepion; species Acanthosepion lycidas. The sequence goes on along the minus strand of OZ010572.1, from coordinate 87,557,659 downwards.
TGGCGGGAGCGGTAGGCGAAGGTAAACCATGAAGAAGGAGGGGAGGCCTGTTGAAGCCCCCTGAAGGGATTGGTGTGAGATGCCACTGTGAGAGAGAGGGGAACCTGTTGACACCTCTGAAGGGATTGGTATGAGATACCAATATGAGAAAGGAAGAATTTGGGAGGATGATTCTCTTAAACTAGAAATTAAGGACTTCCAAAAATGGAAAGTAATAAATTTTCCTGACTGAAAACAAAGGAAATCCTTGATGCGGATTTAGAATTATCAAGGAACCTCAAACCTCAACAGGCCCACCCCGGTTTTGGTTGGCATCCATATAAGCAGAGTTGCAGCGAGTGGACGGCAGTTGGGGTTGAAGACAGGCAAGAGTTGAGTCAGAAAGAAGTTAGTTGTAGTTGAGCTGTGAGCGCTGAGACCCACCTTGCAGGAACCTGACTGAAAGATCCACACAATCATGACCTCAACTTCTAACAAAGAACAATTTATTTTTGAAAAACGACTTAGACTCACACCATCAAAACAAGTTTTATGAATATCATCTGAAGATACACCAAAAAAACAGTTATTGAAAAACAACTTAAGATATAAAACTTGCCTAACAAACGCAAAGTGTCACGTATCCATATTAGCAGTTTGGGAGAAAGATGCAGTCCTTTATTCAGCAACCAGATATAAAATATTGTTATCCTTTTTCAACACATTTGAATTTTTTGAGTTGTCACTTTATTTTCTTTTACATATACTTGTGCAGTATTACCTTTGTTCGGACTCGACTTGCATTACAGCCTAGTGATTGATTGATTTTGTCTACCTAAGATCAAATCACAACGTGGGTAGGTTAGACTAGAAATCAAAACAGTTACTTCGGTAACCAGACGTTGGAGGCGAGCTGGGAACGACAAGGCTGATACCGAATCTAACCAGATTCCCATCCGAATCAGCAAAAGGTTAGAACGTCACATTTGGTGCCACGACCAATACCAAGTCACATTGGTCGTCACAGGACAGGATAGCACGGCGGTGGGCTCAGAGAGAGGCCGGTGTGACGTCACAGGTGTTCATTTTGAAAAACTCGGACGACACACGAAAAATGGATGTCATTGTTTTTTAGCAGGCATTCCTACCCCACCTTAACTTAACCTGATTTTAAAAGTAACTTATATTTGATACATAAGTTGTCTAGGGAAATTAAAACCCAAGCAGACCTTATCAAAAAGATTAGATTTTTCTGTAACCATAACGACTTACAATATTAAGATTGTCTGTCATGGTTGTTTAAAATCCTTGTTTTTGTCATATAGGAAAATCCAACATGGCGCATAAATGAAATATTCAGCGAAAAATTCCATTCGTCAGTAATATTTTAAAAACCTCATAGAATGTAAAGTTCTTAAAGCAAACCTGTGCCAAACTGTTTTTCTGAATCCTTGTTGACTCGGCTGTCCAAAAATGATGACATAATGGAAACTGATGGTGAAAAACACAATTATGCGCAACAAGTTTTCAGTCAATCAGTAAACTTCTGAACCTTTTCGCGCAACTTTATAGAATCCAGATGGCTATTGTTTGCACATGGAATTATTCACTGGTAATTAATCTTCGATTTGGTTGTGGAAAATGTCACTTGGTGGTTAGCATTAAGAAATTAGGCCCAATTTTCTGAGAAAAATCACCTTTTTTTATTTTCATTTCAAAATAATCATTCAAACTTCATCCGTTTCTCCTTAATTTGGTGTGAACATCATTGAATAAAAGAAAGGGCTAAATAGACTGGCAATGGGTAATATGAAAGAAATGTGGCGAAAAAAAAACAATGTCATCTGCTAAGTGTTGTTGTCATCACCTGGGTTACGGGGGGGGGGTGTTCAAAACAAAATACATAAAGCCATTGTTCAAACATAGGTTTGAAAAAAAAAAAAAACTAAACCTTATATCAAGCCCTACCAATGTTGACCTTTTTGTTTTCACTCTTTGCTTTTATCTGGGAGTGGTGGGTTTTATTACAAGCTGACAACAACGGTTATTGCTGGATGGCTGATTTTTGACTCGGACATGTCAAAGTCAATTTGGCTTAATTTTCCTTATCTTTGTTATTTTTTGGAAAAAAAAAAAACTTTTTGTTTCTAGTGGTCAGGAATTGCAGATAAATCTTTTGCCTTTTACTAAAGATTTCCGTGGCTGGGTGTCAATTTTTTTTAACACCTGGCAGTCATATAATTGAAAATTACCAATGGACTTTGTCATATTTTGATCTCCCTAGGAATGTTGATTTCCTTCAAAACTCTCAATTTTATTCCAAAAATAGTTTGATTATGATTTAGGCTTTCTGATTTTCAAAAAAAAAAAAAAAAAAAAAAATTTTTGTTTAGAGCTAGAAAAAATGCAAAATTTACACTATTTTTTCACATTTTATCCCATGAAAAAAAATTTTGAGTCATTTACACCAGCCAATTTTACTTTTAAATGAAAGAATATATCCTTTGCTTTCAGAAAATACCTCGTTTCATGGCGTCAGATCAAAAGTTTCCTTGATATTTGTTTAGGTGATGATAAAACAGTCATTTTTCAATATTTTACCCCTATAAAAGGTATGAAAATCCATTTGTATTTGAGCGAAAATAAGGTGTGACAAAATGACTTATGCCATTTTTGTGATGATTTTTACTTAGGATAGAAAATTTTTACCATAGCAAACGTGAATTGACTTTATTTAAGTTCAGTGGGGCTATAGGAAACCTCAAACAGCTGTGCTGTGCTTATAAATTAAGTAAATTTCTTAATAGGTTATTCCAAAAATCGCTTGAGAATGGAAAGGAGCTATGGCTTTTAAATTTAATTTTATAATTAAATTTAAAATTTTAGTTTCTGTTTTGAAACATGGTAATTCCTGTGTGATGATGAAATCATATTTTTAAAATAGAATATATATATATATATATATATATATATTGTGGATAATTTAAGAAAAGTATCAAGGTACAGAAAAATAAATCTTTGTCTGCTTGATAAAAATTCAGAAGACCTTTAAGTAAGAAGGGCAAAAGTTATTTCTTATTATTTTTTTTTTTTTTTTTTTTTTTTTTTCCAAAGATTTAAGAAATTCTTTTTCTCTTCAGTGTAATTTGCTAATCTTGGCAAGTATGCATACTGAAGAAAATGAAAAATTGTCATTTCCAGGCTGCATTAACTTCATTATTGAAATGGAGTTGAAATTATTTTGTCATAAAGAAGCTTGGAACTGCTGATTTTTTTTTTTTTTTTTTTAACTTTTTATTTCTTTCCTTTGTGTTTTAAAGGAAATGTTGGGTGACCATATTCTTGTTTTAATTACCATCTTTTTTATTATGTCTTCATATTTGCTTTTATTGACTTGACCTTTCGCTATTCTTGTTTGTCTCAGTAGAAATAATGTGAATATATTCGCACAAGTAAACTGAGTGACTCCTATTATTTCTAGAAGAATTTCAGTATTTAATAACTTACACTCCTTAAACATATAAAAAATGCACTGTTTTAGCTTATATAATAAGTCCGTATAATGACTAAATTCTGTTTTATCTTGCTTACGCTCTATGAAATATTGTCGACTGGATGGCATTTTCAGCACAGTTATTTCACCAATAAAATCCAACTAGTTAGCTCTGTGTGTGTGTATGAAAATGCATGTACACACACACACACACACACACACACACACACACACACACACACACACACACACATCTATTCAATATAGATCTACTTTTTTTTTTTTTTTTAATACCATGTCCCTTTAAAATGTAGGCAGTCATGGCTATATCAGTCATTTAATTACCATATGGGATGCATGCATGGGTGGTGATCATGTCTTTTTCAATTCATGACTGATTAAGCAGAAGATTTTCCTATTCAAAAAATGCATTTTTATGCTCATATTGCAACCTAACTCTTTGTAGTCCCTTAACATTTTTTTTATGATTTCTTCATAGATATCTGCTCTATAATTGACTAAAAAGTTTTCTATCAAGTCCACGAATGAGAACCAGGCATAATTTTCACGTTCATTTATGACATTAGGAAAATTGCTGTCTTTAATATTCTTATTTGTGAACTGTTGAAAAATTCCTGCTTTGATTTTTTTCATAACTTAAACTTGGAAATTTTGAAGTTATATATTTGAAACACCCACTGTTTGTACCTAAAGGTTTTGCATATTATTTTACAAGGCCTAGTTTGATACACAGTGGAGGAAATACTATTTTATCTCTGTTCACTAAAGGTGGATTAATTACATTTTTTTCTGACAGTAAGTGATGTTTGTGCTGCCCAGATTTGTTTGAAATAATCTTCTTCCTTGGCTCTGCTGTCCCATAAAAAAGAAGAGATATTTAGTATACCCTCCTTGTTGTTCTAGCAGAAAATCAACCATTTTTAAGTCAACACATGATCCACTTGTGCTCAATATATTTGATAAGATTTAAAACCTTTTCTATATGTTCATACTTTTCTTTTAATTTTGTTGAGTGCCCAATTGGTATTGAGCTGTATAGATTGCCATTATGCAACAACACACATTTAAAACTTCTTTTTAAACTGTCTAAAAACAAGAACCAATCATTTGCATTGTAGGAATCAACCTCCATCTTTTTTAACAAACCAGGTATAGCAGTGTACTAAACTATCCTCTGTTCTAAAATATTTAAGATGTTCTTCTCTTTTTCCATAAAAGGAACTGTGTATGTGTTTGAAGTAAACAATTTTTCTCTTTAAATTTTGAAGCTAAGATTTCTGTAGCCTTTTTCAGAAAATTTAGATCATTCAACTTAGCCTGGTTAAACATTTGTGGAGCGTTTTGACTTTCAAATATGTTACAGTCAAAATCGATGTCTTACTCCTCAGAGTGCATAACAATATTTTCAGGAACATCTTCAACTAATTCTTGAGTTGGCAAACCCATAAATTTTGGAATGGTAATCTCATATGAATGTAGCACAGGTTGTATTGCAGTGTCAAAATTTGGGTACTTGATACAATGTTTATTTCTTCTTAGTGAAACCCAAAGTTTTGACAAAACAAAAGTAGAAATTGGTCTTGTAGTTAGTAGGCTCTCGCTACACCTGATATGGAAGAAAATTGTAAAGTGTTAACAAATGTGATGAAAGACTTGTTTTTATGAATTTAAAAAAAAGTTATCACCCAAAGATAATGTGTTTTAACCTTATGCAACATTTGAGATTCTTATAAACATTTTTTGTAAATTTTTGTTTATGATCCTTAGTTACAATTACATTTAGATAAGTTACAGTATACTAGTGATTAAATTACATAGTTTTATGAAATCATAAACTTACCATGGAAACTCTAAAAACTATTTTTGAATCTGAACCCTTCGTCCAATCTTGTAGTCTTTCAATGCATATAGTGCAGTCTTTGTATGGAAACCACAATTTATCTGAGACACCTAGTTTTATGCCAAAATAAGTAAACATTTTTTACAAAGTAAGTTATATCTGCTTGTTGATATGGAAGTGTAAAATTTCCACATATAAAACAAAAGGAATCCGCATTGTTTTTGCATTTTAATTTTCTTGTGTTTGATGACATATTACTTAATTGTTCTGCCAATTTGTAAAGGTATTAATTCATATAAATTTATGAAAATCTGAAATATAAACACAAAATTTTTTAAAAAATAGGAACTTATGAAATAGTGCTTACAATCTATGAAACTAAATTAGAAACCTAGATGAGTTGGTACAATATAAATTATATCTAATAAAATCAACTATTAAATCATGATGACAAAATTATTAAATCATATGCTAATTCAAAATTATATTAATGCCCAAACATAATTGAATTGGATGATTAACTATGGAAATGAGTTGCTTTTATATATTTTAGTTGTCCCTCTAGAATATTCTACAGAAAACAGGAACGCTCGAGAAAATTCAACAATATTTTAGCTTAATTTACTAATATTAAAATGGGTTAAAATGACAAAATTAAAAATATCTTTTAGGGTTTTACATATAAAAGTATACATAATACAACAATAACATAATACCATAACAATAAGTACAAATACCTATATAAGAACCTAGTTGCATGATGTGTCTGCAAAAAGACTTAGCGAGTATTGATGAAAAAACTTTTTATGAATACAACAAAAGAGGAGAGGTGTTGAGAAAAATCAGGACCTGATTAGGGCAAAAATGAGTACAAATTCATGCTCAGCAAACACAAATTACATAGAACTGTCAAATCTAATTCAATAGACAAAAAATTAAAATTTGTTCCCCAGTAATTATTTAATGTCATTTCTTGTCTTAAAAGTTGGAAATCAAATCTTTTGTTTAAAAACTTCTGATAAAAGGAAACGGTTGTATTTTGAAATTGTTTTTGTTTTAAATCCTTAGTTCTTTTGTTTTTTTTTTTGTTTTTTGTTTTTTTTTTTATAAAAACAACGGTTCTTTTTCTTTTCTATGAAAATTTATTTATATATTTTTTTCCCCAGGAACTCATTTTTCGGTTGGATGGGTTTCGTCCATTTGGTTGGTACCTCACACTTTTACAATTTGCTTGGTACAGTATCTTTGGGATTTTAGAATCGCAAATTAAACGAGATTTTCACCGCAAGTAAGTTACTTATTTATTTTTTCTTTAAGGAATAAATTTTAGAATTAAAATGGCTTTTGAAGTCTTTAAATTTATTGAGTTATTATTATTTACCACATATTCTTTGAGTATTTATGATAATTGAATATCAAAGATGGTGAAATTTAGTTTTCCAATTTCTTGGTTAAGATAATGTAGAAGATATTTGTAATTCACTTAAGTTCATGTAAGATATAAATTCAAAAATTATTTACTAATTTACATGTAAAATTTTCTAAAATACATGTGCTATTTGCTGATTTATGTTTGTGGAAATTTGTAAAATGATAATTTAAAATTCAGATTTGTTTATACATTTAATTTAAAGAAGTTGATGTAAATTCTAATAAGAGGATGATCATTGCCAAAATCTGATGTCTTTGTTTTAAACTCTTTCTGGCATGGAAAAAAATAGTAGGACTTGTTTATTCCTGCAAACTACTTGTGAATTATAAAGCAATAACCATACCAAGTAATGTTTTTTCAGTTTCAGTATCAAGTCAAGTATGAAACCTAAGATAGACTACATTACTGACTCCAAATGCCCTACTGTTTAGCTATGAAGTGGAGAAACAGATTCATGACTTTCTTGAGGGTATTTAGCATAAAGTGAATGCAAGTTGTTCCAGCTGTGGACTTAGTTTGTTGATTTTATTCTATTCTGTTAACAATTATGCTACCCATTCATCCCAGCCATTATGACTTTATTTATTTTTTTTTTTTTAAATAATTTCACCTTTAAGGAAGACAACAAAGATGTAGAGGGTTACTGTGTATGAAAGTGTATAAGAAAAAGAAAAATATTATTAAAGAATGAGAACAATAAAAGAACAGGAATTAAGACAAATAATAATGCTTGACATTCCTTTTAAATTTTAGAAGATCAAACTTGACTAAAAAGCAAGAAACTAGGAGAGAATTCCACAAGTGTAAAGTGCAATAAAAGAAATAGAACTTATGGTTGCGTCTAGCCATTTCAGTTGTAAAATGATGAGACCTTGCCACCAATCTAGTACTGCACTTAAATTCATAGAGTCTAGCTACCATAGAGGAAAATTCATCAGAACAATTATCATGAAATTATTTTTAGAAAGTCATTACATTACAGTGGTGGGAAAATGATATACCAAGTCAGGACCAGTGACATTACAGATTCTTCTTTGGATTTGATCAAAATTCTCTAAATATATAGCTGGAGCACTGAACCATCAAATCAAATCATGGATAAATGCTAGACTTATAAATATGCAAGATAGATTTAGGTGCGAACAATTGTCTAGCAAAACACGGTGAACCAACTTTCCTAGAAGCAGGCTTAGAAATTGATTTGATATAATCTTTCCAGTTCATGACAGCATAAAACATTAATCTGAGAAAGTACAATGAGTCACTCATAGGTTAATGTCAGCCATGCTTATGGAAGGCAGAAAGGGCTCTCTCAGCAGCCGATTAATAGAGAGCAGTTCAAGTTCAGAGACAGTGAAATTAACAAGCCATTCTTTTCCCCATTTAACAACTTAATATAGATCATTTTTGAGATCAGCTGCCAATTTGACCTCGTCAAACTGATCAGACAGGAGTAAATAGTTGTCATCAGCATAGATACAGAATTGAGAACTGATGTGATCAGGAAAGTCATTGATGAAAATTAGGAACACTGTAGATCCAGTGATAGAGACTTGGGGAAGCCACCATCAATGCAAAAAATATCTAGAAGAGTGGCTATTTAAAACTACATTCATTTCACAATTTGATAAGAAAGACTGAATCAGTTCAAAAAATTTGTGTAGAAATAGCATAACGTTTCAACTTGTGAAGAAGACCAGTATGCTAAACTCTGTCAGATGCCATTGATATATCAAAAGCAACAGCCTGGGCTTCACCATTTTTATTTAAAGCTTGATAGACTCTTTTAACAATAATTGTTAGTACATCAGCAGTTGATTTATAGAAGTAAAAGCCATTTTGATTGTCTGAAAGAAGAACCTGTGAGGTGAGATGCTAAATTAATTCAGTGTAGATTAGAACCTCTAATACTTTGCTAAAAAGAGGTAGAAGGCTAATAGAAGGATCAGACTGTTTACCTGTGTTTTTAAAGACTGGAACTACAGAAGAGGATTTTGAACAAGCAGGAAGCATCAAGGCATTTATTGTAGAATTGAAAGAGAACTAAGACATAATGTGACTTTAGAGTTGTCCACCAGAAAAACATGTAGAGACACTTACTCATGTATGACATGGCACTACAAATACCTCAATATTATGCAACTGTTAATCAGAGCACCCTCTCTAAGTGCTACCAAAGAATTTGAACTTAACTAAGTGTTGTAACCTAGGAAAAGGTTACTGAATAAGAATAACCAAAATGAAGGTTGGAAATGGAATGATAATATTTATAACAAGAACAACATACAAGATTTGCCAACAGCGTGTAGTAAGTAATCAACTGCTAGTGGTGAGCTAGAAGTGAATCAAGGTGAATCCCAAGTGGAAGACAATATACAGTATATACCACTGTATTTATAGGAATTGGGACATAGCCATTATTGTCCATAGGTATGGTATAACACCTGCCTTTTTGGATTTATTCTGCATAGAGTCAATATTTTTTCCTTTTTTGGGTTGATTTTTATACATTCTGTTTCCCTACTTTTTCTTTTACTACGTCTTTCTCGGACTTCTATCTCAGGAGCTTTCTGAAGGATGGGTACATCAAATATATCAAAAAGAACCTTCAAAGGTTCAACCTCATCTGGAGTATTATTCTCTTCACTTGAAGACCTACTTTTTATTTGATTATAGTGCCTTTTGTGCACCGTTTCTGATCCTTTGACTAGATACACCATCCTGCCGATTCTTCGGACAATAGTTCCAACTTCTGAATATGATTTATTTGTCTGATACATCCGGTAAAAAAAAACCTTTAACCAATTTTGTAAAATTTCTTTCCAGCTTTTTTGTACTGTATGATAATGTTTTTTCTTATTGAGTATCAGTTTGTCAGAAACTGATCTTGCTTTCTGTGTAAACATACTTTCTGCTGGAGTCATGGCCAAAGACACATTTCTATTTGGTATAAATCTATACACTTGTAAAAATTGCTGTAATGCTGTATTTGTGGATCCACCGTTGTTTTTTTTAAGAGCCTTTTTGAAGCTATCCACAAAATTCTCTGTCTGGCCAGTACTTCTAGGGTGGTAAGGGGCAATTTTTATTGCCCTACCACAAACATTTTACAAAATTCTTCAAATTCTTTTGATGTAAATTGAGTGCTGTTATCTGAAACAATAGAATCTACTACTCCAAACCAAAACAGTTTGTGTAGTAACTGAATTACTATTTGCGTGGTTGGTTTCTTACATCTAAATATCTCTGGCCACTTGGAAAAACTGTCTATGGTGATCAGATAATATGTCCCATTAAGTGGACCAGCAAAGTCAATATGCAGTTGTGACCATGGGCGGTCAGTTTCTGGACATGAGTAAAACTTAATTAGTGATACTTTAGTTGCCAATGCGCAGCCTTTGCATGACTTTACCAAACATTCAATGTCGCTATCCATGCTATGCCAGTGTATGTAACTTCTCATTAAGCTTTTCATTCTGGATATACCAGGGTATCCTGTATGGAATTCTTTCAGGATTCATTTTTGTACTGCTAAATCCATAGTCCTAAATTCTTCTGAACACTTCAAAAACATTTTTCTTGTCTTCTTCTGGGTCTTCACTTTTCAGTAAAATATTATTAAGATAAGTGACTGAAAAGTCAAGTCCACTCAGCATCATGTCCATTACTTGCTGAAAAATAGCTGGTACAACATTTATGCTGAAAGGCAAACAATTAAATTTATACAATTGTCGATGTGTATTTATGGTCAGTAATCTTGAATCTACTTGAATCTGAAGATATGTGTCACTTAGGTCGATTTTGGAAAATATCTGATCCCCATTAAGTTGTGCAGAAACCTTTTCTGGCCCTGGAAGTGGACAATGATAACTTTTGAGGGCATCGTTTAAACCCATGAAAAAATCCATGCAGACACATATCTCTTTCGACATTTTCTTTATATAAACAGTTGGTGAAACCCAATCGCTATATTCCACCTTCGATATAACACTTATTTTTTGAGTCTATCAAGCTGGTCATCAATTTGTTTTAATGATGCAAATGGTATTAGGTTGGCAAAAATAATGTCGTTTTCTCACATAGTAACATATGTGAGAAAACGACATTATTTTTGCACCAACATAAGAATAACCAAAATGAAGGTTTGAAATAGAACAATAATATTTATAACAGGAACAGCGTACAAGATTTGCCGGCGGTATGTAGTAAGTAATCAACTGCTACTGGTGAGCTAGAAGTGAACCAAGGTGAATCCCAAGTGGAAGACTACATACAGTACATACCACTGTATTTATAGGAATTGGGACATAGCCATTATTGTCCATAGGTACCATCATGACTTACCTAAATATATAAAAAAACCAAGAAAAACAATCATGTATATCTAAATATATAACAAAGGAAATAAAACCTCGTAACTTATATATATATAGTTTTGTGATTGATGCATAGAATTTAATTGAACTTGATTGATTTGTTTTTTATGTCTTTGTGGATTATTTAAAGTTAAATCTTATTTTGGATTGTATAAGGTTGCTTACAGTATTCCGAAGCAGTCACCCATCAACTCTGACTGGGCTTGACTTGTATTTAACTGAAATAGATACAAACTTTGATTAGCTCTAAAGGAAGAGTTTTTGAGTGCACAACAAATTAACTGTTGTCATTATTAACAAAAATTCAATCTAATGTTAATCAATTTAATGTGTATAAATTGTAATATTTGTTATTACTGTTGTTATGTCATCTTTTAGGATTATAATCTCTGTGTATGTTCCATTAGACTTGAAGTTTCTCAAAGTACTAAGTTATGTTTGTTAAATGTTTAACATATATACACAAAATTACTTAACATCAGATAAGTAATTTGTTTATTCATAACAAGCATGAAAATGTTAAGAACAAATATGAAGTCATTGGGATGACAAAACATGTTCAGTCTCAGAAATTAATGATGAAAGCCATCTTATTTTAGGCACTATAAGGCCACCTTACTAGTGACTAAAAATCTTGTTAACCAAATTAAACTTATTTTTTTTAAATGGAAAGGGAATATTAATAGGATTTACTCACTTGGAAAATTATAAGGAAATAACTTATATAAAATGGAATGACCAAAATTCAAACTGCTTAGCTTATTTTATTTGAACTGGAAAACTCTCAAAACAGTATGAATATTTAACATTGTGAAATCTTGATCCATTGAAGGCGAAGTAGCAAAAATTTGGAATTGAGTAAAAATAATATATTTTTTAATAATCTTTTAACTAATTCTGTGGATTCCACTTTGATTATTTGAGGTTTATCTAAGATGTTAATCTTTATTGACTTTGTGTATTGTTATATTTTTCAAGAATTTATTCCTTCATTATATTTTGAAAATGAATATCGGGAACTCTTCTGAAACAATTTTGGAAGACAGCCAAGAGAAATAAGTCAATAGAGATTATCTAAATTCTCAACACTTTGTTCAATAAAAATACTAAGAAAATGGGACCAAAAAGGACACTTGTACTTAACATGAGGAAGAGACAGTAGAAATTTCTAGGGCACATACTGAGGAAAGAGGGTGTTGAAAATTTGATACTCACAAGATGTATAAGCAAGAGGGACAGAGGAATACAATGCATAATCTACCTTGAGTAAATGGATGAAAAAAAACATTGTTTAGGAGAGATAACAAAAAGACAAAATTTATTAAGAGCTAGAAAGTACAAAAAATTGTGGAGAGCCATAGTCGCCAACACAGCTCTGCCCTCTTGGCAGTTCTGATCATGCTGTAGTATCTGTAAACATCTGCCATGATACTCCTACCAACAAAATATCTTTCTGTTATCAACAAGCAGATTGGGACTCATTCCATGATTTCCTTTGAGATATCCCTTGGAATATAGTTTTTAATCAACCCATTCAGAAATGCATAGGTGAAGTCTCCTCCTGAGTGAAAGCTGGCATTAATGCCTTTATTCCAGCTAGGAAATACCAAGTTAAACCATGTTCATCTCCCTGGTTTTCTCCTGCTTTCTCGGCTGCTATAGCCAAATAGGAATCACTTCTTCCGACTGTACCATCAAGTCTGATTGCAATAGATGTCTCTTTGTCTATGCTTGTAACGAATGCAATTGTTGTTCTCAATGAAGCCAAATTACTGTTTGCTGACAGAATCTGTATAGGATCTAGTATTTGGTTCAAGAAATTATTTGTGGCTCTGCAAGAGTGTACTAATAAGAGCAAATCCTTAATTCCACCTCTATTCAACTAGTTTGAAGTTCTGACATCTACAGCAGTTAAGGTTGAATGCTTTTCTTGGAAATTCTCATCCAGCTCAACACTTGACATATCTGGAATGCCCATAGCTGATTTCCCCACTAGAACTGTTTCTTTACTGAGTGTATAATCTTGTCACTGGTCTTAGATATCATTTCTAAATTAAATCCCTATAAGGCAAATGGAAATGATGGAATACCAGCTGTTGTCCTAAAGAAATGTGCTACTGAGCTGGCTCCAATTCTCTCTAAACTATTGCCTCAATGCTTCCTGCTTTCCAGCTTGTTGGAAGTCCTTGTCTGTAGTCCCTGTTTTTAAGAACTCTGGAAAAACTTCTGACCCCTCTAACTACTGTTTCCTACTGCTTTTTGGCAACGTCTTTGTAATCAATGCTGAACTAGTTAAGCATCTTATCTCTCAAGACCTACTCTCTGACAAACAATATGGATTTTGCTTTGCCTGGTAAACAGTTGTTGTGCTTATGGCCATAACTGAATATCTATATGATGCTCTTGATAAGAATGACAAATCTCAAGCTATGGCTCTAGATATATCAGGGTTTGGCATGCCGATCTTCTGCATAAGCTTCAGGGCTATGGTGTTACAGGACAACTATTTGATTTAATCCAATCACTCCTTTCAAATTGTGAAATGAAGGTCATTCTGAATTGGCACACTTCCAGATTCTTTCTTATAAATGTGGGGGTCTCCCAAGGCTCTATCCTGGGTCCTACACTGTTTCTGATCTTCATCAATGATCTTCCCAAGCTGGTATCTATGCAGATGACACTACCATTTATTCCTGTCTCAATAGTAAACTTGGCAATGCTGACAATGTTAACCTGCCTGCTGCTCTAAAAAAAGGACTTTCAATCAGTGGTTAACTGGGGCAGGAAATGGCTTGTAAATTTTATTGCCTCCAAAATGAAACTGTTCTCATTTAGCCACCACACAGGTTCTCGACAAAATCCAAAGAAGGATCTGCAATGTAATCGATCTTGACTCTAGTCAATTTCTCACAGATGTGATGTGGTTTCCCTCTGTCTTTTCTACAAATATTTTCATGGCAACTGTTCTGTTGAGCTTTTTTCCCTGGTGCACTGACTGCATAAATTTAAACACGCTACTAGACTAGCATCTAGGTCTTTTACTGTTGAAATACTTAAATGTAACCACCACTTCTACTCTAACAGCTTCTTTTCTTGCAATTCCCAGCTGTGGAACTCCCTTCTGTTTACTTTCTTCCCTGATAACTACAATCTTCAAAAATTTAAATGCAACGTCAATCACCATCTTCTGATGTCTTGAACCCCATTCATCTTTTATCCTTTCCTTATCTCCCCCCCCATACACAATTTTTTCTCTCGCCTTCATTCTATGTAAACCCCTGCAAACCAGTGACACTCTCACCTTGATTGGGCTGAAATGCTTAAAAAAATATCCTAAAGGAAGATGGTGTATAGAAGAAGAATTTATTCTTAATAGCATTTTTACAGTGTAAATTTTATTTTTTCATGAGATTTTGGCTACAAATTCTGAGTATTTTGAAATATAATGTGAGAATTATTTGGGATTTTGTTTTGTTATGGTAAGAATAGAAATTTACAAGATCATTTTTATCAGTTGATTGTGATGGTGACTTAGTTTTAGGTCATTGTCAGTATGGAGTAACATATCTAGGCAAGGTAAAGTGTTATTTGTTTGTTTTGTAAGAGAATTCTATTGTATGTTTGACTTTTAGTTTAATTACAGGGTCAAGTAATGTAGTTTTGCATGAATATATTAATAGAGTGCCATCAATAAATTGGAAGTATATGAATTGTTTAGGTAAAATACTCTGGAAAGGACTAGATTCAAGAAATTCTAAGAAAATGAAAGCTAAAACCCCACTCTGTGGTGAACCCATTGGTAATCCAAATTATTGTTATAGATGAATAGCACTGGTGATGTTGACAGATTTTAATGATTTTAGCTATTGGTAAGGAGTGGTTTATTTTTTTATTGTGTTAGATGCTTTTTTAAAAGATTTAAGCATTTGGTAACAGAAATGTTGATGTAAAGGGATTTAATATCTAAATTAGCTACGGGTTTCTGTCACATTTATTCCCCTTGGTTTTTTTACTAGTTTCGTGTGTAAACTACTCTCTCGAGTGGTTAGTAACACATTATTTGTCTCTCAGTTGCGTCTCTGTCTTTAGGCAGAGTGTGCTCAAGGCTGGCTCCGTCAAAGGACAGTTGCAACTGAAGAAAATTATACTGAGAGGTGCCTAACCCTTAGGAACAGCTGCCTGAGGCCACACCCTTTCATTGCACCATAGAAAGTGATCGGTGCTTGCCGGTTATGTGGTTATTGTGGTTATGGGGGCTGTGGGCAAATTTTGTTCCTAGGCCGGGTGTATGCACTCAGGTCCCCACCTTAAAAACTGACTTTGTATCACAACTTGTCTTAGTGGGGAGACAAAGTAAATACTTAGTTTTTGACCGAGTTGTTTTAATTTTTAACCTGTGATGGGCTGATTGTTTCAAGGAGAGGTGTTAAAACTTCACCATATTAAAAAAAAAAAAAATTGAGAAACCTCCAGGATGAAATGCTTCACACAAAAAAACGATTCCACTGTCATTAATTTTTCTAAAAATGTTCTGATATATAAAAATTTATATATCATTTTCTCCCATATTTGAAGTAATACAACTAAATTTACATCAAGTTAGCTTTTTCCCCTTCTGGAAATAAATTAGATCATATAAATAATTATTCATTCCAAGCAAATTGATGGGTGACTGATATTTCAACTTCAGTTTACATAATATTGAGCTCATTATCTTTTACTTATCTAATCTGACATAGAAGCCCTTCCGGCTACAGCTCTGTCCTGTCTCTCCGGTGATTCTGGCCGAAAAGTAAACCACCTGGTCCTCCTCCGGTGAACTGAAGGAACCACCACTATTCGCCACATTGTGAATTTTTGATCCGAACAGCAGTATTTCGATCCCTCAGAATGATCTAGAGGTAGGATGAATTAAATGGCTGGGCTCCACACTGAAAGAAATTGCTATTTGTGCAGAGAGGCTCTTGTCATAACCGCAAGGGCACAAAGAAAGAAAAAATATAAGCAACACTTTCAGTTTCTGTACAAAGAGCCCTTTAAAGCTACTGTTTTTATATAACTACCAAAGTAATTGCATGAATACAAACTGTCTTAACGAGATTCACAGTCACAGACAGAGACAGACACAATTATGCCGAAATTCAGCTGTACTAAGGGAGATAAGTCATGGTTCTTCGTCCGCCCCCTCCGATATAGCAGTCAGCTTTTCTCAGCTTTGTTGGCGAAGATATCAGGATTCATACGGGCTTGATTTCTGTCTCTGGGTACGATTTGGACTTTTTGATGCATGCAACTAATTGGCCAGATCAGCAAGACCCACTCAGCCGTTTCCGCCACATTTTCCTTCGCGTTTTCTGATCTGCGATCTTTGATCTGCAATCTCTCTCGCTCTCTCTGCTGCTTCTCTCGTGTTCCAACGCGTTCTCCGATCCTATCCGATCTGATCTCCAATCTCATCTGCTCAACCCAAGCGTGCAGGCCGCTTATATAGAGAGAGGCAGCACTAAACAGTTTTTAGGCACTGCCCACGAATTTTAATATGCAAATCGCCTGGACCACCATGTGTTTTCCGCCAGATCTCTGAAGCTCTGCGGGAACCCAGTTTTCAAGAGGTACTAAAATCAGGCTCAGTCTCCCTGCTGGGTTTTCTGCAGACAATGTCCACTTAAGCCCGGCGAAAAGAACTTATCTCGTCTGAGGGCTCTGGCTGGATTTCGCCTGGCAGACCACCCAAAATCCAATTCACCATTTATCACAAGCTTTACCTAATGAACCCATCCATTAATTACTCTGAAATTAATTCACCTAGTAATTAATAATTCAATCCCAGAAACAACTAACTAAAAAGAAAAACTTATTTCTGGAATTACTCCGGAATCCCTTCTATGCAACTAATTAGTACCTTCTTCCCAATCCTTTAGAACTGTTGATTAATAAACCCACCTGGTGGTGGTGGGAGCTCTCTCTCTCTGTTACACTAAAAGAAAAATCTTTAAACAGATCAAACAGATCTCCACCTACTTCTGGAAAATAAATGATACCTTTGTGAAATAAATGTCAATGTCTTATTTCATCAAATTTGTTTTACTTATTGTCTAGGCACCTTTTACTGAAATACGTTTTTATCCAAACTCATTTTGCTAATGTCACTACTTTGAGGATGTATAATCTTTACTGATTGTATTCTATCTTTGAGAAGCTTAGAGATCTTCTAATAGAAGAAAGATTTGGGCATTCTTTCATTTCTTCCCTTTTTTCATGTCTTAAAGATCTTTTTTATTTTTTTCACTCCCAAATTTATTTCAATTGAACAAGAAAACTTTTTAGAAATTTATGATGTTACAACCTTTTAGAAATACATTTTTAACTTTTTTTTAGAAGCAAATGTTGCTTCCTGTCTTTTTTGAGTGGCTTTTCAAAACTCTGCAACATTGAATGTCTTTTTTCAAGTTTTTTTTTCTTTGTTTTTCAAGTGATCCTTTTTTTCATTGATTTTTGCATGTTTCTTTTTGTTTTCTGTATTTCAGTTCCTTTTACAAAATTTTTTTCCATTTATTTTTTTTTTTTTGCATATTAATCCTTTTGTTTTTCATTTTTTTTATTCATTTTTTTATTTGTCCTGCTTCATAACCCACTCTTTACTTTCTCTTCCCCTTTCCCTTCTTTTTTTCTCTTTGTTTTTCATCTTATTTTTTTTGCTTTTATTATTTTTCTATTTCTGTTTCAGTCATTCATTTTGCTCCACTTTCTCTTTTTTCTTATACCATTTTCTTTTTTTCTCTTTCATTCTCGCTTTATCTGCAATCATTTCTTTCATTATATTTTCCTAACAAAATCTTTTAAATGTTAAAGAAAGTAACATATTTGATTACTTTTTAATGGTCTTTCTCCACTTCTCAATTGGTGCAAGAAATCATCTTTTTTTTCTCCACCCTCCCATCAATTTTGAGTGTCACTTAATCAATGTTTCATTTTCCCTACAGAGAATTTTTCAAGGTCCTTGAAATGTTAACCTTCCTCCCCACCATTATCTGCTCCCTTATCCTTTCCAGTTGTAAAAAAAAGTCTTTAAACTGCTAACAACAACAACAGCAACAACAAAAAAATCTATTTGTAACTTTAAACTTTAAGTAGCAATTTGCAAATTCTTTCTTTAGAAAATGTCTTTTTGTGTTTTTTGTTCATTTTTATGTTGAGAACATCATTTATTTCTTCAAACAAGACACACTCAACTGCAAGTTGTTCATTGCTATTTGACTTATGGCAGCATTTCTCTTTTACATTTCTTCTTTTACTTGTTATTTATATTTCAGAGTATTTACTTATCAAATATGTCCTTTATTTACATTTTTAAAGGTCTATAGTTTACTTGCTTTTAATCCCCCCTTGTTAAAGTGCTGCTATTGAAATGTAATACATATTTTACTATTACTTGGATTCAGTTTTTATTCATTCTTATTTTTTTTAAATTAAGTCTTAAAAGAAACAAATGTAGAACATGAAAAAATATTCCATGTTTTCATTTAAAGCATAATATTTGGGATTTTTCCATACTTTATGTTGCAATAGATCACATGACCACGTTGTGAATTGCACTGAAGAGAAACCGGTTATTTGACTGTAAGAGCCTCTCCGTGTTTTTTGGTGGGGGGATTTTCTTCTCATTCTCTTTATGAATTTTGTTTCTCTTTGTTGGATATTTATTTTTTCCTTTCTCTCAGTGAATTTTTACAGACTAATAATAATAATAATAATAATAATAATATTAATAATATTAATAATAATAGGTTTTATTCATTTTCTTTTCTTCAGTTCACTAGTTTATTATAAAGATGTTTTTAATCATTAAATATTTTGAACAGCAAAGATTTTTTGAGAGAATGCTGAAATATTCTCAGCTAGACTTATTTTCTCAAAATTTGATCAAATGAACATGCATCAATTATTTTTTTGTTTTTTAGTGGGCTTCTTGGTTGGGACAAGAACTTTTTAGTATCACCTTGTTTAGAGACTAATTTGTTATTGCTATATAGCCTTGACTTTTGCAAAGAAATTAAACAAAATAAAAAATGACTTTTGGGACTCATCAACAGTGCACATCCACTACTGGACTGTTACGATACAAAAAAGGATGAAACAGCCATCCAGTGCTTTCTGTTGAGGATTCTTTTTCTAGACTCAATGAATTATTATGTGATATATACACACACCAGACTCTCCCATTGTTTTCAATATATGATAGTCAAGTAACTCAATTTTTAGAACCAAAAAGCCAAACTACCTGCACATATTATTTGATTATAGTGGTGAAAGCTTGTGCAGAACCAACCACACTTTTTGAAAGAGCTGTATACAAAGAACTGGTGGACAGTATGCCACAAGTTTCCTAAACAATACTCCAATACTGGATTTAACCTATGCAGCAAGGCGATCCTAGGGACTAAAATTTCTACAAGATTTTTAAAAAATTTATTGTTTTATTGGAGGGCACATTCTTAACAATGATACATGATACACAGATAACACCATTTGATCACAGACATTGAAAAAAAAACTGTAGGAACAAAAAAAAAAAAAAGCTCTAGGCAAGATTGCCATCTCATTATACTGTCCTAGAAAGCATCAGAACCCACTTGTGATACTCTATCTTCACAAGGGACAGATCAAACTGAAAATAGACTATTATTGGCATATCCATTTTTTTTTGTGTATATTACTGGCATATCATGGATATTGGCTCAGAATGAGAAATCTGAGTGTCAAGTTTAAATTCTAGTCAGATTCATTACATTCCCGTATGTGCAAATACCCTTGGGAAAGGTATGAATCTATCTTTTCTCACCCCAGCTATTGGTTAAATAGCAGGACAGACTGGATCCTATAGCCTTGGTTGGCAACCTGTCTACCACAGAAAGAAACAGCAACCTACTGTGGGAAAATCTTCTGCCTAATCAGTCATGAATCGAAAGTGACATGATTGCCCAAGTGTGTATCATGTATGGCACTTAACTTACTGACATATTTGGGGGTGGAGCTGCCTTTCTTTTTAGCCTTGACAGAGTTCAAAAGAATCTATGAAGTCTTGAAGGTGATTAATTATTTCCCATCCTACAATGCCTTTTCCCATAGATGCAATGTTGCAAACCTATTGCTACTTTATCATTGGTTCCATAAAAAATGTTCTAATGAGATACATTCCCTAGTTCTATGAGTTCAGACCTTTCCAACTAAGATCCATCAAGCCATGTACATGGGTGAACCATTCGCATTCCATTCATATTCTATTGGTAAGAAGGAAATTCCATTTAGAGAACAACTTTTTAAAAGCTTTGACTCCTGAGAGGATGCTTCTCTGACTACTACAATCTTCACTAATTCAAGTCCAAGGTCAACCATTATCTGTCCTACAGATTTTCATAATTTTGAATTCAGTAACCTTCTACATTGAGTGGTTCTTGAGCCTTGTATTGGGTGAACAAAATATTTTTTGAAAAGTAGTAAAAGAAAGTAGAAAGAAATACTAACCATCAATTGTAAGAAGACAGAATTTAAGGACAATCTAAGATGTGAGCTACAAATTGGAAATGTTAAAATCAAACAAGTACAGAAATTTAACAATCTGGTAAGTGTTATAACCAATGAAGAAAGGTGTGTTGAACTACAATGTAATATCGATCTGTCTATATGGCTGTGAATACTGGACAATTTTCTCACAGATGAAGAACAGACTTTAGACAACACATGTATGATTCAACAGAAGAATGTTGAGCGTACAGTGGATGAAATATGTGAGGAATGAGGAGGTTTTAAGAAAAATGGAAACAAAAAATTTGCGCTTGTGGAGAACCATGATTGCTCATATCCTGAAGGGATACAGCACATTGGAAGTGGGAAGGGGGGGGCATCAGTTTGTTTGTTACTGTTTAAGATGTTTATTCTGGCATTTACAATTTGTCTTTTAATCATGGAAATCAATGGGATGTGTTGCAGACATTGTACAGTTATGCACAATATGGGTCCCTTCTAATAACAGCCATAACAAGAGAATCATGGAATGAAAATATATATATATATATATATATATATATATATATAAATAAAGAGAAAGAACAGTAAGATATATAATTTGGTGTTTTTATTGATATTTTTATTTTTACAAAACAGTGCTCAATGTAAATTTACAGAGCATAAATATTATAAATTAACTGATCTAAAATATAGTTTCTTCGCTACACAGTAATAACCATAGTTAAAAGCATTAGTTCTGTTTCATCTTCAAGTGAATTCACTTGTAGGTGAAACAACTAATACTTTTAATCAATTATATAATTACATTTGAAGTTTTTAGCTTCAGTTTTTGAAACATGGTTATTACTGTGTAGCAAAGAAACCATATTTTAAATCAGTTAATTTATAAAATATATATAATTAGAGATATTTATTCAAATGTTACATACATGACTTTTCTGCATTGTTGGTCAGAAAGCAGCTTGGTACATTTTTACTGCTCCAGGGTCAGTTGTCAACAGAGAGATAGTTTCTAATTTTTCTGCCAAAGTGGAAATGAGGTAAGGCTGTCATTGGCCCATCTATTGGCTAATCAGAGGACTTGTTATATGCTGGTTACAACAATGCTGTGAAAGAAACCTCTGGATTGGCCATTTCCTTTATTTTCTTAAAAAGGAGCCGTTACAGAGGAAAATATAAGATTACTTCCATATATAAAGTTTTAGCAAAGGAAAAAGTTGAATTTTAATTATTTTTAATTTTAACTGTACAGGTAAATAACAAAAATATTTTTATTTAAATTTTCAAGTATCTTTTTTTTATGATTATAACCTCATTTGGTAAGAAAGTTTTTATGATTTTAACTTCATTTGTTAAGAAAGTTTAGCCTCCCTATCAAAATGGCTGCTCTTTATTATTGAGATCCATTAACCATTTACTTCCATCTTTCTTATGCTACCTGCAATACTTTTTGTATTTAAAGATTGGCAGTCGTTAAATGCCTCAGACAAATAATTTGTGCAAAAATTGTGCACATATTACAAACCTGTTTGTCATATTGTAAATGTAAAATATACATTTTAAAATGTCATAACAATCCCCCAAAGTATATTTAAATGCAAAATAATTATAAAAGTGTTTGATTCATAGAGCAGTGAAAAGAAAATAAGAAAATTATTTTTGATGATGGATTAAAAGTAAAAATGAAAATAAAGTCTGCATGTATGCCTATTTTTTGTAAATACTGTTCATACCAGTTAAATACAAAGGAATTATTCTGTATTTTTATTGACCACCCGTATAAATACATCCTTATAGCTATGTGTGCTTTTATATATATATATATATATATATATATAAATCGGTATCTTGCATGTTGTGCAGCTTTTGTGTATATTTATATAACTTTTGTAAATGTGTTATAGATCATTTTTTCTGTTAACAAGTGCTTGTAATGTATTAAGAAAACACCTCCTTCCCCAGTGACCTTTTTTCTAGTTTTCCTATTCTAAGAAAAAGCTTTTAAATTTCTAAAGTGATTATCTTTTAAATGGCAGCATTTCGAAATGTTATTGTCGACAATTCATGTGCTTAACATTGCCTCAACAAAATAATAAAAAATCAGAAACAAACCTGGAAAATTTCTAAATGCTTCTTTCCATTCAGGATCTATTCAGATCTTCTGAGGAAAGCACCAATTGATCAGTCTGCTAACTTTTAGGTTTCTTAAAACAAATAATGACAAAAAAAACCCAAACAAACCCTAAAATGTTTCAATTTTAAATTCTTTGTCTGTTTTAGTATCATTTTTATGATATTTTAATTTCACTTATTTTAAATTCTTTTATCTTTTTAAAGATAATAGTTTCAAGAAAAGAAAAAAGTGAAAAAAGGAATTAAATGTCCTTACAAAATAAAGTCAATGGAAAAATTTATTGCATGACTTTGAGTGCGTAAACACTGTGAGACTTGATGGAAGGCCACACTTCTTTGAACCTTGTGGATTGGCACTACAGAAGCACAAACCAAGAACTGTACCAAATAACAGAATTTATATCACTTGAGGACTTTCAACAGCAGCAACAACTAAAATGGATATCACATGTACCTCAAAGAGAAAATAATGGCATGTTCCAAATGTTGAATTACCACACTACTTCAAATAAAAGTTTAGAAGGGACCCCCTACCAGAACTAGCAAGGGCAATAACAGTTACTGGACTTTAGAAACCTATTTTCCTGAAAACTTGTTTTAAGAGAGAGATTTTATAAATTTCATCTGACAGTAGTAAAATTTGCTCAGTCAATGAATGCTGAATGTTTCCTTATAAGGAAATGGTTTACCATTGTCACATTGAGAAACATAAGGAGATAAATTTTCTAATTTTATTTTTGTAGGAAGATAGGGAACTAAAAATCTAATACCAAGATGTTTAACAAAATAACCAAACCAAATGTTTTTTGCAAAAATTTGTAGAAAATGTACTTTGACATTTTTTCTTAGTTTGGTTTATTTATTTATTTATATATATATATATATATATATATATATAAAAAACTCTGGTGACTCTTGATCATCAATGTTTGTCAGGCTCTTTACAATCTTAAACAAAATATACTATTGGTATAACTTAGATGCTAAAATGATTCCTTTACTGTAACTAAAATATATAATTTTTTAAAATCTCTAGCTAGATATGTTTTTTTTTGGGGGGGGGAGTGGAAATAGCGTGTGTATCTATCTTGATTGTGTGTATATATGTGTATGCATTAGTATGTTTATGTATATCTATATCTATGTGAATTTTATATTTTTGAGCAGTACTACTGACTGATATCATATTTCCTTAACACTACCCCAGTCACACTTCTCATCCCAGCCCTCCAGTTGACGAGTTAAGGCTTTCTTTGATTTTCACTGACTTTAGGTCGGCTAAACTGAATTTGCCCTTTTTCAATTGATACATTGTGCTAAAAAAAAACCTTATGTATGGAATAAATTATTTAAAATGGACATTTGAAAAGAACAAGTTGTAATAAAAACGTGTTCTTTGAAAAACAAGGCATAAAAGTCATTAGAAATATTTAAATGATTATTTATAAAATTAAAGCAAGAAATACATTAAATGATTCCAGCTCAGATAGGGCTCAGATCTACGTAGCCAAATGTTAATTTTATTTCATTCTTTTTTTACATACTTTCTTTCTTTGTTTTTTTTTCTTTCTTTCTTCTTTATTATGAACAATAATGACAAAATGTATTTTAGTCAATATTCTGAAGCATGGAGTTATAACAATTAATCTTGGATCTAGCTGAAGTCAAGAATGAAAGTGATGCACTATGAATGATTTTTGTTGCTTTGAAGTAGATAGTCTGAGTGTGTCACTGTTCAAGTATAAGCCCCAAAAGCCTGACCACTGGAATCACCACTGATATATAATCTATTGATATATAAAAAAAATTATATAATTCAACGTATATCAGTGTGAATGAAATTTCTACCTTCAAAGTGCTTCACATTTATCTAGAGCAATAATTATTGCATCAAAAATATTGAAAGTTCATGTTACTTATCAAATGTTTATGGCCATATCACATTGAAACATCGGTTCCTATATGATCACGAAATTTGATGGCTGAATGGTTGGGAATACCAGGTACTGTAAACTTGGATGTGTGGGTGATGTAAACGATATTGACTGAATTGTTAATCGGAGATATTATTAGTATATTAAAGTCTATTAAAATGTGTTATTGTTAAATAGCTTATCTATAATTCTTCTAATTTAGACATGCCATTCTCAACTAATCCACAAGCTAATAAGAGTAAATTAATTTGATAAATATTAAGTACTTCATATATCTTCATTCACTGAAAGATTTGGGAGTGAATGGAAATTAATTAGAAGTGATTGATACTTTCTGTTCAAGAGTCAAAATATCAATTGCATGTTAGATACATTGTATATGATGGATATTTTAACTGTTTACTTATCAGAAACCAAGAAATGTTTATCAGCAAATGAAACTACTGCACATTTAAATCTTTGTTTGCAAAGACAAGTGATGATAATTATAAAGAACCTTTTCAAAAATTAATTTAAAAAAAATTTCTGCAAAGGAAAATGGTTCATTATGTTGTGCGAGACAATTTTCTCTCCAACATCTGTCCTGCATATCTATAAATCTACCATTCAACCATGCTTAGAATATTGCTGCCACATATGGGCCTGGTGCCCCTGCTATTTTCCTTGAGGTCCTTGATAAAATCTAAAGAATCATCAATATTATTGGTCCTGATCTGGTGGCTCAGCTTCAGTCACTCTCCCACCATCATAAGGTTGCCTTTCTGTGTCTTTTCTATAAATACATTCATGGTAATTGTTCAGATGAAGTCTTTGATATGATACCTAGGCTTTTCAAATTAAGCGCAGTACTAGACTGGCATTGAGATTTCATCAATTTACAGTAGAGCTGGCTAGATTTAACTGTAAGTACTATGCTAACGGTTTCTTTTCTCACACTTCTAGCTTGTGGAACTCCCTTCTAGCTCCATGCCTTCCAGTCAACTTTAATCTGCAAAAATTTAAATGCAATGTCAATTGTTATCTACTGTCCTCTTGATTACTCTTTCCTCTTCTCGCCTATTATTAATGTTTCTATTCCTAATTCTTCAACATCCTGTAACTCCTTGTGTCTTAGTGGCTTTACTGCCCTGCATGGGGTGATACCAAATAAAAAAAAAAAAAATAAAAAAAAATAACATTCAGCTATGTGTAGAGGTCATTATCTTTTTTAAATAGTCAGGTTACTTTTGTTCTATCTCAAAGGATCTTTAACCATATCCTCATTGTAAGGTATTTGGTAGCAGTTCTTGTTGTGACATTATAATGACTACTACCTTGCTATAGATGTTATATAACAAAGCCTTTCTATCTTAGACGTGTATTTTTTTCATGAAAATAAAGTGATTTCTTTTTGTTTTTGTTCGAATACTTGTCAAAAGAACAATTCAAATATTTTTTTCTTAGAGGTTGAGATATTGATCAGCATACTTTATGAATATTGTCTATTATCATGATTTTGTACATGATTAAATTTGAGTAAAATATGTATTTAATAATTCTTGCCATGATAAAACTATTTTTCTTTTGTAGGGCACCACTTAGCACTTATGCCATTCTTGCATTCCTGTCTGTGGCCACAATTGGGCTGTCCAATTCTTCAATGGGTTACTTGAATTTTCCTACACAACAAATATTTAAATCATGTAAACTCATTCCAGTGATGATTGGTGGGATTTTAATTCAAGGTAAATTTCTTTTTGCTACACTCATAAAATTCTTATCTAAAACCTAGATTGAAAAATACTGTGTATATTAAATATAATTCAAAACTTTTAATAGAATCAGCAGGTAAATTTTGCAGGGTTAAATACTGTATGATTTTTTTTTTGTTTTTTTGTCTTTTCTATATATTTATTGGTATATAACTTGTATCCCATAAACGTTCAAGAATTTTGAGCTGAAAGTTTTTGATTTGCTGCTTCGTTTGAGATGCAGAAAACTTTATACTTGCATGAGAATGTGCTGAAAATTTCTTTGCTTCACCAAGAAGGGATTCCAAAAGAAATTGTAATATTTGGTCATTTGGTTAGATTTTGACAAGATCAGACTGAGATCTTTTCAGCAGCTCCTTATAAAGATATTTTCTAAAAAATAAAATATTCTATTGCTTAACATTATTTTAAAATAATTTAGGATAACAAAAGTATTCCAATATATTTGGTATAAAGAAAATCAGTTGCATCATGAAATTATGACATGGCTAGACATTTGGCCAATGGACATTTCACCAAAAAAGTACATGTAAAAATAGTAACAAGAAATAATTTAAGTATTTTAATTAGCAGTATTATAAGGTAGAATAGGACTAATAATTACCACTGAATTTTAAGTGATTAAATTACTAAATTTAAATTTAAGTTTTCTTATTTCAATATTTATTTATTGAAATTAGTATTTTAAAAAATATTTGAGTGTATACAGGTAAAAAGTAGCACCTAATTATTTAAATTTGTATTTAACAGTAAGATTGCTATATTTTCATAAAAAAATAAAAAAGAATAAAAAAAAAGGAAACTAGCTTTCTTGTCCACATGACTTTTCACACATTCCCTTTCCTCTTTAAAAGCTGCGTTCTCCTTCCTTTTCATTCTGAATTCTTTCCTTTGTTGATTACTGACTGCTGTGAATTAAGTTCAGTAAAGCCTTAAGAAAAGGTTATTCTATCCTTGCTTTCTTCTCTTTACTACGTAACAATTCTATTCTAGCTTTCTTCTCTGTACTACGTAACAATTTACTGAACTTAATTCCTCATGGACAAGATTATTCATCTGGACAAGTTTGATATATCTTCTGCAGACCCTCAGGCTAGCAAGCTCTGGAGACTATGGTACCGTAATTTTAATTATTACTTATCAACTATTGCTTCTTTAAACCCGGACAAACTCAAAGTCCTTTATTTAAACATTGGTGCTACTGTTGCTGATGTTATCGAGGGTTGTTCTGGATTTGAACATGCTGTTGAATTGCTGAAAAGTGTTTGACAAGTCTCCAAGTGTTATTCATGCTAGACATTTGTTGTCTACACGTCTGCAGCAGGAAAATGAGTCTGTAGACCAATACCTTCAGGCCTTGAATCAACTTGCTGCTGACTGTTGCTTCCAAGATGTTACTGCTACTACTTACATGGATGAATCTGTCCGTGATGCATTTATACGTGGTCTCCGGTCCCCCGTAATACATGCCAGACTGCTTGAAAATGATACGCTGACTCTCAAGGAGGCTACTGAATGTGCTAGAGCCTTAGAACAGGCTCACTTTCGTGCTGAATCATACGCTTCTCAGATTGGATCAGCCGCTGCTACTAGGACTAAAAATGTGTTTACTGATTCTGCCGAGGAGGCCACTTCCTCTACTATTACTAAAAATATGCTTTCTGACTTAACTGATTCGCGTACGGGGTGTGACTCTGTACAATTGTCTGCTGCCCTTGCTCATGGCAAGTGCTACAACTGTGGAGGGAAACGTCACTTTAAGGATAATTGTCGCTATTGTCCTGCCCGTGATAAGATATGTTGAAACTGTGGCAAACTCAGTCATTTTTCTAAAGTTTGCTGTTCTGCCATGCCGGCACCTTCACGTTCTACCTCAGCTATTATAATAGCCCGTGCTAAAGATGATGATAGGTCTCCTCCAGTTACTAAAACTTTAGAATTAAAAGGAAAGAGATTAACTGCCCTCATAGACACCGGTAGTTCTGATAACTTTATCAGTGCCCGTAAAATAATGAAACTGTCTACTTCTAAACGGAATTCCATAATTTCCATCACATCATCTGCCATTTCCCTCAAACTATCTGAATATTGTACTGAGGACATTATCTTCAATGGTTACGAATATAAACAAATTGACTTTACAGTAATTCCTGATTCCTGTATGGATATTATACTCGGAGTGCCCTTCTTAAAACTACACCAGAGTATCACTATTTCTTTTGGTGGATCTCAGGATATTCTAAAAATTTGCGCTTTAACCAAGATCAGTTGTGCTCCTGTCAAGTTGTTCCGAAACTTGACCCCTGATTGCAAACCTATTGCTACTAAATCCCGAAATTACCGTGCGGGGGATGCTCGGTTCATTGAAAAAGAAATTCTACAACTGCTTGAGGATGATATAATTGAAACATGTTACTCTCCGTCGTGTGCTCAAATTGTTGTAACTTTGACGCCTAATAAAAAGAAATGATTGGTAGTCGATTTCTCCCAGACTATTAATCGGTTCACCTTACTTGATGCCTACCCCCTGCCTCGAATTGAAGATCTCGTAAACCAAATAGCCCAGTATCGTATCTATAGTATAATTGACTTGTCCAAAGCGTCCTATCAGATTGAAATTTGCACCGAAGATCACCCCTATACGGCCTTTCAAGCTGGAAATTGTCTGTACCAATTTAAACGAATACCCATGGGTGTTACTAACAGGGTTTCTGCCTTTCAGTGATTTATGAATTCTTTCATTTCTGATAACAAATTATCTGGAACCTTTTCGTATATAGATGATATAACTGTTTGCGGTAAAACCCAGGAGGAGCACGACGTCAATTTGGAATGTTTCTTAAAGGCTGCCTCGACATACAACCTCGAAATAAACCGGGAAAAATCAGAGTTTTCACTTCGTTCTATTAACGTGCTTGGATATCAAATTTGTAATGGAACTATCCAACCAGATCCTGAGCATTTGAAGCCACTTTTGCAAATGCCTCCTCCTTCTGACTCAAATTCGTTAAAAAGGTGTCTTGGTATGTTTGCTTACTATGCGAAATGGATACCTAAATATTCACACATAATTCGTCCACTGGTCAAAAATAAACAATTCCCTATGCCTCCTATAGTTATAAATTCTTTCAAAAAACTTAAGAAAGACATTGCCGAGTCATCTGTAAAAGTTATTGATGATGAATTGCCATTTACTATTGAAACCGATGCCTCAGAAAAGGCTATTGGAGGCACTCTTTTACAAGCTGAGCGACCTGTAGCATTCTTTTCTTGGTCGCTAAACCCCTCTGAAATATGACTTCATATAGTCGAAAAAGAAGCATATGCCATAGTCAAATGCATTCGTAAATGGAGAGACCTCCTTGCTGGGAAACATTTTACTATTATTACTGATCAACAAGCCGTATCTTTTATGTTTAAACATGCTAATCGCGGAAAAATTAAAAATGATAAAATTATACGGTGGAAAATGGAACTTCTTCCCTTTTCATACGACGTAAAACACCGTCCTGGAAATGAAAACAGTTGCGGATACCTTATCCAGAGTATGTGGTGCTGCTGCTTCTTCCTTGAAGGAACTTAAATCGATACATGACTCCTTAATACATCCTGGGGTACAGCGCTTTTGGCATTTTGTAAAGTCTCAGAATATGCCGTATTCGCTTGATGAAGTCCGACATGTGACTTCTGAATGTATGACCTGTGCCAAAATAAAACCCCAATTCTTTGATTCTGCTAGTAATGTTCTGATCCGTTCTACTGCGCCATTTCAGCATCTTTCCATGGACTACAAAGGGCCTGTCCCGGTATCTCCGACAGGTTACCGATATATATTTACTGTTGTCAACGAATATAATCGATTTCCCTTTGCCTTTCCTTGCCGCGATTGCTCTTTGCAAACTGCTATTCAGTGCCTGACAAGTATTTTCTCCATTTTCGGGCTTCCCTCGTTCATTCACTCTGATCGAGGAACTTCGTTTATGTTGGGAGAATTTAAACAATTTCTAACACGACTTGGAATTGGATGCAGTAATATTACTGCTTATAATCCTAGAGGCAATAGCCAATGCGAACGTTACAACGGCATAATTTGGAATGCCATATTGGCCCTGGAATCGAAACAGTTACCAATTAGTGCTTGGCAGGATGTTCTACATGATGTGTTAAATGCTATCCGCTCCCTGCTATGCACCACTACGAATGCAACCCCCCACGAACGAATGTTCAATTTTGAAAGGCGGTCCTCCACTGGTACTGCATTGCCTGTTTGGCTCTGTGAGCCTGGGGAGGTATTATTAAAACAATTCGGTGGCAGAGGTAAATATGACCCTATCGTTGAGGTGGTGGAACTCCTTGAGGTCAACCCTACGCATGCCAAAATATGTCACAATGATGGCCGGGAAGATTCGGTGGTGTTGAGATGGTTGGCACGTTTTCCACGCCCGGATGGACCTCAAAATGGACCTGAAAATACTCAACCCGACGTGGACCATGCAGATTCAACCCTTTTTTCCTGATGCAGGTCCCGTTAATATTTCTTCACCTTATACAGAAAATGAATCTGCGAATAATAGCCAGAATCCTGAAAGTCAGCCTTCTCAGAGGTCTGGCTCTTCCAGTGGTGAACTACCTCCACGCCGGTCTAGCAGGATTCGTAGATCAATCCAACGACTGGATTTATAAAACTTTTTCAATTACAATCTCTTTTGCAAGTGGAGGAGAATGTTATATTTTCGTAAAAAAAAAAAGAATAAAAAAAAGGAAACTAGCTTTCTTATCCACGTGACTTTTCACACGTTCCCTTTCCTCTTTAAAAGCTGCGTTCTCCTTCCTTTTCATTCTGAATTCTTTCCTTTGTTGATTACTGACTGCTGTGAATTAGGTTCTGTAAAGCCTTAAGAAAAGGTTATTCTATCCTTGCTTTCTTCTCTTTACTACGTAACAATTCTATTCTAGCTTTCTTCTCTGTACTACGTAACAAAGATAAAAGCTAGTTCATTCTTTTAAGATAATGATTGTTAAAAGCAAAATTGAAAGATCTTTCATATCGTAAAAGATTTTTGTTTTAGTAAAGCGTGCTTTTTCTCAAAATACTCATTGTCTTATAGTAATATTTGAAATAAAATATATACACAATAGATTTTAAAAAAGCCTGTCAAAAAAAAATGAAAAATTATAAATTGATATAGTAAATAAATATAAATATATGTAGCACATTATAATAAAGAGTGTGACATACATGTAAGTACACCACTACATTTTTGGCTAAATGTCCATTCAGTTAAATCTTTGTTGGTCAAATGTCCATCGACCAAATGTCCGAGTATGAAGTTAAACTATATGAAATAAATTGTACATTATCAATCATGTCATTACCAATACAGTTTTATTATGAAACTATTGATAATTACAAAGTACCAAAGAATATCATTGTGAATTCATCTGACAGCACCTCCTCATTATAAAATTAAAGTATTGCTTGACTGTAAATGGTAACCATTTTTATTAGGTTGGTGCAAAAATAATGACGTAATAATGTCGTTTTTTGACGTTAAAAAATACGTCAAAAAACAACATTGTTAATCTGTGTGAGTGATCTCTCCTGAAAACGCTCCCTGCCAGTGAGGGATTTCCGGTTGGAAGTGGTGCGGCCGCCATGATTGTATATACTGAGTAGTTAGCGAGGAGTCGAATAAAATATTCTCTCCGTATCCGTTGTCGAAGTCTGTAATTCTCATATTTATATTTTTCTTTATGCACATTAACAGTCCTTTATTTTTCTACTAACAAACATGATTATGTTATTATTTTTGCACCAACCTAATATATTATTATTTTTAATATTTTAATTATTGAGTGGATTAGAATGAGATTATTATGGTTGTATATTTTGTTGATGACAACTGGAGAGTTTGACTAAAATATAAATGAAAAAAAAAAAGATCACTGCATGTCAAATTCTCTCTCTTTCTATATATATGACATATCGGTATGGAAAGCTGGTTTACTCTGTGTGTGTGTGTGTGTGTGTGTATAGATGCATTTGCATGTTATAATTGTTTTGTCCAAGCTAATGCCATTTACATTTAGAAGTTGTCATTCTTAACATTACATATTTATATACATAGCAACATACACTTTTATATCTTTGCTATTAGCTTGTTCTCATTTAAAAGAAAATAATTCAGAACTCTGATATCACTTTTTGTTTAAAAGATTTAAATAAATTATTGCCATTCTCATTCAAATTTAATATAACTGTTTATATATTCACTTTGACATGTGACATTCTAGATCTTTTGTTTCAGGCAACAATGGAAACTTCAGCTAGATATTTTATCAGACAATTTGGTTTTCAAATATAATAATAACTGCCTGTTGAAAATATTAGAAACTGCTTGAATCCAAAGGATTTCAATACCAGTAGTGACTGATTTATTGTGATTTGCACACTGATATTAGTCCAGGATTTAGTTAGAGGGGAAAATCCAGCTGTTACAAAGTAACTATATTTGTTTATTTGAATTCTGTAACAAAAAGAAATTCGGTGTGAATTCATCCTGTTTATATCTTTTACATAAATTGGTTAAAGTTAATAAAAATTCTAGCTGGATTAACTGCGTTAACTTTATGGCTCACTTTTTTTCTTTTACTGAAACTGAATCAAGAAATTCATCTGGCTTATATTTAGTGTAAGATAAATCGCAACCTACTACGGGAAAATATTCTGTCTAATTGGTCATGAATTGTAAGAGACTTGATCACTGAAGCGTATATCATAAATGGCACTTAAACTTAACTGACTGACTCTTTAAAAGTTAAATATTTTGAATTTAAAGATTGTTTCTTTCCCAGTTTCTACAATATAAAAATTGTATACAAAAATAATCTTAATTTTCACATAGTTTTGGGTGATTAGATAAATAAATACTGATATCGGAGTGAACAGACATGTTTTTCTTTTCATTGCTCAAAGAAAGCGATGTCCTATTGTAAAGGAAAGATTGATTGTTTTTTGTCTATATTTCTGAGATGAAGTATTATATACACTATTTACATTATTTGGACTATTGTCCTCATCTTCGTTGCCATATTTATCACAACGTTTCAGCTGTTGTACAGGTGGTTGGAATGTCAAACTGAACCCTTTATTTCGCTTGCTGGGGTTGACTGTTCTAGTGTCATGTCGACTGGATGTCACTTATCTCCTATTAATACACCTCTCCACCGCCTTAACCAGGTATTGAACTTGCAACTCTTTGGGTCCTGTCACTGGATTTAACCAACACCTTTATCCATGTTTCCTTAAGGACATCTGTGTATGAATTTCTGGGACTTATAAACTTAATGTCTTCAGCATCATTTTTTACCAGAGCTCATATTCCAATGTTTGTTGTTATTATTGGTTTTCTCTGGTACTCCTTACTGGTTCCCATATTGTATTCATTTCTATGCTTGGTCGGCTCAAGAGATTTTTGTAGCCTAGCATACATGCTAGTTCCTTAAGTTTATGAATTTTC
Organism: Acanthosepion lycidas; assembly: GCA_963932145.1. Taxonomy (NCBI): domain Eukaryota; kingdom Metazoa; phylum Mollusca; class Cephalopoda; order Sepiida; family Sepiidae; genus Acanthosepion; species Acanthosepion lycidas. The sequence goes on along the minus strand of OZ010572.1, from coordinate 87,523,652 downwards.
CAATGATGTTCTTTGTCTATGATTTCAACCTGATTCCACAGAGGTCAGTGATCTCTTTTCTCTCCATATATGGTCAGCCACGCCTGATTTTTCCAAATCCCTTTGTGTTACAGTTTTTTGGTGTTCTTGAAGCGTTACCTTAAGGGGCTGGCCTGTCTCTCCTTTATATTTTTTTCTGCAGCTGCACAGGATGGTGTACACACAGTCTTTAGTCATGTTCTCCTCTATGAGTGGGTCTTACTTGGGAGCGGTATCTGCAAAGTATCGTCCAGCTTTTGAAGGTTGTCCTGATGTTATATGGACCGCAGATCCTTTGTATTTTCTCTGATAACCCCTTCACATAAGGCAGGCAGACTGTTTTCTGAGTGTTGTTGTCCTCCTCTTGTACCTGCTTATCCCAGTTTATTGGGGCTGCTGCCATGTAGCCAGGGTAGTTGTTATGTTGTAGGGTACTGCGTATACTGACCAATTCTGTATCTAATATCTCTGGGTTGCCACTTATGACTTTTGCTTTGTGTTGCAAGCAGTGGACAATCCATTTCTTTATGCTGTATGGATGGTGGGAGTTGAAATTGAGTTACTGTCCAGTGAATGTCGGTTTATGGTATACAGATGTTCGAGATATTAGAACATCCAGGAATGGGAGTGTGTTGTTACTCTCTTTCTCCATCATGAACAGTATCAGTATTGAGTTCACATGGTTCAGTAGAACCTGGACATCTTCCTGGTGTGACCAGAGTATGAAGGCGTCATTTACGTATCTTAACCATAGAGTTGGCCTTTGAGATAAAGATTCTAATGCCATTTCCTCAAAGTATTCCAAGTATATATTTGCCATTGGTGGTGATAATGGTAAGCCCATTGCTAAGACCTTATCCTGTCGATATATGTGTGATCCCATTCCAAAATGTGTTGTTTGTGTACAGGAAGTCAACATTTCCATCAGATTATCTATTGGATTACTGGTCTGTTCTAGGGATGAGTCAGAGGCCAATCTGTCTCTGACTACTGAAAGTACCTCCTCCATGGGTACCTTGGTGAAGAAACTCACCATGTCCAAGCTCACCAAATGGTTGGATAGGATGGGAGCATCTTTGATTATTTCCATGAAGTGGGTGGACATATGAGGGTGACTTTCTGATCAATGGGTCAATTATATCTACAAAGAAGTGACTCAGAGGGTGGCACACAGAGCCTTGGCAACTAACAATCGGCCTGAGCAGAATACCATCTTTGTGAATCTTAGGGAGACCATATATGTGAGGTAGTTGGTGTAATGCTGTAACAACTGCCTATACATCTTAGATGCAAAGTGATCCTTGTTCTTGATTAGTATCTGTGACAGTTCGTATTCCATTTTCATTGTCGGATCCTTTTTTACTTTACTGTAGCTACCATTTCTATGAGGTCTTCCAGCTTTCCTATATAATCTGATTTGTCCATCACTACAGTTGCATTGCCTTTGTCAACTGGTAGTATTATGATGTTTTCATTCCTCTGCAGGGAACTGATTGCTAGCCTCTCCAGTTTTGTGATGTTTAACTTGGGCGGCTTGGATTTCTCCAAGGTCTGTCTCATCTTCTATCTCAGTTCATCCACCTGAGCTTATGAGAAGTTCAAGGCCACTTCCTTGATTCTGGCAATGATGTTCAAGTTAGGCACTCACCTGATGGTTGTGGCAAAGTTGAGACCCTTATTTAATATTTACTCCTTAGAGGCACTTACCTGATATTGACTGATGTTGATTGCTGCTTTCCCTGGTGGGTAATGAACCTTGTGCATCACCTTTTGATCTTTCAATCTATTTAATTTTTGTACTTGGCAAGCCTTAATTATATTGGATTCATATCTGAAAGATTTTATCCAGGTCATTTTGGATCCTCCTTCAGTCTTCTTCATCGGTAATTCTGTTTTGAATCCAAACACAGGTTCACCCTTGAAAAAGCAAGAAGTTCCTGTCACTCAGCAAAAACAATAATGTCTTTATGGACACCTTCCTCCTGTCTCAGTTTTGCTAAGAGAGAGAAAATTTCAGCTAGCTGGTAACTCCTGGAGAAGTCAGTACTTGTGAGTGACACTCTCCCGTGGAACCCATTATGTGACAAAAGATCAGTTGGAAGACCTTATCATACCTACATTGACCTACTTGTAGATAACTCTGGATGCCATCTGGAGGACCAGCAGACAGCGATGTCTGAAAGAAATGGTTGGAAGGAATAAGTCAAGAGAATCTGAGACTAATTCTCAACCTGATGACGATTAGATAAAGTTTATAATATTTTTAATTTTAATTTGCCTACTGTGATTTAGTCTGTGTGTGTATATATATATATATATATATATATATATATATATATATATACATACATACACACACACTTGCATGTATACATGTATAAAATAAGCATACTATATCTATATTAAACAGTACAATCTAGTCAAAATAGCCTATGGGCCAGGGTAAATGAAAAAAGTCACCAATGCCCGAAGTATGAAAACTAAAAATACATTAAATAAAAATAATGTAATATTCTACTAAAAGTTTCACACAGTAACCAATTTCCAGATGTTATTCACAGCATAATATTCCTATGTTTTTATAGGTGTACATTTTATACAAATATGTAACTATAACTGATCAATATATTGACATATGAAGTACATCATATAATTTTTACCTCCTGATCAATGGTTGGTCAATCAAGTTGCTTCTCCTGTTTACTAGGCTACTTTGGCTTAAATGTATGTTTGGGATTATTATATAGTAATTATTGAAGTCACTTATTGTGAAAGTTTAGCTGGGATTTTACGATGGTTCTTATTTTCTTATGTTCTTAGTCTTTACTAATATATATATATATATATATATATATATATATTAGGCAAATTATAATATAAAACAATACACAAATACTCAGTAGGAAATTAAGTATATTTTAGACAAGATTGTATGAGGTTTGGATGAAAAGTTTATAGGCTTACCAAGATACTCTCATGAAATGTGGCCAAATGAGGGTGTGGTCCACACACTTCTTCTATTGGTGTTTCAGTGTTTGGATCTCATTAGTGAAGAAGCTTTCATCCTGTTTGTTCAAAAGGTCATCAACAGCAGATATGACTTCATGATTACTGTGATACCAGCCAAATTTGACCATGTGGTCTTATAGGGAAAAGTTGGTGTGGTATCATATTGCCCTCTTTGCACACAAACACCAGGACCATCATAGATGATATGAACTTGGTGTGAATCATCATGGGTAACATTGAGGAGTTAGTGCAAAGCAAGCTGTTTTTCTTCCAGTTTACCTGGCTACTTTCAAGAAGATGACCTAATTCTGTGTTTTGTGGCTAGTATAAGCATGTCTTAACTTTTCATTTTCAGTATCAGATTAGAAGTTGCAATATTAATGCTTTCAACACTTAGACAAGAGAAATGAACATGTCAAAATTTGACACATGTTTAATAAAGATGATGCTAAATCATCTTTCATTTAGGCATGCTGAAGATGTGTTCTGAAATACCTGGCTCATTGAGTGTATGTGTGTGCATTCATATTTGGTTAATCAATATATATAATCATCATCCTCTTGACTAAGGGTTGGGGGTCTGAATGCAGAATCCACACTGAATCTCCTCCGCAGCAGCCATCAGCAATATATATATATATATATATATATATATATAATATATATATATATAAAAAATTTTAAAAATGATGGAGTGCATTCTTTTTCTTTAAAAGGAATATTTTTCATCCAACATTTCTTCAGAAAGATTTGTTGAAAAAAAGGTAACCCAAATATACAAAAAATTAATCATAAATGGTAAAACTGAAAAAGTGCATTGGGGTTGGCAAATAAGGAGCTACAAGTAAAATATATTTATTAGTAATAACAAAACAGAAAACATTTTGTTCTCAGGACCCACTTATGAGACACGGAGAACAAAGAAAGTTCTCTTTCTGCCTGAACAAAGTTAGTCGATGAAGCTTGATATGAACAGCTACTATATAACATAAATGTTTAGCTGACTGAGCTTTGTGCAATACCCTAAACGCTTCATCAGAATATTTCAAAGCACAACCTGAGTTGTTCACCAAATGTAGTCCAATCACTGACTCATAAACTGACTGAGTTAAGTGAATACTGTTGCTGACTCTACCTTGTCTAATATGAATAGGTACATGTTGTCCAATCTGGTTTTCCAACTGCAAGTTGGTTTGCTCCACATAGTCAGCCTCACGTTGACATTTAAATTGATGAATGACAGAACTTCTTTGCAGGTAGGGCAAACCGTCCTTAGCAAAAGAGAACACTGGAATAGACATGCAATAAACACACAACTTAGCAGCAGAAAAGCTAGAAGTCACATATGCTGACACCCTATTGGCAAGTTTCTGACTACTTCTACCCAACCATGATAGTTTTAAATAAATTGGGCAAAGACAAGGTCCAAAATCCACGGGACCCTTAAAACTCTTAATCTTATGTTCCACTGTGTGTTTAACAATATTCTCCGGGTAGCTGTTCCCCCTACAACTTAAATGGTGAACATATCATCAAAGCATTGGTGGATCAAGGTAGAGATTAAATTAACTTTATGGAACTTCAAGGCAAAAGAAAAGAATTCCTGTTGATGTACAAACTAGTAGAAATGGACCTACAATATATGTTGATATATATATATATATATATATATATATATATATATATATATATATATATATATATATATATAAAATAGACAATAGTAAAAACAACTTAGTCTTTGCCAAAGCAAAAAAAAAAAAATTGAAATTATCTTGATGATGATGAAAATCTTCCTTATGAATGGTATCTATTAATATGTATCTTTTTTTTTTGTTTGTGTTTTTTTACATTTTAACTTTTCGAGGATGCTAAGTGACATAATTTAACCTGATGAATATTTATGAGAATCTTATAAAACTTTTGAATTTTGAGTAACTAACAAAATTTCACTTTTGTTTATATTAGATAACTTGTACAAAACAAAATATTATCACTGGCCTTAATAAAGTCAGATTGATGAACCATGTTGGTAGAGACAAAGTTTTATTGTTTGTCCTCCTGTCCATTTTCTCTATTTAATCATTTTGTCTTTCTACAAATACATTCTGAGAACTTACACACACACACACACACACACACACATATTACAATGATTAGTAGCAATAAAATAAAATTACCCACTTATATATGAACCTGAATTTACTCATGGATTTTTTTTACATCTGGTCTTCATTGTGTTTCATATTGAATTAAGTTTATTTATGTAAAGATCCTATATTTTTTTCTTCTTTCTATAAAAGTTGATATTCATTGATAATTCATATTTCCATCTTATTTCAGGAAAGCGCTATGGTTTGTTGGATGTGACAGCTTGTTTATCCATGTGTTTGGGTCTGGCAATTTTCACCATTGCAGACAGTACTGTATCACCAAACTTTGATACGTATGGTTAGTATATTTAATTTAACCCCCCCCCCCACACACACACACTTTTCATCAATACTTGTTTGATGTATTTTGGAAATGTTAGTTTTTTGTTTTTTTTTCTTTCCTTTTTCCAATTGAAATTTATTTTATTCATTTCAGGAGTAGAGGCGATGTTTACTTACTTGGATAAAGAATAAGAAATTATTATCTACAATTTTCTTTTAGTATTTTATTTAGATATTCTGATATGGAGCAAACAATGTCGATAGGTATTTAGGTAAATAATGATACATACCTCTGGTACTTGGTGAATCATTATTTCTTGAAGGTGTTGGCATACTTAATATACTAATTTATTTTCTCTTTATATAACAATCAGCATATCTATACACGTTTGTCCTACTGCCTAACTCATTTTCTCAACTGATATTTATTTTCTGGTTCAGCTCTAGTCATTTTCTATTAGGTGGTCTATTCATTATACGTTTTAGATATTAGAGTATATTGAGTTCTCTAGCCTTGGATGGCAAAAGTAGTCAAAGAAAAGTACAGTTCTGAGATCAAAACCGTTGAGCATTCAAAAGGAAATCACACCAATGGTCTTTCCCAAATACAACCTAGTAGCTCAGCTTCAGTCACTTTCCCATCACTGTATGATTGCCTCCCTGTGTCTTTTCTATAAATACATTCATAATTGTTTGGATGAGCTCTTTGCTATGGTACCTAGACTTTTTGAATTTAAGCACAGTACTAGGCTGGTGTTGAGAGCTCATTAGTAATGTTTCTGTTTCTTTCAAACCCAGTAATCCCTTGTGTCTTAGTGGCATTACTGACTTGAATGGGATGAAATTGATTAAAAAAAAAAAAAAAATCTTATCATGACGCAATTTGAAAATATTGAAAAATATGTCATGAAAATATGACATGAACGTTTTTCCAAATGTCAATTACTTATAACACTGTCGTGATTACATACTCAAATTTATTACATATATATATATATATATATATATAGTTATGTACCCTCATCTAAATTTATTATAAAATCAATGTTAAGGATTATATTTTAGAAGTATTCTAAATGAAAAGCCAGTACGCTCGGAAAGTGTGGGGGGAAAAAAAAAATAATAAAGTGAAATTGACAATTAATAGTTCTGGATTAAACTTGCATGCATCTGAGCAAAAATTGTACACTTTCTCTTTCTTGATTATGTAATAACAAGATGATTTGACCAGATATAATCCAGGCATTGAAACAACCTTGAAACCTCTGAAATATGGCAGAAAAAGGAAAAGAGTCAGTGACATCTTTTCTCCCACACATATAAAAATTCATATTTGGAAGTCATGGGTCATGTGACAAAATCAAGGCATGAAAATAAGGACTGTCACAAAATCAGTCCCTCTTCAGAATCCAAACTGAAAGGAGGGTTAGCTATAATCGGCTATAAATTTGAGCATGCAGAAAATATAGAAATTTAATAAGATTTCTAAGCTGGAAAGATTCAGCAAATTTTTGATTCAAGGAATCAAACCCTGGTGTGCTAAAAAAAGCAGATACATTGAAACAAAAGAAAGATATATATTATCCTGAGAGCCATTGAAAAGACAGACTCAACGTATTTGTCACTCAACCCCTGGATGAGATGAAAAGAGAAACAGAGAAATGAAACCAAAGAAATTAATTTCACAGATAAACTTTCTGCCCATCAAGGAGAAGAGAACAGATAGAAAGAGAAAAAGAAATATAAAAAAAAGAAGAAACACAAGAGACATTAAGAGAAAAGAAGATAAAAAGTAAAAGAAAAACTTTTACAAATACCAGATAAGTTCATTGTTTCTATTGCCTGTTTTTCTCTTTGTTTATTTTACTTTTTCATCATTTGTTATTTCATGCAAGTTTGGCACAAGATTGTTTGTTAATATTTTATTTACTTTTCTGAGAGGATAAGATTCCCCTCCCTATTATTCTGTCTTATAATATTTATTTTTGATTTATTGTTTTGTTTTGCCCCATCTTTTATCTTCTCCCCATTTGTATATTTTAATAATAAAATATTTACTTGTTATCTCTATACCTTTACCTCCTGTTGTTTGTCACCTGATGTGTTTGTTCATTAATGAATTCCATGCAACTCAATTTGATCAGTCAGGAAAGGACCATTATGGAAAAAAAATTTGCATTTTCATATTATGTTACCGTGCCTCCCACTGCTACCATAACAGTAGAAGAGGGTGGCACATAACAATATATTTAGTGTATAGGGGTAGCATATCATTATTCAAACATTATATTCTCCTGAAACTAAAGCCACTATATGAAGCTTAGAAAAGTTTTTTTTTGTTTTTCATATATCAGCTATATTTTACTACACAAGATTTTCATAGAACTTTTTTTCATTCCATTAATGTTTGTAAAACCTATAATATCCATGTTCAAATGATGCTTTATCTGGCATGAATTCTTTTTACAAAATCTTTCTTGTGAGGTCCTCTTTTCTGACAGTTTGTTGCAATGGTTTTAGATTGAATTTAGAACATTGTGTGAAAATTGATTATATTTCAAAAGCTAATTTTTTATTTGTTTTAATCAGATTTATTTTGTACAGCTTTTAATAATGCTGCCAATAGTTTTTTTTTTTTTTTTTTTTTTTTTTTTTTTTTTTAAATCTATTGTATGTGTTAATTCTGATTTCTAACTCATTGTGAATCTTAACCGAAAATAAGGAAGTGCAACATTTTCAAGCTGTGTGCATGTATATGAACAATATATTACAATTATATAGACATATAATGCATTTGAGACAGCATATCAAGAATAAATAGAATTTACATAGGAAACTATGTGGGATCAGTGTTATAATTGTTAAAAATGGAAGCTTACTGAAAAAAGAAATATCCTGACTTAATCCTTGGTATTCATAGTCCATCTGAAAATAACTTCTGCCATTGGTTTTGATATATTCACTTATGTGTAAATACCCTTGGGAATGGCATGAATCCACGTCTTCTCTCCTCAGCTATGGGATCATTAGTAAAACTTGTATCACTAAAACCATTATCATCTAAAAATAAAAAGATATAATAAAATTGCATACAAAATATTTAGATTTTGGCATTAAAACCTATTGATGTTTATATGCCACTAAACAAAAAAAAAAAACAAAACAAAAAAACAACCAATCATGTAGATCTGACCGTCATTAATGAAATCCTTTCCCTAACCTTTGTTCATGAAGCCAAGCCAAATGGTCTTAAAGGAAATGGCCTTTCTTTGTTCATCTACATTTTGTGCATTGATAAAGATATATTTTGGATGGCATTTCTAGATTGTTAGATGAAAGATTAGCCATGATAATCTTTGGAATTGGGAACATATAGTGTGAATGAAGCAATGGTTTGGAAAATAGAAGATTGCATTCATGAGATTTAAAGGAATATAAATAAGACACCAGTATCATTTTTTTTCACTGCTGGGTACTGGTTCCTCATAATTGTTGTTGATATAATGGAAATGTAAGGCATTGATATAATTGTTGTTGATATAATGGAAATGTAAGGCATTGATATAATTGTTGTTGATATAATGGAAATGTAAGGCATTTCACAGAGAACACAGTTTTAGGTACTGAGACTTAAAATTATTCATTAATGTGTATTAAAATAATTTTTTCCTATTGCAAAATGAAGCCTGTTTTCATGTATATTGACACACATACATAAGGTGAGTCATTCATGTATGACAGGAGATGAACATGTGTCACTAAAAAAAATATTCTGGAATATGACAAATACCCTCAAGGGAATCTAAAAGTTATACAGCTGAAGTGTGAAAAACAAGTGACAAAGATTAAAGTAGTCAAAAGAAAACTGCATACATTGATTAAAACATCTTGTCTAATAAGATTCTGACAATGGTCATGTCAGTAGATAAAGAAGTGGTTTATATAGTTGTGTATTCCATAAATGGATTGAATTAAATCACATAAGGTTTGCATCAATTTTTTTTTCACTTATATTAATGTTTGTATGTATGTGTGTGTGTGTGTGTGTGTGTAATATAGGCAATCTTTTCCTTTTATATGTTGTTAAAGTGTTTGTTTTTTTTTTACAGTTAGTTGACCTGTCGTTTACTTCAAAATTTTTGCATGATGTCTTTATTCAAATGAACATTTTTCTTTTTGTTAATATTGGCTATGCTGATTATTGAACTAAAATATTTTGGTTTCAACAGTGTTTTATTATATTTTAGGTTACAGATGTTGACTTGTGTTTATATAGGTTTATTATAGATTTAATCAACTATGTAACTTGTCAGTATTCACCCATACACTAATAAGCCAAAATATTGACATGTAGCAAGAATGACAGCTACTGTCTTGTAACAACTATGCATGACAAGGTCATGTGAGTTGGCTCCTAAGTACTTCATTTTGATGTATTGAATGCTGCAGTTATGGGCAAGAAGAAAGATTTTAGTGCTTTTGATAAAGGCCAAATTGTTATAGCCAAAATACTAATCCCGAACATTTCTAAAATTGCATGGTTTGTGATTTTCTCTCATTCATTTGTGGTGAGTACCAATAAGCACTTGTCCAAGGGGAGTAAAATTACCAATTGTTGAGAAAGCATAGGATGGCCAAGTTTTATCAGTGGAAAAATGAATGGTGGCTTTACTATCAACCAAGCATGAACCAAGATAATGGCAAAAATTGTTGATAGCTTTAATCAAGGAGTAGGAAGGAATATGTCATAATATACACTCCAATAATCCTATTCATGTAAGTATTTACTAACAAATATACATTGCCAGAAACCTCTTCAATAGACACATGAGCATCAATACTGGACTTTGTATCAGTTGAAAACATTTATTTAGTCTGATAAGTTTTGCTTCTTCCTGAATAAGTTGGATGGAAAATTGTGTGTGTATTATTATCCTGGGGAAGTGATGACACAAGATATAGTGTAGAGAAACAAGAAGCTGGTGGGGACAATATGATGATTTGAGCAACATTTTCCTGAGAAACACTTGATCATTTCTTTCTTTTTAAGTTACATTGTCATATACCACAACATCATTGAACACCCGGTGTATCTCTTCATGGTAGCAGTGATATCTTTAAGCAAAACAATATGCAACACGCAAACTACATGATTTGTATGGAAAAGGCTTCAAGAACATGAAGAACATTTAACACTGTTGGCACCAAAACATCCCAGATCTTCATCAAACTGAGTAATTATGAGACCAAAAAGTTTCCTTTTCAGAATTCCCACCATGTAACTTGTAACAGTTAATATCCTGTCACCAGATCCCAGAGAAAACCTTTAGAGGGTCTCGTAGAGTTTATTCCTGATCAAATAAAAGCTCTTTTGTATGTATGTGGAGGTCCAATATTAATCAGGTTTCATAATATTTTGGCTTGTCATTGTATATTATTAAGTAGTTAGGAACTTGCCATTGAATGATGGTTAGTATTGTAGGCAATTTGTGTTTTGTGCCAATCTAAAATTAGTAAATAATTCTATTATTTGCTAGTTGGGTAGCACTATTTTATGTCTGTCAAGTTTTATAATTTGATATATTTTTCTTATAATGACCAAATAAAAGAAATTGTTGACAAGTTATAGTGAAGAAAACGGCGACTTTCCTTGTCAAACCAAGCAACAGTGCGTTACGTGTATCTTATGATGGAAAGTGTGGCGAAAAAGAAAATTACTTACCAAAAAAGAGGGCACATATTCCGCATGACCTGCTGCTGAAGACAAAATATTTAAATTAAAAAACAAGCTCATCGCAGGATTTGCTATACAAAATATTTTGATAAGCAAAAATTGGGCGTCCTCTCCCAGCTGTTGACAAATTAAAAAAAATGCTTGGTTGATAAAAGCAGTTGGTCTTCTCGAATCGGGGGTTGGTTTATTTTGGCTATCACGTTCATCAGAGAGTGACTGGTTGCGTGCATTGTGATTTGTGAGATAGTACCTGTGAATTGAGTTTTCAGCATGCCCATAATGTTTGAGTCTGAACTTTATTTGAGTGATTTATTCTCTGCGTTATGGAAGTAATCTGCGACAAATATTTCCTTTGTAATCCCAGATCGCTTACAAGCTATTTCGGCGCTATGACAGACAAGACATTTGATGTCGAGTTGATACCCAAGTTTGATGGTTCAGTGACCGGACAAGCAGTTACTGACTGGATTGAGAAGGCAGAACTTGTTTGCAACCTGTGTGGAATTAAAAAGGTTGAACGTGTTCTTTCTCTGAGGTTGACAGGCAGAGCATTTGCTGTTTACCAACAGTTAAACTCAGAGCAAAAATCAAATGTCGAGCAGATAAAACGAACCCTACAGGTTGCCTTTTCACCGGATCGTTTCTTGGCTTATGAGCAGTTTGCAGAATGCCGACTGCGCCCGGACGAATCTGTCAACGTGTTTTGAGCCAACTTGAAGAAGCTCGCAGGTCTATTTGGTAGGATATCTGAGCCAAGACTAGCATGTGGGTTCATAGCAGGGTTACCAGTGCACGTCAAGCACGTCATATTTTAAAATTTCTAGAGATGTGTTAAAGTAAAAAAGCTCTTGGTTCCAAATTGTATAGATTCATCAATAGAAACAGGATTAAGATATACAACTAAATGTCTTTCTTAATCTTGAATTGTTGTGCTTTATTCTAATAGTTTAAAAACTATTTTTTTTTTCTCACTGTCATTATCCCGACCCAAAATCTGTTTCTATGTAATCCATATTGCTGCTCATTTGCTATTTTATGCTAAATTAATTTTTATATAAATATATATTATTAAAATATATATAATTTTTATGACAATTGATTCACCATAAAGTAATTTCAACTTCAGTTTTGCCAGTAAAACTGCTTTTTTTTCTATTAAGAAAATAATACTTAGCACAACATAATCCATATAAATAAAAAAAAAACTGTTCTTGTATAGTGTTACAAGAAATAATTTTCTCAGATGTGCTCAATTGTCAAGATTGGTGGATATAATTGCATAGTAAAGATTTTTATAGGCCATCATGTCTGAACTTTCCCTATTATTTTCCTATATTGGTTCATTTAGGAGAAGATCATTTCAAACTGGAACCAAGAACTATTTTACTTTAACACGTCTCTAGAAATTTTAAGATCTGTTTTATCAAATAAATTGTTCCGCATGATGTTTACCAATTTATTTAAACAAAACAAATTGAAAAAATTAATAAATCAAAATTATTTATTTAAAATATTCTCCTTTGACAGCAAATCATCAGTCAAGTGATAAACTTATATCCAACATTGTTGAGATATTAAACTATTGTAGATTTATTGTTGCTAGTCCATTTTTTTTAAGCTTTTTCAATGATAAAAAAAAAAGAAACCTGCTTAGAGTGGTTTCCTTGTGTTAACAATGGTTAATAGAAAGATGTGATATTTGAGCATCTGACCCGTGTTAGATATTTTAGTGACTCTTTTCAAAGTTGTAAACAAAAGTGATAAATTTGTTGAAGATGTATTTAGTTATTTTTTTAAATTTGAGAAATTCTAGAAAGTTGACCAAATGCTTGAAATATAATATGTAGGCAAGAACTAAGGTAAGGTAATATTATGTCTTCATTTTTGAATGATTCAATTTTTTTTTTTTTTTTTTTTTTTTTCATGACAAGGGTGAACATTGAGCAAATCGATGATTTGTCTATTCATTTTTGAATCCATATCCTCCTGGGATCAGTTTATACTTTTTTCTTCCATATTTCTAAACTATAATTAAAACTATAATTGTGGAAAGTAAAAATTTCTCTGAAATATGTTTGAAAATCAAGCAAATATTTACTCTAAATAAAATGGTCACAATATATGGGGAGAAAGGTATCAGTTTACACTGATGTCAGCAGGATATGAGTACTATTTAGTTTTGAATTCACTATTTCAGGTTGATTTAAATATCTGTGGGTATTAATTGTTTAGCTCTTTTAAAAAAATTATGATTTATTAAACTATTTGAGTGACAGTAAATGTTAATCATTACCTTTCAAAGATGATAGCTTAAGTTTAGTTGGTTAAAATCAAAGATATTTTCCATTTTGGTTTATTGACTTTATTCTTCACAAAATAAAGTATAATTATATTTTATTTAAATATATCCAACATTATTTGCAATGACTTGTTGTCACTCATTGGTATCTCTTTGATACCTTTTCAGTAAAATTCCTCAGCTTTTGATGTAAAAAAGTTTTTGATGAACTCTTGAATCTAATTTTCATTAGAAAAAGTATTTTCCATATCAAAGTGATCAAAAACACTAATAATCAATTGGTGCAAGGTCAGGTGAATATGGCAGGTAGGATGGAACAGATCAACAGAATTCCTAATTTTTTTTTTTTTTTCTGTGTTATGCTTGCTGTATGAGGCTTTGCATTGTCATGGAGGGGAACAATATTTTCCCTTTAATCCACTGTGTTTGCTGCCATTAGTGTGAAAGCTAAGGTATGTTAGTGTATTCTAAATTTCTTATTAACTACCATTATGATTAATAGTTAGGATAATACATTCATCATTATCAACTGATTCCCGAAAATGGAAATTACTTATGACTCAACCTAATAGTTGATATTTTCACTTCCTAAAAATTTCAAGTTATCATGCAAAATCCATTTCTCATTTTTATTGTAAGCAATGTCATAATCCCCAAAATTTGATTTAATTAAACATGGTTATTTCAAGCCTATTGAATCCACATGGAATCCATTTGTGGATCTTTACCTTACCAAGATTTGAAATGGTTTCAACTAATACATTGAAGTTTAGTGTAAATTTCTAGCTGATGTTGTGGGGTTATTTTCCACAGGCTTTTATCGTTAATATTAATTTGATCATTATAGCTGATTTCCTCTCCTGGTTTTCTAAACTGAGATTTGTACTTTGGTAATTCTTGATTCATATTGTTTGTTCACTAATATCATTATTCATAAAATTTAAAATTCATATTCTTTGCAGCTTCATCTTCCCCAAGTATAAAATCTTGAAAGGCTTTCCATATTTGTGCGGGTAATAAAATAACATTTTAACTGACTGAATAATCAAATAAAATATTATTTAATTAAAAATATTATATAATTTAAAAAAAAATATCAAGCTTAGCAATTTCATATTGAATACTAACATGTACTGCCTATATTTTTTCAAGAAGTAATTGTAAGATATCAAAAATATATAGGTTCTTTTGAATAAGAAAATGCAAATTAAAGTAACATTTGATATTTTAATAAATGCTTCTCTTATTTTACAGGAATATTTGTGATTATGTTAGCACTGTGTGCAGATGCTGTGATTGGAAATGTTCAAGAGAAAGTTATGAAACAGTTTAATTGTAGTAATATTGAAATGGTGAGTATAAAGCTATTCTTTCACAAAAACTGTTTTATTTTGTTCAGTTTTATGGGAATTTTGGTAAACTCCTTGATTTGTAGGTATTTGTTTTTAAAAACTATTTTTCACTCGATACAAAGCTCGTCCTGGGCATGACGTTAAACTGCATCCAGCAGCAAGGCCTCTGATCAGTGAGCCAACCACTTTTCCAGCTTCTTTAGCAATGGTTTGTAATTATGAATTCCACTTTAGATTTAGAGTAAACATTAGACCAAAGCATGGAGCTTCATTTCAGTAATATTAAAGAATAGGTTGATGTTGCCTTGTAAAATGCCAGTAGTAAGCGTTAGTTATTATCTAAGCAGAAGGTAATTTGTGTTATGTGGTTGGTAACAATAGTGCATAGTTTTGTAATGAGCTCTTTTTATATATTTCTATAAGAGAAATAAGTATTTAATAAAATTTTCTTTCTTTTCTAGGTTTTATATTCTTGTTCTATTGGGTTTGTGTATATATTTGTTGGCTTATTGTTGACTGGTAACCTCCTCCCTGCAATCAAATTTTGTTCTAAGGTAAGAAGGAAATGTTTCTAATTTTTCCTTTGCTTATTTCCTTTTTTATTTTAACAACACCTGAGGCAGGAATCTCATTTTATTGACCTCATGATTTGCATGTGTGAAATCACAAATATCTCTAGGGACTTCCTTGTAACCACTAACTTAAAAAAACAAATGAAATTCTGGTTATGAGGAGTTGTTGTTATGTAGAGAACGAAAACTTAACGAGACAAGATTAAATAACGTGTGTGATGGGGACAGGAATGCAACCTTAACTTTCTTTCTTGGATTCTTGAAAGTCTTCAACAATCTGTAAAGTGGGGTTTGCAACTTTTCAGTTGTCTGAAGTTGTGCCCTTAAAATGTGTCCTAGCCAACATTTTCTAGGTAGGTTAAATACCAGCAAGATGGCTAAACCACCATCTACCAGTCACTGGTAATTGTAATCCAAAATAAAGGGGGGAAAATAGTGGTTTGAATACTACCATGTCAAAGGGTCTTGGAGGAAGTCACATCTAAATAGAGTATCCAAAACAGGGAAAAAACAATAGCAGCTCACATTTTACTATATCAACAAGTCTTGGACAAAGTGAAGTTTTGAATGATCTTAAGTCAAGCTTATATTATGACAAGTCAAAGAAAAGAAAGGTAGCAATACTCTTACTGACTTGGATTAAATTTTGCTAGAGCACATAATGAGGAAGTGGGCCTTGATACAAGACTGATACAAGACTGACTAAGGGAAAGAGAGATGAAGGAAAGCAGTTTATAACTTATATCAATAAATGATAGAACAGTAGGTACCTCCATTTGGTCGCATAAAAAACAGCATAGCAGTTATGTTTTGTCATTAACATCTTCACAAATCATCTCTTCAAAATATCAAAAAAGTTTTACTTTTCTTAATTGCTATTTCACTAAATATTTTTATTTTATGTATTTATTTAAGTTTGGGTTATACTTCAGTTAATTATTTTTTTTGTTTAAGGTAGTAAACTGAAGAACCTAGTGACGAAATGCAAATTTCATAAAGTTTCTTAAAAACCTAACTAAAAGTCAATATTAAATAATTGCTGAAAATATGTTAATTTGTAAAAATTACTAAGTAGTTAAAAACTAAAAAAAAATGCGTTCACTTAGATTTTGCAAGTCTTTGTCATTTCTGCTCATTCATAAAAGCTGTCATCACCTTGAGAGCGTCTTGATAAATCAATAAAGATCAAAGAAAGAGGTGACCATTGTTAAGAAATGCTTGCATATTGGTTTTTATGCTACAAGTAATATTTATTTCAAATCAGATTAGTTTAACTTTAAATTTTGTAATTTTACTCAAATAACATGTCACAAATCTATAATTTAATTTTGAAAGATGATAAATTTGTTTGCTTACAAATTTCTTCAAATTAAAAAAATTGAGCAATTATTTAACATCCCAATCTATATAATTTCTATCTGAAATACACCAGAATATTTTACTTACTGGAAATAATAAATTTGATCATTTTGCTTTCAATGAAAACTAAAATGAAATCTTCAAGAATGCTTTTTAAAATTAAATTTTAAAACTTAGGTATTAAAAATTCAGTGGAGGTGCCTATAGAGCAGGGTTTGGGAGAAATAACAAAAAGACAAAACTTATTAAGAGATAGGAAGATATGGAGGGCCATAAAGGGAAATGGCACATAAAAGAACTTGGTTAACTTTAGTCAGACTAGTTTCATCAATAATGAAAACTGCATATGCAAATGAGGTCTGTGCACTTTGATGCAGTATAATGGATAGCAAGCTTGCCTTGCTTGATCAATTATGACTGAATTAGTGTGCCCCATACTTTCAGCCTTGTGCCACATCTAAGCTATGCTTACAAAATCACCATACGCAAATGAGGTCAGTTTATAAATGAGAAAAACCAAGTGAAATGACCAACGTGTCAGTATTTTGTTCCAAACCAAATTGACTGACCCTGCCTCATATTTAAAATAATTCTTACACATGCATTGGTTCACTAAAGTATGATCAATGCTTAACTGTTTCCACATTACAAAAGGTTTTTCAAATAATGTTTCAAAAACATTGCAAGCATTTCACTACTCTGCTGCTATTTCCATGGAAAATGTTAAAACGAGCTACATTCCTTAGTTTCCCCAACTCTAACCCTCGCAGCTAAAACCCACCATACTGAGTATATTGAGGTGGAACCACGCTCATTCCCTTTGTATTTCTTCAGTAAGGAGTAAGTTCTGCTTGAATAGCTTCTTCCTAAGAACTGATGCTTTTTGGAACAGAATCCCAAGAAGATGCTTTCCTAACCACTACAATCTTAAAATCCAGAGTTAACTGTTATCTTCCCCACATATCCAACTAAACTTATTGCTCATACCTTGAGTGTATCTTATGCCTTGTATAAAGTAAACATTAGTTAAAAAAAAAGTTAGATATTTTGTGGACATTTTAAATATGTAGTAATAATTTGTTAGAAGGCATATAAATGTATGTTATATGTAATAAACACATGTGTAATAGTGTGATACATATATACTAATAATTATACTGAACAAATGCCAAATGTAAAATATTAAGCACCTCAAGAGTATCAAGTAGAATTCATAAGTATTTTATTTTTTTCAAAATGCTGTTTAAAAAGTTACAGCACAAAAGAATCAGCAAGCAAAGATTAATTCAATTTGATGAAATTAAAATGTATGATTGCCTCTATTACTAATTGTATTGAGAACAGGAGAAACTATTGAAATCTTCATTTAAGTGTATTTAAATAATATTTTTTACTCTTTTTTATACTTTTTTAAAATTTTAATGTATAAAAATGATATGCAATTGATTTTGTCTGTTATAGTTAGATATAACAACTCTTTTAAGTAAATACTTTTTACATTAATAACTATTATCATAGGGATTTATTTCTAGAAAGATTAGTCCTGGATATGACGATAAACTACATCCTCTGATCAGGAGATTGGACATTTTGAGGGGCATGGAACCACCTCTTAATTGTTGTTCTTCCCAGGTCCAACTTGACTTGGGGGGTGGTAGCACCTGCTAGAGTCCCAGCTTTGGACAAATAGTGAACACCCAAACAAAAACACATTTTTAATATTAAAAATACCAGCAATACATTTTCATATAAAAAAATTACCAACAATAAATTTCATCTGTAATTGAAGGCATATAAATGTATTCAAAATATTTAGATTTTGACATTAAATAACCTGTAGAGGTTGATATGCTGCTAAACAAAATCAACTAACATGAAAGAACTCTTTCCTGGCATCATATAATTCATATAATATCCTACAATTTCTTCAATCAAACTGTATACCAAAATATAACATAAACATGACGTCCTCTCATAATTATGTTGATGCAAACCTATATACGTACAAAAGCTGTATCATCTATTATATATTCAATTGTGAATGCAGAATAACATATATTTTTATTACTTCAAAGCTCCTAAGAAAATTAAATTTCAGCATTAAATAACCTATAAGATGTTGATATGCTGTTAAACAAACAAACAAGCAAACCTTTTGGAAAGATTTTTTAAATATTTTTTGCTGGTTTCTTTCTACATTGTTTTAATATCTAACCATTTAAAATGCATTTGAGACATAATTTTGTCTAGTATTTGTTTTTTATTTATGTTATGAACAAATTTCTTTTATTTTATTTTTTACATGATCGGCAAATCATCTGATTTGCTTTTGAGCTGTTGGTTTACATTCTGAGATGAAATATCTCTTTGTATATTCCTTAGTTGATATGATAAGCCATTATGGATATTTGTTTTAACCAGTAAAGAGAATCAATTTGTATATGTGTTTTTGTGCAGCATCCTACTCACACCTATGGCTATGCATTCATCTTTTCCATCACTGGTTACTTAGGACTTGTTAGTGTATTGACCCTTGTCAAATCTTTTGGTGCCCTTATTGCAGTCACAGGTAAGTGATTTTTAATATCATATTAAAACAAACAGCAATCACATTCACTGTTGTATAAAAATTGAAGATTTCATTGCTTAATAATTATGAACAATAAATAAGTTTTTTCTGTGTTCATTTTAGTATTTTTTCTTTGTTTGTACCTCAGATCATACTTAAAGTTATATTTACATATTGCTAAATGGAAATGGGATAAGTGTAAGCAGTACATGATCTTTGAGAGCGTTTTTGTATGTGTATTTGTCTCAGTGAGGGGAAACAAATCATTATTTACCACTTCAAGTCAAGAAGGCCGCTATGTTTCTTACCAGATAGAAACTGTGGTTGTGTTTGCTTCTTTTTTATGGAAGAGTGCACATTGGTGGTGAACTGGAAGTTATCTGGGATTGACTATAAGTTGCCAAGAGGAGTCACAGCGTGTAGTCAGAAGGATGGAAAAAATCATAAGTTGATACCCAATCAGTATCAGCTGGGTCACCGTGGAGAGGAGGTATGATGTTGAAAGACCTGAAACCCCAAATGAACCTTGGCTAGAAACATCATTGATGATGTGTACCAAAGTCTCCAATAGATGTATTTTAGAAAATGGAACTCTGAAGAATTCTAGGAAAAGACTAGATGATGGCCAGAGAACAGTTTTGGTGAAAACTGGAGAGACAGTTGACAGCTCAGAAAGACGTCATTTTGGGCAAGCTTGATTAGAACCCCTACTTGCATCTTCCACTAGGAAGAAACCATTGTTAGCTATGAGTTTTACAGCAAATACATATCTCCAGGGGATCCTGAGATGCGGGAAGAATGAGATCACCATCAGGATGGATAAAAAGCTTTTGACCAAGGATTACACCTGGATTATGAAAGTGAAATGCTTCTGAGAGAGGGCCCAGAAAGTGGAATAAATAGCCCACTGCACACCAGAAGGAATAATGGCAACAATTTGACCAGGATGTGAGTGATATTTTAAGAACGATATTGAAAGGAGACACAGATAGTAGATTATATACAATGATGGCTATCATCATTAGTTACGCATCAGAGAGATTAGGTTATGTTCAAAAGGAACACGAGAAAGAACTCCTAAATGGCTGCCAGGAAAAGAAAATTCACCAGTTGAGACAAGAGCTAAAATCTTTAAAGAGACAATACAAACAAGCAAATGAGATGGAAAACCATCTCTTTTGGAATGCTGAGATATATTTGAGGAAAAATCGTAGAACTTTTTGTAGAGCAGAAAGTCACAGAAAGCAAGCAAAAGAGAGGGCTAGGAAAAGATCTGCCTTTATTTCAAACCCTTTTGGTTTTACGAAGAGATTCCTTGGAGACAAGAGAAATGGTAATCTTGAGTGTACAGTGGAAGAAATAAATTATTTTCCATGAGAAACACTCAGTGGCTAAGAGAGGAAATAATCTAGGAGAAAACAATGTGATAGTACACCCTGAAGTGCCAGAAAACAGGTTTTGACTTGAGGGCACCGACCTTGAAAGGATTAATAACAAGTCATATTGGCAGCTAGATCAGCTTTGGCCCCAGGACCTAGTGGTGTTCCTTATAGTGTCTATAAGAGATGTCGAAATATTCAATTACATCTCTGGAAGATATTAAAAGCAATTTGGAGAAGAGGTAAAGTTGAAAAACAGTGGAGGTTCGCAGTATGGCAGAGTATGGATTCCTAAAGAAGAAAACTCAAAAGGAATTGAACAGTTTAGAATGATTTCTGGACACTGAGAACAAAATCTTTTCTGCATCTTGTCCCAATGACTTTAGCATTATCTCGGTGCCAACAATTATATAGACACTTCAGTACAGAAGGGAGGGATTGCTGTTATCCCAGGTTGTCTGGAGCATATTGGCATGATAACGCAGCTCCTAAGAGAAGCAAAAGGAAAGGTTATCTAGTTGTACTGTGGCTGGACCTTGCTAATGCATCTGAATCTGTTCCCATTTGTGTAAGGAATCTCAAACAGAATTATTATAATGATTTTAACATAAAAAACAACCACTGATTTGATATCTTTCGATTGGCATCAACTAGAAAGGGGAATTATAACTGGATGTACAGTCTCAGTGATATTATTTACCTTAACTGTGAACATAGTAAAATTAGCAGAAGTTGAGTGTCAAGGTTCAGTAATGAGAAATGGAGTATGACAACCTGGAATTTGTGCATATATTGATGACCTGACAGTTACCACATCCACCGTCTCTTGATGTCGGTGGATATTGCAAGGTTTAAAAAAGATAATGACTTGAGCACAAATGAAGTTTAAACCAACAAAATTTAGGTCATTAGTACTGAAGAGAGGAATTGTGATAGGAAAGTTCCATTTCAAAATTGCAGAAACTATTATCCTGTCATTAAAAGAAAAACCAGTTAAGTGTCTGGGGAAAAAATGCTAACTTAAGAGCTACTGATGCTACCCAGAAATGTTTTTCAGACCTCGAAGCAATGTTGAACAAAGTGGACAAGTCAAGGCTGCCAGTCCATTTTAAGTCATGGATATACCAACATATACCATTCTGAAATTGGAGAAAAAAGTGAGCGGATATTTGAGAAGTTAAAGGAGTTTCTAACGCATTGCAACTTCTCTTCAGAGGATTAGCTGAAGAGTTTAATGTGGTGAAGACCAGGGTGGCAATCCTATATAGGGATTCAAAAGATCCTAGAGTTGCAGAAGCAGGTATTGAGGTTTGAAATGGGAGAAAGTGGAAGGCATTGCCTGAGCTCAGTACAGCAGAGTAAAGATTGAGACAGAAAGTGCTAGTAGAAATAGCAGTAGGCTGATCAGGCCTAGGTTACTGTTCCAATCCATGAGGGAGGGAAAAAAGAAAAGATCAGAAACACTCTTCCCTATGTAGTGAATGTGGAGGAAATTAGATCCAGTAAAATGGTGGCCTTAGGTCAACAAGGAGCCTGGATGAAATGCGGAAACCTGGAAAAAAATGAGTATGTTTCTTAGCAGATAGAAAATGTGGTTGCATTTGCTTCCTTTTTATGGAAGAGCGTACATTCTGGTGAACTGGTAGTTATCTGGGGATTGGACTATGAATTGCCAAGAGGAGTCACAGCGTGTAGTCAGAAGGATGGAAAAAATCGTAGCTAATGGAAGGTACATAAGTTGATACCCGATCAGTATCAGCTGGGTCACTGTGGAGAGTGGGTATGATGTTGAAAGACCTGAAACCCCAAAAGAAACTCGGCTAGAAACCCCACTGATGATGTGTACCAAAGCATCCAATAGATGTATTTTACGAAATGTTAAGTAACATTGCATAAATAAAATTAATACAGTCCGACCTCTTTGATCTGGCACCCTTGGGGCAAGGTCACTGCTAGACCACAGAAATCACCCCAAAAAAACATATATATTATGTTATCAAAGGTAGAACAAAGCTTAAAACAGGAAATGAACTTATCATTAATGCCTCCAAACAGAGTTTTTATTGTTTCATCCAACAGAAAGGCTAAAATAAAAAGCCTAAAAGAAAAAATAATATATACTTACTCAACTGGCCTATAAGGCAAGTTTAGCTCAACCAGGAAATAGTGTCTGCTTCCAGACAAGATTTTTATTGTTTCATACAATATAAAACTGCAATCCTAAAAATAAAACAGCACTGTAAAGTATCTGTAGCTCAGATTATGTTCAGGTCACTGGGTTTTCATGGTTTGCAAGTAAGCCTACATGAACGTCAGGAGTAGATGAGATGCAGGGAAGTGAATTTTCTACACTGGAATGAGCATTAGCAGTGTTCCCTCTATCAATGACCTTCTTAAACCACTGTTGTAGTGTAGCTTGTTCTTGTTACTTGGGCTTCTCTCTTCATTTTGTTTGTATCAAATAAACAGACACACATTTCTTGTTCAGTTATAAAATCCTTTTGTTCCAGTCCTGCAATTAAATCTCTTCTAATTTGGACAACAAATATATATTTCTGTAGAAATTCTTTCTTCCACGGTTTCATTTTCCCCTTCACTTTCTTCATCCTCTTCATCTTATTTTACCATCTTCATTATTTCTTGATTTGGTTGAGGTTTATTAATAGGCTCATCATTATCAATTATTATTATTCCTCTGTTCTCCTCTGTAACCTCAAGGCACTTTGAGTTTGACATTAGTATACTTGGCCAATTCCCTGACCAAGGTCTTTTTGACTTGAAACTATAAATCTACCAATCATGTTCATTATCTTCATCTTCCTTAAACATTAATTGTGTCAGCCATCTTGCTGTTTTGTTTTTTCCATTTCAACCCTAGCAAAGCAGTAATGCCACTAGGATGCAGGGGGGTGCAGAAAGTGAATGAGAAGACTTTAGTGAGGAGAAGTGGAGAAAAGGACAATAAAGGAACAGGATTCAGGAGGAGAGAAGATGGTGACAGATTGTAGGTGGCAGGGAAGCAAGGAATCAAAAGGGAGTTCTACAGGCAAAAAGTGCAAGAAAAGAAACTATTAGAATAAAACTGATATTTGCATCTAGCTAGTTCATCAATAAAACATTAACATCTAGTTGCAAATCTAGTAGCATGCTTTAATTCATGCAGTTGAGGCACCAAATGTACTTTTCTTGATTTTATCCCAAGCAGAAGCTAGTGACGGTATCATATCCTTTAAGTTGAATTCTTCAGGAGGCTTCTCATTATTTAGTGCAACAATGAAATGGTGCACAATATTTAGATTTCAATGTCTATGGTATGCCTTGGTGACAGGGCAGAAACACAGAGGTGCAGTTATATATTGTCTTTAAACAAAAGTTCAGCTTTGGGGTGTGCCAAACAATTATCTAAGATCAAAAATATTTTACATTTTTGGTCAAGGCCATCAGATTTACAGGGTGCTCTGGTTTCTCACACACAAAGCTTTTCAAACCATTCTAGAAAAAGTTTGGTTGTTATCCACCTTTTCTTATTTCAACAGTAAATAAGTGGAAGAATTTCAACTTTTTAAAGGTCCTTGGTTTAACACTCTTACCAATAACCATCAACTTGGTTTTGTGTGTTTCGGCAGCATTGGGACTCTTTGGAGTCCTTACCTCTAACTGGAGCCTCCTCAATATCTCGTTTTTTTCATGGCATATGACACCAAAACGGAAGTTTTATCTGTGTTGTACATTTGTTCAGGGACTAATTTTTCTGTTGCCATTAACTTTGCAGATTCATCCATAAACTTTGCTGCAGTTTGCATGTCAGCACTATGCTTTTTACCACTTACACTGTGAAATGAAATATCATGTCTCCACTTAAACTTGTGCAACCATCCTTACAAATCACTGTCATATTTCCTTTTTTAAAAACTCTGGTCTGCTCCATATGCATCTTACTTGAAATGCTTACACCTTTGCTATGTTGGAGCTTAAATCATTTTATAAGCACACTAATTTTGAACTCCTGACATGTTTCAATGTTTTCCAAAACTTCAAAATTTTCTGGATTTCATTTTCAGAAAAAAAACCTTAAAAATCTGCATCTTTTGTTTCTTGAGGTCCTGCAATTTAGATGATCCTATGCCATAGTATTCACATAAAGTCTTTACAGTTGCTCCTTTCTCTTATTTCTTTGGTAACTCCACTTTTTCAAGCATAAATAAAGATTTATGCTTATGCTTCTTACTTCTGGCAGCATCATATGCACATCCTGCTCTTTTAGTTAAGGGCATCCTGAATGACTAAATCAGCATCTATATATAAGAAATGAGCTAGAACGCATCACCAAAACACTCTGCAGCTCTCGACTACTGCAGAAAGTTGTAAGCAATGTGTGGCACTGCCCTTGTAGTCACTCAATGAATTAATGGTGGCTGATTCAAGAAGTGTATGACCATGGGAGTTGACAGACCATGGAGTAATGGATTAAAGAGGTTCAATTGTATTGCAGTAAATAACAGTCCACATTTTAAATGTCCTCAATCTTGTATCAAAAATTAAAATGAAATTTAAATAATGAAATTGTCTAATAAACATTTGCTTAATCATTAGAATTTGAGTATTAACAATAACTTAAAATGTAAAAACTGTAAAACTATTTAAAATGTGAAAATGCAGTTTGGGATTTGTAAAATTTTGATTATCACTTTATTGTTAGAAATTTTGTGCTAAATATTCCAAATTGTGACCAATTATTATTCATTTTGCTTTCAGTGACAACATGTAGGAAAGCAATAACCATAATCCTCTCTTTCATATTTTTTACAAAGCCATTTACTATTCAGTGAGTAACTCTTTTTTACTTTTATGACGTTTAAATTCTCTTCTTAACGAACAATGACAAATTATTTCTAAATGCTATCTCTTTGTTCACCTTGATGTCTTTTAATGAGTCTTTATTTGTAAATTCTAGATTTTAATTAAAAAATATCTTTATTAAATAATTATTTCTTGTCCCTTCAAAGTTTTGTAGATGTCATTTATGACTTATTTTTTAATTTTTGCCCTCAAACAACTAGAATTTGACAGTTGCTGTTGAATTTAATTTTTTTTTTTTTTTTGTCTTGTCACTTCCTTCTACACAATTGGGACATTTAATTGCTGTCATGTTTAACTTTATATAATTACCAGGGCCAGTGCTAGGGTCTCGCCCCCACCGATGAAACTTTGATACATCCCTCTGTTTTCTACTACGTGTTGATTTCAAAGTTTTCCAACCTGGAGACTACAAACCTTTAAAGTAAAATTGGTGGGGAAGGAGGAAGGCCAACATTTTTTTTTTTTAAATTAACAAAAATCAGGGAATTATCAATTTAAATGAAAATTTCAGTACATATTCATTATTTACTTTTATAATGAATAGTTTTTTTATTTAAAAAAATTTGAGAAAATTTTATTCTTTTTGTAATAACCACCAATATTTTCATGACTAAATTCTATTTGAAAAAAATGTTTAAGCTGCAAATTTCTACATTGCTGACACCTTTCCACTGAAAAAAAAAGTCTTATAAATATTCCAACACAACACAAATGTGATTGTCTTAAAAATTTGTTTTGAAAACAGTATTTCATTTTTTTGGAAAATTTTTCATGTGTTGAAATCTTTAGACATTTTTATTTTTTAAGCGGTCATTTTCTTGGTTTTATCTTTCTAGAAATGTAAGAAATAGGTATTAGAAATTGTATTTTATTTACTAGCTGTGGACTTCTGGTTAGAAAAAAAAAAAGAAAAAAATCAAAGATCCTACTTAGTGGATGATCTCGGAGTAAAATATGATTTTACAGAGATATATTACTTTCTTAATTGATTTAAAAGAACTGTTCACAAAAAAATTACAATTTGAAAAAATAAGTGCTACTGAAATTAGCACTTCTGCCCCTCCCCTCCCCAGTTTGGGGTAGTAAACACCAGCTCTATTGATTATTATAGTTGATGATTGACAATATAACTTGGGTAGAAAAGTAAAAAGTGCAAAAAGCACTGCTGAAATTAGACCTTTTGGGCTCCAACCTCATTGGGGGTTCCTGCATAGTATGCTACACACCAGCCATGCAGATACATGATGTATAATATTGACAATGTAACACCAGTTTAAAAAAAATGGCAAATGGTCATAAAACAATGATGTAAAATATGGCAGAGGCCACAATAGGGCCCCCAAAACGACCCTCCCCACACCATTGGGGGTTTTGTGGGCAAGACACGCCGGCCCTGATGATTACTACTATATTTTTTATGCCAAAGTAAAGCATCTTTATTTTTATCTGCTAGTTTTATTATAAAATGCTCCAAAGCATACATTCATCTCTCGTAGAAAATGTTAAAAAGAGAAATTGTTAAATATTGTATTGACATGTGATTACTCTTTAAGTATTTAACATTATTTATTTATTTATTTTCAGTTATGTGTGGTCTGGATTTATTGTGATATTGGGTATTATGTTGAACATCTACAGTAAGAACCGCAAAAATATCAACTTTCACTGGGGGTCATACATTTTTAATCTCTTTATTGGTCGAAAATCACATCGGCAATACATGGGACTTGAAAGAGTTATTTAATTATTTTCACAACATATACAATTTTCACTTAATAATCATAAATGTTATTTTGGTTATCAACAATTTCACAATTTTCTAGGTTACTAATTCCACTTGAAACAAATTTTTGTAAGATTATGTCTGTTTGGATACTGATTGTAATTTAATAAAATGTTTTTCTAGTTATTTTAGAACTTTTATTAATGAACAGTAACCTGGTGAACGATGGTGACTGTCAATGTAATTAATAATATTAATAATATAAGTTGGTGATAAAGATAATATTAATCATGATTAATATGATGGAAATATTCATATAAAGAATTATTATAATATAATTATAAATTTACTGGGTATTAATAATAAAAATAAACATTAATATTGGCAATTGTAATATTTATCAGTACATAAATAATATTTGATAACTCAAAATTGCTAAATTATCAAAGTTGACAAGTATATTTCTAAGACATTTTAATTCTAATTTTTAATTAGTGTTATTGATAATATTTACAGTAGTACTACTTTAATATTTTAATTTTAAACTTTTAAACAGTATTAATACTGGTGATAGCATTTTTATGCATACTAAAATTGCAAAATTATTAATCAAATTAAACATATGATAATTCATCACTAGAACCAATAATTATCAGTATTTATATTTTCCTTCAAAGAAATTGGAGAGCAGACTAAAATAAAAAGGGGGTTGTACATTTGGATTTATGGCATTTGTGTAATCAGTTTTATTTGATTTATTCATGATATCAAACTTTTTTCAAAGACTAACATGATATCAAAATTCATTTATTTTATTTTTAAACTCAGCCACCAAAACAACAAAAAGATACATACCACAAAAAAAAAAAACATTGTATACAATATTACATTTTCAGAATACATATTTTCAGTTTTTTCTTTTTTTTCTCTTCTTTCATACATTCCATTAAAAATAATCTTTCTTGATTTGTATTTGTTGTTTGTTCATTTTATATTGTTTACTGACCTACATTTATGAAACATGTACATATTTATCAAATTTGATAATAGGGTAACACAATTATTATGAGTACAAGATGGATAGGTGAGATATGGAGTGATTTGCCAAAATGCTTACAAGATATTTAGTCAAGACAAATCATTCGGTACCCTCTGTAATTTTGAGATGTTATTTTGTTAAGAGCTATTTGGAGTATAAAATGGCAGCAAACAGTAAATGAAACTATCTCTACTGAGTTGTTTAACCCATTCACAACATGTTTAACACATGTGGTTCCATATTTTTGTATGTAATGATTTTGCAGCAAAAGTATTGATAAATATGACAAAAGAAAATAAGACATTTCTTATTAATATAAAAAAATGAAAGAAGTTGTTTTCTTTTGTCTTATTTAAAATTTTATTTATTTCTTTTAGAACTTTATTTGTTGAGAAACTAAGTTTTAATCACTTAGGATTTCCTAGTAAAATATTGTGAAATTTAACTTTGTCCTTAGATGAGTGAATTGTTCATGCATTATTCTTTTTGTTTTACATTCATAATAAAACTTAATTTCAAAGAACTACGTAGGGTGTTATATAATTTAGATGATAATAAATTTTGTATGCACTTTAATGTATTGCCTCTCTTTTCACAATGTAATGTTAATTCTCTTTGGGGATCAAGTCATGCTTATGCATTAGTGTTGGGATCCATCTATACAGTTTTTTGTTGCTATCTGAGTGTCAAGATTCCAAACATTTAACTACAATAACAGCACATTTAAATGAAACATATGAAAGCTTATTTTTTGGAGGAAAAGTAGAAGCAGAATGTCAGTTGAAATAACATTTATAAATTCTTTTCAAAGATATACAATGACAATAAAATGTTCAATTTTTTTGCAGTGAGGTTTGTTTTATCAAGTAATTAACTGTTCTTAGTGCTCATTGTGAAATGTGTGAACAAACTTATTTTATGATAGCCTAATGTGTTTTGAGTTCATAGACAAAAGGCTTAGAAGTTGCTGGTTAATCCCTTTTATTGTGCATGTGAACAAGGCCATTTTTCAGTGGCTGCTGACTGTCTCTCTTCTATTGTGTGTGTGTATGTATGCACATGTAGATCAAACTAGCCCCTGAAATTGTTGGGAGCCTTGAGAAGCAGTATGCTTCTATTTTTATATCTGTAAGGGGATTTAAAATCAAATTTCACATAGAGGTTTTCATTAGTTAGAAAATAATTTCCCACTGGCTCACAAAAATCTTTTTCTCGAATTTATAGGAGTGATGAAAGGAGTTATTGTTATTTTCTAAATGGTCCAAAAATAACACAAGGTAGGTCTACAACTACATCTGCAGGTATTTTGGCAGTATTTTCTCTTGCAATGATTGTTTATCCAACAAGCCTTCTGATGGGATTTAATTGGTTGAAAAATATATATATAGATATAATATATAATTTTGTATAATTTTTTATACCAACAAACAGAAAAATATGACAAACTGGAAAATTTCTTGTGGTGCCTTTCATCTGTTATGATTTCATCAGACTGGACTTTGTTTGAAAAAGAAAAAGAATACTGATGAATCTAGCTAGATTGAAACATAAAAATTTTGAAAGTACCTGCATCTCTCATTTTCATGTGTATGTGTAGATGTGGCAACATTAACAAAGCCCAGTCTGATGAAATCCTAATGGATGAAACCTGTCACAAGAAATTTTCCAGTTTTTCATATTTTTCTAGATATATAGATATGTAGAATTTAATTCTTATGAGATTAATGGGTATGAAACATGGACAAATCATAAAACTGGTTTTCTCTTATCTTTACATTTGTGATAATATGACGAGATGAATCACATGGAAATTTGACTTCATGCTCTAAAACAAGGTAGGCAGATGATTTTATTGGTTTAATTTCAATATATTTGCCCAGTCATGTTAATGTTACAAGCAGAAATTGGAAAAGAGGTAAATTTTTTACATAAATGAAATGGGCAATTCATCATTTTAAGAGAAAATCTATTTCAAATCATTAAGATTAATGCGTTTATAATTCATCAGTGTTTCACAGAATCTACATCAATAATTAATTAATGAACTCTTCTCTTTTGATATCTTTAAATCTTCACCAACTAAATATTTCTTCTGTCACCTATCTGCTTTCATTCAACCATTTAGACCAGAAAACAGGCATTTCAACATTGTGTAATGGTTAGCAAGCTTGTCTTGCTAGTTCAGTTATGACTGAATAGTGAGTTTGATCCTCACTGGGTGCCCCATGCTTTCAGCCATGTGCCACATCTAAGTTAGACTTAGAAAATCATTTTGTGCACCTTAACATGGTGTAATGGTTAGCAAGCTTGTCTTGCTAGATCAATTACAGCTGAGTATTCAGTTTGATCCTCACTGGGTGCCCCCATACTTTTGGCCTTGTTACATTTAAGCTACGTTTAGAAAATCACCATTTAGATCAGAAAATTTGGGCATCATTTAGATGTGATTACAAGGAAGCTGACTAAGCAAATTCAAATATAAAGATTTTTATGGGCATGCATGTCTGATCAAAGTTAAGCAATGTTGTATTTGCTTACTACGAGTGAGGGAAAATTTAAGACATGGTTCATTTCATGAGGGCCTCTTCCTACCATGCATATGTGGGGATAGAAACAAATATTACCCACTCTCCTTTGGCACTTGCCTGTGCATTAGGGATTGACTTTAACTGCAACTTCTTCGGGTGATGAGAATAGTATTGCCTGGGAAGATGTTCCTTTTTAAACTGATTGACAAGGAAAGTACGGTCTGACCTCTTTAATCTGGCACTCTGTTGTCTGGTAATACTCAGTCTGGTACTTTTGTGAATCAACTGCCATTAGTTGGTTGGTGGGCAACACTACATGTTGTTTACAACTTTCCACAGCAGCAGAATGTTTTGTTGACATGGTCTTGCTCATTTCTTATAGCTACATATTTAGCCATTCATGATGCTACTCAAGAGAGCAGGAGGTACAGATGATGGTGCTAGAGATAAGAAACACGAGCATAAATATCTCTTTATGCTTGAAAAGGTGGAGTTACAGAATATCAAATATATATATATATATATATATATATATATATATATATAAGCAAATATAAATGGATATAAATCTGACAGAATGGAGAAAAATATTTGGAAAAAACAAACAAAAATCCTTAAATGCAATTAAGTTGTTTTAATATGAATGAAATGTCAACGTCTGACGTTTCGGTTTAATAAACCTTCATCAGGACAATATTCATTAAAATGCAATTAACATAATCAGTTCAACATGACAAAGACGATGGACATAAAATTTTAACTAAATTTCTAACTCCAATTCTGGGCACTGTAAGTAACGCACATATAAAGAATTCAGGCTCTCTTTTAAATAGGTTGAGAAATATTGATATAGGTAACAAATCCCTAGCTAGCTTAGACATCAAATTGTTATTTACTAATATACCTGTTAATAAATGTATTAAACAATTAGAGAACCACCTTAAGAAAATTGACTTTAAGCTACCTATCTCTATCTTGAAATGCATCAAATTATGCATACTTTGCACTTCACATTGTTTCTTCCAGTATAATAATATTTATTATAAACAAAAATTTGGTTTACCGATGGGGAGTCCTCTCTCTGGATTCCTAGCATGCATATTTCTAGAATTTCTTGAATCTGGACCTTTTAAAGATGTCATTCCACCTGATACACATTACTTCCGATACATCGATGACATTTTATTTATCTACCCACATAAACATGATTTAAACAAGATTACTGATAGATTAAATAAAATAGAACCTACTATAGAATTTACCTATGAACTTGAGTCTAATAATTCTTTACCCTTTTTAGACATACTACTCATTAAAAATAAAAATAAATTAGAGTTTAAAGTATATCGTAAACCCACATGTAAAAATGACTATTTACATTTTTACTCTCACCATGATACTAACACTAAGAGGGGCATTATTATTGGATTCTATTTAAGGGCTCTTCGCATCTGTTCAGCAAAATATTTAGATGATGAATTCACATATATTGAGGATACCTTTTCAAATCTTTCGTATCCGAGACAATTATTACAGAAAGCTAAAAATAAAGCGTTGAAAATTTACTCATCAGCGCAGAATGACCCCCCGAAGGCCACTACAACTACAGCAATGAAAGGTACACTTTCAGCTGCCCCTGATAAAAATTCTTTTGATCGCATCTTTCTTCCAAATAATCATTTGACCGAACGTATTTCCAATAATTTAAACGCGTTAAAAATTAAAACTACAATATTACCTACTAGAACTATCCGTAATTTATTAAATAGCACCAGCAAACAACATATTACATCCGATGCTTGCATCTACCAAATCTCATGCAAAAACTGTCACCTAAAATATGTGGGTGAAACATGTAGGTCCGTAAAATCTCGTGTTTTCGAACATAAACGAGATATTCGCCTCGGAAATTTGAACAATGCTTTAGTTGTACACATAACTAAAGCAGATCATAATTTCGATTTTGATTCCGTGAAGATTTTAAAATATTTTCATAATAAAAATCTTAGGAGGATTTATGAAGCAGGTATAATATCCATCTCACGCACGGTGAATACTAGACCTGGTTTCTTTAGTATTTCCCCTTTTTTAGCAAGATTAATGCTCGATAAGCGTACATACAATTTTCCATCATAATAGAATTCTTTTCATTTTTTCGTTTTCATTCAAAATACTTAAATTTTAGGAATACGTTTTGAAGCGTCGCCCATTTGACGACAACGTGACCACGCTTAAACGGAAAGCTGATCATTTAAAATTTTCAGTTATCTGTTTTGGATAAGTTTTGTTTTTATGTCCATCGTCTTTGTCATGTTGAACTGATTATGTTAATTGCATTTTAATGAATATTGTCCTGATGAAGGTTTATTAAACCGAAACATCAGA
This sequence comes from Acanthosepion lycidas, assembly GCA_963932145.1. NCBI lineage: Eukaryota > Metazoa > Mollusca > Cephalopoda > Sepiida > Sepiidae > Acanthosepion > Acanthosepion lycidas. Next base: position 87,490,391 of record OZ010572.1, on the reverse strand, counting down.
CGTTGACATTTCATTCATATTAAAACAACTTAATTGCATTTAAGGATTTTTGTTTGTTTTTTCCAAATATTTTTCATATATATATATGTAAAAGACAATAGGAAAACTAATATTAGCAGACTCGTTTCATCCAATGTGGACATTTTCAAGGCAAAAACGAAATGAATTTATTAAAACAAAGTAACTAATAATAAAACAAAATGTCCTTAGCAACTGGAAGAATTTAGAAAACATTATTATATTCATATTGTCAACTGAAAATTATGTCAAGTACTGTCACATGTGGAAATATTGTTTTTGTTGTTGTGTTGACGGATTCAAACATTTTCTTTTGATTTTGTGATACAGTTGTGTACATTTGCTTGGGAGAGTAGTCTGTTAGGAAAGGTGAAATAGGGAAAAAGCCTGGGCATAGATTAATATTTGGATAATATTCAATGGTGGCACTCTCGAGGATTTTTCCTTCTGAGTGAGTTATTTTCTTTTTTTTTATGAGTGTAGCATTTTTAAAATCAAACTTATGGTTGAATTTATTTCTATGTATGACTAGTGCATTAGTTAAGTTGTTTTGGTGAGGCGTCTGTTGTGCTCATAAATGCATTTTTTTTTTTTAATTTCTACTTGTTTCTCCAATATGTTGGGAGGAACAGTTTTGGCAATTTATTTTATAAATGCCTGCTTCAGAAATATTATTGCTATTAGTGTTTGAGGATGTGAGTATATCCATAATGGTTTGGGAAGTGTTTGTGACTATTTTAAGATTATTTAGATGAGATAAGTTGTTCTTGCATAGTGGACATGACAGAGTTGGTCAGTAGTATTATTCATGTAATTTATTATAGTAGATTATGTTATTATTTTTGTTTCGGTTGTATATTTTGTATGCCTTTCTTCTTGCGTTGTGGATGAAATGATATGGGTATTGTAGGTTTTTAATGTCTTTTCTATCTGTTTCTTCTTTAGGTAAATATTGGGGACTGCAGATTCTTAATGCTCTCAAATAGAAACCTATAATAATTCCAGATTTAATTTTAGAAGAGTGGTTTGAGTAGAAACTGATCAGATCATTTTTGTTTGTAGCCTTTCTGTAGATGTCAAAATTGAGTTTGTTATTTCTATGTAATATGATATCTAGGAAGGAAAGAGTGTAGTTGGTTTCTGTTTCAAAAGTGATGTCTATTGTAGGTTCAATGTTAAGTTTGTAGAGAAGATCTGTTAAATTAGTGTTTTGTGGATATATTAATGAGTCGTCTATGTATCTGAAATAGGAAGAGTTTCAAGGGAGAATATTTTTGAATGAGTCACTTTCTAGAAATTCTAAAAATAGACAAACAAGAACGCCACTGAGAGGAGATCCAATTGGTAAACCAAATTTTTGTCTGTAATGTTGGCTATCAAATGTAATAAGGCATTACTTGGTGATTAAGTGAAATATTTTTATGATTTTATGTGTTGGTAGAGGTAATTTAATTTTTGCTTTTGTTAGATGTTTTTTTAGTAGATTTAAGCATTTCTCTATGTGGATGTTTGTGTATAGAGATTTTATATCTAAACTAGCCATATATTTGTTTTTAATGTCTATATTTTTTAAATTTGTTTAGACCACCTGAATTATTTATGTATGATGGACTAATAGTGCTGAGAAGTGGAGTTAAAATTCTGCTTGGTTTGCCGGCTAGTTTATGTGGGGTGCAGCCTATCCCTGATATGATAGATCTCATTGGTATGTTTGGTTTATGTCTTTTTGGTAATCCGTGTAATGTGGGTGTTTTTGGATGGTATTCAATAAGTTTTATCCAGGAGAAGTCTTCATTTTTTTGTAGCTTTTTGATTCACTTGTGAATGTTTGTGTTTACTTTTTCACAGATGTTATCATTGTTAATGAGTTCTCTCATCTTCTGTTGGTAAATGTAGTTATCCATGATTACAATTCCCCTGCCCTTATCAGAAGTAGCTAACAACAAAAACATCTATATATCTATTTGCTAAGGACATTTTGTTTTGTTATTATTAGTTACTTTGTTTTAATAAATTCATTTCATTTTTGCCTTGAAAAAGTCCACATTGGATCAAAAGTGTCAGCTAATATTACAGTTTTCCTACTGTCTTTTACATTTATAAATATTTCTTTTTCTACAGGTTAACTCTGAGGAATTTTTCATATATATGTATATGTAGAATGAACTGGCAATACTATGTTTACATAGGGGATTTTTGGGGGTGATTTTCTGTCATCTGGCATTTTCTGCTGCCTGGTTCCAAGCATACCAGATTATAAAGGGACTGTATATAGTAGAAAATACATCTTAAGTGATATTGCAATATTCAAAGAAACAGAAAAAGTTTGGTCAATAAAAATAATTTTGGTGGCTAAATGATAGGTTCTTAATCAACCGATATGTAAAATTGACATTGCAAAAAGTTTCAAATCTGTTACTACTGCTGCTACAGTTTAATCTGTTTTCTTTTTTGAACTAGTTGAGACTTTTATAGTCAGAGTATCTGGTGTCACTTTTGAAAGAGATCAAATGACAGCAAAATTTCTAGCATTCTTCTGAGTATTTTTGTTGATTTTCTGTTTTGTAAATACTTTTATCTAGATCAGAGATATTCAATCTTTTTTGCTCACTTAAACTTTAAATATGCTCTTTGGCATATTTTAATGAGTTTAAACTATGTTACTGCCACCTAACATCAAATTTTAAGAAATTTTCACAGCTAAGCAAAAACTGATAAAATTAGTAATTAAATAAATTTGTAATTGTTTTTATCACCATTGATCTCTAGCAATGGACCTATTGAAATCTTGGGAAAATTCATAAATTTTTAATCTACCTCAAGGTCTAAAATGAAATCAAAATTTATTTTTTTTCAAAACATATAATTAATACTTAGTTTTCAATGAGATTATTGTAGCTGTATCAGCTACAATATTAACTAAGTTGTTAACTAAATCCTTTATATTTAGTTTTATTTTACTGCACTGAGAAACAGAATGCCTCCCTCTGTTAAATTCATATAATTTTCCTCAGTAAGAATCCTGTAGATTAAATCCTTTTCCAACTAAATATGAGGCAGTGGAAGCTGTTTATAATGGGCAGGTCTTATTTAACCTTTTATGGGACATGTCTCTTCAGGATATAAACAATTAAGGTCCCTCAACTTCATATTTTTTTTGTAGCTCTTAATAATATCTGTCATTTTACTATCACTGACACTCTGCCATTCATGTACACAAACCTGTTAGATAGTTTTCCATCTGTTTGCCTTCAATATCCAATTGAATTACGTATCCTAGAAATTTCCAGTGTCTCTTTTTGATTTTAAATACAAATGTCCTTTTTTCATTTTTCTTAAAACTTCCTCATTGCTTATATGCTAATCTATGGTATTCTCAGCATCCTTCTGTAGAAGCAAGGCTTAGAGCCACATCACGTTGAAACATTGGTTCCCATACAATACAGTTAAGCAAGGTTGATCCTGGTCAGTACCTGGATGGGTAACTGCTTGGGAATAACAGATGCTGTAAACTTGGATGGGTGGCTAGTGTAATGGATAATGACTCTGAATTATTAGTTGGAGAGCAGAATTCCAATTCCCATCATTTTCGTTATATTCACTTACATGAAAATATCCTTGAGAAAGGTATAAATCCATCTCTTCTCTGCTAGACATTGGTTAATTTTTAAGACCTTGTATCACTAAACTGTAATTATCTCCCCCACCTATTCCTATACTCCAAAAAATAATTTCTGACTTTAGATAACCTGCAAAAGGTTGATAAATCTTAGAAAACATATCAATCAATCTGTAGAACCCCATCTTTCTTTTGCCTAAAGTTTCTTCTTCATAAATGTAGGTAAATCTTGGGATTTATTTTGTTTTTCCAAAATTGTGGACATCTGCTTTCATTAAAATTTGATTTGCTCTCAACATCAAGCTATATTCATTGTGAAAAATTAATTGACCATCTTTTTTCATCTCAGCTCTTGGAAAATTGCCTGAATACTCATTCATTTTTTGCATTAGGTTTGATCTTGAATTTATTTGGTTTGCTTTGCATCAAAATACTGCCCGTGGATCTAACAAGGAACACGTGCTTGGAACTCTTTTTTTTTTTTTTTTTTTTTTTAAAATGTGCCAAATAATAGTGAAAGCCTTAGGAGCTGCAGAGGCACAATTAGGGATATTTTGGTGGGGCCAAAATCTGTAGAATCAGATATATAAATAAAGTCCATTTTAAACTTTATATATCTTTGTAGATATATAAAGCAATCAAAAATAGATCGTTTTAGGATTTCTAAAAACAAAAACAGAAACACTTAACATTAATAAATTATAAATGAGTCATATTATTATTTTTTCTTTTATCGGTATCACCCCCATGGAAGGCAGTAAAGCCACTAAGACACAAGGGGTTACAGGTGGTGGAAAAATTTAAATTTTTACAGATTAAAATTGGCCGGAAAGCATGGAGCCAGAAGGGTGTTCCACAAACCAGAAGTGTGAAAAAAAAGAAACTGTTAGCATAGAATTTATAGTTAAATCTAACCAGCTCTACTGTAAATTGATGACATCTCAACACTAGCCTTACATTCAAAAAGTCTAGGTACCATAGCGAAGAGCTTATCCAAATAATTACTATGCAAGTATTTATAAAAAGACACATAGAGGCAACCTTAATCCGGTGGGAAAGTGATTGAAGTCGAGCCACCAGATCAGGACCAATAATATTGCTGATTCTGCTTTCGATTTTATCAAGAAGGTCAAGGTAAATAGCAGGGGCACTGGACCATACGTGGCAGCAATATTCTAAGCATGGGCGAATGATAGACTTATACACATGTTTAAAAAAAAACTTTTATAAAAAAAACTTGGCTGAAATAAGGAGAAGCAGAATGTTCGTTTATATTGTCTCTGAGAGCTTAAAATCGGCAGTAACAGTCTTTGAAATTATTGTCTATTTTGGCTTCTCGTTGGCTGAAAAATATATTTGTAGTTGATTAGATTTTAATTTGATTTTTGTGGAGCTGGTAACAATTTCGTTTGTAAGCCTCAAGTTGATTTGGGATTAGTATCTTAGACTAGACGCTGGAGTGAAAACTTCGTATTGCTTTTTAACCCTTTGCCTGTCCAGGCCATTTTCGTGTGTACTAATGGACTATCCAAACTGTCTTGTGCATCACATATAGTACATAGGACAGGGAAAGGGTTAAAGATTGTGGTTTTCGACAGGACGTAACTCAACAATGCATCCGCGCGCCCATAAACGGAACGCTACCTCTGCCAATAAAGCACATTGACTTCAATGTCATTTTGTTTAGCGAACGATCACTTGATCTATACGAAAGTGCATCGATTTTTTTGAAAAATTATTTCATTATAAAGAAAGGAAGTTGCTTCTGGATTAAGAGACATGGAGTTTCTGTTTTATAAGTTTCATGTCTGATCCGTCACACCATTTTTGTGAGTGCAATCTATGCATCTACTAATATACCTGCATTTGTAGGTCCTAAATATTTGAATTTTAATATAAGCTTAACAATGTATTTTACAATAAAGACGAACAAGTGTATGAAGTTGTCATAGTAATTTAATCAAATGATTCTGTTAAAATAAAATTTTCTAAACTTTTATTTAAAAAGCTGTTACACGTATATTTATGTTTGGACATTTTTTAGAGAAATAAATATTCTATAAGATGGAAAATAAGATTATTTTATTTACGTACAGTTGTAACAAATTCAATGTTTTAATAAACACAGCTGAGAGTTTTTTGAAGAATTCAAAAGAAAATTACCATTGCTACTCATTATAAAACCAGCAAAACGTGTTACCAGAGCTTTACGCGCTCCACTATTTTTGGAACTACTCCCACTCCCATACCCCAAATTTGAGCTGGCTCCCCCCACGCTCATCGTTTTCAAAAAGGAGCCACTCCAGCTCCAACTCCACTAAAAAAAAGAAAAAAAGAGCGGCTCTTTTTTTTTTTTTTTTTTTTTTTTCGGCGCTCCATAGTTCTTAAAATCTACCTTCTTCTTTCATAAATGTCAGGCATTTTTGCATTTAATAAGATTGGTATAAGATATTTAGATACTCAGATTTAATAAGAACCAACATTTTGCCTGTCAGCATACTTTATTTACCCATAAAAACATACCGAAGTTTCCCCCAGTGAAGTTCCTTTAAAGGCATATGTCATTCCCAACTCCAAAAGAATTACCTCAACAAACAGCAAATTTAGTTTTACAAATTTTATTTTTTTATAAATTGGAGTTTAATTTTAGTAATAGTCGTTTTTTGAAATTTCCGTCTTTCTTTAAAAAAAAAATCCTCCTACAATTTCAAAATGAAAAAGCATCCTTGAAGATTTCATTTTAGCATTAATTGAAAGCTAAATGATTAAATTTACTATTTCCAGTTAGTAAAATATTCTGTTGTATTTTAAATAAAAATTATATAAATCGGAATCGCAACTTATCCGATTTAAGAAAATTTTCTTAAAAGCGGCCATTTTCTTAATTTTAAGAAATTTTTAAAACAAAACAATCTCTATATACGTTAAAAGTAAACTAGAATTTTATTCTGAAAATGTTAAATTCAATTTCTTCAAAAGTTCTCAACCTCACACTTGTTCCGGTGCAAACCCGTAGACCTGCATTCCTCTCCAACACAAATAATACAACTTCATTGATGACTTTTCCTGACTAAGCTACCTTTGCACTTTTTGTTATAAAGAATATTTGGCATCTTTCTTTTTTTCATCTCGTCATAGGAAATGAACATTTATTTGAAGAAACTGTAAGCATAAATTGCACAAGTCAAGATACGGATATTATTATTGATTCGTGTTGCGGGCAGATATCAAATGGCGGAAGACTCCATCAAACGAAGACTTGAGTAAAAATAAATATTCTAAGTTTATTTTTGTTTAAAGAAAAATACATAAACAAAAATAATGTAGAGGATGAGAAATAGCGTTGTCCTGAGAAGGACAGTTTATCTTTATTGCATATCGTTTGCAAGGATGGCTGGAGCGGCAGGAGCTGGAGATGGTTGGAGCGACAGCCGATGACAAGCTGATGACTGGTTAGCTGGAGCTGCTGCTGATAGCCAGGACCTGTGGGCAGGCGGTTGGCTGCTGCTGGAACAGATACTACACTTTGATCCTAGTCATCTGAGCCGAGGAACACAGCTATTTACCCATGTCTCCACATCGAGACGAGATGCGACACGAGATCAGTTAAGTGGGTCATTGGTCAAAATTTACCCAGCCCCCGCTTACGCGGAATCGGGCACAAAGATTGTCATGTCCGCGGAACAGACACTCCACTTTGATCATAGTCTCTGGGCCGCGGAACGCAGTTATTTACCTATGTAAACTAAAACAGGATGCGACACTAGGTCAGACTTAACGTGGGGAACCAGAGCGTCTACACTCGGGTCAGGTGCAAAAATTCCCTAAGCCCACTCGACCATCGGTTGTGACAACGATCCCCCTCTCTAGTGCAACAAGAGGGTGAAACATCGGACAGCCGTTCCCCACAATTGAGTCGCACTCTGCCCGAAGACAGAGGCGCAACTGAGCGATGATATTCCTCCCACGGCTTTGGCCGCGGAACGCATGCTTGGATTGCTTTTGAGGCCTCTTTACATCATGAACCACTCCTTACAACAACGCTGGTTAAGCTTTTTTCTTCCAATTGTTTTTAAAAAATGTGGGAGTGACGACAGGATACCATAATTTGTAGCTTCGTGTCAAACCAAAAGGTAAGATTGGTAAATACCTGCGTGTCAGTAGCGTCATGGTTAGCAAACTTGTCAGTGAGTTTGACTCTCGCTAAGTGACATTCTTAAGCTAAGTAAACTTATTCGTTTGTCGTGCTTGATAAAATCGGTTTTAAAGAATAGCTTTTCTCTTGTGATTTTTCAAATAAAATCTATGATATTCATGCATTGTCAATGTTAGCAAAAAATCAGCAACCTTGCTTTCAGTGGTTGGATCTGATGAGTAAAACGAATAATTACAAAATTAATCATTTATTTGGAATATCTTTTATTCACATAACTTTCCTGGAGTGAGATAAATTCTTCTGGTACCTGCAAAACAAACAATATTATGTATCTATAGTTACAGAATGCGTTATTTTATATAAATTCTCTTTATATTATGGAATTTTTATGTGAAACATGAAAAAAAATGAATTACTTCGTACATTTCAAGTAGTTTTCTACTATATTTACTTGTAATTTTAAAAAATTATTTTTTAAATCATTTAACCGCAAGCAAGGCAATAAAGCCACTAAGACTCAATGGGTTACTGAATCAAAGAATATGAAGAAAAAAAAACATTATCAAGGGGAAAGAGCAATAAAAGAACAAGAACTAAGAAGACAGAAAAAAAAATTTTGAAGATCAAATTGACTGGACAGCAAGAAACCGGAAGAGAGTTCCACAAGTGAGAAGTGCGAAAGATGGAACTTACGGTTACATCTAGCCAATTCAACTGTGTTTTTTAGTTATCTTTTTATTTTTTTTTTATCCTAGATAGAAATGTATGTCTCGCCTTTTTTCATTCACTTTCTTTAGTAGCCGGGAATGTAGACTGGAGTGGTGAGCAAAGGCAGACATGCACAAAATAGCCCCGACAGCCCTATGCGGACCGTGAGAGGTCTTCAAAATAATCACTTTTTTGTGTTCATCAGAATAAACTCGGTGACTTGTCACATACGACGTTTTTCCGTTTTGTGGAAGTCTGACTTCATTCAACCAGTATTTCACCGTTGTTTTATCTAATAAATCCTTTTGACTCTCAATAGAAAAAAAAAAAAAAAAATTCGCCATCCCTTTTCGCCTTTTTGGTTCGAACCTTGGTACGTGTAACACATGCCCAACTTCTCTTTGTGATACGGCTTGTAATACTACAGAAAAAAACCTTCCTTTTTATCACATGTACCATAAAATAACTGTAACCTAAAAATACAGACACCAGTACACAAAAAATATAAATAAATTGTATAAAAGTAACATACAATTTATCATGCTTTTCTGTACGCTATTCATATTGTTATTCGCTATTGTTATTACTGTACGTTTTATTTTCTGTCAAGTATGCGTTTATCTCCGTGAACACGAGCCTGATTTCTGCTGGTATATTGTGAGTGAGACCCCACAACATTTTGGTGACCGCCGACGTGCATAATAAAAACAACCTATTCACCACAAGGTAAATCAATATTTGTTATGCATAGAATTGTATGAAACGTTAAATTGAACAAATTTACTTTGGATTTGTGCGGATACGAGCGCAGTTTATCCTTTGAAAAGACATGTAAGATTATACATATTTGAAAAGAAAAATAGCCGCAAACTTTCAACTTGACATTTTTTTTGCTGGTATTGAAGATTTAGTGAAAGTTTTTCTGAGTATTCTCTGTTAGTCGGATTCATGGTGCAATAAAATAAATATTTATTGACATCAAAGATCAACGATCTAATTTATGTGGGTGACTGGAATGGGCTGATATATTTGAATTTTTATAATTTAGTGAAGCTCAGAATCGTTTCAGTCGAGCGTAATTATTTTCTTTTTGTGTCAGGACATGTTATCGGGTTATTAGTTTAATTATAATTGGTTGAATGTTTTTAGGTCTTGAAATCATGATGAAGTGTGTATATATATATATATATATATATATATATATATATATATATATATATATATATATATATATCAAGCGGGAGCAAATTTTCTTTTTGTTGAAACTAGCCTGGTCATTTGAATCCGGCAATGACTTGAATTCATAAAAAAAAATATTCAATTTTTATCTCAGTATATTTTGAACGGTAGCGATTTTGTTAGCTAACCTTACAGATCGTTACTAATGTAACTAGTTTGGTCTTTACTGGGTGTTCTTCTTTATAGCCTTAGTTGGCAAGCAGTCTAGGAGAAAGAAAACTCTGGATTCAATACAGCCTGGAGAGGGATGAGATCCATTATGCTGTACTGCCCAGAAACCCCACTGTTGCTATGACTGCAGTAGATATGATGGAATAGTCCATACATACCTTTTCACCCCTCCGGAATAATACACTCTACCACAAAATTACCTATTAACCAATCAACACCCTAGTTCCAGTGAACTAGACTTTTCATTGGCTCAAACTGTAGCAAATTCACGCAAAAATCTCTTTTTTGCCGCACAAATTTCTCTGACACACGCAGCATTTCGCTCTACCAGGAATAATTTCTTACAATACTAAAAAAGTGATAATAACTCACTACTGACAAGTATTCGTAAATATTTAATCAAATATCTAAACAATTCAAGGTAAACAAATCTGGAGAATTTAGACAATTAAACTCCTACTTTATTCACGCATACACACTACCCAAATTTCTGTATAAATAATATTTTTCCACTTAATTCTGTTTGACCAGTTCTTAAACACTTGAACAATTTTGAACTGTAAATCAATAAGAAACCCCATTTTATCAATGGTCAATTTCTTGCATTATCAAACTACAAGTTTTCAAATTATATATTAATTGTACATAAATGCATGTTGTTTTATTGAAATATCATATTCGATGTTTCTTACTCAACTACCTTGTGATTGATTCGTTTTTGAATGTCTATATTCTATATTTGTTGTGGATTAATATGGTGAACATGCCCGTAAACTAAACATCTTAATATAAAAACCTTCTGATAACAAATTCAAACTCGTAGCAATCCCAACAGATGCCCTATACGACCCTTGGGATTACGGGATTAGTGATCGTGCGATCTCTACTTGTAGTCTTGACTTTTTAAAAATCATTTCACTCTAAGCAAGGTAATAAAGGCACTAAAACGAAAGCGGTTATTGAGTTTGAGAGAATATCAGAATAAAAACACTATTAAGGAGAGAGAACAATAAAAGAACAGGAATTAAGAAGACAGAATATAACGATTGACATTGTGTTTAAATTTTTGAAGATCAAACTTGACTGGAAAGCAAGAGGCCGGAAGAGAGTTCCACAAGCGAGAAGTGCAAGAAAAGAAACTGTTAGTAATGAAGTTACAATTACATGTACATTCATTGCGCTTACTAGGACTTAACATTTTCCTCCGCGCTGTCATAAAGTGAAATTAATTGCTAGGTTTGATGTTAGAAAAATTGATTCCCTGTGTCGTGCTAGATAGTTATTCTCTCCTGAATCTATCTTGCATATTTATGTCTACCATTTATCCATGTTTTGAATAATGTTGTCACATTTGATGCTCCTGCTACATATTTAAAGATTCTTGATAAAAACCAAAGAAGAATCTGCAATGTGATTGATCCTAACCTGGCATTTTGGCTTCAGTCATTTTCCCACCGCCATAACGTAGTTGTGTTTTTTCTATACTTTCATGGTAATTGTTCTGATAAACCTTGCAGTGTAGTATCTAGACTTTTAGTCTTAAACCTTAAGTAGAACTCCTATATATGATCCATTGTTAAAAATTATATCGTTCCAAGAAGACAAGAGTGAAATTAGGCAAAAAAAAAAAAAAAAAAAAAAAAGTATATACACAGGCTGGAGCTGGTCAATCCACAATTTCCAGTCCTGATAGAAGCAAAAATTATTTACGCGTTCTTGTAGCCGATGGCTTATTTTCCACGCTGAAACTTGCTTCCTCAGTCACAATTTCCACAGAAAATGTTCAGATGAGCACCATTCTCTACTTCCATCAGTTCAAACCTTTACAGCTTGGACACACCATGCTATTTTCACGGAGTCGAATGACTTTTATTTCGTCCATATTCCAAATGTAGGTAGAAAGTTTCACCCAGACAACTTTTCCCCTAAGAACTACTACTTTGTGCAACAGACTCCCGCGTTAGTGCTTCTCTGAAAACTACAATTTTAAGCTCTTGAAGTTAAAAGTCAATCGTTATCTATCCTCATAATCTTCACTTCCTACCACTTTCTCTTTCAGTCATATTATAGACTTCATTCATCATAACCATTTTAACAGTGACCTACCTTAAATGACTCTCGAGTATTGTGTTCACACCAATTTTCTTTAATCAGGTCTTCATTTAAGTTACTGTAGAGTGTAAACTCTCAAGTTGTCGCAATAGGCGATTTAAATCTCGTCAATAAAGTTGTTATTTTGACTTTAACTCTGTCTTCTTCTTTTCCGACCAATTGCATGCTATTATCCTTTCCCCTTTTCCTTTGCTGACCTCGTACACACCCACGTCATATTTATTCTCAAATCGTTAGCATCCCTCAGATAGACGTTATTATCGGAATACATATACGTAATTTATCAAAATATTTAAATATGGGATTCATTTAATAGACACGTTTCTCCAAGACTCGAATTTTAATCAAAGAATAAAGATTTTCCGATAATACTTAAATTCTACAATATATATCTATAAATATTTAATAGTTATTACAATTAATCAAAAGAATACTGGATTCTGGATTTGAAATCAACTTTTCTGCAGACTTGTACGCGTGTGCATGTGTATGCGCGCGTATGCTTGCAGGCATCCCCACAAACAAGTTTTATCCTTAGTTTTATCAAGTTATGCTTGATTCATTGATTTATTTTTACGGCTTATCAACCCTTTGTGGGTTATTTAAAGCCGAAGAGCTTACGGCCACATCATGTTGAAACACCAGTTGTCGTACGATCACCGAAGTTAAGGGACATCGAGCCTGGTCAGTTCGTAGATGAGTGACCGCTTGAAACAACAGCTGTCGTAAGCTTGGATGTGCAGGTGGTGTAATGGATAATGGTTCGGAATCGTTAATCGGAGAGCGGAATTCAAATTCTCGTTGGGTTCGTTATATTTACTTACGTGCAAATACCCTTGAGAAAGGTATAAATCCACCTCTTCTCCCCTTTAATATGGGTTAATTAGTAAGACTTGTAACATTAAACCATTATTATCTAAAAAAAAAAAAATTACAAGTCCAGTTACAAGTCCTACTATTTAACCCATAGCTGGAGGAGAAAAAGGAGAGGGCTATTTGCGCGTAAGTGAATGTAACGAATTTGACTGAAATTCGAACTCGGCACTTCGATTATTCATCGTAAACCGCTGTTCATTTCACCACCTGTATATACACCAAGACTTGAACAAAAATGTCTGACAGCAAAAGATTAGAAAATCACCAAGTAGAACTATTTGTGGAGGTGGGGGCACATCATAGGACAACAGTATGATGAATATTTAATTTATTAGGTTGGTGCAAAAATAATGACGTAATAATGTCGTTTTTTGACGTTAAAAAATACGTCAAAAAACGACATTATTACGTCATTATTACGTCATTATTTTTGCACCAACCTAATACTTGACGTCCCATTGAGTCAGGATGTGACACAAGGTCAGTTTTTAACGTGAGGAACCCCAGTGTTTTCACTCGGGCCTCTGGTCTAAGCTGGTCTTAGCTGGTCATATAGCTTGTCCAAGCTGTTCAGAGCTGGTCTAAGCTAGTCATAGCCATGACACTACCTACCAGCACAGGGCCGGAGCCCGGTGCCAAGTAACAGTACGTTCGTCTCGCAGCAGATCAATTTTTATTAATGATTTCGATCCTCAATAGGTGGGCCGTTACTGTCTTTGTCCTCCTAGCTAACCTAGTTAAATAATATGACCAATAACGCTGCTGGTGCAACGTTAGACTGCAAATTCGAAAATTGCGCAACAAACTCATAAAATGACTTTTTACGTCAATGGATTAAAGGGCTGAAGTACAAACCAAACTTATTTTATGTTAAGCGAATATCTTAAACGTTAAGTGTCTTAATAATCACTTTCAAATCAAACATCAGTTATCCCCCTTGAACCCGGTAAATTTGTTCTCAGTATTAGTGAAATTCTGAAAATATTTTCAGTCGAGATATTAATTCATCTAATAAAAAGAAAATTAAATAAAAAATAGCTAAGTGCACAGATGTTCCTTTTTTATGTAAATGCATTTGAAACTTTTGATATTTACGGAGCTTACGATTTAGAAGGGGATTTCCTACTGGACCAAATCGGTTTTATTTAATATTTAAAGCATTTAATATATATATATATATATATATATATATATATATATATATATATATATATATATATATACAACAAAAATGACTTCAACATTACCTCAATATATATGCTCTAAATAAAAAAAAATGTATAAATATAAATACATCGAACTCTCTGTGGATCAGTTTTAATAATTAATATTACTATGATTCATACGGATAATATACCAACGAATTGATTAACTGTAATATATATATATATATATATATATATATATATATATATATATATATATATATGATTAAGAAAGAGACAACATAAGGTTCCATGACTATAATTTATTTTCCCAGAAAATATATTTTTCCTGGTTCATCAGGTCACATCTCATATATATTTCTGGAGAAATAAATTATAGTCAGGGAAACTTAAGGTTGTCACTTTCTTAATTATTTAATTAATATTTGCTTTGGTATTACATTGATCTCTCTGGATCACATTCTCTGTGGAATTATCCACACGGATTACCAAACCCTTAATATATACATATATCACTTAAAATGTTAATTCGATTGGATACCTATATTTGAACAGACGCTTCGTTTATTTTTTAAATACTATATTTATTTAGTTTCGTCTAACGGAAATCGAGAAACCTTATTAAAAAAAAATATACGCCTTTTTGGTCAGGATTCAAAATTGTGTCCCCGTTTGCAGGAGAAAGCGTTGTTAGATTCGACATGCTATAGACCGACTCGGCCACAGAGGACAGTGCCGATCAAGCAAGACCGAATAGTACTTTTATATATATATATATATATATATATATATATATATATAAGTACTATATATAAATATATAAGTTGTATATATATATATATATATATATATATATATTTATATAAGTACTATATATAAATATATAAGTTGTATATATATATATATATATATATATATATATATATATTTATATAAGTACTATATATAAATATATAAGTTGTATATATATATATATATATATATATATATATTTATATAAGTACTATATATAAATATATAAGTTGTATATATATATATATATATATATATATATATATATATATCGAGTGTAAAAGCATAATTGTCCATCCTACAAAATGTTTAATATCTAAAAAAACACTAAACTAATTGAATTTCTTTTTTCCAGATTTTTAGATAAGACGTTTAGCTATCTTGACACTATTTGTTGTAAGAATCAATGAAATACCCTTTGAATTATTCAGCTAGAAAGAGAACAAGTTAAAATCGTTTTGTGTCAGTCCCACTGTCTTCCCAAATGAGCAATGGTGATAGGAAAAAGATCATTCAGGCCTTCAGTAATGGTACCAATATTCATGCACTGGCTTCCATCTTCAAAGTCCATTCAAGAACCATCAAAAGAACGGTGAATACTTTTTAAAGAGGGAACACTAGACAGGAAAACTGGATCAGGAGGTCACAACAGGAAGAGGGGTCATCATTTCAACTTAAAAAAGATTCAACCCAATCCATAAGATGTTTTTTACGTGAGAGAGTAGTTTCAGCTAGAAAGTCGAAAGAGCAGTGCAACAAGACTTGAAAATGAAACCGTATGCGAAACGTGTAAGGCACCTTGCCACTAAGGACAGAAAGTTAGAAGATTAGAGAGGGTGAAGATTTTGAATAAGATGGATATATATATACCTCAGATATTATCAGCGATGAGCTGTCATAAGAGAAATCATTTTGTTCGAGCAAGTTCTTAGATAAGTTTTTGCTCTTAGTTGTTATTAGTTTAGAAATCATGAAATTAATCAAGCCAGATTTATTTTAAGATAAATTATTTCATGGCTGAATTTGCATTTTTGATGTTTGAATTTATTCAATCAATGAACTTATTTAGATATCATCACCATCATTTAGTTCCGCGTTCTAATCCAGTCAATGACTTTTATCATTTATAGCAACATAGAGCATAGAGAAAACAATTTTTGTTTACTTACAATTTATGAATCATGAAACAGAGATTCCGCTTGTAGAACTAAAATTAAAACAAAACAAAACAAAAAATTACATAATTTATTTATTTCAGTCTCGTTCTTAACCGGGGACCACACAAAAATAGAAATTGGGGGTCCACAGAAATATTTTTTTAGTGATCCATAGAGCAATTTCGCTTTGAAATGGTTCTTACAACCAAGAATTGGAATTTCTACAGAAATCTACGCCATATTTAAATACTAGAAATAGAAAAAACAACTCTAAAACGAGATCAAGCGATGCACGTAAGCGTCTCTTTTATTCTACCGGATGTTTTGATTGTAAAAGTTGAATAAATTCTGAGAAGGAAAGGAAGAATTATATATACAAAGGAAATTTATATAAAGATTATAATTTATTATATAAATTAATTTAATATATTAATAATAAATAACAATATTAATTTTAAATATTAGTAGTAAAAACGAAGACAGCAGTTCGAACAATGTAAAAAGCATAAATAGGTACAATATCTAATCTCAGAAATATAGACAGATATAAATAGATAAGTTGTAATCTTTTTCCAAGCACATGTATATAATCTACACTTCCGAGAAGAATTATTAAAATATCCCAAAATGTGTCTGAATAATGATTGATGCACGTAGGCAGTCTTACCTGGATCAATGATCTTCAAACCAGTTGCTCGGTTAACTAGAAAATATATAAAGAATCCATGGTTAATTTCATTTATCGGAGTTAACTCCTCCTTAATTTTCTAACTGTTCACTAGATGGACGTTCTCCCTACACTACAAATACTGGGCGATTTCTTGCCTCGTTCTCTTTTACTTTGCATTTCAGCTGATATATTAAAAAAATGTGATCTCTCGCAGAGATCTGCGTTTTGCCCACTTGTGGGAAAACGCCATGAAACACACACACACACACACACACACACACACACACACACACACACACACACACACACACACACGTATGTACGAACATTCATCAAAATACAAATCCTTTACGCTCACGCACAAACACAAATGATGATGTCTTCGTCCATTGTAAATTTTGTTGTTTAATATTGTTTGTATATACAGTAGCGAGCATAAAGATCAGAACGATGTTAAGAAAAAGTCTAAATGTGAAATAAGTTTTTATTTTAAAGCTTCATACAACATTTTATCAAGGAAAAATAAGGATATAAATGTTAATTATATAATTGTAAAATATAAAGCCCAATAAACTTATTTTGATAAAGTTATAAGAATAATTATGTAACAATCTGTTGCCGAAATTCTCCGGATCGACATACGGAGGGTGCAACGGTGGAAACACTGTGATAATAATAATAACAAATGTAAGGACAATAGTAAATACATAATGATAACTCCTTATTCCAGAACATTCGGACACAAATTATCAGCCAACTAAATGGTGGACAATGGTGAAAATTTGACTTGAGTTGACGGAGATGTTGTTCTGCAGAAAGATTCTGAGAATATCATGGACAAATAAATGAATTCTGCAAAATAGCAGAAAGGGCACTTATGCTTATAATCAGAAGAAGCAGTTGAACTTTCTGCTGGTACATAATGAGGAAGGAGGGCTTGGAATATTTGACACTCAAAAAGGGCATATTTAATGCAAGAAGGGCAGAGGGAAACACTTTAAAATAACCTAACAGTTTATGTAAAATTTGTAAATGGATGGCAAAGTAGTATAAGAGCTACAAAATATATGAGACCTGTTATCGTCCACGTCCTAAATGGACACAGTACATAAAAGAAAAGTCATCCAAATAATAAAAAGTGTACATACGGTGGTGGATTAATTAATTCATAGCCTGACACGTAGCTGTTGGGGTTTGATCTGAAATGTTCACTGTATAATGTTCAGCCTATGTGATTATTCACCACTGAATAAAGCGCATTGGCAAAGAAAATTATGTCAAAAAGAATCAATATTTTTTGAGCAAAAAATGAACGCTTATTCGGCACGACTAGTGTATTTAAAAATAAAATGAATTTATTTCAATCTGCTTAGATCACACACACACACACACACACACACACACACACACACACACACACACACACTATCATACTCGCACGCAGATTTATTTATGCTAAGCGTTGTTAATTTCGTAGATGTTTGTTATGATATTTAATTTTTATTTATTTTAATTTAATTTACTTATTTTTTATTTTGTACACGTAGCACGGTTGAGTACATATATTATCAGTATATTATTTACTTAATCGAATTATGCTCATAATGTATCCTATATTTGTTTGTCTCTTATATATTCCTATGATTAGATTTCACTCGTAAATTAGTGAGCATATCAAATTTTTATACAAACAACGAATAGTAAGCTAAACATAAATAAATTCATTTCAAGGGAGGTAACTCTGAAACAGTATTATGAATTACTGCCCATAATTCCAAGTAAAAAAATCTTGCATCAGTTATTTAACTCATTTCAAAGCTGCTGCTTATTTAGGCAGAAAGGTTGATTACTTATAAATTAGTTCCGTAGACCATAAAGACAAAATTAATGAAGTATTTTTTAAAATGCCAAATGAACATATGATATGCAAAAAATATATGATTTTGTGAAAGAGAATTCAATATAATGGAAAAATTATCACTTGAATTAGTATTGTTGCGCCTTAGAATGATTTTTTAAAATTTAATAAAACAAACACACAGTAAAGTCTCAAAAATCACCGAGAATATTCAGAGGAAAATTCATATTTTGACGTTACATATACAGCATTAGAAATTGTAGAATTATGGACACATTTCACTGATTTAAACTTTCAGAAATGTTTTAACGAATTTGTTTTTCATTTTTATGAGTAATTTCATACAAATATTTCATCATGAGAATGGTACACTGAAATTAAAAAAAATTATATATATATATATATATATATATATATAATTTATTCGAAAATTATAACATAAATATGTTATAAAATCACTACAAAAATAGCCATTTTGTTTCAACATTTCTGGTGTCTTATCAAGTGATACAATTCAACACCATCACTTGATGGTGTCTACCAGAAGTGTTGAAACAAAATGGCTATTTTTGTAGTGATTTTATAACATATTTATGTTATAAGTTTCGAATAAATTATATTTGCTCTACTCTGTATTGAGCACTCTTTTAAGAATAGTATTTTTGGGTTATTGGAATTTATTCCGTATACACCAATCCTATACTTGTATATATATATATATATATATATATATATATATATATATATATATATAGAGAGAGAGAGAGAGAGAGAGAGAGAGGGGATTAATATGAGTAAAAGTTTGTCAATTAGCTGATTGATGTTACCTTCAGCATCGCGACTCCAGAGTTTTGTACGCGGACTTGTCCGTCTACTCTTCAGGGGATATCAGTAATTTACTTCTTATATCTTTCAATTTATTTCCTTTTTATACGCTTATCATTTTCTTTGTAATTGATGAATTGAATTTTTAAAAAAATACAATGCAAAAAAATAATTTTGACCCAGATATAAAAATCACAATACAAACAAAAATAACAAAAAACAAATTCGACAATGTTTAACCTTTGTGTCCGTAAAAAACAAAAACAAAAGCGGTGTGTTAAAATGACGGTTGACACCGCACCTTTGTTTCCCTCGGTAAATTTTTATTGCTTGAAAAAGCGATGATTAGAATTTTAATAACGCCCAAACATATGAAAGTGGAATTATACATTTTCTTTATTCTTCTGAATCGACAACACAGATGTTAAACACTATTTATTTATTAGATTTCTTATTTACAAGAATCATTTTATATTTACAAGATTATAAAAATATTTGAACCAGCTACAATGAAATATTTATTATTTATCATATAGAAAAATATGAAAATAACCTTTTTTTTTCATAAATTTATAAAAATTGAAAAATTAAAACAAGAATCAATCTGAGATAATCTGAGATAATCTGAGAACAAAATGAATTATGTTCGGAAAATCATGTGTTTATTCAAATTTTCATGTTCCGTTGATCATTTTATAAAACCATGGATAAACAATTTGTTTTCATAGTTATTTATAAAATAGTAGATAATAAATATTGCATTGTAGTTGGTTTACATATTTTGATAATTTTGTAATTTTTTATAAATTTTTTAATAAAAATATTTCTTTATAAATTTATCTCTGTATAAAATGGTAAAAAATAAATCTTTATAATAGGTAAATAATAAAATATCGCATTGTACTTGGTTCACATATTTTTAGAATCTTGTGAATAAACGTTGCGGAGGGAGTCAAATGTGTATAATAGCGGTGTCAAAGGAATAATAGTTTTATTGGCACACAGTCACTTTTGTGGGCATGAAGATTAAACATTGCAAAAAAACAAAACAAACAAACAAAAAAAAAAAAAAACAAAACCAAAAAAACAAAACAAAAAGCTCTTGAAATAAAAAAATTGAACATTTTTCAGATTCTCTCTGCAAAGCGATTCTAAATCCAATTCAACATAAATTATAGATTGAAAACGACAAATGAAAGAGACATGCTAATTTTTCCCGACTGCGATATTAAATTTAAAAAATCTAAATACATACATTAAATATTGCCCAGTTTACATTTGGCATCTCTAAAACTATACATAAAGCTCCAATCTGAATTTTTATCTTTTTTTAACTGATTACAATTTGTGAGGTTTTAGAAAGACAGCATGACTAAATTGGGTAAACTGGTCTAACATTTGTTCAGATTAGCCTACCTTTAGATATATTCTCGAATAATATTGATTAAAAATTATTGATTAAAAATTTAAAAAATGAATTTTTCTTACTTTCACGACAATCGCGAGAAATTTTTTTTCTAAAATTTTGAATGGAGACTGCATTTATATATATATATATATATATATATATATATATATATATATATATATATGTGTGTGTGTGTGTATTCTTTTACATAAATGCCAAAAGTTTTATTAAAACCTAATAATTAGATAAAAAACTGATGTGTTTTTACGAACCCAAAAAGGCAATAATATTTTTATAACGACAGTGTTTGCACAAAGTAAACAATTTTTAAACGTTTATTCCAATGCTACTTAAAATCTAGAAATATTTTCTATCAGATTTATTTCCATTCTTTCAGTTTTCTATTCGTAGAAAAAATACGACCATAAAACTAAGCTTTTTAAAAACTCAAGTGTCCAATTTTCCAACATGAAAACTGGAGATACCTACCTATCTAAATTAATATTTTTATTTTAAAGCAATTTTCGTCGAAATATAACTTAATTTGTTAGTTAACAAATTGATATAGTCTGGAAATATTTATCTTTTTATCGATCCTCAAGTATCTCTATATTTCTAACACGGTTTTCATAGGTAGTTTCGGATCTCGAGAAGCCTCCTTAATCAAATTAACGACGAAAGAAGATCAAAATCTTTTTAGATTAGGCTGAGAAATAGTACTGGGTAACACATAATAATATCCTTGCTTCAAGGGTCAAGGAAATTTACGAAATAGACGCGCGGATTCATGTACATGTTTGTGCTTACAATTACGTTGATTGGGAAACTTTTAAAGGAAACGTACTTAACATAATGAAGAGGCAGATTATATTTTTGGAGCACGTAATGAGGTAGGAAGGCTTGCAAAACCTGATACTCACAGGGACATATTGAGGGAAAGCGGGACAGAGGAAAACAACGCGCGTAACATACTTGATGAGCTTGAATAAATGGATTTTAAAACAGGGTTTAGGAGAAATAACAAAAAAGACAAAATGTATTAAGAGCTACAAGGGACAGGAAGACGTGAAGGGCCATGATCGCTTACGTCCTGAAAGGACACAGCGCAAGAAGAAGAAGCAGAAGAAGAATTTAAAATAAAACTAATATAACTTTTATTGTTAAAATTAAAAGAGATTAAACTAAATGTTCGACTAATTACTCGGCCCAGGAAAAAAAAACAAAAAGAAAAACATTAGTACAAAAACATTCTTGATTTTACTTTAAAATCACAATATGACAGTTTCTTTTCTTTTCTGATGTTGTCAGGTATAGACTATACAGAGCATTTTTTTTATGAAGCATTTTTATGACAATATTTTGTTTATATTAAGCCATAAAAATACTTTAAAGATGAGTGCATATTTTAAGCTAAACAATGTCAAAGAAAAAACGCATTACAATACTGAGATAGAATGTTTCTTCGTACAAATGACCATTTCATATTTTATAATTTTGCTAGGAAAATCTGCAATGTCGGCCTACCCTACTTTCAGTTATATTTATCAAATAGACACATTTACTTGCCTTAGATTATGTGTAGATGTGTTATATAACACATATAGCGTATTTTATAACTGCATTATTATCTTAAATGTATGGCTTGTACCGAAGCTCAGTTATGAAATAATGAAGTTAAAATGTACTTTCATCGAAATGAATACAAATTTTCCCAGGATTTATAGGTGAAAATAGAAAAATTGAAAACATTAAATGCTGCAACGACCCGAATCACACGAACGAAATCGAAACTGTTTCAATTTCATAAAGTATTTTGAAAATAGATATATTTTATTTTGTCAAATTATGCTTTCAACGATTTCGTAAAATAGTAATAATAAACATAACGTAAATTTTATATAATTTATTTTTGCGTTTCGCTATTCAAAATCAGTTAATTTGAATTTGGATTATATGAGTTATCACGCTTTACGATTGTCACGTGCAAGAAATTCAGAGTTTTAAAACGGTTAGGAACAAATGTATTTTATATTATATTATATATATATATATATATATATATATATATATATATATATATATATATATATATATATATATATGTATAAAATAGATAGGTATCTTTCTATACATCTATATATATATATACATGTATTATATTTGAAACTACTCGAACATCTAAAGATAGAAAATATGACGTCACAATACGTGAACACAACATAATTAAAACTATCAATATAGGAGCGGATAGATTTACTTATCATCCGGTTCATACTCCTCTCCGATCTTTTGAACGGCAGTAGAGGTTTATCTCTTTTTTTCCTGTTTAGAAATGATTTTCCTGTTCCTTTTAACGTCTTCTTTCACCCCAAGAAACCTCTTGCGTCTTAGTGGCATTGTTGCCTTGTTGGTGTGAACTGATTCTCTCTCTCTCTCTCTCTCTCTCTCTCTATATATATATATATATATATATATATATATATATATATATATATATATATTCCGTTTATGCGTTATTTATATATATATAATTTATTTAAGCAAATGCACTGTTTTTTAATTAAATAGTATTAATTTACATTTAATTATAAAAATAACGTATAAACGGAAAATATCTTAAAATAATTGTCGGACTTAATCGATTTCATAATATATTGTCATTGTCTGCGTTAAGATATGTTTCGTGACCAGAAATGATCGATCGAGAAAAATCGTCGACGGTGTGTGTTTATAAACAGTAATTCGGACTTTGCTAACCAGACACTTCTTTGTGACTGAATGGTTAACAGCATGTCAGATCAAATGATGGTTCCCATTAAGTGTTACAGGTTCGATTCCTCTCGAAGAAGCTCATATTTTCTACGAAATTTCTCGAACATTCAGGTCGGTAAATGTAATTAATACTGTTTAATTAAAAAACAGAGCATTATATCTATTAAAATAACGTATAAACTGAAAATATATTAAAATAATTTCATAATATTGCGTCTTCGTGGCTACATTGCCTTGATTTGGGTGAAATAATTTACAAAAAAAAATTCTGTTATATATTTCAGCGTTATTTTTGAATTTCTATTTGCTATCATGTCATGTGACGTCATATTTTGAGTTTTAATTTTTTATCCTTAGATGTTGGAACACAGCTTCAAGGTGTTGCATATTTTTTTCAGTTTTTGCTAAAAATATTTAAAATATTGGTTTGTATATTAAATGCTATATATAACAATGTTAATTAAATTCAACAGACGAGGTATATCTCTTTAATTTTTTATTATATTTTTCCAATTTACAAAAAATTCTTCCACATCCAAATCAAATGGAGAGAAGCTTGTGAAATTTCAAGTTTTTGTTTTAGTACTTTCCTTCGTCTCGGTCATTATCAGAAACTTTAACAGGACAAAAGACACATCCTTATCAACAGGATGCATAAAATGTAAAGACGAGACACTGCTATGAGAGAAAGAAGAAATACCTCAAAGATGGAACAAATACATCGAGGAACTCTCCTACGACGAAAGAGAACCACCGACAATATACTGAAATATCAAAGAAATGTTAAAATCAAAAGTGAAATCAGCAATGGTCAAGTTGAACAGAAACAAAGCAACAGCACAAGATGGAATTATAATGAGTGAATGAATGGCGGAGCAGTGTTAGGGAAAGATGGCAAAAAGGCAAAATTTATTAAGACAGGAAATTGTGGAGGGCCATGATCACAAACGTTCTGAAAGCACGCGGCAAATAAAAGTATTGTTAGTATGTCAGTATCAGAAAGAAAAGTTTTTATTAGGTTTCCTCATAAGATTTTAGAACGATACATTTCAAATTTAAATATATCGTTTGATCATCATGCAACAACTTATTCGTAAATTGGAAAAATATTAAAAAATTACTAAGACTTGTTTGATGGAATTTTTGCTGCCTAAATATCCATTATATCTACATTATAATGTAACGCTCTCTTCCCCAAGGACATGCAGCCATATAATTCGGATCCTATCTCTCGTAGATATCTTCACCTTGGGGTGGCTGTGGGGTCAGATTGGTTACATACAGTTTTAAACTGGCCAAACAGTTTGTGTCAGTTATGTTGTCGATTGTCTAGAGTTGCTGGTAAGTATTGCGTTTCTTACTGATAAGAAAAGGGGGCTGTACTTCTTGATTTAGTAAGTCGTGGTATTTTTTTTTTTTTTTTTTTGACGACGGGCTGAAGAAAAGAAAGACGTGCTTTTGTCGGAAGAAGGAGAAAGCCTGATATTGGTTGAAAATGATAGTTTTAATAATAGTAAATAAAGGCTGAATATTTTCAAATGTTTGAGATAGCTTAACATCTCTGGAAGGGGTAGCGACTTGGAACCAGTGTGTATTCTCAAACTTTTATCAGAGAATCGAACATCGAGTTAATTTCAGGCGGGTGTGAATTGCATGGGTGTTGATCAGCCAATTTTCGATGTGTCTCTCCTGTCGATTTCCCGCGGTTGACTCTCGGCTGTCTCTCTCCGACTGTGTCTCGGCTGTCTCTCTCCGACTGTGTCTCGGCTGTCTCTCTCCGACTGTGTCTCGGCTATCTCTCTCCGACTGTGTCTCGGCTGACTCTCTGCCGTTCGCCAAAATGCTGTATATATTAGGTTGGTGCAAAATAATGTCGTTTTTTGACGTATTTTTTAATGTCAAAAACGACATTATTTTTGCACCAACCTAATATAAGGACCCATCTACCCACGCTTTTTCTCACCTTCCTTTGATCACAAGATAGATCAAAAACGGTCATTTCCTTTCGTTTGTTTTTAACTTATCCAGACTTTAAATATCTTCAACCTTCAAGGTAATCTCTATTCAAAATAACAACCTTACATACTTGTCTGATAAGCTTTTAGGCGAACATAGACAAAACAAATGTTGTCACCTGTCAAAATCTGCAGTCCTTTGAAAAACAGATGTTTTCTCAATAAAATTTAATGGGAAAATTTGACTTCACCAAAAGATTCAAATTTCCTTCCCTAAGAAAAAAATTACCTTGATGTAACAAGGTAATTTGTTAGGGAAGTGTATTTTATATATATACAGTGAACATTATATATAAGATATATAATGTCCACTTTTATATGTATGTAAAAATATAAAAATGGACATTATATATCAAACATATAAAAGTGGAATTATATATTAAATATATAAAAGTGGACCCAGCGGTGACAGTCTTTCATGCTTAAATGCAGTCTTCACTCTTATATAGGCAATAGCCAGACCATATCCTGAAAATATGCGTTTAAAGATGGAACTGACTGTCACCACTAGATGTTGACTTCCATGACCACTTTTATAATGACATACACGCTATACCTTTAACCCATAATTATATTAGGTTGGTGCAAAAATAATGACGTAATAATGTCGTTTTCTGACGTATTTTTTAACGTCAAAAAACGACATTATTACGTCATTATTTTTGCACCAACCTAATATGTGTGTGTGTGTGTGTGTGTGTGTGTATGTGTGTATAGATTGGACTCTCCCCTCGTTTTGGACGTATGACGATACAGCAGTTTAGTTATTAGAACCAACATCCACACTATCCGCACATATCATTTGAATATTTGAAAGCAGAACCGACAACACTTTTTGGAAGAGACGAATATAGAGAAATAGTGTACAATATGCCACAAGGTTAAGAAATGATCCTTTGCAGATTTTGTATTTAGAGTTGTCATTCTAGATCGGTTGACACCTAAGGCTATAGACGAAGTCTTTTTCTGCTATTTATGATTTCCCAAGGCTATTACCATGTAAGTGAATGTAATAAATTCGACTGGAATTTGAACTCGGATCTCTGATTTCTCAATCTGAGCCTCAATTCATTATCTCCATACGGTGATAAGGAAGATTTCATATATATATATATATATATATATATATATATATATATATATATATATATATATATATATATATATATATATATATATATATATATGTGTGTGTGTGTGTGTGTGTGTGTGTGTGAAAATATATAGAAAATAGGAAAGAACTGGTTAGGTAAATAATCCAAAGTTCTTTAGTATTTTTGTTATTATTTTTAAAAAATAGTGCTCGATACAAAAGTAGAGGATAAATTTAATTATTTATTTAAAAATATGATTCCAACACGCTACATAAGAGTTCTCATGTTTCAAAACAGGAGCCGAAAACTTTAATATAATTATTTGAATTAAATTGAATTAAAGTAAGCTCTGTTCCATCTTCAAGCGACATTTTTTTTTGGAATAACTTATTTCTGAAATTTACGTGTTTTAATAGGATATTCATTATTGAAATCAAAATTTCCATTTCTAGCCGTCTAGAGCGATTGTTTAAATGGAGAGGGGTGTAGGGTGTTTATAATTTGTATCAGTATAGAGTTACATTCATAGATGTCAAGTCAGGGTAAGGTTGGGGTGTCTAAATTTAAAACGGAAGATGATTTCGCCTAGTCTGGTTTACGTGTCTATGGAGATTTATTTATTTTTTTATTTTATTTTTTTCTGAAAGGGTTTTGTGTATATAAAAAAAAATTGCCGTAGCATTTGTTTTTTGACGACTTCATAAAGGGTTATCTTTTTTTGTAGGGCATTTAAACTATTTATTAGGACTATGGATTTTAAAAATTATTTTATTATTTGTTTATTTTTATGCTAATTATTCAATGCAAAAATTTGATGATGGCAAAAAACCGTTAACTTGTAAAACTTGGGATGACCCATGCCCTTTATGCCCTTTATGCCTACATGAAAAACTATACATTATTAAGTTTCTAAATAATAAAAATCTATTAAATAATAGATATGAGACATATTATAATTTAATTCAAATAATTATATTGAAGTTTTCGGCTCTTATTTTGAAACATGAGAACTCTTATGTAGCGTGTTGGAATCATATTTTTAAATAAATAATTATATATATATATATATATATATATATATATATATATATATATATATATATATATATATATACATACAAAACTGTATAATATATTCAGGCAAACAAGGTTTTATGATAGTTCTTTTGAAAATGTATTGCTAAAACTCTAAATTTTGTGTCGATTATATTTAATTATCTTTTCTATTGCGTGAATATCATTTTGAAAATGTATTTGTTGTGTGTAGATAAACTGACTAAAATTTATGTTGCACACTCATAAACCTAAATCATCATGGATGGGAGTGAGAAAAGAAATTTGTATTTGACGAAGTAGATTGTATTATTATTAAAGTGACTCGAAAGCTTCGGAATACACTACATGAATTTTGGCCAATTTAGCAACACATAACAACCACATTTGCGAAAGTATTTTCGTACATTAGAAAAAATCATTAGATGTAATATTAATAGACAATGTTTTTAGGCATATTAATAATTCCGTACTCGTATAAAGAAAGGAATCCTTTTTATTTACATTACAATTATTTATTTTAAAACGAAATCTTATCACTGCATTTAAGACAGTTTCTCTCACTTAGAGTCAAACATTAAATTTCAACTAATAATTGTTTTAATCTGTAGATTTTTGAGTCATACTCGTATATATAAGAAAAAGGTACTGAAAAGATCGGCCCAAAATCCTTCTAAAAATCTAACCCAATATTAGAATTCTGTGGGGGGAAATGACTTCTTGGTAGGATCGAGAAGTTTTCATTCCGTCTAGTTAGAACGAGCTTAAGTGCCTCCAAAAAAGTAATAGTCACCTATAGAACCCCTCCCCCCCAAAAAAAATCATGATAATCGCCAAAAGGACAAAGTATGTATACAAAACTTTAGAGAATTTACTATAACCTGACCTCAAATTTGTCATTGTTTTTTTTTTTATTGTCATATTTCTTTTCCACCTCATTTATCGTATGGACTTCTCATTGTTCTGTTCTAACTACATCGTGTGATATTATATGATTGATGAAAACGATCTTATTGGTGCTAATATCGCTTACATTTCATATAGGTTCAGCTATTATAAACATATTAGGTATGTGCGAAAGTTTCCAGAAAAAAAACAACTTTTTTTTCTGTGTCTGCAGATTTAAGTTTCTAAAAAAAGAGTATTGTGAACTTTTGAACTCAATACAGCCAGGAAAGATTAGCGTAAAATATCTTATTGGAAAAAAAAATGAATGATTGATTTTACTCTTCGTCGCTATTAAAGATATTTTTATACGGATAATTTTAAGAGCATAATTTACTCACCATACAAATTTGGAATCGGGTCCTTGTCCGACACTGCCTTTTCTGTTTCTGCGAGAATAAAAGAAGTTTAAAGACCGTTAACTATTCTTGTTCAATTGTTATGTGATTTGGCTTTGCAATTTGAGTTATAGCCGGCACTAAACTTTGGTAATATTTTTATCATCACTGAAAATTATTACAAAATATCTGATTAATATGAAACGGATTACTTCTAATATGAGTGATAGTACAAACGGGCATATCTCATATATCCATTGTAAACCGTTAAAACAGACAAAAAGATATGCCTTTAAAAATATGACATGCGTTTTCGGAAGATTCTGTTCGCATTTGAATCGAAAAGAGAGAGACCATATCTAAATGAAATTCAGTATTCGAACATTGGCTTCTAAACCATCTGCTGGTAACAGAAGAAAGCTTGTAATTTAGCCAGCAAAACATTTCAATCTTGAAGTAATATTGGGCCTTACTTTAAAGTGAGTTTACTTAAAAATACTTCGGTTT
Organism: Acanthosepion lycidas; assembly: GCA_963932145.1. Lineage (NCBI taxonomy): Eukaryota > Metazoa > Mollusca > Cephalopoda > Sepiida > Sepiidae > Acanthosepion > Acanthosepion lycidas. The sequence continues at coordinate 87,460,892 of OZ010572.1, read as the reverse complement.
GTTCACGAACTTGACTGTTGCTAGTCACTCCAGTATGACTTTTCGTCTAATGGGATTTTTAGAGTTCATGCTTTTCCCTAGGGTATTCGCGAGAAATATTTCAAAGCCATTCGATTGCATAATTATCATGAGTGTTTGATCTCTGAATAATTACAAAACAGCATTGTATGAATAATAATTATTAATTCAAAGTAAACACGCAGTTATTACAGAATTTAAAAGTATTTTAACAATATCTAAAGGAAGGCTACTGTGAACAGGTTCGAAATAGCTGATTTCATTTTTATCTTCACTGAAGTTGTGATAATGGATGTAACAAAGCAGAAGAAAAAATCTTTCACCTGTATTCATTCTCTATTACTGATTTAAAATCTACAAGTAGAAAAAATAGTGAGTTTTATGAATCATTTGATTAGTTACTATCCTCGCAAACACACTCATGCACACAACTTAAATAATCGATGAAGTTGAAACTATTAGGTTGGTGCAAAAATAATGACGTAATAATGTCGTTTTTTGACGTATTTAACGTCAAAAAACGACATTATTACGTCATTATTTTTGCACCAACCTAATACAATAGGCAAATTTCAGAAGGTGTTTATAAAATAGAAAAAAAAAAAAAAAAAAAAAGAGTCGACTGTAGTCGGGATCATGGAATCAATGCGAACGATCCTTTCCTTAGCTGTATCGTATGTCCTTCACCAGGGCTACATAGAGTTTTGAATTTTCCCTCTCCTAGACCAATTGCCACCCAAGTCTATAGAGTCCAGTCTGTCTCATAGCTGGGGGGAAGAAGAGATGGATTCACACCTTTCCCAAGGGTATTAGAATGTAAGAGAATGTAATGAACTCAACTGGAATTCGAACTCGACTCTTTTATTCCTCAATCCGAACTGCAATCCATGTAATCCAATTGTACTGTAAAAATCTTAGGCAAGGTTCCTATATATATGAAAATCACCAATAATGTAAAATAATGAATACCTATTGCTCTCTGATGTTAAAAAACTTTTACCGAATAATAATAATAATAATAATAATTTTTATCCAGGAAACTTAGTGTAACGGCTACCAAAATCGAGTCAGCCATAATATGACACGCATGCGCACATCCATATTCCAACGTACTATATTAAACATATAAAGTTGAAATAGATGACAATATATAATGTCTTACAAACCTAAGGTCTGCATAGGAGCAGCCATTGTTTGCAAAGCGATGAAACCGAGTAGAAGTAGGAGGAGGAGGTGGGAAGCCCGTAATATCATCATTATGCTAATTCACTATTTGCCAAACGGACAGCAATGTAGCACACTCTGACTGTATGAAGCACTGATCCGTCGGCTTTTATGCGTCTCCCATCACGAAGACAGCGAAGAGAAAGAACAGAAGGAGAGAAAGGTAGGGCGGTGAAGTTGGAGTCTCTCTTCGGTTACAGGTGTTTGTTGGGTTTCATGGAGACAGTACAGGTGCAGTCTTGTTAGAAACACTTTGAACTTTTGAATAAAGCGTCTTCTCTTTGTTATTTGGTCTCTCTGCCGCCAATGGTATCAGAGAAGAAAATACGTGAATGAAAGTGAGAGAAACAAGACAGATATGCAGAGTGAAAAAAGAGAAAATGAATGAAAGATAGAAAATGAAGAGAAAGTAAAGACAGAGAGAAGAGAGATTAGGAGACAGGAAAAAGGAATAACAAGGCGAGGGAGAATATAAAAAGAGGACTCAAGACAAAATAATACAGATAAGGAGTGTTGTTTTAAAACATTACTCACTAAATGCATTGTTTATCTCTCGGCTTTTTATCTTAACTAAGACGCAAGCTGACACTAGCAAAGAACACATTGATATACTTATATATCTTAACACATTTACAAACAAATAAATCATTTATATGATTCAACATAAACATATTCAGGCGTAATATATGCAGGTAACATGTATTTGCACATCAATGCAGCAGAAATGTGCATCCACAGAACGATACTTCAAATTCCATGGAAGTCTTAAAAAGGGCGACAGAAAGAACACATATACATAATCATGAAAAGACAGCTGAAATTTCTTCGACACCTAATGAGGAAGAAAAAAAACTTGACCCTCACGGGGTCTACTGAGGGCAGCGAGTCACCTACCCGATGAGCATGTGTGAATGGATGGCGGAACAGGAGATGAAAGCAAAGGAAGAAAACTGCTAAGAGCTAGAGGAGATAGGAAATTGTGGAGAGCCATGGACGCCTATGCTGTGAAGGAACGCAGCGCATAGAAGGCATTTTTTTTACATGCAATTATATATATATATATATATATATATATATATATATATTGAATAATAAAAAATATTAAAAAATTAAAATCTTCAGACACACTGAGTTGTAGATTAATATTCTTACGTTTTTATTATTATTAATTCATTTAGATTCCTCGACTAGTTTCGGCCAAAATGGCCATCATCAGGAGAAGAAATATTCCTGCTTGCTGGTAGCAGTGAACTACAGAAATGAATGTCTTGATGGAGAAAATTAACTTTTGTCTAGTTTTCATTTGTTTTTTTATTTTTTTTATCTTTTTAACATGAATTTTTTTAACATTCCTTGTGTTGGTCAAACAGTCTCTTAAGTTGTTATTTGAAATAAGAGCTGGATGGATCCATGCTGCTCTGAATTCCCCTGGTCAGTTTGACAGTTTTATTGGTTCCTGGAAAGGGGATGTGTCTCTGTTAAGTGTGTGTGTGTTTGTGTGTGTGTGCATGTTATTTGGTTCTTAGGGAGTGAGTGAGTATGATATGTATAAGTGTGTATATTACTGTGGGTGTGTGTTATCATTTGGCTCATTTGGGCGTGATGTGTGTAAGTGTGTATATTCGTGTGGCTGTGTGTATAAGTGTGAAGCCTCAACACCTCCGTAAGCATGTCTGTCTTGTGTGGGTGAGAAATGTGGGTAAGTTTTGATTTGTGTGTGTGTGTGTGTGTATGTGTGTGTGTGTGTGTGTGTGTGTGTGTGTGTGTGTGTGTGCATTCACGGTTGTGTAATAGATAGCAGCTCGGGATGAGAAATCAGAGAGGCGAGTTCGAATTCCAGTCGAGTTCGTTACGTGCAAATACTCTTGGGAAAGATATGACTCCATCAGCTTTGCGTAAATAACAGGGCAGGATGGTCCGTCCAGCGCTGGTTTGCAACCAGTCTATGAGAAGAACAACTCTGAATTCAAAACCTGAGGAGGATTATGAAAAAAAATATGGGTGGTTTGCTACAATGTAAGTGGCATGGCGGGTTCTAGCCTTGAAGGTTAGGGGGACTCTGGTGAAACCAAGGAATGTAGTTCGTTCAAGCACTTTCCATAGAATTAGCGATAGAGCAGTGAGAGGGTTGGAGACGCTTCTGAACGCTGTCAAGACTGAAAATTGAGGACTGGGCAGCTCCCGCCCAAATATGACAACAGTACACTCCATTTTCGGCCTGATTTGGTTCTTGTAATGGTCGAGGGTAGCATGGGGAGTCAGGTACTTACTGGAGCATTACAGGGAGACGATCATTTTTCTTGCATTTTTAGCAATGGATTGTATGTATGAGTTCCATTTGAGGTCAGGTTTAAGGCCCGAAAGTCTCTCAAAGCACAGAGCTTCATCGAGGGGAAAACCATTCGTCATGACTGGCGGTAATTCGGGGTGATGGAATGTAACTACTTTGGTTTTTGAGGCATTGAATGTAACCAGCCAGCATTTTCAAGACATGTTAGTGATAGATCGGATGAGAAATTAGTTACCAATTTCTGATCATCAAGAGTTTTAGAGGTGCACCCGTATATCGTTGTATCATCGGCATAGATGTTTAGAAATGATCTGAGTGTATTTTTAGGCAGATAAATTCTGTAGATCAAAAAGTGGGTTGGTCTGAGAATTAACCCCTGGGGTCGCCAGCGTTGACCGCCATCAAAATCTGATGCATTCACTTTCGCACTAATATCCGTGGAAAAAATAGATTTCAACTTTTCCCCAAACTATGGGTTAAATATGAGGTAAACTGGGTCATCTAGCCTTGGGTGGTAACCAATCTAAAAGATTGAAAACTATGGATTTGAAACTGCGGAGAAAGAAAGTGGAAACTACACCACTATCTTTGTTTTAAGAAAGCATGGTAATTCAAGATAAAAAAGGAATGTGTGAAGAGCCATAACCAACTGCGTCATGAACGGACATGCCATCTTTGCAGAATCGCTTTTTTTAGTCATTTCACCCCAAGCAAGGCAATAAAGCCACTAGCATGCAAAGGTTTTACTGAGTGTTAGAGAATATGAAAAAAATATTATTAAGGAGAGAGGACAATAAAAGAACAAGAATTAAGAAGACAGAAGATAACTGTTGGCATTTAAATTTTTGAATGTCGAAGTTGACTTGGAAGCAAGAAACGGGAAGAGCGATTAGACATAGTACTTATGCTCACATCTAACCATTTCAGCTGCAAAATGCTGAGAGATTGCCGCCATTATAAGTATTATACATTTCTTTTAATGATCGATTATAAGTTATTATGGGATTAAAATATGAAGTGACTGAGAGTCATTCCATTAATTTGGTGTCTTTGAAACCTTTTTTTGATGGTGTTACCAGGATTATTGTTTTGCATCAGCTGAATTCTTCTAGGCTGTGACTTGTACCACACAAAAATATTATGTCTAAAAAACTTACAATAATCCTCTGTATTTATTTAAACACCGACATAACTTTGAATTGACCTACAATGTTCCTGCCAGAAATACTCAGGAAAAAATTTAGTCCACCTTCTCCGTATTGTCTTCCAAGTTGTGTTGCCTGACATTTCCATGAATGAACGAACCTCTAGCCCAGCCACCAAAAGCATCTAACATAGCTCTACATTCGTCTTTAAGAAATACTTTTGAGATATCATTTGGTTTCATGCACTTATTCGCCCAAATTATGCTTCATTTTGTAATTGTTTACTTAAAGTTGGTAATTTGCGTTCTTTCATGTCTTTAGTTAATGTTCTTAATATTCTGCACCTTTTCACTTTGTTTTCATTTCTTCAAATATCTTTTTGTTGCTTGTCAATCCACTTTTCTTATTTATTAACTTATTTTTTCTCTTATCTCATTTAGTGACGTTTTTAAAACCAGATTTTTTCGTCCTATTTTACCATTTTTCAGTTCTTTTTGATTGTTTTATGAACTCTGTCCAAATTGTTCACAACTTCCAACATTGTGTTCTCATCACTCTGTAACTTTACAATGTCTTGTTTCTCTTTTGTGGTTATATCTTTATTACGACCCATGAAAATCTTTATACATCTGTAATTAAAAAAAAAAGGCACCGATATTCAGAGATTATTTGGTTACTTACTTTAATGCATCATTTTACTTACAATTATTGCCACGTGACGCAAACAATATTCAGTGCATTATTTAAGGAAATTAACCGTAAATAATTAACAGTGCCTTTCTATAGCCATCTGTCACTTATATTATTACTAAGACTGTTTTACACTTACATAAGTAGTGAAGTAATCGTTCTAAGTGACGTGATTATTTGAAATAAGTGCTGTGTAATTTATTGCGTTAGAAAATAAACACAAATAAATATGCTGTTATATTATATATTTATTCCCAATGGGATAAACGATCCTCGTGTTGAATAAAATCTTACATCAACAAATAAGTTAATGGTATCTATTTTAATAAAATAGATCTTATAAGGTGAAATTCACGTGTTATAGTTAGCATATATATGTTTAGTACGAGACTTTGTTAAAAAGTAATTCTTCTTTAATTAAAAATGATTTAATAATCGTACGCAAAAAGCAAACTAAATTGAACACAAGACTCAGGATTCCAAATCTTGTTTTCTTTTTAGTCTTTCTCTTTTTAACACGTCTTAGTCTTTCTCTTTTTACCAACGGTCAATTGTGAAATTTGACGTTAAACGTCAATTTTATAATAACCAACTTAGGCAATAAAAGATTTTTATGAGTTGATTTATGGCTTCAACTCAAGTTTGAACATTCTTTTCACATTAAAAGTATCACTGTGAATAAACTCGTTAGCACCTGCAAAGGAAAATGTATTTTAAAAAATTCCAAGCGATAACCAGGAGTTATCGCGTCAATGTATTAATGAGGTCATGTTTATCGGCCTAAATTTCTTAGTAGAATATTTTTAGTCATGTGCGTATCGCTTCTTTCAACTCATCAGCCTTGGACAACCGCTGACCTCGTAGTGCTGAGTGGGTGCTATCCCTGCTATACCGGTCTAAAATCAATTGGGTAGTAACCATTCTCTCCTCGTTCATAGAGTCTGTCAACATTCCATAGATCTATTAGTAGTCAAATGACTGTACTAAATTGCAGGCACTATCCATGACTTACCTGAAGGCTTACACAGGATTTCGCAACAGTGATTCTTCTGTCAGCTGTAATGAAAGCATTAGCTTATCTGGATTCTTCCTCGTGCATAGCAGCAGTTGACCTGCCACAGTGGAACCTGTCACTAAAACTGGTGTTTCTTTTCTCTCTAGAATGTCCATAAGCTCTACTGACCAGTCTATTTATTATACTTACATCAAGTGCTTCTTTTCCATAAACATTAATTAACTTCTTGTGATTCTTTGCAGTACTTTTTTTTCAAAGTAGAAATTCTATGACAGTGTCCAGAGGGCTAGACTTTTTGAAAGGGGTTTATGAGTAGGAAAAGTTAAGGTAACTCCATGCATTTTAAATTCAGCTTCTACACACTTTATGGTTTATAAAACTAACAATTTTTAAATTAAATTTGAACAGGCATTACTTACTTTTTTCACTGACACTCATATCTTGAAAATTAACTAATATTAGGTAGTTAATACAAATTAAATTATGAAAACATTGATTATCTCGTTAGGTAGGTTATGTGCTGCTTTCCTCTGTCCCTTTTGCCTTTAATATTGAAAACATGGCATTGTGTAAGTGATTAATAACCACCACTAAGTCTAATGATAATATTGTTGATAAACTTTTCTAAAGTTTTTTAGAAAAGAAATATTTCGTAAAATTATCTTCATCATGTATTCAGTGTTGTACATACCTGCCTACATGCACACACACACACACACACACACACATATATATATACACACTTTGATTTGAAAACCTGGGAAATCTAAGCATCAAATCGAAAGGAGTGGCATAAGATATGTTTCATTAAGTTAAAGAGTTTTGAAGACAGTAGACTGAAGCACCGTGATCAGCTTCGTCAAGCTTTGAAGCAGAGATGCCATCCAAATCCTGCTTTAATAAATATGAAAATGATCATAAAATAAAAAGTATAACTTGACCAATTTTCGTTCAAATGATCTCAAATTTTAACAGCATGTGTAGAAACAACCCAAAATTCTATTTATAGTTTTCTTTTTTTTCCTTTCAGGTATACACTTTGGAAAGTAAAGACGTTTTCTGTGTTAGCATATACACGAACACCGCCGAACAAGCATTTGTGAAAGAATTCATTAAAAATGCACCCACTGCAATGTAGACTGGAATATGGCCCACAAGTTTCAAAGAAGAAGGTTGCCTGTGCAGAGCAAAAGCATCTGGACGACCACCAGTAACGGAAAACTTATGAAATCGTTCATGAAATCCACAAACCTTTGATTTTCTCATTCAAATTTAGATGAATAAATCTCATTTTAACCAGCAATAATCCTGTTTAATAGTTACTCATATATATATATATGTCTCAAATGATATAAAATATTTTAAACACCGTGTATAACCAAGATAAACCAAGAGGTGAACTGAATGATTTTTTAAGACTAAAGCCAGAACATACTTTTTGAGATAATAATGATTTATTCATACAAGTTGTACAAATTAGCCTGTAACTGGGGGAGAAGAGATGGATTCATATATTTCCCAACGGAATTTACGCGAAAATGAATATAACGAACCCGACTGGAATTGGAACTCGGCTCTCCGATTTTCAATTCCGAGCTGTTATTCATCACACTACATCCCTAGCTTAGAGCATCTGTTATTGCTAAGCGGTCATCCATCTTGGTACTGGCCATACTCGACGTTGCTTAACGTGAATGGAAAGTACCAAAAACAAATTATATCAACACAAAGCTTAAAAAGATAGAAAAAATAAAAAGAAAGAAATATTTTAATTTACACATACATGCAATACACACTAACGCTGATTGACAAGACAAATGAACATAAAGTCAGCTTAACCAAATAAAAATAAAAGGCACAACAAAGCGAAACATGTTAGGTGTGTGTGTGTGTGTTGTGTGTGTGCGTGTGTGTGTGTGTGTTGTGTGTGTGCGTGTGTGTGTGTGTGTGTGTTGTGTGTGTGTGTGTGTGTGTGTTGTGTGTGTGTTTAAATGGATGATACAATAAAAACAACGTAGCTTACTCGCGACTCGAGTTTCACCCCTGGATCGTGAGGATAATGAAGGTAAATCAGATTTATATTTAACTTGACTGAACCGACATTACTTTTTTTGTCTTAACGATGTACTGCTGAATTCCTATATTAAGTACGATTGGAGAAAATAATTATTCAATTTTACCATTTTTGTTTTTTATTTTTTATTATTATATTTTATTGATTATTTATCCAATACTATTTAATATACATATTCTGCATTCTACATAAAGGCTATGCATAAAAAACTATACATTTTAAAATTGATTTATTAATTTCTCCAATAGTATATTACACACACACACACACACACACACACACACACACACACACACACACACACACACACACACACTAGGTTGGTGCAAAAATAATGACGTAATAATTACGTCATTATTTTTGCACCAACCTAATATCTATCTATCTATCTATCTATCTATCTATCTATCTATCTATATATATATATATATATATATATATATATATATATATATATATATATATATATATACTACTACTAAAAATCCTAACAATGCTGGTGGGATTAACAGACAACTTGCCAGGTAGCCTTATACCTTAGACAAGAAAATAATCCCGAACAAGGAAAGAAAAGAGAAAGACCAAAACGCAAACACCTACCTACACATGAAATTAAAGTGCCCAATATTAACACACAACGAAGGACAGCTCGAGTCGTTACTCAAGTTTCACGCTTTCGAGATCATCAGGCAATTATATATAAGATGAAGTAATTGGTTTGACCGAGGGCGCGTTTAAAGGAAGGTAGTCATCAATTAGCATCGTTCAGATTTAGAAAATATAACACCGCTTTGTTAAAATACATTTGGAAAATAAAAGATGAAAGAACTCTCAATCAAAAATAGAATGGATTATAGTAAGGAAATGTAAGATTGGGGATATAAATGGGGATATAAATTTTGTAAATTATACCAGGACAATTTGGCGATATTGATGTTTCCATAACCAGGTTCAAGTTCTGTATTAATTAAGAGATCTGAAAGTATGACAAGATGTTTACCTACGAAAGAAATATTTAATATCGAATATGGAACACAGATGATATTCACTTACGGAAAAAAAAGAACATGTTCTCCATATTTAAGCTAAGTAAAACAAAGATTGAACTTGGCCTGACAATCCTTTAACTTGAGGGAGAAACACGAGTAGCTTCGGTTTTCTTTCTTATTTTTTATTCTACTTGCATCACACACACACCCACACACACATATATATATATATATATATGATTAATGTGTGTAAAATTTTACTGTTTAGCTGATTGATGTTACCTTCATAAATGAAAAGATATAAGAGGAAAATAGTTTTTCCTGTTTTTATTCATCTTGTTCCTTTACTGATGCACTCTATCTGAAAATAATTTACACACACCTATATATATATATATATATATATATATATATATATATATATATATATATATATATATATATATATTCAAAGTTTAGTAAAATGTCAATATTTTAAATATTTTCAAGGTAGACACGAAAACACGTCTTGACCACTCGAACAACTGGTGCTTTTTTATAGCCTTGTGTCAGACTAAGCTAATTTTAATAACTGTCTCTGTCTCAATAGATTTATTTGCAACTATTTCTATACGCATCAATATTGATATATTCTTCAATTGATTTATACGTTTATGTGACTATGTCTGCGCCAAAGTATTGATCTCAAAGGATGATGTATATACACGCTTGCTTCTTCATTCCTACTTGTTACTACTCCCCGTTTCGTTCCTCTCATCCTCTTCCCCACTTTCCACCAATTTCACTGGCTCACCCTCCCACTTTCTCTCTCTCTCTCTAACTCCCTCCCTCCCTGACTGTCTCATTCAAGACAATATTGTATTTCCGCTCTTTATATTACTCAAACAATATACCGAGGCCATATTTTTGAACGTACAGCCGTCTTACTCTCACGGCATTCAAGATGAAAAATCCAACTTACTGCCACAATGAAACGACCCACGAATGTTCTTTATTACAATTAGGCATTGGTAACATTTCTTTGATAATCAATCATTCATTGACTCTTAGTTATACAATAGTTGTAGAACTTCTAATTTCTCTCATGTGGCAAGCCTTGTTTTCATTCGTATGTCTTCGTCTGAAGCTTTATTAACATTATTAATTTCAATCTAATGATACAAATTGAAAACATACACACACACACAGATGTTTCTAGACAAATATAAATGTTGCAGATGTGTTAAGGGAAAAATGCACTGCTAAAAAAATAAAAACTGTAGTCTCCTCTATTTCTAAATTGCTAAAGGTCTGCTTGGTTAAACAAAAAACGACATCTTGCTTGTAGGGGAACATAGGTTTGTGTCTGAGGAGAAGTAACTGAGCAGTAACTAAATAAGAACGGGGTGAGACATCTAACACGGACAGCGAAACGAGAACAAGCTAGCCTCGTAGATTAAATAAAAAGTTCAGTTCGAATAGATAGACACCTGAGAAAGGCCGGAGAGAACAACGGCCGAAACGTTGTGATAAAGATGGGGACATTAGTCCGAATGTATATGACATACATACATGTAAATCAAGATTTTAAATCATCATCAGAGCTGTTTCGACTGCATATCAGTGTGATCTCTTATCTTCAGCCTGGCTTCTCGTTTTTGAGTATGCCCGTCTATTCAGGCCCATTTTTGTTTCTTCAACACCCAGGGTGACAATCTGTAGTTTATACTGCAACTCTGCTATAGATTATTCAAAAGTGTTCCATCAATGACGTCACAAATAACTGTTGGAAATACTTGATTTATTTGGGGAGGGACATTAGAATTATCCAGAATCTAGACTGGGAGCAAAGCGCCTGCATACGGACAAAAATGAATTCAGTAAATACGCAACAATAGAAGGGAGCGTAAGACAAGGATGTGTCTTCTCACCGGACATATTCAATCGTTATAGTGAAGCAATCGTGAGAGAAGTCCCACCAGTATTGATTATTGGCGGCCACAATATTAACAAGATTAGACATTCAAAGGTCACAGAAAGGAAACTGCAGGAACTTCTACAGAAGATAGTATAGGAAAGCGAGAAGAAAGGACTAAACATCGTTTGTAAGAAGAGAGAATATATGGTTGTCAGAAAAAGGAGCAGCCCAACACATGAATTACAAATTGAAGATACTAAAATCAAACAAGTACAATAATTTAAATATCTAAGAAGTGTAAAGATATATTAAATATATTCTAAAAGAAAGTAACGTATCATGAAATAGTAAAATTTCGTTAAAAAAGAACTGAATTATTATGTAATATCAGTCCTCTTGTGACAATTTCCTCACAGATGAAGAAGAGACTTGAAACAACAGAAATGTGCAAGGATGCTGAGAATACCACGGATTGTGAGCAAATGACGAAATGGAAACAAAAAAGACATGCTAGGCACCATAAAGTTCAATTTCTCTGTCGAATAGTGAGGAAAGAGATCTTAGCAACTTTGACACTGACAGTCCATCTTGAAGCGTATAACGTACCTAAAACAACTTGTGTAAATCGTTTGTAAAAAAGGGATAAGGAGAGAGAGCATAAGGGCAAACCTTATTGAGTAACAAAGGACAAGAAATTGTGGAGAGCCATCATCTCCACATATTGAAAGGACACAACACATACAAGAAGAAGATGCTGACCGGACCGTGGTTAGTTCAAGTCTGTGCCACGTCAGGTCTATATATTTTTTGAATTCGGAGTTCTTCTTCTTCTATACTGGTAGTAAATAACGACTAGAGTGTCCAGTCTACCCTGCTATTTAATCCATAACTGGAGAAGAGATGGATTTATACTTTTCTTGAGAGTATTTGTGCGAAAGTGAATTTAACGAACTCGACTAGGATTCGAACTTTGCTCTAACCATTACTCGACTTGCACATCCAAAATTTTTAAATGGCGTTTTTAAGTACCCGCCACCGTTTATTTGGTGGTTTTAATATATTTTTGGAGAAATATAAAGAGGGTTTGGTATCAAATAAGAGGAGGAATCTTTCAATTTCCCAAAATTCAGTAAATGGAGCAGTTTTTTATCAAATAAAAACGGACGTACATTTTTTTAAGGGACAGCTAGCCACGAGATGCATTATTTGTTGTTGGAATTTTAATAAACAGTGGCGTGTCTGGATAAAGTGTGGGAGTCTTTTTATTTTAAAACTTTAATTAGTGTACTTCATCTTTTATATGTTGAACCTAATTGATTGATTTGTTTTTTTTTACCATTTATCAACCATTTATCAGGTTATTTACAACGAGAAAATATTTTAAGATTCTCAGAATATTTTAGTGGGAAATAATAATGATTTATTGATATACAAGTTTTACAAATTAACCCATAGCTGAGGGGTGAAGAAATGGATTCATAACTTTCCCAATGGCATTTGCGTGTAAATATTTGTGAATATGACGAACCTAAATGGAAATGGAACACGGCTCTTCGATTAACAATTCTGAGCCATTATCGCATCATCCAAGCTTACAGCAGCTGGCATTCATTCCCAAGCGATCACCCATCTAGGTATTGACCAGGCTCGACGTTGCCTAACTTCGATGATTGTACGGGAACCGCTATTTCAACGTGATGTAGCCTTCGAGGGAAGCTTAGATTCATACTTTAGCAAAAGCTATACTTCTCTTTGTAAGAAAGGGATATTTCTAAATCCATAGCTTATACATGGATATTTTCGTAGTTAGACGTTCGTAGGCCACCTGTATTGATGCTTTTAAAATCGTCGCTCATAAAATCAAGTATGGCCGGTGATTTTCGAATTGCATTTGATGGGAATCGAAATGTTCATGCCTTCATAACAAATGCATCTTAAGTATTTGAAATTAACGGTAATTAATTATGAGATACGAATTTTAATTTGAATAATAAATAAAGAACTGTTTTGACGAGGCGCAATGAACAAAAAAGTGACCATAAAGTAGAATTTGGGCGTATCTTTGATAACAACTGTGCAACACGATTTTTGGGTAGCAACTGTGATTTCCTATTTGCTTAGGACCAGAAAGTATGAAAAAATGGCGAGTATTTCCTTTGAACTTGGCTTTTTTGACCACGATAATGATATTTCTGATATGTACCTATTTCCCATTGAGAAAACTGGCGAATGTGAACCACCTTCTCGTTGACGCAAAGTAGGGAACAAAACGACACATGAGTCAAAAGTAGCATTTATTTATTGATTCTAGGATTAAACACGAGAGACTACAAAAAATTAAAAGTTAGTAATTTTTCGCGATTTACCCTTATACTGTAAATTACTTTCAGGAATCAGCCTCCAAATATAGTCCCCCATCATGTTTTTGGTAATGTTGATAGCGTAATCCAGTATATCCTGGTGGAAGCACTCGCCTTACGCCCCCATGTTCCTCTTTAGATGAGCGTCAGGTATATAGACATCGAGGGACATTTTGCCGTTCTTCTTTACAGGGGTTTCAACACGCTCTACATAGTTTTCGTTCCAGGAAGTTCCGAACCACTGCGACAAAGCTATTCCATACTGTTTTCTCCGTCATACTGAGCTTTTGGGGGAATTCCTTGCATTCTATGGTCTTTATTTGCGGTCTGACGAAGAAAACGGCTTTGACTTTTGCCGCCGACAGCTTAGGTAAGAATACCTGAAGGTACTTGAAGGCTGAAAACTCCTTATCTAGAGATATGACAAATTGTTTCATAAGGCCCAATTTTAACTTCAGTAGAGGAAACAGTACCTTCCGAGATCCAAGTGTGGCTCCTATTTGATGTTGTTCCTCCCCACAATTTGGTCCGCTGTGGCAAGTCCCACCTGTGGTAGTTGTGCCGTGGTGTCCCTGATGTCTTACTGGCAAAAATTAGATTTAAACTTCGTAAAGCCGCCTTGGAGAGCCATCAGGAAGGCTACCATTTTCAATTCTCCGATAACCTCCCAACTGTACTCGTCATATTTCAAGGCATCTAGCAAGATCTTGATATTGCTGTATTCATCTTTGAGCTGCACCGAGTGAGTCAGGGGAAGGGATGAATACATGTTCCTGTTTTGAGGCTTATGGATGAGCTGTCGAGGAAAAGGCGCCACTCGTTGGGTTTACAGACGATTTCGACTGCATCAAACAGACTGGTCACATTATGGCAGAAGCAAAGTCTATCTTAACGGGTGAAAAGCTTTTAAAAACACTGGTTACGCTGTCTTTGCTCTGACCTGCGACTTGCACACTTTTATCGAAAAAAAATTTCCTCTGAGTCTCGACGTCAAAAGCTCTGCATTGGACTTTGTCAGACCAAGAACTCTGAGGTCGTTGAGGTCTTTTTAGTTGGAGTAGTATGGTTTTTCTCTCCTCAGCTGCGCCTCTGTAATCTGGATCAATGACTTCATCCTCTTATGAATTACTATCCTTTTCTGAAGACGGCTGCTCTCTCTTTGGAAGGTGGGTATGGGGAGCTCAAGAAGGTCTGGATATATAATAACAGGCGCATTTTTGCCAGCTCGACATTAGAAGGATCCACCATGCAGAAGAAGTAATTACTTGAGTGTTCAGTTGATTCCCTCCAAATTCGTGGGACTGCGAATTTCATGGCTTTATATTCCTCTCTGTACCATCCTGCAAAAGTGCAAAATAAAAATATGAGTATAAAAATAAAATATATTTCACCCAGTGTTATTGAAAAATTCTAAAACATTACATTTTTGATTTTTGGAATTTCTAAAACTCGTGCACTGGATATGTAAAATTCTGATTTTGGACCCCAATTAACATAGCAAATGTCACAAAATCCAGAATCTTGAATACTCTGGACACTAATGCACGATTGTTGAAATATATTTACTGCATATTTTTCAGTAACACTGGCTTAAAAAAATAAAAGTAAAAAATATTTAAATAAAAAAATTCCAAAACTTTTACACTTAAAACTTCCACTATCCAAACAAGCAAATCTTTCCATTTTACCATATAGTGTTCTTTTGTAGACTTCGCTGGTAAAATGAGGTACTCAGGATTTGACTTGATTCCCGGAAGGCACGCCGAAATATGTCTTGTAGGTCTCACACATTTTAGCAGATATTGCCACAGAAAAATTTTTGGTTCTTGTCTTGATAAATTCCACACAGACATAATAAAATGCGTCTGCTGGATGCTTACAACCTCTTGATGCCATATGCGACGAATGCATCTATCACCGACGACTTGTCTGCGCTTCGATAAACTAGAAGTAAACTAAACTGTTGAATTTACATCCCCTGTATTAAGACTGCCGTCTATGTTGCCAGAACGTTCTAGAAATTGTTGAAACTTTTCTTGAAAGTTGTAGAAAGTTATAGAAAATTATCCTTCTGTAATTCAGCGCTTAATCTGACTGGAATGTAATGGAAAATAGGTTAGTTCCAATGTTTAGGTCAAAAAAGCAAAGTTTAAAGGGAATAATATTCATTTCCTTTGCTTTTTAGACAGAAGCAATTAGAAAATAACACTTACTAACCAAAGACAAAAAGTTAGCATTTTGTTACACAGTGTAATATGCAAATATACGTTTAAACAGAAATAAATATATAAAAGAGGTTTATTTTTAAGAATTCTCATGGAAGAATAAATAATAAACGAAATGGATTTGATTCATAATACAGAAAGGTTTCAAACAGTAATGCCAACAGAAATGTTACGTAAAATTTGACTTCTTTGCAGAGAATTCTGGACAATCTCCTCATCGGAAATCCGAAGGCGAATTGTGAAAAAAGGCCTTCCAAAAGCTAAGGAAATTATTAAGAAAAAAGTAAAATATCGCTAGAAACGAAAAAGGAGTATTGAACTCTTACGTAATATCAGCCCTCCTATATTTCAGTGAATGCTGTAGATTTAAATATCCTAAATCCATCGATCTTTCATTCTTTGATTACATGTAAAACCTTTTTCCTCAACACAAGCTACGATTTTTTTTAAGCTTAGCGCCCCGAGCAAGGCATGAAGCCACTAGGATGCAGGGGGGTGCAGAAGATTTGTAGCAAGAGCAGATAGGAGTGATAGAAGAAAGGATGAAGGGAAGGGTAGTTTGTAGATCAAGGTAACTGGAGATGTCGATTGACATTACATTTGAATAGTTGGAGATCATAGCTATCAGGGAAACAGTAATTGGGAAGGGTGTTCCACAGGCGAGAGGTGCGAGGTATGAAGCTATTGGAGTAGAAGCGACGGCTACATTTTAAAGTTTCTACAGTGTAAGGGTGAGAGCGGGATGCCAGCCCCGTAAGGCGCTTGTATTCATGGAGACTGGGGACCAGGGAAAGCAGCTCATCGGAGCAATTGCCATGAAAGTATTTGTAGAAGAGACAGAGAGAGGCGACGGCGCGTCTGTGAGATAGTGGCTGCAGGCGAGACGCCAGATCAGGGCCAATCACATTACATATCCGTCTCTGGATCTTGTCAAGAACTCCGAGGTAAACAGAAGGTGCCCCAGACCATATATGGCAGCAATACTCCATGCAAGGGCGAATGGTCGTTTTGTATATTTGAAGTATCGATTCAGGGGTGAAAAATTTCCTGGCGCGGCACAGAGAGCCAACTTTCCTCGCGGTGGACGATGCAATTGACTCAATGTATTTGTTCCATCTCAGGTCAGCAGTCAACGTGAGACCGAGCAGACGCAGGGAGTCACTCTCAAGAAGTTGACTATCAGACATTCTAATGGGGGTCAGGTAAGGATATCTATGGTGGTTAATGGAGAGTAGTTTAGTTTTTGAGGCGTTAAATTTGACCATCGAATTGTTGCCCCAGTTAACAACCGATTGGAGGTCCATTTCAAGACGCGCGGCAAGGTTAGTCTTGACCGCGACACTAGATTTGGTTTTGAGGCAGGAGTAAATTGTAGTGTCGTCCGCGTAGATGCCAACTTGGGAAACTATGGCGTCAGGAAGGTCGTTGATGAAAATAAGGAAAAGTGTGGGGCCAAGGATGGAGCCTTGGGGAACACCTGCGTTCGTGGGATAGGAACTGGAGGAGAAACCGTTGAGAACGACCGTCAATTCTCGGTTTGACAGCCACGGCACGAGCCTCACCATTATTTTGAAGTGCTTGGTAGACGGTTTCAGGGATGACCTTAAATTTCCTTGATGGGATGAAAGTGTCGATTCCAGCTTTAACCCAGGATGAGACCTCAGAAGCACATTCATGGACAGGGAGTGTAAAGACAACATCCCAGGGGACATCGCGGAGGAAGTCACGGAACGAGTCCCAATCCGACCGTTGGTAGTAGAACGAGGTTCTAGTAATGGGAGGTTCTTTGCGGGGTGTGGATTTGAAGGAAATGTTAACAGATACCACGGCATCATCGAAGTTACCAAGAGGGCAGAGCTGTGTGGCCCTACAGGATTCGGGCATAGAAGTAAAACACAGATCTAGAAGGGAGACCTTATCTGCCAGGTTGGGGGCAAAACGCCTGGAGAAGTTGACTATCTGCGTGAGGGATTGAGAAATTGAGAAGTTAAGTGTTTGAATGCCAGCCCGGTCAGTAGTAGCATTCTCGAGCCACTTGGTATGATGGGCGTTAAAGTCACCAAACACGAATATGTGAGCAAACGGGTGGAGAGAGAGGGCCTTGTCTATGCTGTCCGATATGCTGTCGAGTATCCCGCAGTCTTGAGAGGATGGAGAGCGATAGAGGAAGGAGAGATAGCTTACGGCATTGAGGAGAGATAGTCGAAGACACATGTACGAATGGTCTGGTGATTCGAGAGACAACTCTCTGGCCAGGGGTATACAAAGACTTGTATTTTTTATATTGTTTATACGTGTATGTAATTTTTAAATATAATTTGAACTTCGCATACTGTCGAAATATTTTTAAACACCATTTTTCTTTTCATTTTCTTTTCCTTCGCGATCTTCTGTAAGTGTTACAAAATATTGGAAGAATTGCGCCAATCATTTTGTTTAATAATAATAATAGAGTAATGCCTTGAGATACAAGCATATCGACATAGGAGTTTTTTGAGATATGAGCCGGAGTTCAGTTGATTTTTTGCCTTGAAATACGAACTGAATTTTGAGATCCGAGCGAATTTCAGTTAAGCATCCGCTAGTTGGCGCAGCGAGCGCCAAACTTCGAGAGTATTTCCATTCACAGTACACGTGTTCACCTCGCTTTGGAAGGATCTTTGTTGTGTTGTGTCTTTTTACAGTTATTTTGTAAAATTCCTTTAGTGACACCATGGGTCCGAAGAAAGTAAGTGTAAAAAGTAGTGGTGAAAAGACGAAACGTATGATTAAATTATGAAAAAGACACATGAAGAAGACGTAATGAATTTGGCGAGACAATATGAGCGTTCTACATCAACGATAAATAAAAAGTTATAAAATTAAAAAAATGAGTTACAGTAATGGCTAAAATGTAAATGTTTTAAAAAAATTAAAAATTAAGTTATAAAAGCTAAGCTAGGATAGGTTAGCGGTTGCTAGACTAGCGCTGTTGTTGTCCTTCCTTCTCTCTCTACTCCGCCCATTGGCTAAATGATTCGTCTGAACTTCATGGTTTAGGATAGTTTATTTCTTTACAATTTGATTTTTCTCTTTTATTTTATTGTTTGGAAACTACATTTTTTGTTTATTCACATTGTTTTGCTTGTAAGAAACCCACAAATACAAAAATAGAGGCGAGTTTTAGGAAAATAAGGGCGATTTTTAGGGGCGTGGAACGGACTGGAAATATTCCATTAATTTCAATGGCGAAATCGATTTGAGATACGAGTCTTTTGAGTTACGAGTTCGGTCTTGGAACGATTTAAACGCGTATCTCAAGACATTACTGTAATAGTAATAAATACAGCACTGACTCGTGTTAAAAAACCAACATCACATGCGGACAAACGATATTTGAAAACTGATGAAGCTGACATAGCGCAAAAAAACAACGAAACGTCTTTGATAAAGGCTAATAAAAGCAGAAAGTAATCGGACACATGATAATTTATATTGAAATATATAGCGGAAACCATGAAAATATTCTAAAAATATATTTTAAAAAAGTTTAACAAAGAACTTTCGTTGGTATTTGAGAAAATTTGTATAAATGAAAAATTGCTGCTTAAATACACCAAATTCATACTTAGATGCTGGTTTTTTTAAGTGCAGCTTAGATGTGGCGCAAGAACGAAAGTATGGGGCACCCAGTGAGGATCAAACTCACTACTCAGTCGTAATTGCTACACAACATCGTTGTACCCTTTTGTTTTTCTAAGCGTAGCTTAGATGTGGCATAAGGTAGAAAGTGTCGGGCACCCAGTGAGGATCGAACTCCCTATTCAGTCGTAATTGTTCTAGCGAGACAAGTTTGCTAAGCATTACACCACGTCGAAATACCCATGGTGATATTCTAAGCGTAGCTTACATGTGGGACAAGGCCGAAAGTATGGTGCACCCGGTGAGACTCGAACTCACTACTCAGTCGTAATTGTTATACCCAGACAAGCTTACTAATCGTTACAGCATGTCTAGGTACCCCAGTGTTGATTTTCTAAGCCTAGCTTATATGTGGCACACATCTGAAACATGGGGAACTCGTAATTGATCTAACGAATTGAGCCATTCATTCGTAATTGATTTAGCAAGACAAGCTTGTTAAACATTACATCACGTCGAAATGTCCAAATTCATACATATATTTGTTAAATATGTTTATATATGTTTTTACATATGAAACGCATGTATTAATATATTAGTGAGTATACTCATATATATTGACAGAGACGTAGGCTCTTATTTAGAAATAGAAATCCCTTTTTCCCTTCTTAATTGGGAGAACTCGCCATGGTGATCCATCAGTTCTTGTAGACTTGCAAGGTTCAGTGGTGAAGCTTCGTGACAACCCAAAGAGATTAGTCAGAAAATGAACAAACGGGATAATTCAGTCACATGGAACTTCAATTCTCTTTTCACCTATTTTGGCGCACTTTTGCTAAAAGGGGAGGTAATTGCTAAACGGCACTGAATCTACCTTGACGTGGTAGCTTTTTTCTTTTTTGTTTTGTTCCTAGTCCTGTTTGTCTTGTTTATTTCATTGCATGTTTTGGTTTTTCTTTTTCTTACAACTCTCTTAACAAACAAAAAAGAAAAAAAGCAGACTGTTCAAGAAATAATTATCATGTTTAGCTAAAGAATGACGAATGAACTTTAGAGATCATGTCAATGTCTTTGCACTGTTTTTGATAAAAAGAACCAGTGATCTTGAAGAAACAAAAAATGAAAGGAAAATCTCATCAAACAGTGGCAGTGAAAAAAAACAAAAAAAAACAATTCAAACGGGAAATTAATAAAATTACGAAGCAATCCTCAACAAAATGAAACAAAAACACGAAGACCCCCCCATATATATATATATATATATATATATATATATATATATATATATATATATATATATATACGCATGGTGAGTAAATATACATGCAGGGAAAATGGAGTAAAAAAAAATAAACAAAACTAAAAGAAAAACACAACGAAGGAAAAATAAATTAAATAATTAAAAATGATTAACAATAAAAATAAAAAAAACTCACACATTGAAAAGAAAAGCAGTAATTTCTTTATAGGATATTGCTTTTTAAGAAGACCTAAAATGACTTCATTCAAATATAGCAAAAGAAATCAATAAAATTTGAACTTTGTATTTTCTTTCACTTGGAATATATATATATATATATATATATATATATATATATATATGGAATAAAGAACAAATAGGAAACATTTATTAATTTATCATGTTTCACTTTTATTAAAGCTTCATCTGAGAATGATATATGAAGAAAAAAGTAGAAAAACTTTCTGGTATTTTTTATGTTATTTTGCTTTTGTGTTTGATTTACAATCAGGTTTCGCCTATGATTTATGTCGTCCGAAATTCTTTTTTTTTTCTTCATATGTCATTCTCTGATTAAACTTTAATAAAAGCGAATCCTGTTAGATTGATAAGCGTTTCGTATTTGTTCTCTATTCTATCATTCTGTCGGATTCCAATCCATATTTGATCCCATTTCACACACACACACACACACACACACACACACACACACACAACATGTATATTGTTGAAATATATAATGGCTGGTTACTCATATCTCAGTGAGTACGCCTGTTGCAGATGCCTGTTCAACACTCACAAAATCCACCTGTGTATTTTTATGCTGCAACTATGCTGAGCGGACCTTATTTAAAGTTTCTGACATAATCAACAGTTTGAACAAGGTCAGGTACGCTCAAAACACCTGTCACGATAACTTGTGCCTTCGTGCAACCATCGACAGTCCTGCCGAGCTGATTTCATTCTCAAGGCTTGACTCAAATCGGGGAATGGTTCGTCAGGCACTTTCCTTGGGATCGCCACTCCAGCAATAATATCAAGTTTCCTTATCGATCATGGTGAGATTCGAACCAGGCTCTCATGGTCGGAAAGCGAACGTTCTAACCACGCGGTCCATTTAAAATATGCAAAAAAATTGTCGTCTAAATTACGCAAAATTAAAAATAATACTGAAATCTTATTCTAACATGTAATTACCAAAATTACAAAAAGATATCTTGAAATACTAAAATAAAATCGTCATTGGAATCAAACACAGCCTCAAGACGACTTCGGAATCTCCTGCAACTCTTCTGGAGTGTCTTCTTGTTTAAGTTGGTGAATGCTACCATAATCCTTGCCTACACTTCATCTTTGGTGTTACAAGGAGTTTTGTTGGTCTCTTGCTCAACTGCGCACACGCATAATAATCAAGTGCGGGTGCAGTCTGGGTAGTTAGGTGGCCAGATGTAAGAGGTGATGTGGTCGCAGAAATTGTCTGAGAGCCATGACTTTGTTCTCCTGCTTGTGTGGAATGCTACAGAGTCCTATTGCCAGACGTAGAATCTTCCAGCAGCTACTTTCTTGACTCAGGGCAGCACTACTTCTCTCATACGGTGCCCAACTGATCGTATAAAATAAACAAACAAACGCATGCGTGAAATTAAAAATATAAAATGACGACAATTTACCCATCACACCTTGCATATTGTTAAAATTTCTCTACTTATACGGGAATGGTTTCAGTATCAGAGCGTTTCTACATATAAACAGTGTGGATATAGGAATAAACACTGCATGGTTACATGCATCAATGCTATCTTTAGACCAAGTATACCGGCTTCTTCAACTTCTGCACTCCTCAACAATGATCCTTTCCAATTATATGCACCTCATCCCAGTCGGAGTTATATTTATTTTTGTCCCTCTAGTTAGGGTCAGCCATAGCAGACTTTTACACATCTATTTTGGTTATAGCTTTCTTATTGATTGACTGATTCATTTTCTAGAGCTTGTCAATCAGGTTATTTAAAGTCAGAAAATATTTTTAGATTGTAAGAATTCATTTGTGGAGATAATGATTTAAGGATACACGTGTTATTAATTAACCCATAGCTGGAGGGAGAAGTGGGTTCATGACTTTACCAAGAGTATTTGTGCGTAAATGAATATAAAGAATCCGACAGGAATTGGAACTCGGCCCTTCGATTAACAATTCCGAGCCATTATCCATTACATCGCACATCTAAGCTTAAGCACTTGGTATTTCCAAGCAGCTTCCCATCTAGGTACTGACCAGACTTGACGTTGCTTAACTTTGGTGATCGTTCAGTAACCGGTGTTTGAACGTGATGCGGCCGTAAGCCCACCTTTCCTATGTTACTCTGTTAAAGTGGTCTAAAATTCTGCTTTGAAACATGAAACTGACAGTCATCATGCAGTTTTGATTCCGATGTTTACATTCTATCTATCTATCTATCTATCTATCTATCTATCTATGAGGGTAGATGGATAAGTTCGTTATGCTGGCGCATAGTTATTAGGTGAATTGTAACCTGAAATGTTCATTGCATAATGTCCGATCTATGAGTGATTAATATCCAATCCTGAATTCAGAACATTGATATATCCGTTTCTTTGATTAATAATGTTTGTCTTCATTCAACAAGTTAAGCGAGAGCACGCGCACAAGTAAATATGTGCTATGTATTATATTTAATAGAGACATTAGGTTAATCTGGGGAAATGCTAATAGCAGTCGAGAGATTATATTTCTAGAATCTTCCAAATGGAGATCACCTTAAAATTTTTTATTCGAAATCCAGATTTGAAGCTAAGCTTGAACACTTCGGTGGAGAAAATTCAACAACCTCAACTAGCGAGAATGTTTCACATGTCAAATATTTTCAAAAGAAAGTCTAAAAGTAAAGCAATGTAAGCTATTGATGGTGAGTATATTTCACACTGGGAGTAGAAGGAATATGGCTAAGTGACACATTGTCAATTTATATCTATTTACGAGAAGCCACCTGACAGCTTAGATGGATGCAGACAGTCGCTTAGGTCGATCAACGTCTCCGGGATTCTGTATAAGCAGAAAAGTTTGGAATCTTGTGTAAATGTCGACTTTCAAGAATTCATATATACTCAAGCAAAAACATAAACGATCATGCTCTCTCTCAACCACACATACCTACCCTCATAAGATGTTACCCAAAAGGTTGGGTAATATGAACTGCGTGTGTGTGCCGAATGTAGCACGTAAATTTGCCGCTTCCTTTATGAACAGTACATGTAGTCGGTTTTCAAACAGAAGACAAGGAGACTACTTCAGAGGAGACGGTAAAAACGAGATCTAAATTTATATTTCATGTTTAAATTCTCCGATTAAGTAGTAGTAGTGTGTAGTAGTGTGTATGTATATATATATATATATATATATATATATATATATATATATATATATATATATATACATACATACACACGTATATTGTTCATATTTGATATATTTAAAAGTCAATAGTTTAATATCAGAGATAGAAGTGAAAAGTTCTCGGCTCAACCAAGAAGTCCTCTAAAAACGTCTTATTTTTGTCCATTTCGTCAGATTTTCGGAAGGGCGTTGGGCTGAGAAATTTTGCAACAGCTCTTCGTATATATAATAACATGCACAGACGAACGCACCCTTATCTCTCTCTTTACACACACATACACATATATATACACATAATGTTACAAAAGTTCTCAGTTACTATTACATTCCATTAATGAGATATAGATTTACATTAAAGCACTTTAGTATACTTACACATATGTATAGACGCAGTCATACATGCTTATTTACATTCACCCACCACGAAAAAAAAAATCTTCAGCTGAATGCACACACGCATGCTCGCACTTGATAGTGAGGTCAAGAAAAACAAGAGTAAAGAAGAGTGTCAATACCTCGAACAAAGTTCTTTTTAATTTCAGTCCGCAACGCCTTGCAACACACTGGGCCAAATGACCTTTCTCTAGAGGGTAACAACCTGCTGGCGATGACGAAGTCAACCTCAAAAGATCAGTTTCCAGTGGGCTGAAGCGGGCACTTGACCTATGCTAGACGATGCAGCTCTTGTCAGCACATTAATTGTATGTGTGCTCTTCGCAGAGAGCAACCCTTGTATGACAGCGAGTCGAACAAGTGAGTCGAAAACGGAAACTTCCTTTTGCATTGTTTCGTTGTTCGGCTGCGGTCACTATTTCCTTTACCTTTGCTTCCCTGCAGTCCTAACCGGTCTGAAGCGCCATTCTCGTCACTTGACGCCTATATGAAAACGAAGCTCTTGTCAAAGCGGCCATCATCCCGTCGCCCGAAATTTTAAACAGACACATATTTTGTCATTGTGTACAATAAATTCAGTTGAAAAGGGCGATTTTCTTTCTTTCTTTCTTTCTTTCTTTCTTTCTTTCTTTCTTTCTTTCACATTTATTTTTCTTATTTTTCATAATTCTTATTTTTTTCTTTTTAGAGTCTTTCTGTTTTACTCTTGGATATGCGGGTAGTGTAATGGTTAATTTGAAAAGGGAAATCGAAAATCCGAGTTCGAAATCTGTTCGAGTTCGTTGCGTTCACTTACGCACAAATACACTTGGGAAAACTACGAACCCATTTTTTCTCCACCAGCTATAAATGACATAGCCGTGGGGGCTCCCCTGCCTCTTCAGGAGAAAAAAAGCTGAATTCAAAGACAGTTTGAAGAAAAACAGGCTCTGTCAGGCTATCAGACATACCACTTCTGGTACGGCTGCAGTACATGTGGTGCCATTACGACACTAATGGGTTACTGGACATGTACAACCCGCTCGGTGATCTCTTCCATTTTCATCAAACACTTTTTCTTTCTTGTATTCATTATTCCTTCGTTGTGTTTCTTTCGACAATGTTTTCTATCAAGTTGTGAATCAGGTTTCTGTAAATCTTTTCTATACCTTCTCAAGTTCACTTCAAGCTGCTTGAGACAATAACAACTTTCATCTACTAACGACATTCACATTATTACGTTCATAGTTCATTTGCTTACATCTGAATATAATAACGTCTATCTGACCATCAAGCAATCGTTTATGGATAAATTTCAAATTCCAGAGAAATGGCGGACAAAACGCTATCCCTACAAATTTTAAGAGTATGTTATAATACATTCCTTCTACAAATTTGTTGCCTGTTGTAAATACTAAATAACGTTGAAAGTTATGGGAAGTCAAATTATAATGTTAGTTGTGGAACTTCGTTAAAACAAATAAAAAATAAAATACTGATTAACAAACGGACGTAGGATAATTCCTGTCATGACATCCTATAAAACAGTGCTTCTCAACCTTTTTTGTCCAACGCATCCTTTTCACCATGAATCAGAATATAACCCCCCACCCCATTTTCCAGGATTGTCCGACTCAAAAGGTGCGTTCCAAATAATAGGCATATATTATTGAAAATCATTTTTTCCATATTAGTACATTTACATGGATCATTTTTATAGATGAGTTTTATAAATGCAATAGCAATAGAAAATGTTGATGGATTTTTAAAGTTGATTACATGTGCAATAATTTACTTTAACTCATAACTAATTATTAAATAAATAAAGTGAAGCATACTTCCATAAACAAAAAGTACAATAGAATGCCAGGTTATTTAAATCCATGGGTTCCAAATTTTGCACCTAAAAACAAGAAAAAGTAATAGATTTTTCCCTGTGAAACCTTAAAATCTCCCCCTGTTTGAGAATCCCTCAGGTCTCCCATGATTGACAACTGCTATAAAACATAACGGCCTTAATGCCAATATAATTGTTAATGTGTAATTATGACAGCAAGTATCATGCTATTGTACTAATACTACTACCGCTTCTACTACTACTAGTAATAATAAAGATTTCACTTTAATAATAAATTCAATATGTTCAACTTTGTTACATGTTTTTTCATACAAAAGTTCGTAGCAATAGTCATCGATAGATTTTTGAAAACGGGTCACTTCGCTCTAGGCAATAGTGAATTCGAACTTCACTAGGCGCCCCAAACGTTTGGTTTTTGTGTTCAACTAAGTTTAGTAGATTTTTAAAAACTGCAACCTTAGCTGAAACTATCTGAACTGATAAATATTTGAAAAAATTAAGTTTTCATAAGTGAATTTTATATCAGAACAATTTTGTTTGGCCAAATTTGAAGACAGAAAATATCAATGTATTGACTCTGGATTTTGATTTTATTTTACAAATTTTTATGCCTAGGATGAGCGTATTTTAAAATAAATTATGAAGGACATGGTGTTTTTAAAGATAATCAGCTCGTGATACTTGGTCTTTAACATCTTCAGCGCAAATATTTCGATGATGATGATGGAAGGACAAGAAGAATTTCTCAGAGAGTAAACAGTATTTATTAAAGCAGGTGTGTTAGTCACAACAGTATATAGAAGAGAAATGAAGACAAGGCGCACATTTCAAAAAAGAGGGACGTTAAGTAATGAACTTCGTCGTTGAATGTTTAAAGAAACTTTCAATACCGTGTGTTTGTTGTGAAACCAAAGTCATTATTAATGTGTTAAAACTATCTATTTCATAAATTGTGTGAAAAACAAAACAAATAAAAACAAAACAAATAAAAACAAAACAAAAGGAAAAAGAAAAGAAAAGAAAACAACAGCAAAAAACTAACTAAGAATATTGAGGCCATTGCTTCAGAACCTGTTAGAATTTTAGTTTCCCCACATTTGCTGAAAAAATGGGACTATCTAGTCATTCTATTAATAAAAAAAAGCTTTAGAGTTGTCGGATTGTATTGAGGCAAGCGTATCTTAAGACAAAACATTTAATGCTTTCTTTTAGGACACTATATGTCGTGTAATATTTTCTTTGACTAACAAACTAGGGATTATCTTCGTCTTTGTGGAAGGATGACGTTGTGTCTTATAGTGTTCGCTTTATTTGAAATGTTAATTATATTTATAGAAGATTATAATGACAAGAATCGGGCAGATTGAAAAGGTGCATTATCACATATTAAAATATATATTTCAGCATATGCTAAGTAGGACGTCATTTTAATTTAACTGATCCTTGATAAAATCCGAGAAGAATCTGTAATGTCATTTGTCCTGACCTTGCATCTCTGCATTTTCCCACTGCTGTAAGGCAACTTCCCTGTGTCTTTTCTATAAATGCTTTCATAGTAGTTGTTCTGATTAGCTTTCCTCTATGCTATCTAGAATCTACGAATTTAAGCGCAATACTACATTGGCAACAAGTTCTGATCATTTTACAGTTGAAATTACCAGATGTAACCGTAAGTTCTATGCTGATAGTATCTTTTCTCGCACTTCTCACTTGTGGAGCTCTTTTTCGGCTTCTTGCTTTGCAGTTAATTTTTATCTTTAAAAATTTAAATGCAACGTATATCGTTATATTCTCTCTTCTTAATTCCTGTTCATTTATTGTTCTCGATCTTTAATAATGATTTTCATTTTCTTATATTCTTTCTCACTCAGTAACCCTCTTGTGTCTTGGTGATTTTATTATCTCGCTTGGGGTGGAATGATTTAAAAAAAAACATTGAGGGTATTAAAATACAGAGCCGAGCAAAAAAGGGAACATACCAAGTAGAAAAAATTGTTTCATTTGTAAAAAATGTTGTAAGTATTTGATATGCGTTCAAATATAGTATCTGGTGTCATCCAGGAATGTAATACAAGTTTTCACATTCACATTGGCACAGCCCGTGGGGATTTACGGATCTGAATTGTATTGTGATGCTGAAAATCCGCCATGTAAATGTAATCGTCAATAACAAGGAAGCAGATAATTTTTTTGTCTAAAACAAATTTGTTTTCTTCATTAGGCCAAGAAATTTTTTAATATAAACGCGTCCCCTCACACACACACAGACATTATATTATATATAATAAGTGGAGATAAAAAGGGGTCAAAACAAATTGGGGAGGTTAGGAATCTCAACTTGGATCGTAACCAAAGATGCAGCCGAGAACAGGCCATGAACAACACTTACTCACATTAACTAGGTATACAAAGGCTTGTCTAACCTAGCCAGAAGGAGGGCTCCATAGGAAACCACCCCGATGTGACGTAGGTTGACCTAAAAGAGAAAATCAAGGCTAGCCCCGTTCAAACGAACCAAGTTCACCTCTTTCATCCACCTTTCGCTGAAGACTGTCGAATGCAAGCGTTTTCTATCAATTCTAATCATCATCTTGAGCTAATGCTCAAAGAATCGGATTAGATCCTGATGAGAAAGACGATTGCCTCGCAAAACTTCCTCCTGTCGCGTCGTCCAAATCACCATTCGGGCCGTTGCCACCAGCGTTAGAAACACCATTCGTTTCACCTCAGTCGTCGAAAGCCGAGGAAAGTCAGCTAAATAGCTGAGAAACTCGTTCTCACGAAGACCAGGCTCCTTGGTAAACGGGCTCTCGAAATGCCGCCGAAACGCCTCGCACATGTTGTCACGAATATATATCGACGGACCTGTTCCTTGCGCAAGTTTGCGCCCATGTTCAAAGCTTCGGAATACATCTTGCTTAATCTATGTCTAATTACCTGGCCCATGTAGCGCTCGCTATTCGAATGCTCCACTGCGTCCCTAGCTAATGACATTTATAACAGCCCGCATCCTCAAGTAAGTGAGTTTTGTTTTTCTTATGAAAAACAAAGCTCACTTACGTCACAAATCTTTTTATCTACGTTACAAAAATGACTAATTCTATGAAACTCACCATTTATCTAATTTTGATTTAACAAAGTCGAAAATTTGTACCATATTTCTTGTACTTTTCTTCAGAAATTAACTTCAGACAATTTCTTCCTTTTTTTCAGAAGGATTATTTGTAATTTTGAAAAGCTGATCAATAGAATTAATCAATGCAAAATGTCTGTTGTCGTTAATAATATTTGCCTTAAAGAACATTTGCTGCCTAAATACACAGTATGTATGTATATATATATATATATATATATATATATATATATATATATATTATATGATAACATATAGTTTTCAGGTATGCTATATTTAGGAGTTAAAGTGCTCAATATCAGGTATAGGGCGTAAGTTCTGACGATTGCTTTTTGCATGAAACAAACTGTCGACTTTAATGTCCACTTGTATATATATATATATATATATATATATATATATATTAGTTGGGTGCAAAAATAATGTCGTTTTCTCACATATGTTACTATGTGAGAAAACGACATTATTTTTGCACCAACCTAATATATATATATATATATATATATATATATATATATATATATATATATATATATATGAGAGGGGATCAATAAGTCTATAGGCTGCCATGTAATTATTAGCTACATTTATGCGTGAATTATTCCCTGTATATTTTTCAGTTCATGTAATTAATGAAGATGGGTTGGATTAAATACTTTGACAAAGTAGATGATTACGCATATGGCTTTTTAATTATTAGGCTACGTACGCTAATGTACCTCCATAGATATGCGCTGAAGTCATATTACTATTTAATGTTTTAAAACTGTTCCTAGTCATTCCTTGGAAATTAAAAAAGAAAAGAACTATAAAATGCATTTGTCGTTTGAGTACATTCCAGTTGATGAAATAGATGACTGTTGGATTAAATCAAGTTTAGTACAGGCTTCTATTCACAGAGCACCCTTAGAAAAGCTTTGCTATCAATGGCCCTTTTGATGAACACACCAACTTCACTCTGGTGTATGGATTGATAGATGAAATAAAACTGAAAATAAGAAAAGATAAATAATGATTTCAATGAAGATGGAGGCGAAATTGGTTTCTACCAATTCTGGAAGGAATGATATCCAATATTATTTCACTTCTCACCATCACACTTTAAATAAATACGCCATTTATTCTTATAAGATTCAATCTAAGCTATTTTTTTAAATTAATATTTCCGTTTGTTATTTTCATTTGTAGGTTTTGGCAACTGCTCTTTCCAGACATTATCGCATGTCCCATTTCACATACGGTTCAACGCAGTAAAATGTTTTTCTCCTTTTCGAAATCGATCGTTTCGTACCGCATTCAGTTATCTGTCTGGAGTGATGGTTTCTTCTTTTTTTTTTTTTTAACTTTCACTTATTTATTTTTATATTTTATCGTGTACTTAACCATTTCTCCTCGACGATGAACTTCTGAATCTCCCGGTTCCTTGAATTGTGCCAATTTAAGATATGACGAACGATGACAACTGCCGATAGAAACAAACCAAATACATTGAAAGAACTAAAAACCAGTATATGCAATTCTCTTTGAAGCATTATTTTACTTTTTATTTTTTATGTGGACGTGAATGTGAGAGATATGCTTGAATTTTGTACTTAAATATACAAAAATAAGATAGTGAAATATTTCCCTTTTAAAATTTCGTGCTATTTATTTATTTATTTATCAATCCACAGATGATGATCGTGCAAATATGCTTTCCAAAAATGATATTCGGCCATTTTCATTTTTTTTCAATCAGCGTTATTTTTCGGCATTTATGCTAACATCATTTTTCCCCAGAACTTTGATTCAGCGTTTCTTGTTTTTTTTTTATTCTCCCCAAGATTAAAGAGAACTGAATTCAGCACTTTTCTTCCGAGACGGAAAACAAAAATTTGAATTTCTTCTTTTAAAAAAAAAAGAAGTTAGTCAAATGAGTAGAAAAGACGAACCAGAAGTTCTGCGTTTTGTAAAAACATCCCTTTGTATATTTCCAGTATATTTGCATCCTACCGAAAAGATCAAAAAACAAACCCAATGAAATTAAAAGAAAAAAATTAAACAAGGAAATGCATTTAAAAAAATATTTTCTCCTAATTGTCTTCAATGTTTTAATACCACTCATATTTTCTTTGTCATTCAATAAATAACTAGAAATTATTTATGCTGAGGACAGTCGTTTCCGAACACACGCATGAACATAACACTACTAAAAATAATAATCCTCGAATAGAAATAATATATATTAATAAACTGATAATGTATAAATCATATATAACAATACTATATGAATAATGGTAATATCTATCTATCTATCTATCTATCTATCTATCTATCTATCTATCTATCTGAATCTTATATTGATTTTATAAAAAAAAATATGAAAAATTATTCATAGAACTACACGATCTATGAATGATTTTTCATATTTAAAAAATATTGCTATAAATATTCTCGCTTAAAAAACTGAAAAATACAGCTTTACAAATAAAATGCTGACTTTTTTCAGTTTTCTTTACATTTAGCTGTACTCATAATCCCCGTTTTGTTTTTATACAAATAATGTACCATTCTGTATTGTAACATTTTAATCAAAACATGTCATCGTCGGTAGGGCCTGATAGCCTACCGAATTTTCTTTCTCACACTCAGAGTGATGTCATCGATGATGTACCCTCTTCTTCCATTTTCTCACACCTGTGTTTAGTATTGTATTTTCATAGTTTTTTGAAAATAGTTATCATGTTTTTTTACACGTACAGAAAATACGAAACATTATTTTTAATCTTAATTTCACCACTTAAAAATCTTGTGAGCATTACATGACTAGCATCATCACCTGTATCTGAATACAGGTAATGACGCTAGTCATGTAATGCTCCCACGGATTTTTAAGTGGTGAAATATAATGTACACACAATTTACTAAACTTTATATAAAACTACCTTCAGGGTATATGCTGTGCATATAAAACTATCTTCAGGGTATATGCTGTGTATATAAAACTACCTTTAGGGTATATGCTGTGCATATAAAACTACCTTCAGGGTATATGCTGTGTATATAAAACTACCTTTAGGGTATATGGTGTGTATATAAAACTACCTATAGGGTATATGCTGTGTATATAAAACTACCTTTAGGGTATATGCTGTGCATATAAAACTACCTTCAGGGTATATGCTGTGTATATAAAACTACATTTAGGGTATATGCTGTGTATATAAAACTACCTATAGGGTATATGCTGTGTATATAAAACTACCTTTAGGGTATATGATGTGTATATAAAACTACCTTCAGGGTATATGCTGTGCATATAAAACTACATTTAGGGTATATGCTGTGCATATAAAACTACCTTTAGGGTATATGCTGTGTATATAAAACTACCTATAGGGTATATGCTGTGTATATAAAACTACCTTTAGGGTATATGCTGTGTATATAAAACTACCTTTAGGGTATATGCTGTGCATATAAAACAACATTTAGGGTATATGCTGTGTATATAAAACTACATTTAGGGTATATGCTGTGTATATAAAACTACCTATAGGGTATATGCTGTGTATATAAAACTACCTTTAGGGTATATGGTGTGTATATAAAACTACCTTCAGGGTATATGCTGTGCATATAAAACTACCTTTAGGGTATATGCTGTGTATATAAAACTACCTATAGGGTATATGCTGTGTATATAAAACTACCTTTAGGGTATATGCTGTGTATATAAAACTACCTTTAGGGTATATGCTGTGTATATAAAACTACATTTAGGGTATATGCTGTGTATATAAAACTACCTATAGGGTATATGCTGTGTATATAAAACTACATTTAGGGTATATGCTGTGTATATAAAACTACCTTCAGGGTATATGCTGTGTATATAAAACTACATTTAGGGTATATGCTGTGTATATAAAACTACCTTTAGGGTATATGCTGTGTATATAAAACTACATTTAGGGTATATGCTGTGTATATAAAACTACCTTTAGGGTATATGCTGTGTATATAAAACTACATTTAGGGTATATGCTGTGTATATAAAACTACATTTAGGGTATATGCTGTGTATATAAAACTACATTTAGGGTATATGCTGTGTATATAAAACTACATTTAGGGTATATGCTGTGTATATAAAACTACATTTAGGGTATATGCTGTGTATATAAAACTACCTTTAGGGTATATGCTGTGTATATAAAACTACATTTAGGGTATATGCTGTGTATATAAAACTACATTTAGGGTATATGCTGTGTATATAAAACTACCTTCAGGGTATATGCTGTGTATATAAAACTACATTTAGGGTATATGCTGTGTATATAAAACTACCTTTAGGGTATATGCTGTGTATATAAAACTACATTTAGGGTATATGCTGTGTATATAAAACTACCTTTAGGGTATATGCTGTGTATATAAAACTACATTTAGGGTATATGCTGTGTATATAAAACTACATTTAGGGTATATGCTGTGTATATAAAACTACATTTAGGGTATATGCTGTGTATATAAAACTACATTTAGGGTATATGCTGTGTATATAAAACTACCTTTAGGGTATATGCTGTGTATATAAAACTACCTTTAGGGTATATGCTGTGTATATAAAACTACATTTAGGGTATATGCTGTGTATATAAAACTACATTTAGGGTATATGCTGTGTATATAAAACTACATTTAGGGTATATGCTGTGTATATAAAACTACCTTTAGGGTATATGCTGTGTATATAAAACTACCTTTAGGGTATATGCTGTGTATATAAAACTACCTATAGGGTATATGCTGTGTATATAAAACTACCTTTAGGGTATATGCTGTGTATATAAAACTACCTTTAGGGTATATGCTGTGTATATAAAACTACATTTAGGGTATATGCTGTGTATATAAAACTACCTATAGAGTATATGCTGTGTATATAAAACTACCTTTAGGGTATATGCTGTGTATATAAAACTACCTTCAGGGTATATGCTGTGCATATAAAACTACATTTAGGGTATATGCTGTGTATATAAAACTACCTTTAGGGTATATGCTGTGTATATAAAACTACATTTAGGGTATATGCTGTGTATATAAAACTACATTTAGGGTATATGCTGTGTATATAAAACTACCTTTAGGGTATATGCTGTGTATATAAAACTACCTTTAGGGTATATGCTGTGTATATAAAACTACCTTTAGGGTATATGCTGTGTATATAAAACTACATTTAGGGTATATGCTGTGTATATAAAACTACCTATAGGGTATATGCTGTGTATATAAAACTACCTTTAGGGTATATGCTGTGTATATAAAACTACCTTCAGGGTATATGCTGTGCATATAAAACTACATTTAGGGTATATGCTGTGTATATAAAACTACCTTTAGGGTATATGCTGTGTATATAAAACTACATTTAGGGTATATGCTGTGTATATAAAACTACATTTAGGGTATATGCTGTGTATATAAAACTACCTTTAGGGTATATGCTGTGCATATAAAACTACCTTTAGGGTATATGCTGTGTATATAAAACTACCTTTAGGGTATATGCTGTGTATATAAAACTACCTTCAGTATATATATGTATAAGCTGTGTTATGAAATGTAAACGGATATCGTTTTTATGTTTGAGTTTCATTTCCAAACTGCCTAATTTTATGGATTAGATAGCTTTCCAAAATCCGAAAAAAAAAAAATAAATCTGAAAACCGAAACACTTCCAATCTCAGAAATTTCAGATAAAGGATTCTCAACCTATACTGATAGAAGTCACGGAAAAGAAATTACAAAATCTACTACAGATGGTAGCGATGGAGAGTGAGAAGAAAGGACTAAGCGTAAACTACAAGAAGACAGAATGCGTGGTCATCAGTAAAAGGATGAGCCCGAAATACGATTTGTAGGTCGGGAACACTAGAATCAAGTAGACGCGGAAGTTTAAAGTGGTAGCCAGAAGTTGCCAGTCATCGAAATGCTAACGCTTTATTCAACTTGGCCAAGCGCCCACTAATGTTGCCGTATGGTGTTGTGATAAACGACTTTCTCTTTTTCACTTCGCCTTCTGCATTCTTTTTCTTTTTATGTGCCATGTCCTTTCAGGACGTAGGCGATCATGGCTCTCCACCTCCCTCTATCCCTTGCAGCTCTCAAAAAGTTCCTTTCCTTTGCTTCCTCCCCAAGATCACGCTCTGTCATCCACTTAAGTCCGCCAGGTATGTCACGCCCTGTTTTCCCTTGTCTTTCTTTTCCTATATTCGACCCGTGATTATCAGATTCTCCAGGCCCTTCTTCCTTATTATGTCCCAGAAATTTCAACTGTCTCTTCATGATGTTACGTATAAGCCTCCTCCTTGGTTACATCCTAAAACCTCATCGTTGCTCATACGCTCGGCCCATGATATCCTTAGCATCCTTCTGTAGAACCACATCTCCGTCACCTCGAGTCTCTTCTTCATCTTTGAGGAAATCGTCCAACATTCGCTGCCGTAAAGAAGGACAGATGTCACGTAACAGTTCAGTATTCTTTTCTTTGTTACCAAAGAAATCCTCCTGCCTATACGTCTACGGACCTCAGTGTCGCAATTACCGTCCCTCTGTCAAAACGCTTGAAAAAGTGGTAACCAGAAGTTGCATGATGACCACTACCACATTGATCTTCAAAACTCGTATCTCCTCTGCGGAAATTCAGAAACCAGTATCGTACGATCCACTCACAAGTGGATCCTTCATCCACTGTTAATATTGGCAGCAATTTAAAAAGCATTACCACCAAGCTTGAATTCATGCAAAAAATGTAAACGCATCTCTTCTTGTTTTTCTATTCAAGATTAGGTGTATATAATGTTTTAAGTTATACTACGAAATACAAGGAGGACACTTTAATCATTACGAATGAGTAGTATATTTTTGTGTCATTATTATAATAATATATTAGAACACAATTAAAAGGTTAATTAATTATAAAATAGGACATTTTTTTTTTAGATTATTTTATTGTTCGGGGAGAATATAGTCTGAACAGGAAATCTTTCCTTATTTCAAAACGATTGAATCATTTGCTTAGTGCTAATTTAGCAACTGATTGTTTTGCTGTATAAAAGCGGTTATAATCACTGCGCGTTGATAGGCCTACAATATATCAAAACAATTTCCTTCCGACAGTTTAAGAGTCATTATCCACAGATCCATGGAAAATAGGCGTTGTTAATTTTATGTAACAAAATATGTACGAAAAATACAAATGCGACTTGATGTGCTAATCTCGTTATTAACATGATACTTGACTACGAAAACATGTCTTTACACATGCATACTGTCTCTTTCTATTTTACATACACGCACACACACACACATATATGTATATATATATAAATATATATATATATATATACATATATGTATGTGTGTGTATGAAGTTACAGAGAGTATATTGTGCAAATAAACCCTTTCCACCAGATAAGAAGGCAAACTTTGAAAATTAGAGCATAAAGCTTTATAATTTTAAAATTTTTTAATCAAATTTTAATCGAAAATATATAGGGAAATCGGAAAATCCACAAATGACATACATACATACATATATATATATATATATATATATATATATATATATATATATATATATATATATATATATATATATATCAAATGCACCTATCAAAATACTTAAAAATTACTAGAATTTAACATGCTTACTAGATAAATAGATCGACAATATTCAATAATTTAATAAATTGTTCAATGGACGTATCTCATTTGGCCGACACCAGAGTTTCGCTCAATCCCGCAATTTAGAGTTAAGTGATCTGATAAATCTATTGAATCATTACCAGATATCATATAAATATTCCTCAAAAAATAAAAAAAACGCTAATCGTAGATTTCAATTATCTAATATGAAATACGTATTAAAAATTTTTTTACTGAATTTATCTGTGTTTTTTCAGCATAAATATATTTATATAATTATAAATATATTTATATAATTAAAAATATAGGATAATTAAATATAGTGAAAATTTTATTATAGATAGGTTAGATATTTCTTACGAGTGGATAATATGAAATAATTAAATAGAAAATATAGTTAACTAAACAATTGAAAATAAATAATCGGTAACTTTGAATACTACGAAAATTTAAATGTTTTTGTTTTCTGAATTATTTGAGATGGCTGTTTAAAAAAAAATAGAACATTTGAACTGATTTTAAATATTTAAATGTTGTCATGTTCTTAAACACTGTACCTATATCAAATTTGATATTTAAATCCTACGATAAGATCCTGGGACTATGAAAATATGATATTTGGAAATAATTCACTAGGTTTACAGGCCATCGAAAACAAAAGGGGTAGAGGGAAAAATCGAATAATTTACACGACGAGTAGGTGTAACTGGATAGCAGAACATGAACTTAGAAGAATAGTAAAAAATATGGACATTGCTAAGGGTTACAAAGGATAGCTAGTTGTGGAAAGCGATGATCAATCGTGCCCTGAAGGGAGTAGATCACATCATCTGAGCATGACAAACGATATTACCTGAAACTCTGGAGTCGGTCAAAATTAGATATTGAACATTTACCAATTTATTGAATATATATATATATATATATATATATATATATATATATATATATGAATAAAAAGACAAGAGGAAAAACTATTTTACGCCGACGCGTTTCGTCATTTGAGGTACTTTCACAACGCAATATACAATGTAAAATTCCCCAAGAGGACGAAACGCGTCGGCTAAGAATAGTTTTTCTTGTCTTTTTATACATTTTGTTCGTTCATTGATACACAATATGGAAATAGCTTAAATATTTATATGTAAGAAGTGTGAAAATTAAAATGTGTATTTGTTTGATATAGTCTGCGAAGAATCATTCACACACACACACACACACACACACACACATATATATATATATGTATATATATATATATATATATATACATGCATACATATACATATATATATATATATATATATACACATGCATACATATATATATATATATATATATTTCGTAGTATATGACAGACTAGGAAAATTTATTGAATTTTTTATTGAATTTTTAGTATTCTTAATTTTTTCAGTTTGGCGGTGATAGTAAGCAAATTTTGTTTGTCCTATTCAAATAAACATCTTTGAAAGTGAGATTCTTGCCCAGATATACATTATATATATATACATATACATATATATATATATATATATATATATATATATATATATATATATATATATATATATATATATATATATATATATATATATATTACCCATCCAACGTTATTCTGGTAATGTATATTTCAACTTTTACTAACTTAAAACTGACAGACAATTGTTTTGAATAGGAGAAAATAGGTCTTCCTGACGCCTGGTTTATACTCCTCCGTCTTTTTGGGACAGTATTAGAAGCTCATCCTCTTCACTGAAGGTACATCTTTAACATCGACTGTCAAAATTGGACAGAAGCATAAAAGCTACGTCTATTGCTTAGAAAATTAGGAACTGAAGAATATACAATGTTCATGGATTATATCTTGCCAAAAAAGACGAACGAATTAACGTTTGACGAAGCAGTGACATGTCTTAAAGAACTCTTCAGCCCCAAACATCACTCTTCCATAGGAGGTGAAAATGCCTTAACCTGGTAAAGGGCGATAACGTTTGCCGCAATCGTAAATAAACATTGTGACGACTTCAAACTAGCGGAATTAACACCGGACAATTTCAAATGTCTCATCTTTGTTCAAGGGCTAGTTTCTACAAAAGATAGCGAAATGCGTAGAAGAATTCTTGCAAAATTACAAAACGAACCGGGTCTAACATTACAGCAATTATCGGAAGATTGCCAGAGATGTTTAAGGATAAAGAAAGACGCAAAGGACATTGAAGATCAGCTGTTTCTCATATACGTAAGTTAAACAAAAGTCTACGTTCTTCACCCCCGCCCGGAAAGAAAACTAAAATTTTACAATGAAAAAAGATTCTCACCCTCCCCGGAAAGAAAAATAAAATTTTATGATAAGAGAAAAAGTACAACATACAGGACAAATTATGACGAATATCGAAACAAATATAAGCCCCCTCCATCAGCATGTTATCGATGTGGAGGATTATATTGGAACAAGGATTGCTGCTTCAGATATAAAAACTGTCATGAATGTGGAAAAAAAGGCCACAAGGCATCCCAGTGTAGAAATAGAAAAGATACTAATAGAATAAGATCTACAAGGATGAATAACGATGACAACACCAATGTAAGAAAATATGTGGAACTGGAAATTTTAAACAAAAAGATTAAATTACAACTGGATTCGGGTTCCGACCTCACGATAATCAACTTACAGACATGGAAAAAACTCAACAGACCTACCATGTTACACACTCAAAAAATTGCCAAGTCGGTTACAGGCAAACGAATAAAATTTGAGGGAGAAATAATAGTGAATGTTAAATTTCACGGCAAAACAAAAAAACTTAAGATATACGTCATAAAAGATAATGAAAATCTAGTAGGTATCGACTGGATGCAGAAATTCAACGTTTGGGACTTACCTATGAACTCGTTTTGCAAAAAGTTAGAAGTTGAACCATCAAATACTATAAAATTGAAGGAAAAATTATGTAATCAATTTCCTGAGGTATTTTCAAGCGAGTTGGGACGATGCAACAAATTTAAGGCCAAAATAGAATTAAAAGAAAACGTCCAACCAATTTTTTAAAAGAAGCTAAATGTACCGTTTGCTACTATAGAAAAAATAGACAAAGAATTGGAGAGACTTGAACAAACTAGGATTCTATCTAAAACAGAGTTTAGTGAGTGGGCTGCGCCGGTGGTTTACGTAAAAAAGAAGTCAGGAGAAATTCGCGTATGCGCAGATTTTTCGACGGGACTCAACAAGGCAATAAAAGACCACCATTATCCACTACCGATCCCAGAGGAGGTATTTACAAAGCTCAACAGCGGTAAGATATTTTCGAAAATAGATCTTAGTGAGGCTTATCTACAAATCCCAGTACAAGAAGAGAGTACGAAAATCTTTTGCATTAATACGCACAAAGGGTTGTACAAATTCAACAGACTACCATTCGGAATAAAAGTTGCACCTGCAATTTTTCAGCAAACGATGGACACAGTGCTCACGGGCCAGAATTTCGCGACCGCTTATCTGGATGATATTCTAATTAAGAGCGACAATGTTGAAGAGCACAAATCACACATAAAAGAAGTTTTTAGAAGACTTCAGGACTTCGGCTTCAAAGTAAAAGGAGAAAAGTGTGATTTTTTTCTAAATGAAATTAATCATCAACCACAAGAGACAAAAATATTAACTCCCCCCCCAAAAGGGATCTAAGGAGGGGAGTGTATCGGGTCCACCCCTTTTTCATATAAGTGGACTCTACCAAGTGTACCTGAACTGCTGCCGTTAAATACCCAGAGTTACAGTCAGTGTGAGCAGTCGTGGTCGGTAGTCGGCAGTCGGAGAGTGTGATAATATACGAATGGAGATAGTGTGAGGTAACCTCTTGTTGAAGTCAGTTACAAGCATTTAGACTCTAAGGAAGTCCTACTTCGAGACTGTATATATCTATCTGTACTTGTTACTAACCACGTTCCTGGACTTACTAACAGTATTACTCTTTGTATGATTGTGTAAATACATTTTATTTCTTATATTTAATTATTGCGTTTGTCATTCCTTGGAGACCGAATTCATCTCGGAATCCACAACAGAAAGACTCTCCGGAAATTGTAGCTTTCTGTGAATCTAATCATAATTCTTCAATCCGCTCTTGTGAATTCTTGGTTCCTGGTTATCTGTCTTCATTTATGAAGGATTCTAGTGACCACATGTATTGTCCTTTGGTGTTTATGTTCGGGAAGTTTCTCTTTAGTCTCCAGATCATTCTTACATGTGCCTCTGTATCTCTTGACTAAACTCAGTCAGCTATCTCTTCTTCCTCTATCGTCCCCACACTTCCTTGCAAGACTGTTGCGTGTTAGATAGTACTTATGATAGTAAAGATAAAGTCCCTTTCTCTACACCCGTTTGCAAATATCTTTGTGTTCGGCGACTTCAATGTCCATCATGTCAAGTGACTGAATCATTTTATCATTGACCTCACTGGCATCCAGACCTTTAACTTTATCACTCAATCTCTCACGCAAGTTGTAGAATTCCCCACGCGTTTCTTCAGTAATCCTGGTGGTTACGCTTCTCTACTTGATCTCTTCCTTATTTCTACGCATGACTCATATCGTGCTCTGTAGCTCTTATCTTCTTGACAACTCCAATCATGCAGTGGTGTCAGTAGATAATGCATTTCCGCTCTCCCATCAGCCACGAGCCTCTCATCAACAGAATATCTGTCACCAACGCGCACTGATTGGGACTAGTTCTCCATGACTTCCATTGCGATGTCCCTTAGAATTATGTTTTTAATCATCCTGTTCATAAAATGTGTCACTGTGGTCTCCTCCTGGAGGGAAAGCCGATATTGGATCTTTCATTCCTACACGGAAATGCTAAGTGAAACCGCGACCATCTCTTTCTCATCTACCTACTCAGCTATTATAGCCCACAGGAATCACTTCTTCCGGCTATACCAGAGCAACAGGTCTGATTGTAACAGACATCTCTTTATCACTGGTCGTAATGAGTGCAAGCATGTCCTCAAAGAAACAAAGTCACCATTTACTGATAGAATGAAAGAATGTATAGTGTCTGACAAGTTTGATCCGAAAGATTACTGGTGGCTCTGCAAGAATGCACTGAACAATGGCAAACTTTCAGTAACCCCTCTCTCCAGTCAATTTGAAGTACTGACATCAAGTTCAGATAAGGTAGAGTACCCTTGCCACATCTATCCGCTAGCACGGGGGCCCTACTGAGTGATATGTACATAACCCCATCACTCGTTTCAGGTATCATTTCTAAATTAGACCCCACCTAAAGGGAAGTGGATGTGAGAGGTTTCCTGTTGTCGTCCTAAAGAAATGTGCTTCTGAGCTGGGTCCGGTGTTCTCCAAACTTTATAACAATTGTCTTTCTTCTTTCTGCTTTCCAGCTTGTTAGAAGTCCTCCTCTGTAGTTCGTGTTTTTAAGAACTTTAACTTGCTCAAATTATTACCCTATTAGTGTCTTACTGCTTTTTGGCAAAATAATCGATGCTCTAATCAATGCCGAAATGGCTAAACATCATACTTCGCACGGCCTCCTTTCGTACAAACAATATGGCTTCCGTTTCGCCAGGTCTACCGCCGATGTGTTAGTGGCCATCATTGAATTTGTCTATCAAGCTCTCGATAAGAATGACCATGCTCGAGCTGTGGCTCTAGATATTTCGAAGGGGGTATAGCATGATGGCATTCTACGCAAGTTCCAGGGCTCCAGGGAATATTTGATTTAATCTAATCGTTCCTAACAAATCGTGTTGAACGGTCTCGCTTCCAGATATTTTCATATGAAAGCAGTGGTTCCCCAGGGCTCTGTCCTGGGATCTACGCTGTTTCTGATCTTCATCAAATGATCTTTCAGTTCTTAACTACGTATTTCTGCAGATGATTCTACCATTTACCTTCTGTTTCAGTAGCAAATGCAAAGTAAACCTGGCAACTGCTCTTGAAAATAACCTTCAATCAGTGGTTAATTGGGGCAAAATGGCCTGTAAATTTGAACTCCTCCAAAACAAAACAGTTTTCATTTAACCTAATCTGTGTGCCATCAGCATGGCTGATTCTAGACTCAAGGGGAACCAAACACCCGCCTTCTTGGCCTCACGTTTTCCCCTGACATGAAGTGGAGCGACTATATCGAATCAATTGCTTCTGCAAGAAAAATTGGTTCACTGTCTCGTCCTAGAGAATTTTTCTCGACATAATGCATCTTACACATTTACAAACCTACCATTCGTCCGTACATTGAATACTGCTGCTATATCTGGTCTGGTGTTTCTGCTGCACTTCTCGAGATTCTTGGCAAAATTCAAAGAAGGAACTTCAATGTAATCAGGCATCTCGATTTCAGTCACTTCCTCACTTCCCCCGTCTTTTCTAGAAATAGTTTAATGGCAACTCCTCTGCAGAGCTTTTTTTCCTTAACTAATTTAAGCGTGCTACTAGATTGACAACTAGGTCTCACCGTTTTACTGTTGCACTAGCTAAATTTAACCACCACTTCTACTCCAACAGTTTATTTTCTCAAACTTCACACCAGTGGAACTCCCTTCCGTTTTCTTGCTTCCCTGATAACTACAATCTTAAAAAAATTAAATGCTACGTCAATCTTCTGTTTTCTTCAACCTTGTTCATCTTTTCTTCTTTCCTCAATCTTCTCATTCTCTTTAACGTACACTTCTTGTAACTTCGCTTGGGACGAAATTAAAAAGAGAAATAACAAATAGAAAAAAAAGAAAGGATAAAATTTGTGTTAATATTAGCGAGCTTTTATCTGTTCTGATGCTTCTTCTTTTTTCTACTTTTTGCTTCAGTTGCTGTTACTCTTCTGAGAAAAATGAACGATAAAAATAGAAACTTGACTTACTTTTCAGCAAGGGAATGCAGTGACCTCATTGTTATTTTCTAGACAAGTATGGACGCGGATGCAAATACTGAATGCAAATATACCGCATGCGTCCACAAATTTATTGGCAAAAATTAAAAATTGCAAGCGAATCTCTTATACATGCTAAATACATATATACATGCGCGCACACACATACGCACACACACACAGCTTCTGAAGTTACACCTACGTATCCATACTTTCAAACATGTCTCATTGAACAGTTGAACAAATTTGATTTATATATTTGATGTATTCAATTTTATTAAATAAAAATCCAGTTGCATTGAAAAAAGTTATAAATGCTTTTTGATGTTATTCAATAATGATATAAAAGAACAAACAGAATCGAAATTTAAATGTAAATAAATGCAAGCAAAAGAAATGAATGCAGTGCATGAAAAAAATGTGTATCTGCAAAGCTTTTTTATTGCAATTAAATTTATGAAATAGAAATTCACGAATGAAAACAGTGGGTATCTCTAGTATATACATACATACATACATACATATATATATATATATATATATATATATATATATATATATATATATATATATATATGTGTGTGTGTGTGTGTGTGTGTATGTCTGTAAAATGTGTATGTATATAAATATATATATGCAATTTTATATATATTATTTATATATTATATATGCACGATACTTATTGGAAAGCGCTCAATATCAGTGATAGAGCTAACATACTTAGTTGGATTGATGTGGGTTTGTGACCCTGGTTTTCACGCTCTCTGCGATCGTCAGACAAACACACATATTAGATGCATTT
The DNA here is from genome assembly GCA_963932145.1 of Acanthosepion lycidas. NCBI lineage: Eukaryota > Metazoa > Mollusca > Cephalopoda > Sepiida > Sepiidae > Acanthosepion > Acanthosepion lycidas. Next base: position 87,415,943 of record OZ010572.1, on the reverse strand, counting down.
GGATGGCAAATATTAGTCTAAACATATTTCATTAAATAATATAAATATATATATATATATATATGTATGTATGTATGTATACACTATGATCCTAATATTACTATGTCCCTTATGTTGCTTATTAATAAGCAGCAAAATGATCATAGTGGCTTTTGATGCCTACTCACAAAAAATACCAAATGCTTGTAAAATCAAATAGCAAAAACAGACTTATGATCCTTGAAGTAATGCAACAAAAACAATCATCAATAAATAAAAACAATTATAACTCAAGAACCCTAATCCTCAAATGTATATAAATAATAATAATAATAAAAAAGAAACACGATATTCATTTAAAGGGACATTTTTCATCCAACACTTCTTCAGAAAGATTCGTTGGAACGACAGTAACCAAAACGGCAAAACTGAAAAAGGCAGACACGTTTGTAAATAAGGAGTCAAGACTAAAATAAATTTATAACTAAAAACATATATATATATATATATATATATATATATATGTATATATGTGTGTGTGTGTGTGTGTGTGTGTGTGTGTAATAAGATATAGTTTTAAGGTATGCTATATTAAAGTGCTCAATAACATGGATAGAGCGTATGTAAATGTAAAAGTAGACATTGAGGTCAACACCCAGTGACGACAGTCCGTTGCATGCTTAAACGCTTAAAAGTAAAACACACACACATATATATATATGTGTGTGTGTGTGCGCGCACGCATGTGTGTGTCTGTGTATATGTGTATTTAAGTGTATGATATATGAGTGTATCAAAGTTCAATTTATATAATCTGTTGCTATTGTAAATCAACTTAGGGGTCAGAAAATAAACTAAGAGTTGGTCAGAATTTAGCAAATGCGACGTGCCGAGAATTATTTTTTTACACCTCCGTACAACTTTGAATTTTTATTTTTATTTTTTGCTGTTTTTAGAATTTCATTGATATTCTATCTATCTATCTATCTATCTATCTATCTATCTATCTATCTATCTATCTATCTATCTATCTATCTATCAGTATGTATGTGTATAAAAATCAAGTTAATGAGAGTTTGAACGCATTTAATAAATTCTATTCATGTTATTACGGGATACAAACATAGCACATATATAATAGAAATATATTATGTCACATACAAAAATATATCACACAAATTATACAATATTATACAACAATATAATATACAATGTAACATATAAAAAATATATACATAATATATACCGTAATTCTATTTCATATATTATGCATCAAACCCTTGTGAATGTGCGGGTGGCGTAACCATTATCGAGACTAGAAGTGAAATCGGTGAACTGAGTTCAAATTTCAGCCTAGTCTGTTATGTTTAATTTCATATAAATACTCTTCGGAAAGGCATGAATCGAGCTCTTCCCTCACCAGCTAAGAGCTTAACATCAATGTAGACTTGGTTATCTAATCTTGGGTGGTAGCCTGTCTAGGAGAAAGACAATCCTAGAATCTAAACTGTAGCAAAGGCAGCGGAAAACCACGCCACTATCTATCCCAAAATCCATAGCAGTTCACAGACAATAAAGGAAAGGAATTTGTGAAGAGCTATGATCTCTTATATTTTGAAGGTACATGGCATTAAGAAAAAAATTGTCGTAACAGCAAAAATAACAAAATGCGATCATTAGTTTGATCAAATTGAATGATAATGATTCAAAATGCTAGAATGCATATTATCTGTTTATTTCTAAATACTGATGGTGTTAATAATTTTTCGAACTTTTTATAAACCATATTACTCAGCTTTATTGTATTATATAGCTTTATCTATATATGAAGAATAAATAGAAAAATAAAACAAACAGGATCTTTCATACAAAACTGTTAGTACTCTTTCGTTCAATTCATTGATCCGTAGCCCACATCAACGATCACTTCACTCACCCTACTGTGCGACCTACGTCACTCTAGCCATTACTTCATCAACAGTGAACCATTAAAAAAAAAGCAAAGCAAAGGAAACAGATAGACACCCTCCAGTCAACATCACCACCGTTCTGCGGTTCACACTTGACTTTTTCCACTTGGCAACTTTTGCTGAAGCAGATTCATTGTTTTTGCAAATCTTCGTTCTCTTTCTGACTTTCGCGTCGTTTTTTCTCTCTTGACATTTTGCATAGGGCTCGAGTTGAATGCAGAAGAAGAGTCCCCGGTTGTTGGTCCTATCATCCTATTCTTCCCCCTTTCTTCGACGGGAGAGATTTTTCTCGTTGCTAAAAGAAACTGGAACAACTCTACGTTAACCGATTATTCTTCCAACGAACGCTTCCATGATACACTTCTTACTATCCCGTCGATTTTGAACATCTACTGCAACATAGTTTTATACACTTCATGTACAGGACTCAACAGTCGACAGCTGGAAATGTATCTATATATTTTGTGTACGTTCTAATCGCGTACATAAGTATATTCTAACAGTATACATTGTAACTGTACATCATAACAGTGTAAATTCTAATGATACATTCCAAAAGTGTACATTCTCACAGTGTAGTGTCTAGCAGTACATTCTAACAATGCCCATTCGAATTGTACATTCTAACCGTGTACAATCTCACAGTACACCGACTAATTCTAAAAGTGTAAATTCTAATTGTACATTCTAACAGTGTACATTCCAACAATGTACAGTTTAGCTTTACATTCTAACAGTATACATTCTAATTGTACATTCTAACTGTACAGTCTAACAGTGTACAGTCTAACAGTGTACAGTCTAACAGTTCACATTCTAATTGCATTCGAACTGTATACATTCTAGGTATATATTAGAATGTACACTTTTGACGAAAAATCTACCAGTAGCTTCTAATTTTCTCCACCCCTTGCGAGCATTTTAGGATAAAACGTTTCCTTTGAATATTTAATAAAAGGTATGGTTGGAATAATTTGTCCTGGGTAGATTTTTTGGTAAACGCAAAAGTATGTACTATCGGCATTGGGTAATGGTTGGCAAAAATATGCTTGTTGATCATTACAATTGAGTTGAGTACAGTTACTGTGTGTTCCATACAAAAATTTGACATTTAATAAGCCAACAACAAGCGTTGAAATGTCGTAAAATCAATTACGCAACCATCTAACCACGCAAAAATCCAATCCATTAGTTATTTATTGCCTAAATTTGTGTTCATTTCCTGTATTTCAAGTTACCATATTGTAACAATTAAAATTTCTCAGTTCATTTTTCTACAGTTGATGTCAATTTGTTTTGGAAATAAACAGAATGTTTTTACGATGTATTGAAAAGTTTACAGTTTGATCCATTTTCCAAAATCTGAACAAATGATGTTTTGAAAAGACTTCTTGGCCGGACCGTGAACTTTTCAGAACCTTTAAGCATGAAGGTTAGAGTGAAACTGTTAATTCTGTCTGTTCATGGTAGATGTTCGTTTTGCGCCGTTTTGGTGATCACTGAAAGCCTGTAAGATTCACAATAGTTTGATAACTACTGTAAATCTTACAGGCTTTCAATGATTAATTAACTCGGCTTGGTGACTTCTACACGTTTAATTTTAGATCTTCTAGTTGTGTACAGGCAATCATTCCGTTCACATTCAAAGAAAATCCAAATTTAAATATTTTGTCTGCGAAAGAAAACTAGCAGTACATAATCTTCTTGAATATAAAATAAAAATGCTTGATTTGATTTTTGATTGACAAGATTCGTACTAAAGTATAAATGTATCAATAAGTCTGTAGCTTTAAGATGAAATTTATTTTGCAAAATAATATCTTTCATTCCTTGTCAATGCACCTAACTCTACGATCTTCACATAGTTCGAACATTATACAGGGAAAATTTCAGATTCAAATAACTACATGTCAATCTATATTTCTGAGATGAGGTATTGTAACTATTTACATTTTTCGGACTGTTGTCCTTATCTTTATTGTCATATTCACGACGTTTCGGCCCATGTAGGTTCCAGACTTCTTCAGGTGATATACGCTGGAATTTCGAAGGGGACTTTTTATTTAATCCAAGAGCATATGACCCAGTGGATAGAAGCGTTGGTTGAAATAATCCAAAAGCAACTTGACCCAAAGAGATGTGAGTTCAATACCTGGCCACAGCAGAGGTAAACAAAAACTTGGAGAGTTGAGTTACTAAAAGGAAATGACTGAAAAGTGAGATATCCAGAAAAAACGTGAAACTAGAATAATCTATCCCCGCGGACTAAATAAAGGATTCGATTCGAAATTCCAACGTATATCACCTGAAGAAGGCAGGAGCCTACAACGGCTGAAACGTCGTGGATATGACAATAAAGATGAGGGCAATAGTTCGAACAATGTAGATAGGGTAAACTATATGTCAGGCTGAGTATTTATCGACGCGTCTTCATATGTACATCTTTTACAAATTACATTCTACCTTTTTATAGGTATTTAACTTAGCCTGGCACAAGGACAGAAGGGTTGAGAACATAGTAATTTCGCCATCTGTTAGGTTACCTTGCTAACTGTTATATTACAGCTTAACTCCAATACCTTTTGGCTGAGATCAGTCGTGTTTCATCTTCAGTTGAAACACAAAGTGTGCCTACTTCTGGAGATTTCAACCTTGGGCTAAGTTGGCATCCATTGCACTAAAAGTGAAGATCCTATGTTGTTCTGACGTTTTTTTATTGCACTGGCTGCAAAGACTTAAAACTTTATGAATTCACCCCAATATAAATCTGTATGTTTTCCATACTCAATAAAGACCTTGTGCTGAATTATTTCCGTATGTTAGCATGGTTAAATACATTATTACGACGTAGAACCCTGCTTTAGATATCTTTAAATAATATAGTCTATTAGGACCAACACATTAACATTTCGATTTCTTTTATTACCAAAAACTTATTTTCTTCATTTTTTTTTTATTATTATCTATTCTTACCTGTTGACTGGAGGACCTCTTCTGACCGTATAGCTTTTCAAATATGTCTGCTTATGCAGCTGTAAAGCGTTAAGTGTTCTCTTTTGTTTCTTCAGTTACGTCCAATAAAATAGACAATAGAGTCCTTTAAAAACTTCAAACATGGCGACATTTAAGGAAAAAAATGAAGCTTTTCTTTATTCCTCTGTATACATATTTTTTATTTCTTTTACTTTTCACTCATCTTTCACCAGTCACCGACTTTTCTTTCCAGATTAAAAGGACGAAGAGAAGTGTTTACCGGCATATACATTTGTATAAAAGAGTTTATATATGATGTGTCTACTGGTTTACAAACGTATGTTTTTTTTAACCATCGTTGTAAGATAGAGAAGTTGGTGTCACGATTAGCGAGTCGAAAATAAAAATCTGTGTGTTGCGTTCGAATTTCAGTTGGGTTCGCTACGTTCACTTTCGTAAAAATAGTTTTTAGAAAGGTATGAATCCGCCTCATCTCTCTGCGACTAGGGGTTAAATAATAGCACTAACTAGACTATCCAGCCTTGAAGAGGTAACCAATCTAGAGGGAAATCTCTGAATCCAGAGAAATTAACTATGTCAGGCTATCTTTGGCTAGACCAGTGGTTCCCAGACCTTTTTTTTTCTATGGGCTACATTTTCGGAATTAAAATTTGCTCACCCTTCATCAAATTTCATGTGATAAAAGTACATTTAAAAATAAGAAAAATAGAGCGGTTAAAGGGAGTTAACTGCAGATTCGAAGTCAGAACATTATCACTGATAACTGTCTTTTCCAATTTGCGGACCTTAGTTACGATATTATTAATACTTGATATAATGCAAAAATATCACAATGATAAAATCGGTCAATAATTTAACTGTTTATACTGGGATCCATGCATGCAATTACAAATAATCCATAATAATATTTTAAATTTTGAATTAATATTTATTTTTGCCACTAATGGGTTACGTGAAGGTGAAACCCTTGAGAGTATTTTTAAGCATTTATAAACACACGTCAAAAACACTATATTACATCACCAACATTTATTAAATTCATTCTTAAAGAATCTCACTTATACTTAACTACCACGACCGGTGTTGACATAAACACGTCCCCAAATAAACACGTGGACAACCGCCAAACATAAATAATGCCTACTACTACTACTACTACTACTACTACTACTACTACTACTACACACACACACATATATCCATTATCATCCGAATCCGGCATAAATAAACTAGAATTATGATATACTTACACATATACATTATACACACGGACGCTGCTTGACAAGTCAAATGTACATGAAATCTTCTTAACCAATGAAAATCAAACAACGCAAAAATAAAATTACCAACATTTTTTCCATACCTCATTCTCTGATGAAGCTTTAATAAAAGCGAAACATGTCGGATTTATAAACGTTTCCTATTTGTTCTTTATCCTATCATTTTGTCGGATACCTCTATTTGATCCCAATTGAGTAGGTATGAGTAGGTCTGGAAGAGTAGGTAATGAGTAGGTATGGAAGCGAGAACCTCACGGGAAATCTAAAACGGCTTCCCCATAAAAAGAAAAATTGATAAAAAAATTGGGCATTTGTTTTTTGGTGATTTCAGCAGATGTCAGAAATATTTGGTGAGACATGGGAAACGTAGGCTAAGTTGAAAGATGAACAGATTAATGAATCTGTTCAAATTTTCTCAACATTTGAGGCAACAATTGTATCATCTTATGTGCCGTGTCCCTTCAGGAGTTGGGCAATCATGGCTTTCCACAAATTCATATCCTTTGTTACCTTAACGTCCATTCCAATCTCTGTTCTGTTATCCATTTAGACAAGTTTGTCAGGTAACCGATGTTTCCCCATTGTTTTCAACAGGTGACATTCTACAATCCCTCTTTCCTCATTATTATCCCAGAAATTTCAACTGCCTCGTTCTGATTCTGAGCTCAAGTGTTACTTTTGTCGCTGATTCCTCTTCACTGAGCAAAACTGTCTGGAATTCATTGTTAAATTCGAAGATTGATATTACACAGCTCTTCAGCACTCGCTTCTTTGTTTCTAATGAAAATTTCCCGTTTCTTAATAATTTGTTTGGGTTTTGGGAGACATGTTTCGCTTTTCTAATCCGACTTCGGATATTGGGGTTATATTTTTCGTCGTCTGTTATAAGATAGTTAAATTTCTGTACTTATTTGATTATGACATTTAATGGTGTCAGTAGAATAAGATCACCATGGCGGTTGTCAGTAGAATAAGATCGCCATGACTGTTTCTGTAGAATAATATCGCTATAATGGTGTCAATAGAATAAGATTGCCATGATACTGTTAGCAGAATAAGATCGCCATGGCGGTGTCAGTAGAATAAGGTCGCCATAGCGTTATCTGTTGAATAAGATCGCCATGATAGTGACGGTAAAATAAAATTGCCATGGCAGAGTCATTAGAATAAGGCTGCAATGGCAGGGTCAGGAGAATAAGATCACCATGACGGTGTCAGTAGAATAAGATCACCATGGCTCTGTTAGTAGAATATGATCGTCATGGCGGTTGTCAGTAGAATAAGATCGCCATGATGGTGTCAGTAGAATAAGATGGCAATGGCGTTGCCAGTAGAATAAGATCACCATGATGGTGTCAGTAGAATAAGATGGTAATGGCGTTGCCAGTAGTATAAGATCGCCATGATGGTGTCAGTAGAATAAGATGGTAATGGCGTTGCCAGTAGAATAAGATCGCCATGATGGTGTCAGTAGAATAAGATGGTAATGGCGTTGCCAGTAGAATAAGATCACCATGATGGTGTCAGTAGAATAAGATGGTAATGGCGTTGCCAGTAGTATAAGATCGCCATGATGGTGTCAGTAGAATAAGATGGTAATGGCGTTGCCAGTAGAATAAGATCGCCATGATGGTGTCAGTAGAATAAGATGGCAATGGCGTTGCCAGTAGAATAAGATCGCCATGATGGTGTCAGTAGAATAAGATGGTAATGGCGTTGCCAGTAGTATAAGATCGCCATGATGGTGTCAGTAGAATAAGATGGTAATGGCGTTGCCAGTAGTATAAGATCGCCATGATGGTGTCAGTAGAATAAGATGGTAATGGCGTTGCCAGTAGTATAAGATCGCCATGATGGTGTCAGTAGAATAAGATGGTAATGGCGTTGCCAGTAGTATAAGATCGCCATGATGGTGTCAGTAGAATAAGATGGTAATGGCGTTGCCAGTAGAATAAGATCACCATGATGGTGTCAGTAGAATAAGATGGCAATGGCGTTGCCAGTAGAATAAGATCGCCATGATGGTGTCAGTAGAATAAGATGGTAATGGCGTTGCCAGTAGTATAAGATCGCCATGATGGTGTCAGTAGAATAAGATGGTAATGGCGTTGCCAGTAGTATAAGATCGCCATGATGGTGTCAGTAGAATAAGATGGTAATGGCGTTGCCAGTAGTATAAGATCGCCATGATGGTGTCAGTAGAATAAGATGGTAATGGCGTTGCCAGTAGTATAAGATCGCCATGATGGTGTCAGTAGAATAAGATGGTAATGGCGTTGCCAGTAGAATAAGATCACCATGATGGTGTCAGTAGAATAAGATGGCAATGGCGTTGCCAGTAGAATAAGATCGCCATGATGGTGTCAGTAGAATAAGATGGTAATGGCGTTGCCAGTAGTATAAGATCGCCATGATGGTGTCAGTAGAATAAGATGGTAATGGCGTTGCCAGTAGTATAAGATCGCCATGATGGTGTCAGTAGAATAAGATGGTAATGGCGTTGCCAGTAGTATAAGATCGCCATGATGGTGTCAGTAGAATAAGATGGTAATGGCGTTGCCAGTAGTATAAGATCGCCATGATGGTGTCAGTAGAATAAGATGGTAATGGCGTTGCCAGTAGAATAAGATCACCATGATGGTGTCAGTAGAATAAGATGGCAATGGCGTTGCCAGTAGAATAAGATCGCCATGATGGTGTCAGTAGAATAAGATGGTAATGGCGTTGCCAGTAGTATAAGATCGCCATGATGGTGTCAGTAGAATAAGATGGTAATGGCGTTGCCAGTAGTATAAGATCGCCATGATGGTGTCAGTAGAATAAGATGGTAATGGCGTTGCCAGTAGTATAAGATCGCCATGATGGTGTCAGTAGAATAAGATGGTAATGGCGTTGCCAGTAGTATAAGATCGCCATGATGGTGTCAGTAGAATAAGATGGTAATGGCGTTGCCAGTAGAATAAGATCACCATGATGGTGTCAGTAGAATAAGATGGCAATGGCGTTGCCAGTAGAATAAGATCGCCATGATGGTGTCAGTAGAATAAGATGGCAATGGCGTTGCCAGTAGTATAAGATCACCATGATGGTGTCAGTAGAATAAGATGGTAATGGCGTTGCCAGTAGAATAAGATCGCCATGATGGTGTCAGTAGAATAAGATGGTAATGGCGTTGCCAGTAGTATAAGATCGCCATGATGGTGTCAGTAGAATAAGATGGTAATGGCGTTGCCAGTAGTATAAGATCGCCATGATGGTGTCAGTAGAATAAGATGGTAATGGCGTTGCCAGTAGTATAAGATCGCCATGATGGTGTCAGTAGAATAAGATGGTAATGGCGTTGCCAGTAGTATAAGATCGCCATGATGGTGTCAGTAGAATAAGATGGTAATGGCGTTGCCAGTAGAATAAGATCACCATGATGGTGTCAGTAGAATAAGATGGCAATGGCGTTGCCAGTAGAATAAGATCGCCATGATGGTGTCAGTAGAATAAGATGGTAATGGCGTTGCCAGTAGTATAAGATCACCATGATGGTGTCAGTAGAATAAGATGGTAATGGCGTTGCCAGTAGAATAAGATCGCCATGATGGTGTCAGTAGAATAAGATGGCAATGGCGTTGCCAGTAGTATAAGATCGCCATGATGGTGTCAGTAGAATAAGATGGTAATGGCGTTGCCAGTAGAATAAGATCACCATGATGGTGTCAGTAGAATAAGATGGCAATGGCGTTGCCAGTAGAATAAGATCGCCATGATGGTGTCAGTAGAATAAGATGGTAATGGCGTTGCCAGTAGTATAAGATCGCCATGATGGTGTCAGTAGAATAAGATGGTAATGGCGTTGCCAGTAGTATAAGATCGCCATGATGGTGTCAGTAGAATAAGATGGTAATGGCGTTGCCAGTAGTATAAGATCGCCATGATGGTGTCAGTAGAATAAGATGGCAATGGCGTTGCCAGTAGAATAAGATCGCCATGATGGTGTCAGTAGAATAAGATGGTAATGGCGTTGCCAGTAGTATAAGATCGCCATGATGGTGTCAGTAGAATAAGATGGTAATGGCGTTGCCAGTAGTATAAGATCGCCATGATGGTGTCAGTAGAATAAGATGGTAATGGCGTTGCCAGTAGTATAAGATCGCCATGATGGTGTCAGTAGAATAAGATGGCAATGGCGTTGCCAGTAGAATAAGATCGCCATGATGGTGTCAGTAGAATAAGATGGTAATGGCGTTGCCAGTAGTATAAGATCGCCATGATGGTGTCAGTAGAATAAGATGGTAATGGCGTTGCCAGTAGAATAAGATCGCCATGATGGTGTCAGTAGAATAAGATGGTAATGGCGTTGCCAGTAGTATAAGATCGCCATGATGGTGTCAGTAGAATAAGATGGTAATGGCGTTGCCAGTAGTATAAGATCGCCATGATGGTGTCAGTAGAATAAGATGGTAATGGCGTTGCCAGTAGTATAAGATCGCCATGATGGTGTCAGTAGAATAAGATGGCAATGGCGTTGCCAGTAGTATAAGATCGCCATGATGATGTCATAGAGACAGAATGTCTTCAAATAATGTGACTCTTACGAATGTGACTCTTTTTTTCTAATATTTTGACGGTAACATAAGCAATCATTTTAGCATAAATGATTTGCGTATAATATTTCAGTTGGTACATTCTCTAGTGATGTTCATCCTCTGATGTAGAGAGCTGAACCTAAACACATTGAATACACAAAAATATTTTGATCGAAACATTTTCCTTTATCTTACTGATCTTATATTTCATTCGGGTCAGAGACATATACTGAACGAAATATGTTTACTTTGCTTCGTCAAGATCTGCCAGAAAGCCTCACTGCGTAGTACATCTTTGCATGATTGTATAATACTAAATATCTAGAATTGTGATGATGGATTTTTGCAACAAACGTTTACCTTGAAACAGAGCAAAAAACTGTGCTAGATACAAGGCAAAAAAAACTGTTGTCCTCCAAATGGCGCGCTTTAAAACCGATCGAAGCTATAGGAATCTTAACAGAAACGTCTCGTCTCAAATATTTTGCATTTATGAAAATAGTCGACGAGATTATTTCGTCAACCTGTTACGCATGTTTCTTTTTCCTGGGGTAATTTTTGTTTTGGTTTTAAACAATAAATCTTTGCTTTGACTATTGTTTAGTTGGACCATTATGCTGATTAAAACAACTGACGAAATAGAATGAGCCTAATTGAAAAAAAATTGTGATGCAATCTCATCACAGTATTTTGAAAAGTACACCTTAGCCGTCATTGAACAATCGAATCACCCTAATTGAACTATTGTTACAACTTTTTGTAGTTAGGTTCAATATAATTGTATATTTAATGCGAATCTGGCACGATAATAGGGGAGGTTTTCTTATTTAAATCATTACTTGTTATTCTTAGATTTGATTTGAATTTATAATTCGCCACCGTAATTATCAGCTCTGGTTATGTATCTATCAATTCCGTGTTACCAAATTTTTTGAAGAAAGATTGATAACACAGCTTGCGGTGCACCGGGTAGTTTTCATCAGTGATGTTCATTCCTGGTGTTATTTAGGGTTTCGAACCTCGAAAAACGTCAGACCTTCTCACCCAAGTAAACCGAATCAAGAGAGATCACCACCAGCTTCTCTTAAATAAAGGAATGGGTTGTTATTTTTAATGACTTCAAAACAAAACTACTTTCTTTTAATCAATCTGCCTTTCTGCCTTCTATCATCATGACTCATTGCAATTCCACTTTTCCGCTGACATCAAGTGGAAAGATTATATTGAATCAATTGCTAGGTTTGCTGCTAGGAAAGTTGATTCATTATGTCGTGCTAGACAATTTTTCTCTCCAGAATCTATCTTACGTATTTATAAATTTCTCATTCGCCCTTGCTTTCAATATTGCTGCCACGTAAATTCTGCTACTCATGTTATATTTAGAGATCCTTGATAAAATCCGCAGAAGAATCTGCAATTTCATTCGACCTGACCTGGCATCTCAGCTTCAGTTACTTTCTCACCACCATAATGTAGCTTCCTTATGCCTTATCTATAAATACTTTTATGGTAATTGTTCTGATGAACTTTCCTCTGTGGTAATGGATGGAGGAGGGTGTTAGTAATAACACTAATGTGTTTAGTTTCTTGTAAAGATATATTAAAATACTTTGTAGATACACATTGGGATCAGATTTTTTTTAATTTTTGTATTTATTTCACTCCACCCACAGACAAAAATTGTACATATGCTGACTAGCTAGGGCATCATAGAGAGTAGCAAGAATGGTAAGTAAGAATGTGTTGTTTTGGTGTATGGAATATTATGGTATGTTTGGGTCAGTAATTGTGGCTAGCTAGGTTTAATTATAATAAATTATAAGGCAGAAGAAGACCATCCTTTCCCATCCACGATTTTGGTTTTGTGCCTCATCTTTGCCTCTTTACAAAATAAATATTACTTTCTTTTGTGCTATCTAGACTTCATAAATTTAAACGCAGCACAAGTTTGGCATCAAAATCTCATCAAGTTGAAATAGCTAGATATAACCCTAAGTTCTATGCTAACAATTTATTTTCTCGCATTTCTCGCTTGTGGAATCACACTTCCGGTTTCGTATTTTCCAGTCAAGTTTGATCTTCAAAAATTTAAATGCAATGTCAATTTTTATTTTCTGTCTTCTTAATTCCTTTTCTTTTATTGTTCTCTCTTCTTAATAATGTTTTTCTTCTTATATTCGTCCACACTTAGTAACTTAGTATTTTAGTAGCTTTATTGCCTCGCTTGGAGGGAAATAATTAAAAAAATCAGTAAAATTTGGTAGCGCCATTTATTGGCTTAATTCTTTTTGTAATTTGCAAAATATACAAAGCGTCGTAAATCTAAATCCAGAAGAAAAATGCAAAGGATCTTAATCGACATTTGTCAATAATTATAACTTATAATTAAACAACGTTCCAAGTGTTATAAGGTAATATATTAATAATGAATTTGTGGATCAAGATACATAGAAGCAGTAGGGAAATCTCTAGCAGCTTTTGATCAGTATATTTTATTACTATTTTATTTTTAGATGTCTAAACAACGTTGCAGCTCCTGGAACTGATGAGAACTTTTATCGATTTCAAACCAAACAATAAGGATAAAACATCTTGATTAGGTAATAGTGTAGATATCTTCACAAAATATAGTTAACTCATAATGATACATAAATATAGTCAGATTTTATTATACCGATTCATACATTGTAAAAGGAAAACATAAGCAAGCAGTACATTAAGAATAAATAAGCGTGCTAACTTCAAACAACGATAGATTAACATAATTCCGTAGCCATGACGACTAACTCGCAGTCTCAAAGCCACAATTAGGCAAACAGTCAACACGGACGGCCAAATCTCGATGTTTTTATACTTCAATAAGCAAATTAAATTCAAACACACAAATGCTTTAACGCCTGCAACCGCCATTTTAACGAAGGAAAATGGCGACTGGTAATTATGAGCAATTACTGCAATTATCTTCGGTCGTCTGTTGTGTGATGGCTACCAGCGTATTTGCTGCGGGAAAAGAATTGGGGAAAAGCAGGTACGCTGCATTGCCACCTCTAATCATTTTATCATTTTTACATTTCCTTTTCTGTCGTCCCCATTTTCGCTTGTTCATAATCCTCTGAATTTTTAGTTTTTGTTTCTCAAGATTATAATATATTCGTTATTGCACCTCCTCTATTTCATTTTGCCTTTTCAATGTATTTTCTTTTTATTTATGTACTTTTTTAATATTTATCTTGCTACTTGGAAGAAGAGAAAGAAGTTTATCAATATTCCAATTATTTCCTTTTCACTTTTCTAATAGATTTTAACTTATTTTTCTCTTTTCTTTTGCACTTCTTCTTCTTCTTCTTCTTCTTCTTCTTCTTCTTCTTCTTCTTCACCCATTATTAGTTCCTTAATTCTTTGGCTTTTCTTTACTCCTTCAACAAAACTGAACTATTTAATCTCTGTTTATATCTTTCAATTCTCTGCCACAATCACCAATTCTTTTACTTTTATTCGACATCTCTCTCCGTTTGCTCTATATTTCTATAATTTCTCTGCATAGATTTTCCAACAATTCTCTTTGTCTCATCATTTTTTCTCCTCAAAATAATTCATTCTACCGACATATTTATCCAATCATAACGAGCTTCTATTTCTCTTCTGTTATTCGACTTTCAAAACTTTATCACTCACCTTTTCTATCCTCTACACGTATCTCTCTGTACCTATCCCCTCCATTTGTTTTAATCTCTTTTGTTTGTTTGTTTTTTTCGATTTTCTTTGATTTTCCTTAATCATAATTTCTTTTATTCTTTGCTTCACTTATCCTCTACTGATCAATCCTCTTGTCTTTCTTCCTCAATTCTTAGACCGTTTTCTATCTTTCTGTTCGCCATACGCTCTATATTATGTCTTATATGAAAGAAGTAAGATAAAGTGTCACTTTCTTGTTATATTTATCAAAGACAAGACACATACATAAGCACAAACACACACACATCTTTATTAGCATTTGTTCCTGTCAGATCAGAGTTGATATTTATTGTCCACAGCTTAGTGGAGTAGTTGGCCAATCAAGGGAAAATGACACTAGGAAGATTGTTTTGTACCAATCCTCTTCTTGAAGAGAGTCTTCTTTACAGTTTAATTATCGGAGAAGTAGATAACGAGATCTGTCTATATTTCCGAGATTAGCCACTGTAATTATTTACATTGTTCGGACTGTTGTCCTCATCTTTAATGACACATCCACGACGTTTCGGTCGTCGTACGCTCCGTCTTTCTTCATGTTTTATACGTTTGAATTTCGAACCAGACCCTTTATTTCGCCCACCGATAGTAGATTGTTCTAGTTCCACGTGCCATGCCTTTTCTGGATATTTCAGTTTCAGTTATTTCCCTTTAGTAACTCAACTCTCCAAGGTTTTTGTTCACTTCTACTGTGGCCAGGTATTGAACTCATAACTTTTGGGCCATGTATCCTTGGGAGACAAACGTCCGAAACATCGTGAATATGACAATGACGATGAGGACAACAGTACGAACAATGTAAATATTGTAAATAGACAACGGAAATGTGGCACAAAAATTCGAAGGTGTGTTGCAATGGTGAAAAATGCCTTCGAAAAGCTAAACAAAATATTAAGTGACAAGAAAATTTCATTACAAACAAAAGGGTGCTAAACTGCATTGTTATATGGCAGTGAATGTTGATATAGCAATGAATGTTGGAAAAGTTTCACCATTTTTGTACATGATACTTGAGGTAACAAAGATGTGGCTCTACAGAAGTTTACTGAGAATGTCATAGACAGAACATGTGAGCAACGATGAAGTTTTAAGGAAAGTGGGAACGAAGATGACACGAAGGTGACACTTGTGTTTATGATTAGTAAGAGTTGAAATTTATGGAGAATTTGGTATTCACAGGACCTATTGAAGGTAAGAGGGAGGGAGAAAACATCGAGTAATCTACTTAATGAGCCTCCCTAAATCAGCATTCAAAATCATGTCTTTCATACAGGATCGAACAACAGTAACTGGTAATGTTAATAAATATATATAACTTCCCCCACCACCCAACGAACCAATAGACCAGAGTTACAGTTCTATGTTTTCGTGACGCTGATGTTTTGGTTTTTGACTGATCTTTTGTATTCGAGACCAGTCAGAGGCTAGATTTATAGTAGTTTCTCTTTCTGAAGCAGTTAGATTAGTGCTGAATCACTACATTCATGTACTTGTAAAATTTTTCATACTTAATCGATCTCGCTGGCTCTTTCTAATATTCCTTGAAGTATTTCTAGGTTCCTCTCTTCTCTTCTTTTCAACCTGTCTTTCTGTGTTTTCTTCTCGATATATCAACGAAATGTTATTTTCTATTTTAAATAATAAAAGTATTTTTCGTATTACATGATCTTCACTCGAAAGCTGCTTGAATATAATCTAAATATTTTTTTTAATCAGTATCACCCTATGCAAGACAGTAAAGCCATTAGGTTACAAGGGGTTACAGGGTGTGGAAGAATTAGGAACAGAAACATTAATGAGCGGGAAGAGGAAAAAGTAATGAGGAGGAGAGTAGATAGCGATTGACACTGCATTTAAATTTTTGCAGATTAAAGTTAGCTGGAAAGCATGGAGCCAGAAGGGAGTTCCACAAGAGAGAAGTGCGAGAAAAGAAACTGTTAGCATAGAATTTACGGTTAAATCTAGCTAGCTCAACTGTAAATTAATGAAATCCTGACGCCAGTCTAGTACTACGCTTAAATTCAAAAAGTCTAGGTACCATAGCGGAGAGCTCATCCGAACAATTAACATGAAAGTATTTATAGAAAAGACACAGAGAAGCAACCTTACAGCGGTTGGAAAGTGACTGGGCTGAGCCGCCAGATCGGGACCAATAATATTGCTAATTCTTATTTGGATCTTATCAAGGAACTGAAGATAAATAGCAGGGACACCGGACTATATGTGGCAGCAATACTCTAAGCATGGACGAATGGTAGACCTATAGATATGTAAGATGATTCTGGCGAGAAAATTCTAAATATTACGTCGTTATTATGACATATATATATATATATATATATATATATATATATATATATATATATATATATATACACTTAACAAAGGAAAGCCCGAATCGTTACTCGAGTTTCACGCTGTCGTGATTTTCAGATGACTAGATTGCCTAGTGACGACTTGGCCTGTCCTTTGTTAAGTGTTAAACGTTGTGAAGCGTTTTTAGCTTTTTGTAATAGATAATCTGGGTGCTGATTACTTCACTGTGTAGGTAGGTATTTGCCTTTCCTTGTTCCTTTATCGTCTAATGTGTTAGGTCTTCTGGCATGTTCTCTGTTGGTCGCACCAAGATAGTTGTTTTTTTTCTGTTTATATATATATATATATATATATATATATATATATATATATATATATATGAGGAGAAACGAATCTTTCAAACATGTTTCAGTGAATATAACAAACAAGGAAAATTGTATTAAAGTTTTTCGTTTGGTAAGGGAGTGTAAAAATGCCCGTAGTGTCGGTTTTTAATCATTTACGGAGGCGGTGGAGGGTATTGTTAGTTTTTGTTAATTTATTTTCATGCTTGTCTTTTAAGATGTAATTATGTGATGTCTATAGTAGTAACGTTTATTTCGAGTGCTACGAAAGGAACGTGGCTAGAATTCAATTTGGTGTCCTATTTTTTTTAGCACATTATTTCTATTATTAAATAAAGTGATATTAATACTGGGTGCCAGATGTTTTGTGTAAAAGGCTTCTCCAACTGCGAGATGTTTTCGGTTACGGGATTCATGAAGGATGATAGTGTTATCAACCAGAATTTTCCTTATGGGTTCTTGTAGATTGTGGGTGGCTAAATGCTATATAAGTTTGACCTGTTTGCCGGGGTTTACAATTGAAATATAGTGTTTAACAATTCGTCGTATGGTGAATTCGTCCTGTTTGTAATTATCTGGTTACATTAAAATATGTTGATGTTTTGTTGTGTTGTATTTTTAGTACTGGTGTCATGTATTTTTGTAAGAATAATTTTATTTGTTTATCGATGAGGTAGTTGGGAAAATCGTTGTTAACTAATGTTTGTTTTATGTATTTGAGTTCATTCTTAATTTAGGTATGCTCTGTTTAGGAAGTTTTTTTTTTATAACTTCAATTTTAGATCGTTCAGGGCATAGTGTAAAAGACAAGAGTTCGTACTGGTGGTTTTTATACGGGTAGGTGGTGAACAGTTTTTGATTTTAGTTCGATATCAACATCAAGGAATGTGATTTTATTAACTAGGAATTCGTATATAAATTTTAATGTAGGGTCTTTATATATATATATATATATATATATATATATATATATAAGTTAAGTTATAAGGAACTTGGTAAACCGAATTGGTAAATCCAAAGAGGATGAAATCCTGAGAGCTCAATGTGAGGACAGAGCTAATATGTAATATTTTTTTCCTCTCAATTCGTTGTTGGAAGTTTTACCTGATGATCCTGAATCCTTAAAAAAGGATTTAGGTGAAATAAATTATCGTAATGGTACCTTAAAGTGGTTTGTTTTTCATTATATTATATTATATATATATATATATATATATATATATATATATAGAATAGCGATATATAAATTTTTATATATCAAGAACAAATTTTTGGGAAAGATGTATCAAAAAGTGGAAATATTCCAAAATAGAAATGCGACCCACTCATGACAAACCCAGCGAATCAAAAAATATATTGTTCTGCCAATTAACTCTATCACATCTACAAATGAAAATAATTTATCGAACGCTGACATAACCACGTCTAAAACAGTCAAAATAGAAGACTTAATAGGAAAGAAAAGAATGACGTAAAACTTGAAGGAGGAAATCTACTCTGATCTCCCCTCTGTAATGATTGCCACAAAGAATATATTGAGAAATTGAAATAAAAGATTATTTGAAGACAAAAGGGATATTTCACAAAACAACACATTAAACGTATTTAACGTGAGTTGAAAAGATCTAGGCCCGACCAAGAAGAAAGATTTAAAGCTATGAAACATGTTATTTGACATATTGACCTCGGAGTCAAACACATTTCACTTCTGAGATTTTAAACCCTTCAAAAAAAAAAAAAAAAAAAAAAAAAAATTGAAATAAATTAATTGATCGTAATGAGAACTTTTCAATACCTTACCATATATGTAGATTCGTTCATACGTACGTCAATATGTAGATTCATCAATAGACATTTATTTTAGGCCGTGCATATTTATTTTTAGTGTTGCTTCTTTTCTTGTCAATGAATAAATTTACTTTGAATATTATACAGTGAAAATTTTAGATGCAAATTCAGTTAATAATGGTTTCAAACTATGATCAAAACTTGTACACACACACACACACACAAATCTGTAGAAGATACAAAATGAATAAAAAGAGACAAGAGGAAAAACTATATTTAACCAGCGTTTTGTCCTCTGATGGAATTTCATCGGGATGAAACGCGTCACAAGAAATTTTACAGTTTTTCATATTTTTCTAAATACTCTTTATATATATGGGGAGAGAGTGTTGAAAATTTGTTATATTTACGGGAAGAGTGTTCAATATTGGAAGTAAAGCGTTTGTAGTTATAAACAGTGTAGATATAGGAATTAACACTGCTGCATGGTTACTGTTAATTTCGCTTCCCAAGCGATCATCAGATCTCCACACATAAATATATATTAGGAAATTATAAGTTTAAATTCCTAGATATAGAGTGCACATAACTGTAAGATATATCACTAGGCTTACATATGGATTTTCTTCTTTTATCTGTCATATTCTTTTAATAAGTGGAAAAATATGACTCTCCACATCTTTCTCTAAGTAACCCTTTTACCATACCTCTTTGACAAATCTATTTTCCTGAAAAATTGTTTTAAGGGACAGATTTTATAAACTTCAGTCGACAACAGCACTGGCTGTTCGGTCAATGAAGGTCTCCTTGTTGAGAAACGCCTAATATTACTAATACCCTTTGTACGTATTCTCTCATCCATTAAACCAAACCCGTTTACTGGATGTTTATTACTGCTTCTCTTGTGTTCTTCATTATGTGTCCCAGAGATTCCATCTATCTATCAGTTTCAGTCCTTGTAAAAAATTAACAGACAGGGATACAAAGATAGATGCGCACGCGAACGCAATATGGCTGTGTATTTGAAAAATCTGTCAAGGTTAACGATGGAAGTAAAAGCTTTTTAATGTCTGGGCGATACTATAGTTATAAAATGCTTAAATACTCACTCAAATGATCATTCCTCCGCTATTTTATCTTTCAACCACTGTGGGATACCAGAGGTAATATATTTTGTCAAACCTCAGGGATAAGTGGATTCATGTCTTTCCCGAGGAAATTAGTCTACATAAACAGCGTCAGCCAGATATCGAAATCGTTGTGATGATTCGGTTATGCCACATTAAGCGAATACATGTAGGTATGGGCCTCTGTGTGTGCGTGTGTGCGTGTGTGTGTGTGAAGGGTGGGGTCCACGTGCGTGTGTATTATAGCAGGTGACTGCTGATCCAAGAAGGAAACGGTTAGTTTCAAATGAAATGTTAATTTAAAAAAAAATACTGTTAATTTGTATCTGTGAAAGCGTTTTGTGTCCATCCTCATCTTAGGCACATACAAATAGGTGTATATATAAATACACCCGCACATTTACACACCGTATATTTTCAACCGCATATATTCATACATGTGTATGGGCAAACTTATACTGTTACACACACGCACACATACACACGCTCACTCTATACCAGTTGTCCGTCCAGTTTCCCCAATTTGGTTTTGGGCGACATTCTTCATCTCTATCGTTGAATCGTAATTTGAAAGTCCTTGTACGTTTTTTTCCTCTACCTTTCTTCTTCCTCTTATCTCTTTCGTATCCGTCGATAAGAAATCCATCGTTTCAAGCCCAGCAATAATGGAGTAATGTGCATTTTCACGTTTTAAACGATTGACAAACGAACAATTAAAGGGTAGTAGCTTCTTTTTCTCCTCCTTCCATCTTCTGCTCGTCGTAAAAGAATAAAAACAGACAAAGAAAAGGAAATAAAGAAAACAAATTGCCAAAAGATAAACGCTCTAACAATGACAACGAAGTGTTAAGTAAGGATTTTTGTAGTTATTGTATTTAATTGTTCAATCTATATAGTGACACAATCGGCGCGTACTGAATGCGCATGCGCGTCCACCAAATGTAGAACTCGTCTCACGAACTAATGCACAATGAAATAATGATCACACAGAGTAAATGATGCGCCTTTCCCCTACCTTCTCTCAGTTTCCCTCATTTGATCTTTCTCCAATCGTATTAAATCACACTTACATGACGTTTTTGCTTTGTTTTTTTTCTCTCTCTGTCAAATTCGTGCATTTACTGTTGCTCTCAAAAGTATTTAAACGTTTGCAAAACTTTTTCGAACACCCACACACAATAGAACGGGTATCTACTGCATACACTTATATATATGAGAACAAGGCAAAAGACATATGCAGAAATGAGTTGATCATATTAATATTCCTTTGAAGGGTGATTTGCACCTAGTAGTAATTAGGTCACCTTCCAGGTCGACTTTTTGATATAGCTGGCTCTTTTGATGGTCTGGCGAGTGCAGAACCTACTTTGGTATCTCTTAGGGTGATCCGAGAATATAATGGGACTATCACAGATCAAGTCCTCTTAGAACAAAGGTTCTTTCTTAACATTAAATCCGATTCAAACCTCTGGTATTTCCCGGAGGGAATTGCATACAGCACTCATAAGCACGCAGGTGCACACATGTGAAGCATATATATATATGTATATATATATATATATATATATATGAGATGATTCTGATCTTATAAAAATGCAGTTGTTGCTTAATCCTTGTGCAACCTTTGTTCGACGAGTTGTTTTTGGTGAAGGGTTGTAATCGATACCTAACAGAACTTGCTTAAGCTATCTCTGTCGCAGCTTCAAGGAAACTCAGGCTTTTGTATTCTGAGTTATTTTTCTCCTAGACGGATTTCCAATAATGGCTAGTTTGCCCCGATCTTTAACCCATAACTGTGGGAGAAGATAAGGATTTATATCGTTCTCAAGGGTATTTGTACGTAAGTGAATGTAATGAACCAGACTGGAATTCGAATTCGGCTCTCTGATTTCTTATTCTGAGCCACTATCCCTTACATCACCAATTACACATCTCATTTATATATATATATATATATATATATATATCTGTGTGTGTGTATGTATGTGTGTGTATGTATGTGTGTGTATGTGTTTGTGTGCGCATGTCAGATGATTATATATATATATATATATATATATATATATATATATATATATATATATATATATATATATATATATATATATATGGGGGAGGTAATGGATAGCGACTCTGATTGAGGAATCGGAGAACCGAGTTCGAATGCTTGAGTGTATTCCAGTCGAATCCACTTTCATCTTCTTCTCTCCCCCCTCCCATCTATGGGTAAATAGCAGGACAGACCGGGTTCTATAGACTTGGATGGCAACTGGTCTACTGCAGAAAGAAATGGTAACCTACTGCGGGAAAAAAATCTGTCTCGTCACTCATGTTTCGAAAGATACATGATCGGCTAAGCACGTATCACGCATGGCAGATAACGGGTATATATATATATATATATATATATATATATATATTGCATATGTAACATGATTCTTGCCTTATCAGAACTGACTCTGGTATTTTTTACAATTTGGCAATACGATGTGTTAATGTAAAGTACATTTGTATTTTGTTCAATTACCCGAGTTAACCATTCTGGCATGCCAATGACTAGACCTTTTTTTTTTCAAGTAGAATAGTTGGGGACACGTGAATTCATGAATTTCATAAAGTCATTTATGCGAATGAACATGACCAACCCCAAGCAAAATTCGACTTTGTTTTGCCGATTCTACCTTCCGTGCTATTACGCCAACTCGTACACACCCCGCTACATATAAGCAAGCAGAAACTTACGCAATTAAGCTTATAAACGAATTTTCAATACATCTTCAACACGTAGGCGCACCCTCATTTTTAAACAGACACGCATCAATATTTACATCAGAGACGAAAGCAATTTTTTTTCTTTTTATCCGTACTCACACGCGCACAAGCAAAGGCAAAGTGATGGATTCGCCAACGTACAAACCTATATGGCTTTATATGAACACGGACAAAATATGTGTGCGTATGCATATACACACACACGTACACAAACAGAATTTCATTTTATGCTCCGCTGCACATACCAACACTTACATACGATAACATATTCACACAGTCTGACACAAACTTCTGCGACTGTGCACAAAATGAAGACAGAATATCCCAAAAGTTTATTCTTGAAATTTCCATTAAGAACACACGCACATATACTGAGTAATTTTATATGTGCATGCAATTACACGGGCTGTTTAGCACTGCACACAAATATCAATCAACATTGAAATATTTGCATAATCCCTAAAGACAATGACATCACTAAAAAGCCCCGGATGAGAAGACGGGCACGTTAAGTTAAATTATCAGGCAATCACCGAAAAATGATCTATTCCTTATTTTTTTTACCAACTGAGATTTTGATGCTGTCAATAAAATAGAAAGGACTATTGTTTAAATTACTTGAATTACTACAGCGACTGCATTTCTAATAGAAAGCGCAGTATTAGACTGGTGACGAGATATCACTAACTTACAACTGAGTTGGCTAGATGTAACCGTAAGTTCTATGATAACAGATTCTTTTCTTGTTCTTCTCACTTGTGGAACTTTCTTCATGATATCCAGGCAACTTTTATTTTTCAAAAATTTTAATGCAACGTCAATCGCTTTTTACTGTCCTCCTGATTAATCTTCTTTTATTCTCGCTCCGTAATAATAATTTTCTTTTCTAATTTTTCAACGCCCAGTAACTCCTTGTATCTTAGTGGCTTTACTGCCTTGCTTGAAGTGAACTTGATTAAAAAAAAAGAAGAAATATTTGACTATGAATTTACGGTATATATTTCATTTTCTCGGCGGGTACCCAATGATTAAGTGTAGTTGTATCATCGAGAAAACATAGAAATAAAAAGGGGTCATAAATACGAGAAAAAAACTCTGAACAGTATCAGAAAATTGCACCAGACTCATCTTAAATTAGAAAAAGAATCCTTCTCACAATTATTTATCTATGGTTATATACATCTATGTGGCATGTTCCGTCAGGACGTGAGCGATCGTGGCTCGCCACAACTTTCTGCCCTATGTAGAATTTAAGCGCACGACTAGATTATCAACTAAGTTTCATCGTTATACTGTTGAATTAGCTAGATGTAACCGTAAGTTTTATTTCAATAGTTTTTTTTTTCTCGCACATTTCGCTCCCGGTTTATTGCTTCCCTGCCACCTAAAGTCTTGAAAAATTTAAATCTCAGTCGCCATCTTCCGTCTTCCTGAAACATGTTCTTTTATTGTTCTTTCTTCTCGCTAGTTTTTCATTTTCTTTCAGTCCCAGTAATCCCTTGAGTCTTACTGGCATTATCTCCTTGATTGGGGTGAAATAATTAAAAAAAGCAATTAGTAAAGTTTGTTTTCAACAGACCTTCCACTTCCTGTTCAGCCATGAGTTTCAAACAAATGCTTTAGGTATGTTATTCTTTTCTTCCGCTTACTTTAAATACGGCGTCCTGGACATGACGATAAACTACATCTGGCAGCAAGGCCTTTGATAGGGAGAGAGTTTGCGGATCACAAGACTACCTCTTAATTGCTGCTGTTCTCAGATTCACCCTAATCCGGACAGCACCTGTTTGGGTTCCAACTATGGGAAAACTGGGGTCAAAACATTATGAAAGTATAAAAATACTTTTTTATAGTAAAAATACCAGCCTGCCATTTTCATAATAAAATTTACCAGCAATCATCATCATCATCATCATCATCATCATCATCATCATCATCATCATCATCACCTTGACATTTCGTAATCGTACCAGCAATATAAAATATTACCAGTAATACATTTTTGTAAAATAAATTACTAATGTCCCCAAGGAAATTAAATTTCGGCATTAAATGACCCATGAAGAGTAGATATGCCGCTAAACAAAACAAAACTTTCTGTCCTGTGAGTGTCAAATTCTCCAAGTCCTCTTTTCTCATTATGTATTCTAGAAATTTCAACGGTATCTTTCTGATTCTAATTATAAGCATCTTTTTAGATTCCATTTTCATTAACACTTCCGCGTTACTTAGATGTCCAGTCCATGGTATTCTCAGTATTCTTCTGTCGAACCACATTTCTGTTAACTCAAGTCGTTTCATCTGTGAGACATATGTCGCTATTCCAATATGCCTTGGGAATTCGATGTCAAATTTTCCAAATAAAATAAAATGATGTTGATGTAAATCTGAGTACAACAGTCTGATAATATTTTCAGTTTTCGACCAACTTGTGACGTCACGTCCCGTGTCCCATAGCTTTGCATTGGACAATTGCATGCATTGCAGCCATAGAAGCAAGTGTTGTGTGAAGGCAAGATAACCTGACAGAAACTATCCTTTTTCAGGACGGTTTTGAATTCAGATGTTTCCTTCTCTTAGACTGGTTACCATTTTTTTTTATACTAATGTCCACCCAATATAAGGATCGAAAGAAGCTCAAGATAGAGTGTTATTGAATAAGTTAAGGGAAGGGGATAGAAAGTGAAGATTAAGAGGATAGATAAGAACTGATCCTTAATACGAAGAATTTAAGACTGTAGTATTCGGGGAAGTATTGATGCGAGAGTCTCTTCCACAAAGCACGATTCTTGGGAAACAGCTGTCTGAGTGGAACTTCCTCCTTACAATTGAAATACGGAGCGAATGTGGGTGGCTCTACTCCGTGGACGAAGCATGGTGGGCCTTAGCTCTAAAGCTCTGACCTAGTGTAATTAAAGAATGGACATCGTCTGGGTATTTAGCATGAAAATAGTGATACACTTGCGACACTGCGTTTTTGAGGAAACAGGATGTAGTGTGGACGATAAGTCATTCCTTTACAAGGCTGCGTAAACGACCTTGAATTCTATCAAGGTTGGAAATATATAGCAGCAATACACCGTTTTGTTTTTGTCTAATCTGACACTTGTAAAGATAAAGCATAGCAGAAAGAGACAGGTGGGTTTTCTGGAGTAGTAACTATGAGTCGAACATCTTTAGCAATGCATCGTATATATGAGTATTGAGAATGTAACCGTTCATTGTGACTAGAGAAAACTTGTGAGTAATTATCGGCGATGATATTAGTTTGGTTTATGAAGGACTGAATGTTACAACTTCGTTCTTCCACCATGAGGTTGTTACGAGACAGGACAGAAGGGAGATCAAACGCGAGGCTCCGAACATCTTGATTTGGGGCGGTGCTTCCATCAACGGTGGTATCATCTGCAAATATCTTCACTAATGGTGATTTTCTTAGCGTAGCTTAGATTTAGCACAAGGCCGAAAGTATGGGACATCCAGTGAAGATCGAACTTATTACTCAGTCGTAACTGTTCTAGTCACACAAGCTTGCTTACAATTACACCACGTCGAGCTGGTCACATAGATGTTCACTAATGATCTAAGAATATAAGTTTAACTCCTAGATGCGGTGGGAGGGGTAGATTTATACATTTCTCTGGGTATCTGTGTGAAAGCGAAAGCAATAGTAGGAA
Organism: Acanthosepion lycidas; assembly: GCA_963932145.1. Taxonomy (NCBI): domain Eukaryota; kingdom Metazoa; phylum Mollusca; class Cephalopoda; order Sepiida; family Sepiidae; genus Acanthosepion; species Acanthosepion lycidas. The sequence goes on along the minus strand of OZ010572.1, from coordinate 87,389,387 downwards.
TTTGATAACAGGAAACCAAACTGAGAGAAAGACAACTTTGAATTAAAAACATGTTGGACGAGGGGACAGGAACTCTACTCTCTAAAACGTTGTGGCCCCCTTGCGTAAAAAAACACAACCCTAACGCCCAACAAAAAAATGTATAGTCAAACTTTGATTGGATTTTCTTCTTTTTACAAATGAGTATCTTAGTATTTCCCATAATAAAGGAAGACTGTAAACAGAAGGCGAGATAAAATTCAGGTATATGTGTTTGCATGTGTGGTGTAAATTATGGTTCATATGGGCCACTGCTACCCTGTAGTTGACTACTTTTTTCTCACTGTCCTCTCAGACAAGGAATGAATCAATCTCTTCATCCCTCCACCTATGTGTTGAATAGCACGACAGACTGGTCCTATTGACATGGTTGGTAACCAGTTTAGCAAAGAAAAAAACACCAACCTACTGTCAGGAAAATCTTCTGCCGAGTCAGTTATGAATCGAGAGATGATTACGTAAGTCACTTAATTGACTGATGACCTGTAAATTGGTCAATAATGAGAATGATACAAAGACACGTGAAAAAGACAAGCGAAGAAGAAAGACATCTAGACATCCTTCTGCAGGTATCTGGTCGAAAATAACATTCAATTCAAAGGTAAAATAAAAAAAAAAGTGTAAGCAGAAAAAGTCTCGAACGCTTCCGGCAAAATTAGAACGAAGCTTTAATTAGGGGAAAAAATTCCATTTCAATCACTGAAACAATAATTACAATTCCAAGCATCTTTCACAGAAAAAAGAATATCCCATGTGCTTGCATCACATCAAATGCCGTAAAGAATGTCCCCCCTTTCCAGCTTTAATAGAGTTCAAAAGCATTTACGCGGCCTTGTTGGAAGTGAATTATTTTCAACCCTACAACCACTGTCCCATGAACAACACTTTGTTAGCCTTTTGCTACTTTATCGCTATTTTCATGGTAAATGTTTAAACGAGTTTTATTCTTTGGTTTCACCAGTTCAGACCTTTACAGCTAGACCCAGCCATACCACATACACATCGATGCATCCTTATCCATTAGTAAGAAGTTCCACTCAGAAACTCTTCTTCTTCGTCTTCTTATTGGTACCACGTACCTTCAGAATATAGGCGATCATGGCTCTCCACAATTTTCTCGTGTGGCTCTTAGTAGATTTTCTCCCTTTCTAAGTTTCGTCATCCATTCACACATGCTTGCCAGGTAAGTGGCTCGCTGTCTTCCCCTATCTCCCTTGGTTTCAGCGTGCCTCGTGACGATTAAGTTTTCCAATCTCTCTTTCCTTATTATATGCCCAAAGAATTATGACCGAATAGTGTGTTCGAGCCTCACTGGGTGCCCCCCCCCCCTACTTTCGGCCTTGTGCCACATCTAAGCTACGCTTGGAAAATCATTATGTACCCAAAGAATTTCAGCCATCTCTTCCTGATTCTGAGCAGAAGTATTCTTTCTGTTGCAATTTTCTTTCGGTCTTTCTTGTTGCTTAATCGTTCCGTCCATGGAATTCTCAGTATCCTTCTGTAGAACTGTATTTATGCTGCTTTTATTTTTTTCCTCATCCTCAGAGAAAATGTTCAGAATCCATTGCCATATAAGAGGTTGGATATCACATATCAATCCAGCACTCTTTCCTTAGTTTCTAACGAATTTTTTTTCCGTTTCTCTGCACCTTGCTTAGATTTTAGTCTTATCTTTGTTCGGATCTCGTTGTCGTATTTTCCATCCTTTGTTAAAACGCTTCCCAGATATTTGAACTTCTATACCCGCTTGATGTTTATATCTCCAATTCGTAAATCGCATTTTAGGGTTTAAAAACGCCCTTGTAACAACCTCATTTAGTAAAGCTCTACATTGAGTGGCTCTTGAGTGAACAATTGTTTAAAATAGAAGGCCCCAAACCGCATCAAACGTTATTTATCTTACATATCCTCATAATATACTTTTCGTACTACCCCACCCCTTTACCATCTTGTAATAATCTCACTTAGCAACTCTCTACCTTGAGCGGCTCCTGGGTGAACAATTGTACAAAAATGAAGGCCCCCCCCCACCAAACCGCGTCAGCGAAAAGCTATTGTTTAGACGCAACAAAGATGAGGATATAAGTTGTGTTCTTCATTCAAACCAAGAGAATGGACTTATTTTTTGAAATGCAGGCCTCAGCGAAATATTTTAATTTCTTTTACGACTTCCCAACACTTCATAAATTAAACTATCCTTTCGTTTAATATCATATTTAATGAAATGTTTTGCTGTTCATATTTACTATTTGTTTTATTTCTTTTTTATTTCTTTGACTGCGTAATTTTTATTTCCAGACTCGGTTAAAATAAATCCAAGAATGTTGAATTTATATAATATAAACTTCTATTTCATCGGCAACGTTGTGCTTTCATCGGGCTTTTATCATGGAAATGAAAGATATTTTAATATTAGAAAAGATCTGAAGAAATTTGCAATGATTTGTCATTTAAACATTCTTCTGAGGCAAGAAAGAATTGTGTATAGCTGAATGACACTTTGCCTTCAGCTCGAATATTGTGAGTGTTTTATGCTCTGTTTTGTCTGTATGGTTTTTGTTGATCGATTTACGCAGACTGCACATAACATAAAACTCGTGTTTGATGATCAAAATAAAATTTTGATGTACTTGAAAACCCAAAATAATATTTTTTCAAATTTTACAGCCAGACACAATTGTTCGGTATTTGAATTTATTCCATTCTTAACTAAATTGAATGACAGCAATATAAAAAGGAAGAGAAGCTAGTGATGTCCGAAAAAGAAGGTAAACAGCTAAGTGCATTTAAGTGCGTCTCTTTCTTCGTCTAAAAACTTCCTCAACAGGACTCATGGACGATTCTCAGTTGACACGAGATCCGTTTTAATTGCAATTTTTATTGAATGCTATTTTCTCTTCTTCTGGATGTTAATATTAATGTGAAATAATGTTGAGGGTTTTATTTCAACATCCGGTTACAAAAGACGTTCCTATACCAAAAGTCAAACTTGTAAAAACTATTTATACTAATGCATATCGCTACACTAGTACGTAGGGATTCTCCAAATACGTTCTCAGAACACGGAATGAATATCTTCATTCCCAAAATTCTGTACAGCTTACCTTGAATAAAACTATCATATAAATATTGTTTGTTCGTCCCTTAGTTCGTTAGTTAGGAGGGTACGTTACACCCTGCCAATATCTCAATAATAATGGACTATTCCGTTCTGATCGGAAAAAGACATCAAAGACGCTGTTTGATTTGAGTGTGAAAAAGAAAACAAAGAAACAAATTTAAAACAGGAAATCAGTGAAATTTTCACGGGTATTACTAGTATTATTATGATATAACTACGGATATTACTAATCTCATTAAAAAGCAATTGAAATTAAAATGAAAGACTAATAGAAATATAACTGGCGATTCTTTCTCTAATTTAAGATAATATTACTTTGTGCAAGTGAAATTAAAGTGAAAGAAATACCATTCAAAAAGGAATAATAGCTGAAAATGGTAATGATAACCATTTCCTTACAAGGGAACATTCGGCATTTATTGAACGAACGGTCAATGCTACTGTCGGTTGAAGCTTATAAAATCTTTCTATTAAAACAATTTTTAAGGAAAATATGTTTCTCGAATACATTAGTTGTGATTCAAAGAAAGAAATGCCTGCTAATACCTCATAAATAATGGACTGTTCCATTTTGATTTGCGAAGAAACACGGAAAAGACATACCAGAGACGCTGTTTCATTTCTGTGAGAAAAAGAACGAAAAAAATTATCTGAGGAAAACCGTGAAACACTGACGACATTAATAATGCTTATGCCGTAGACACATTTTTCAAACCGCTTGGTAAAAATCTATTTTAGAGTTTTCGGATTTTTCTTTGACCACTATTTAGCAAGTAATTAATTTACAAATTAATCTACGGGAATATTTTATTATTATTGAAACAGTTAAATCTTTGGTGGATAGACAACTGTAATCATGGAGGGAGAGAGAGAGAAAGAGAGAGAGAGAGAGTAAAAAGGAGAGACGGAACGATATGAAGTGAAACGTGATTGGTGCACAACTGAAAAGAGGAATAGAAAAACAACCTATGCTGAGACATTCAAACGGACATGTGCGTAAACACTGAAATAAACATGAAAACGCTAGAGCGCGTGCACACATTCGCAAACAGGTGCACATTTGGACTGAATGATAGAAACTGCATCATTATTAGCAATCTTTCATAATTTTTAGAAAACTAATGAAAGAATTAATTGAAATATTTGCTCTATTGATGGGGGAGGATATTTTAGGTAATATGTATCAATTATAGTAGACCACATATCACCCTTGAATGTGGCAATAGTTTACCAGTTTTACTGAATTTTTTCATTTACATATTATTAAGCAGATTAGTAAAATTCCAAGAAGCATTAAGTTGTAATTAAAAAATATAATTAAAAATTGTCTGAAAAGTTTACAAAAACATTTTTGAAAAAAAAAAAGGAAAAAAGAAAATTGTCTTTCTCATGACGACAAAAACAGAAATAATGTAAAACGTACTGATACTAATTTTAGAAGCCATTCATCCATTGAGTTGTATTTCTTAAGCAAATTGCATAGATTATAGAATAGCAACTAGAAAGTAGTTAAAATGAGGCAGGTATCTATGTTCTCATTGAAAGGTGGAAAAAGATCTGGAATGTTGAGAATTAGATTTGGAATTCTCAGACATTTGTATTTATTTTGGTAAACTTTGTGTGCTTCTACTATTAAGTTTGTTATAATTGAAAAAGAACGAACATCACATTTTGACCGAGTCACATGTAACTTCATTCTTCATAAAATCTCGCCGACTGCACCAGTCGGCGAGATGTTAACAGACCTTTATCCTTGAAGATCCTGGCTGATTCAGTCAGGATCTTCAAGGAACTTCTCAGAAGTGACTGTTGTTCAATTCTCAGCGTTGGTTTACCTTTCGAAACATTTGATGTTATTAAATATTTCTCTTTGTTCGTCACTGCATCCTTAAAATGTATTTTAAAGCTTCAAAATCACAACATGGCTATTAATTTGAGCCTTCGAAATTCAAGACTTTTCATACAGACAGCTTTCAAGAAATAAACAAAACAAAAAACAAAAAATATAGACAGGTAAGCACAAAGACAAATAGACATAGAGGCAGCCATTATTTCAGAAAATTTTAAAGCATTACCCATCGGGTACAACGCCCAATGGGTAATGTTTTAATTTTGAAAAATGAAATAATTTTCTTTTTTTTGTTTTCTCATCGTTGATTTTAAGCAATTTATGTAGAAAAAATATCATGTTTTTAAAAATAAAAAAAGATTCTAAAAAATTGTCGAATTTTTGATTATTCATTTGCGGGTTTTACACTGGGATTGGTCGCCAGTCTGATAAGGCTCCTGAGACACAAGTGGGGACGGAGAACACATCCTGAAATGAAACAGGGACATTCTTAATTGGATATGTCATTTTAAACATTGGCTGATGAAGGAGGAGAACGTCAGTTTTCATCTGTAACTGACAGGATCACAACCCAATATGACGAACGAATGGAATATGAACAGCAATTCAAAAATAAAGAAAGGAAAGAAAAGAAAAAAAAAGAGAAGAAATATTTATGAATTAAAAAAACAAGAAAAAGAATTAGCCCGTTGGTCAACATAGATGAGTGCTTGCCGGTGAATTGAGCGCATCTCTCTACGTGTTATTGTATGTGCATATGTGTATGGGCATTGCGCATGCTCATGCATGTCAATATCCTCCTACATGGGCATATACATAATTGCATGGAAATCTGTATTGGATTTATGTGTGTCTTTTATGAATTAGTGTGTGTATGTGGTGATACATTATGCGTTTAAGGGGATTATGTATGCGATTATTATCATTTTCTCTCTCTCTCCCTCTCTCTCTCTCTCTCTCTCTCTATATATATATATATATATATATATATATATATATATATATGGTTTAATGTACGCGTTCTTGAGACTGAGATTGTCAGATGAATGAATCATATGCACACATAAATACACATATATTCATGTGTGCGTATGTTTGTATATGTGAATGCATGTATGAACATTTGTTTGTGTTTGTGTAAGTGTGTGTGCATATGCATGTATATATTTGTGTGATAAAACTATGAAAATTCATCCAGAAGTTCTAGTCAAAAAATAAATTCTCTCTGTTTACAGAATATTTCGTCTATCAAATCCTCACCTGAATGTTGTTATGGTTTTCTCTCAGCAATTTTTAATGGTTTTGTCTATTCTTACATTTTGGGACTTATGTCCTTCCGTCATTGACGTTTGTTTGCTGGAAATGACGCCACTAATCACTCATTCGGAATAACAAGTTTTGAGAAGTATAGTTCATTTATGACTTTCTTTTCCTTTCTTTCTTTCTTTCTTTCTTTCTTTAATTTTCATTTTATGCTCCTTCCATTTTCTTTCATCTATAAGTAAGTCAATCAGTTCTTCATTCAGTTTATATTCCATACTCCAATTCCCTTTGGTTCTTTTTCCTCCCAGAGGTTTCTGTTTTTATCACTTCCTTTTTTTCAGTCATTTTTTATCGATTAAAATCGTTTTTCTTTCTCCATCCTCTAAGGTTTAACCGTTCTTCCACAAAAATCCAATTCTGGCTTCTAACCCAACAATGTGCAGGCTTTTTCCTACGGCATAACTTCCCAACAATCCATCAAGACATTTTCAAATTAAATTTGCTTGTTTTTTTTTTTCGACTGCATTCAGTTAAAATTCAACATATCCCAGGCCTAACTACTCGAAGCCATCTAATTTAAATAGCCGGATACGTAAATAAATTTATAAATAAAAAAAATAAAACATTAACTGTTGCCCATAACTACAGCGTTTCCAGTGGTTACCATACAGCCTCTGAGTTGATTAATGTCAGGGATCAAACATAGCCTCACAACACAACTGAGTTTTCAGTAAGCATAACGATTCACTCAAGTCAGAAGCGTGGAAAAAAATGGACGCAAAATGTCACAGTCAGACGACACCAGAGTTAAATTTCAATTTGCTAATACAAAAAAAAAAAAAAAAAAAAAAAAAATAACTAAATAAATAAAAAAAAAAATAAATAAAAAATAAAGAATGAGGAGGAATTGGGTGGCCATTTTGTGGAGGAGGAAATGTGGAATACAATATGTGCATATTTTTTGTGCATTTTTATCTTCAAAATCCCTGCATGAATCTGTACATGCGTAAACAAACATGATAGAGACTTATTACATCACAATATCAAAGAATAAACATATGTAAGTTAATTTAGTTTACATACGTGTCCACGGATGGGTGTATCTGTATAGACATTTAATAAGCCAAGGCCAAAATGGGGTAAATGAGTGTGCGACTATTTTCCAAGTGGAAAGAATATGCTTTCCTTGAAAATCAGCATTCTTTTTCTTTTTCCTAGGTTCGAACAGAGACGCCATGTTCTGGGAAATATGCAACAAATTCATTCAACGAGTAGGCCAAATATGGATATCTGAAAATTATCTCTCTTTTGTCGATATTGTCTATAAAAAATGTAATAACTAGTAAGTATTCTAAGATTTTGTAACCAAGGTCGGATATCAGAGGAGGAAGCTTAGTTATAGATATTGATTTAGAACAAAAGTGCGTAGCGTTTTTAAGTGGATTTCAAAACAATATTTAGATATTTTTACATAGATTGATTCAGCCACATATATGCCATTTTGTTTCACTATCTTTGAGGCAACATCATGTTTCCATCCTCTCAGAACTTGGCTAAGTGGTTTTTACAGGCTTCCTGGGAAATGAAGTTCTTCCCATTAAGAGAATCTTGTATGGGTCGCAATAAGTGGTAATCAAAAGGTGTAACGTAAGGTGAGTACGGTAAGTCTAGTAGGACATCCCAAACAAGTTTTAACAATTTCTGTTGAATCGGTAAAGAGACGTGAGTTTTTCTTTTTACAATGATGTTCACTATATAAAAGACCTAGGAGCCATTCGGGGTAATAGGTCACAGAGTAAGAGGTATAGATTTTGAGGATATGTGGGGAAGATAACGGTTAACCCTAGATTTAAGGTTAAAGGGTTAAGATTGTAGTGCGCAGTGGTTTGTAGGAACAAGCTGCTCGAGTGGTGTTTACATCTCATCAATAGAATACGAAAGGAAGGAGGGTGTTTCACTACAATGTGTGGGTCCTTTTGCCGTGAAGGTAAGAACTGGTGGATCTAAGGAAATGTAGTTCATCTGAACATTTTCCATGGAAATAGCGATAGAGTAGGAAGAGGCTTGCAACGTTTCGTCTGTGAGAAAAGAATTTTAGGGTGGAAATAGTTTGCCTCCCACAAGGACGCAGAGACGCTTTTGAACTTTATAGAGACTAGAAAGTGAAAACTGGTCAGTTCATATATAGTAGCAGTACTCCATTTTCGGCCTGATCTGGCTTTTGTAAAGGTAGAGAATAGTGGAACGGTGCAGGTACAGGATCATTTTCCCAGTATCTTTAACAATGGATTGTATGTACGAGTTCCACTTGAGATTGATTTGAGTTTAAGTACCAATAGGCATTCAAGTGCCTCTTTGAGGGAATATTTGTTCATAGCGACTAGTGATAGTACTGAGTCCAATCGGCGATTATAGGATGCCACTAGTTTGGCTTTTGAGGCACGTTGTCTTGATGGAAGGATGACACTCGATTCATCAATAAAACCACTTTTCATCGAGTGTGACTTTTAATCACTCCAACTGCGAACAGCAATTGCCTGAATTCAGTATCTGGAGATCGTAATGAACAACGGCCTTAAAATCCTACCAGATACACTGCATCATTATTTTCGGATGCAGACTAGCTTCTGTAGTGGTTAACGGCGGTTAATTTCGTTTTTTCGCTCCTCATTATTATAAAAGTTTCATTTTTCATCATTTGTGATTGGTCTTTTTTTTATTAAATAAATAATTTTCTAGTGTTTCAGCAGAGAATCGCAGATGGAAATTTGGTACATTAAATTTTTCCTGATAAGTCGTGAGGTGCCCAAATATTGTGATTCACTTAAGTGTTTTCCAATTCTTTATAACGCTCATATAAGATATGTGGATTATCTCTACGATATCCTGTGTCGTGTGACCTGTGGTTTATTTTTGATCAGTGAATCGATTTGGGTATCACCAACCACCGCAGGCCTGCCGGAACGTTCTCGGTCGTCCAGATCAAAATTTCCAATACTGAATCTAACGGACCAAATGATACGAACATTATCCGCAGCTGTGATACTATCGCCATAAGTGGCACACATTTTTTTTACTCTATGTGCAACATTCTTCCTTTCTGGAAATAAAAGAACATCAAGTGATGAAAATGCAAATTCTCGATTTTCAACTTTAACTCGAATGCCTTTAAAATGTACCATTCAAACTCGAATCGTATAAAAAGACAATATGAAATGTCACCTTTCAGAATATTCATATGTGTCATGACGGTCAGTGTGGTGAAAGAGAGACCAGTGCAAGTATCGAACACGTGCTCTTTTTGTTCAGTTAGAACCTTTTGAGAGGCTGTCGTGTTGTACGCCTTCGGACGGCTGAACAGTTATTTCGGATATTAGCATCGCACATTGGACGTGGTGCGTCGGTGGTTCTTTCATAGTGATAGCAGTCGTCAAAGGATTGTTCCAACACCCGTAGACCAAATTCTGGACGTCTCCGTTTAACTGCAGTAACCCCCCACCAAAAGTAAAGATAAAAAACAAAATAACAGAAATAGATCTTTAGATTCTGTCTCTCTTGTTGTATCGCCAGTATCTGCCTCTGACGTCGAGGTATTTTAGTTTGAGAACGCGTTTTAATTATTGATAGTTCATTTATCTCTCATGCTGTGCATTCGAGTTGAGGTAAGCGCTCGGTTTCATAAGTTAAATAGGGAGAATTTCCAAGAACTCTCTCGGAAATAAAAGAGCATAAAGTGATGAAAATGCAAATTCTTCATTTTTAAATTTAAATGGAAAGTATTTAAAAATAAGGTTAATAGATTAAGATTCTAGTGATCGAGGAATTATTAGCTTGGGTGTCAGTTCCACAGAGCGGTGGTTTGTGGTTTGCTCGAATGTGGATTTCTGAAACTTACCCTGGGGACTATTGGTGGCCTGTCTCATGATGACACCGTCGAAATTGTGATGGCCACTGGATCAATGGGACAGGCCGTCGGTGCTCTCACCCCGGCCATGTTCTATTCTGGAGGAAAACACTAATCGGTTTGATAATGTCACTTTGGTTAATAAGTTTGAATGCCCGAGGCCTGAGGTCTGAGTCTCGAAGGGTGAGGCTCGCTCGTGACCTTCAGCACTTAGAGCTGAATATATGTTGTGTGCAAGAGACCCGTTTTTCTTCTCGCAATTATGAAGGCATTCTTGTCTAGGGAGTTTTCTTTTTATTCAGCATATTTTGATGGACGCTCGAGGGGTGTCTCTTGGCTGTTGAGCAAGTCTTTGAAGACTGCGTGTGCTGTTGTCTTCGCAGATCCGGCGGGGAGACTTTGCGTGCTGGATGTTACCATAAAGGATAAGGCTCTGCGTCTCATTCCGGTTTATGTGCCCAATATCCAATATCCAGACTGAGAGTTAATGATTTTGGCAAAGATTTTAGCCAACCGTTTGCAGCTTGTTCTGTCTAGTCTGATTGGCTTGTGCTGTGAAGGGCAGGACTATTCAGGACAACCATCATATGCTCCGCTTGATCATAGACAAAGTCGACAGTGAAGCCAGCTGATCAATTTGGATCAGTCCAAGGCCTCCGATAGGGTTGACCATCGATTCCTGGAGGCTGTTCTTTCGGCTGCGGGTTTCGGGTCGGACTTTCGCTCCTGGATCCGTCTTCTGTATGCGACTCCCGGTGCGTTGGTGGAAGTGAAAGGAATAAGAACGGTACCTTTCGTATTGTCTCGATCTATTTGTCAAGGTTGTCCGCTTTCGCCTATGCTTTACGTTCTTGCGTTGGAACCTTTCCATCGCAAGTTAAAGGTGAATTCAGTTTTACGCGGAATTTCCCTACCTGGTGCCACCACCTCGGCCAGGTATTCTGCCTATGCTGACGACGTTTCGGTTCTTGTGTCGAGCAGAGCCGAGATTGACGAAGTCAGCAAAGAGATCAGTGGTTATGAGATGGTGACAGGGATCAAGATCAACTGTGATAAGTCTGTTGGCATGCGGTTGGGTGCGTAGAAGGGAGTTTCTCTTCCCGGACCTTTCCCCTGGACAGATGGTCCGGTAAAGACTAACACTAATTTTATTATAAGGCTCTTGTTCTCTTTCTTGTGGAAAGGCAAAGTCGCTAGGGTATCTCGGGAGATCTGTTGCCTTCATCCATCTGAAGGCGGTCTAGGTATGCCTAGCATTGAGATTCGTCTCGATATGCTTCGCATCGTGTTCCTAGATCGTTTGTGTCGCGAATCGGATGAGGAGGGGGCCTTCTGAAAGGAAGACGCCTATAGAAATTTCCCATCTCTGAGAAGTGTGCACTCGTGCCGGATGCTCCTTCTACCGTGAATGTCGCTTGCTCTGAAACGCCTCTTAAAGGCGTCGGATGGCCTCTCCAACGACCAGGTGTTGTCTCGTAAGGCATTATATCAAGTGTTAGTCAGGGGGTCCGTTCATGATGATCTGATTGACGATATCGGTCTTACGAAGGAGGAGGCTCTCTCAATCTAGTCCGGGTAGGAATGTCTCAATAATGATGAGGTAACCCTCACCTGGCTGGTGATGCGGTGGGGCCCTCTGGGTCACAAAAAAACTTTGCTCAGCGGGCTTGGAGAAATCTCCAAACTGCCGACGCTGTGATGGGGAAGCCAATACCCTTGGTCAATGTTTTCTTTCATTGTAAGTTGGTAGCACCGTTATGTAAGTTCGTTGAAGGCCTCATGGTTCGCATGCTGCAGGGAAAGTTCTTTGTCCTTGAGACCTCTTCTATTTTTAGCAATGTGGCACCGCCGTTGACGAAGGCGGAACTTTATGTGTTCCACCGCTTGCAAGGTGTTATGAGAGCCGTGATTTGGTTGACACAACAGAAGGGATTCTATGGAGGTGAGAGATTCTCTTCTTCCCAACTGATCTTGTACTTTAAGCTGATGCTTAAAGTACAAGATTAGGACGAAAATGCGGCGACTTCCTTCATCAGAAATTGGGCAAAATGTGGGTAAATCTTGCGCGACTGCGTAGAGTGAAAGGGGCTAACGTGGAGTGACACTTTGTTTCCGGTTAGGTACAGGATTTTATCCTTCTTGGGTTGAACAGAGGCAACCCATCCTGATATTAGGCTAGTTTAAGTTTGGTTTTTCCGGTTAACTTAGCTAGGGTATGTATGCTCATTGGCCCCTTTTATTTCTGTCCCTATTTTTCTTTAGTTTAATTCCCCATCCCCTCGCTCGTTAAGTGGTCAGTGATGTCAGTTCTCTGGTAGATGCGGGATGCCTTTCGTTTCGCGCGTGTGTGTTTTCGTATTTGTTGTCGTGAGTCAATGAGTGCGTATTTCTGTGAGTGTTTTTGGATGGATGACTGTCTTTATACTATTATAATCCCGCAATTATTTCGTCCAGTTAACTGATGTTTCTGCCACATTTAGGGATTGTGGGGGTTTTTATTACTAACCTTATTTTGTTTTATTTTCATGTAAATAATATTAATTCATATTGTAAATAATCATTGGGTTTTTTTAAATTGTTGTTTCTATTCCCCTCCCCCCACAGACTTTGAAATGTACATATGGAGACTAGTTAGGATTTCATAGAGATATTGAAGTATTATGGTGGATGTAGTAAGAAAGGTGGGAGAGAATGTGTTGTTTTGGTGATAGGACTATTGTTGGTATGTTAGGGCCAGTGTTTGTGACTAGCTAAGTTTAGAATTACGACAGAAGAAGACCGTCCTTTTCCCCAATTCCCTTTTTTTGGCCTTGTGCCACATTTTGTACCATCGTACAAATAAATATCGAAAACGCCATCGAACTGATTTAATCTCTGAGGATTCTCGCTTTTATTTTCATATCTCTCGCTTTTTGTCTTCAGTCAGTACGTCTACAGCAATTTATTATTACGTACTTGACGTATTTATAGGCGAATTTACAAATCCTCAAAACATATCTTAACTTTTGGACAAGATGCCCCTAATACATCAGTGTTACAGATATCTTAGAAGTGTTTTGAAGTTTTTCCTGGTTGCTTAAAGCGTCAAAGGATGGGAAGTTGTGGAGAGCCATGATCATCCGCGTTCTGAAGGTACAGAAAAGATAAAAGAATAATCCGATATATGCGCTTTTATATATACATTGAGTGTTAATTACAAACTTGCTTGTAATTAATAGCAATATACCAATTGGTAAAAATGTTAATTTTGATATAAAAAGATATTTGCGTGCACAAATTAATACATCCTCGTCAACTGTAGAGAATAGAATTCGCTCTTAAACAAAGTAGCAAGCAATTATATTCTAATATATTACATGCCCAGAAATACAAGGCACTAAAACTTTTGATATTGGAAATTTTCGTTAGAAACAAAGAAAAGACTGCTGAACTGCTATATCAACTCTCCTATGTGGCAGTGAATGTTGAATAATTTCCTCACAGATGAAGAGGTGACTTGAGGCAATAAAGATGTGATTCTACAAAAGAATGCTGAGAATAAAGTGGACGGAGCGCGTGAACAACGAAATAGTTTTAAGGAAAATGGAAACAAATACGATACTTATATTTGGAACCAGGAAGAGACAGCAACCAGCAAAAAGAAGTATGTCATCTACAAGAAAAAAACAAATTCAGTTCTTCTCTATGTTTGCTGAGATACAAAGATTTTTTGGTTTTATTACAAAATGTAAGAACCTGGAGAAAATGGTACTGCCTTCAGTAAAGGTAAGCGCTCGGTTTCATTAACTAAATTTCCTATGGAACATTACCAAAAAATAACAGAATGAAATTTTTAGATTCTGTCTTGCTGCATATGAATAGATCATTTCTATTCATATTTATCAGATGAATAGATTATTATAGGTGAAAAATTCTTTTTCTAGACTAAGAAGTTTTCTGGCGATTTTATTGGATATCAACGCCCGTCCTCACGTTGTAAATATGATGCAGTAATCGCTCAAAGGAGCCATGATAGGAAAATTTTCTACATGCGAACTATTCTCCAAACTTCTCATTTTTTGATTATCTCTTGTTTCGATCCATGCAACATTCCGAGTCTGTTCATCTATTTCAAATAATTTAGGCTCCCCAAAATTTAAAAGAATTCATCATAATTTTAATTGAAATTATTTGATGACGAAATACACAATTTATCTGAAATGTGGCGTAAGGTGCAAGAAAAAAACCTGAAAATATTTTGAATATTGATGTCATGGATTTATATGAACAGAAATAGATATTTAAAAATTTTAAATAATCATTGACAGAATTTTAGGTAATGACCTACCGAATAAATTTAGCAAAGCCAGTCAGAGAGGGCTAATGACACTAACTGTATCAGCCATGTCCAAAGTCCTGCCCGGGGGACAATTTCGGCCCGTGGTCACATTTCATATGGCTCCCATCGTCTATCATAGAATGTATCACTTACATCCTGCCAATATTGTCAAACAGAGTATTAAAGTACACACCTAAGAAATGCAATTTCATGTTTTACCAAAGAATGACTGCAGCCCTGTGTGGTCGTCCCTGGCAGTGTGATCCCGTTCATGGCCTTTTCCAGTCAATTTCTAAAACCACTGTCTTTGAACCAGACTTGTCTTACATACTGCAGTACAGACCTCAGTATCCTCCTACACATTAGTGCAGAGAAGTTGTTTTGGTCATCTGAGATAAATAAATTCTAAAATCTTAGTGAATTAAATTTGTTTTGTTTTGGTCAAAATCAGTTATAAATATATTTGGACACTTGTGTCCCTTTATATTTTCTACTTCTTAATAAGATGAATGTTGGGGTTTTGTTCACACTTCTTTAATTCCAATAATATTTAACACTGTTTCAGATTAACCTGAGATATGTTATAGCTTCCTGAAAGTTCTTTTTTTCTCAGACATCTTTTACTACATCTTATACGGGGTTCAGATATGACAGGCTAAGTGATTTTAGTAAGACCTGTTTACATTTATTTGTCATCGATGTGAATAAATGAAAATATGCCATCTGTAATAAAATTTTCATAAGATAGTCCATTTGCATTTAATTTTAATGGTTCAAAGAATGCCAAGCAGAATGGTTGGTCTTCACGCATATTCACCTCATCAAATCTGGACCTCTTTGAAAAAAATTTGGACACTCCTTAACTGGATTATGCGTAATATTTAAGTCATTGCTACCTTTGGGTAGATGATCGATAAATTGCAACTTTTGTTTAGGTTGAGATGTTGAAGTCAGTCCTGGATGAATCAATGATTTGCTTCATTTTAGAATTGCCAATTATTTAAAAAAAAGAAATAATGATCCCCCAAAATCTATATTTCATTCCCAATTATATAAACTTAGCTATATACACATGTAACCAGTGTATGGTCATATATATACCCATAAACAAAGAAAAGTGCTGAGCTGTTATATATAGTATCACTCCTTCTATATGAATGCTTGATAATTTTGTCACAGATGAAGAGAAGACTTGAGATGTGATTCTACAAAAGGATGCTGAGAATAACATGGACGGAGCGCGGGAACAACGACGAAGTTTTAAGGAAAATAGACACAAACAGGATATACTTATATTTGGAACCAGAAAGAAAATGCTGGAATTTCTAGGATACATATTCAGTGATTAGAGAATTTGACACTCAGAGGACAAACTGATCACAAGAGGGTCGGAGGAAACATCGAATAGTTTACATAACAAGATTTTCTAAATGAATGGCAGGAGAGAGAGAGAGAGAGAGAGAGAGAGAGAGAGAGAGAGAGAGAGAGAGAGAGAGAGAGAGTGGGAGAGAGAGTGGGAGGGAGAGAGAGAGTGGGAGAGAGAAAGAGAGAGAGAGAGAAAGAGAGAGAGAGAGTGGGAGGGGGGAGCGTGAGGAGACAAATGTTCCTTAAAGTTTCAAAGGATAGAAAGTTGTGGTGAATCAGAATCCTCCTCCATGTTCTGAACGATCGTGAAAGATAAAACAAACTGCTTTGATAGAGACAAAGGATATAAACACATTTATATATTCATTGGTTGTTAATTCACTACACGCTCTCGCTTGTTTGTAAATAATAACAAGATATCAGTTGGTAAAAATCTTAGTTTTAATATAAAAAAATATTTGCATGCACAAATTAATGCACCCTTGTTACTGTAGAGACGTGAATTCACTCTTAAACAAATCAGTCATATTCTAACATATTAAAAGCCCGTATATTGCCACTCACACAAAATAGACACCTTCACATATGCACACATTCACACGTAAACGTACATACAATCCTCGCAAATACAAGCTGACGCATTTCGAAACAAACAACAGAAAAATTTACAAACTTGCAAACAACAATGGAAAGCGGGCGAATATTATAAGGAACAAAAGATCTTTGCCGACTAAATACTTTGTGGAAAAGATCCGAATACAAATGGAGGGAGGGTAGGCGGAGATTGAAGCAAAGAAAATTCATTTTGTAAGAATAAAACGGGCAGGAAGGGGAAAAAAGACAAACAAATGCAAGTAAACAAAAAAGCTAAAATATAACAAATATGGTGGCGACGGGTGGAGCGAAGTGAGAGAAAGGCGATGGGGTAAGTGCAAAAGATAAGTAATGCGAAAATATACAAAAAAAATATAAAATTCATGAAAGAATGAAAAAAACTGTGGAATTCGTAAAACGCGACATATGTCTGTTGAAAGTTGGTGAGTGAATACAGATACACATATGCACACATATAGATAGATAGACAGAGAAAGGAGCAAAAAGTCAAGATACTCTTAGAGGAATCTTATAATCTCTGAACACACACACAAATAATTTTATTAAACGTTATTTTTAGTGGATACTTGTATTTGAGTATTTTATTGATTAAACAGTATATTTATTTATTTTCGTTTACCGGTCTGAATATTCGATAAATCTTAGAGAAAAAATATGCGTTCTCCAGTAGGATTCGAACCTGCTTTCCCTAAGGGGAAACCATCATTAGCTCTGACAGGCTTTGACTTCTCGGTTACAGTGTTCGTCGATGCCCAAACAAAGTCGAAACGCAAACAAAACAATTTGTAAATAAGGGAAATGGATTATTCATTTATTAATATATATACATATAAAAATAATATGTCATATACACAAGAAAATTATACAAAGTATTATTAGATCATACATATAATATAATTGAAAATAAAACTAAAGTTTTTCGGACACAAAGCAGCTTTGGAGAATTTAATACTCTGAAGTCTTATTGAAGACACAGCTGAGGGAAACTAGCGAGTAGGTTACTTAAGTCTGAGCAAATGAATGGTGCAACCTGAAAAGAAGGATTGTAAACAACCAAGTGTTATTGAGAGCAACACAAATAAGGAAGCTGTAGAGAGCTATAATTATTAATTGTAGGGACTACCACAAAAAAAAAAACACAAAAACGCGATACCTAAGGTTTAGAATGAATTTTTAAAAATGAAGAATTTTTCTTGAAGCTTTTATTTTAGTTTTAATTTTCAGCTAATAGATTACATTTGATATTTCCAAAACACAAAATACTTTGTTGTATTTCAAAAACTAATTTAAAATAACTGGAATGAAATTATTTTTCTTTGCTAAAATAACAGTTTAGCGCCTTTGTTTTTAGTCGTCTTTCATTGCTATGTAATTTTCTTATTAAAAAATCTTCTAAAAATAAAGTATACTTTATACATCTGAAACTTTATTCGACGAATATTGGCTGATTTAAAATGTAATTAATCTGATTTGAAACTAATAATATTTACTTTACCTTTAAAGTATCGCAGAAATGTATTTTTTTAACCTGACAGTAACTGTGTTGTCATTTGGCAAGGTGATATCAGATCTAATATTGTTCTATAGACTTTATCTATAAAACATAATTGAAAAAATGACATGCGAACATTTTTAATATGATTTTTAAGTACTCAGTGATCTTAAAAATTCAGGAAAATATTCTTCGTAATCTAATGTTTTATTGAAATTAAAAATTTCGGCTTTAAATTTGCTTCAAATTTGCTATAGTTGTCTCTCTTATTTTCTGATAATGTCGTGTATGATCGTCCGTATTTGCAAAAATCGGCACGTTTGTGCACTAATAAAAAATTAAAAATTAAAAAAAATAATATTGGTGTTTGATGATTTGCATTAAGCGTTTCCATTTATGATTAGTAAATATAATTTTCACTTGATAAGAGATTATATAAAAGGCTGAAATTAATACAGAATTTCAAAAGATTTAATAAATTTTTCTAATTAAAATTTAAAAAAATGTAAACAATTCTTGTAAAAATTATCCATCGAATCTTTTTCTTAATAAAATAACATCTTATTTATAAAAACCATTAAAAGTTTTATTGCATTTTTTATTTTACGATTCAGAGCAGATTTTCGGTAAATGGTGTTTCTGTTAGACAAAAACAAATTGCTGATTGAAATTCTCCAAGGAGAACTAATATAAATGTAAAGATGGTGGAATTTTAATTTATGGAAATATCATAAAATTAAGTGAGTGGCGGTAAAAGATGTAAAAAATATTTTTACCAAGATTTTCGAAAAAAAAAAAATCCAAAATAATTTAATTCATATGTGAATAAATTCAGAAAATTTAATTAAAATCCACAATAAATACTTTTTTGCAAGAATTTCCAAAACAATGTTTTTAACGGTAAAAAGACGCTAAATTGGCTACACTAATCTTTGGCCCACCCGCTGACGCAAGAAAAAAGATTTTAAAGATTGTAAAGTTTTGTCATCTAAACAAGCCAAGTCTAAGATAAATTCTAAAGATAAAGGCTATAGAAATATATATTTAACACAATATCCATATGTCTGAATGATTCTTTTATTATTTTAAATGATAATATATTCTTCTAGGCGTTCTATAACATTCAGTATTTCAACATTTATTTTTCTTTACTTTTCTACTGTTCTACATGCAGCTGATTTTGTGGCTTCCCACAGATTTTCTTTGCGTAAAAATTGTTTTTTGTTTCCATCCATTTCTATTAATGACTAACACTAATTTCATATTTATTATTTGAAGAAACTGGTATTCCATTAATTTGGTGCCTCTCTTTTCTTGGTGGGCAATTGTCAGCTTTTCAGAATGAGAAGTAACTTAGTCTTGCAAGAAAATAATCTTGAGTTTAAACCTTCTTTCTTGTGACCTGTACCACTCAAAATGACTTACAATTTTATTGACCAAAATACTAACCCAAAGTATTATATTCCACTTTCATCGTCTTGTCGTCTGAGTTGTGGTTGTTGAAGGATACAAACTCTAGCCCTGAAAAGGTTCATGCAATGTAGCTCTATATTCTCCTTATTAAAATGTTTGAATCTACTTATTGAAGTATTAAAGTTGGTAGTTTTGTTGCTTTCATGTCTTCAGCCGATGCCTCTTAATATTCTGCATCTTTTCTCTCTGTTTGCATTCATAACACCAACTTTTTGATATATTTTCTTACTGATCAATCCACTTTTCTTGCTTAGTATTTTTTCTCAAATCTCTTTGTGACATTCTTAAAGCCATTTTTTCGTATCTTGACAATATTTTCAATTTCTTTTTTTTGTTTCTTCAAGTTTTTGCAATTTCCAGTGTTGTATTCCCATCACTCGAAAAATTTCCAATATGTTGTTTCTCTTTTGAAGTTTTATCTTTCTTTCAACCCATGGCAATGTTTATATATCTGAAATTAAAAAGTAAGTATTAATAATTATACAGTTATAGAGATTTATTTTTAGTATAATGAACAAACCTCAAGTTGCATAATAAATCACACACTAGCAAACAGATATTATATGCTGAAATTCATATGGTATATTTATGATATAAATATATCCTGAATATATAGGAATCCTACCGGTATTCGTTGGAAACCAACAAAGATTACTGGTCTGTTACGTAATATTAGTTTTCCTAATGGAAATGAATGCCGGACAATCTCTCCTCATAGATGAAGAAGAGACTTAGAGCAACAGAAATGTGGTTCTACAGAAGGATGTTGAGAATACCATAAAATAAACAAGTGAGATTTTAGAGAAAATGGAAACAAAAAGGACTCTTATAATTAACATAAGAAAGAGACGGTTGAAATTTCTAGGACACAATGAATGACGCAGACTTGGAAAACTTAATACTCACTGGACATACTGAAGGCAAAAGTGACAGAGGAAAACAACGCTTAACTTATCTAACGAGCTTGTGTAAATGGATGGCAGAACAGGGTTTAGAAGACAAACTTTACTCAGAGCTAAGGACTGAAGATTGTAGAGAGCCATGATCAACAACGTTCTGAAGCGATACGACACACACACACACACATATATGTATTCATTTTTTACAGTAAGGTTCACCGTGTACAAAGCCCGTGAGCCACTTTATGTAGAGGGTTACGATAAAGGGTAGTTGGATAGGAAGGAAGATAACGGTTCTCTGAGAAAACTGCAAATATAACGGTTCATTAGAAAACTGCAAATGTTTATTGATAGATTCCGATAATATATTCTTCTAGGCGTTCTATAACATTCAGTATTTCAACATTTATTTGCAATTAAATAAGGTTAAGATTATAGTGATCGGGAAAACATCGTCTAGGGAGTCTATTCCATAGGGCAGTGGTTCGTGTGAAGAAGTTGTCTGAGAGGAATTTACTTTCCGTTGATGGAATACGTAAGGAATGTGGGTGGTTTGCTACTATGCTTGTGGCATTTCAGGTCCTAGCCGTGAAGATCTGACCTAGTGGAACCAGGAGATGCAGTTCGTTGGAGCACTTTCCATGTTAGCGATAGAGGAGTTAGTGACTCGCCTTATCCTGCCTGCGGGAGAGAGGTTGGAATGTGGAAAATAATTCTTCTCACACAAGGACTCGGAGACACTTTTGAACTCTATCAAGACTGGAAAGTGAGGTCTAGGAAGTTCCTGGTCAAATATGGCAACAGTACTCAATTTTTGGCCTGATCTTGTTCTTATGGTTGAGGATAGCATGAGATGGCGCGGTACAGGAAGCCGATCTTTAGCGGTGGATCGTATATAGGAATTCCATTTGAGATCGGATGTGAGTTTGAGGCCCAATATTCTCACGAGGCACGGGGTTCAATCGTGACTGATGGTAGTTCGGCTCTGATCGGCGGTGAGGAAATGTAACCAGTTTTAATTTAAAGGTAGTGAATGTAACCAGTTAGTTTTTTTCTCACTCGAAGTTAGTGCTAGATCGGAAGAGAGGTCAGCTGCCAATCTCTGATCGTCAAGAGGTACGCCCGTATATCGTCGTATCATCGGTTTACAAATGATCAGAGTATGTTCTTAGGTAGATCATTTATGTAAACCAAGAAGATGGTTGGTCCAAGAAGTGACCCCTGGGGAACGCCTTCAGTGACCGCCAGGTATATAGAAAAATGACATATATTTATATATATAGAGAAAATTTTCATCATTTAGGACTTCATCAGACTAAAGTGATGCTTAAGTTGATGCGACTACAAATGTGCACGAACGAGGGGAGGCTGAGAATTTTCAATTTAAATTAATTTTTTTATATATCCAAAGCATATTTTTAAAAAATGAGTAAATTTCAAATGGACGGTGCTTATGTACAACGAGGTAGTTTTAAGGAAAATTGACTGTTAGAAATAAAACGAAAGAGTTTAAATTTATAGATCACATAATGAAGAAAGAGGGATAGGAGAATTTGACACTTATAAGACATATTGAAGGTAAGAGGAACGGAGAGAAACAACGAGTAACTGACCTAACGAGCTTGTTTAAATGGATGGCAGAAAAGGGAACAGGATAGATAGTTAGGAGACAAACATTGCTAAAAGCTACGAAGGACAGAAAGTTGTGTAAAGCCATGATATTCAACACCCTGAAGAGACACAACACATAAAAAAAGAATTGAAAAAAGGTTCGTTCGTCTGTTTTCCTGGAATCACTATTTAAATAAACAAACGTAAAGATCGTTGCTCAAATATTTCATAAATTAATAACTTATTGAACTTTGTTTTTGTTTTCCGTAAATTTTCTGTACACCAGCAAGTTTCCTCGAAAGGTAGTAAAACTCATAAAAAAAAAAATGCTATTCACTTATGGTTGACAAACTCACAAATAATAAAATCCACAGTATTTTATATATATATATATAGAGAGAGAGAGAAAATAATTAGGAGGATTTGAAATAATCATAATTAAGTAATTCATCGAGTCTAGAAGAAACCTCAACAGAATGCGGAAAGCACTGGATAGCCGTTTCGTCCTATATTTGGGACTCATCAGCAGTGCACATCCACTACGGAAATTTGAAACCCGAATAGTTGCGATAGGAGACAAACGACATACCAACGGTTCTCGTTGAAGCACTTCTGATGAGTCCCAAATATAGGACGAAACGGCCGTCCAGTGCTTTTTGCATTCTGCTGAGGTTTCTTCTAGACTCTATGAATTTCTTAATTATCATACATATATATAAAGATGAAAAAACTTTTCGTGTTTCGTCCTTTTAGGATTTCATCAAACTAAGTTCGTTAATGCTGATGCGATTACACATGCGCACAAACAAGAGACGCTGGTAATTTTAAATTTAAAAATAATTTTTTTATATGTGTCTTTTGGTTATATAATGTAACGGATTTCATTTAGATTGGTTTTGTTTTTTGTTGCCAACACTTTTGTTATTAAATATCCCACACTGATAGTAGAATATCTGCCCAAATCCCATATATATATATATATATATATATATATGTATATATATATATATATATATATATAGAAAAAGTTGCAAATTAAAAAAATTATGTTTTATTTTATGAAAGTATTTATTTATTTATATATATATTTGATATTTCACTCAAACTTTCATCAGAAATAACTGTTTGTTACAAATAAATTAAAATTACTGTTTGTTAGCAAGTAGCGTCCTTCGCGAGACGCGGACGTCCCGTGATATGGAACGTCACTGTTCGGATATTCCTAACTTAAATCTGTCATAAATATTTTAAATGTTGTTTAAAATTTTTTTTTAACTATATCTAAAAAAAAAATTGCTTAACTATTGAAATATAAAGATTTAAAACACCCAAGTCCCTACTCAACCCTAGTTTATGTGTATTTAATTTTAAAATCCAATATGTTTCTTTTTTTCTGCGTGTGTATGTGGAACTAAAATCGGAATCTATCAATAAACATTTGCAGTTTTCTAATGAATGTCCTGATTGATTAAAGTGTTTAGCTATGGGGGAATAAGGGTTGTTTTTACGTATGGTTTGTTTTAAAGGGATGACAGTTGTTAAAGTGCAGGAATTTATGTTGGTTTGTGGGTTTGTTGTATAGACTGGTAGAAAGTGTATGTTTGTTTAATTTTATCATAACGTCTAAGAAATGGATGGATGCGTATGAGTGCTCCATGGTAAATTTAATTGTATCGTGGAAATTGTTGCAGAAAGTGAAAAAGGTTTTTAATTTTTCTGATCCATGAGTCCATAGTAAGAAAATGTCATCAATATATCTAAAGTAATGTGATGGTTTATATTCTGAATTGTCTAGTATCTTCTTTTCTAGAATGTGCATAAAGATATTAGCATAACTAGGTGCCATTTTTGTGCCCATTGCTGTGCCACTAAACTGTAGTGTTTGTTGTTGAATTTAAAATTATTATGTGTTAAGATGAAATTTATTAATTGGCATATATCTGTAATTTGGTAGTTAGGTAAATTTTAGTTACTAAGGAACTCATAGCAAGCTGATACTCCTTCAACATGTGGAATGTTCGTGTAAAGGGACGAAACATCCATCGTTACTAGAATTGTATCATGGTGGACTAAGTTAATGTTTTGTAATTTGTTGAGAAAGTCAGTAGTGTCTCTAATATAACTAGGTATTTCAGGCAATAAAGGTTTTAGGATATTGTCTATGTACCCAGATATAAGTTCTGTGAGGGTACCAATGCCTGATATTATGGGTCTACCAGGTGGCATGATTTTAAGGGTTTTTGAAATTTCATAGATGTTCTCTTCATTATTTGATTGTGTAATTTGGTGTGGGTTGGATGAAAAAGTGTTAGGGTGTTTTTCTGAAAGGATTTTGGGGAGTTTATGTAGTTTTGGGATAGCGTAGAATGTTGCTGTTTTAGGGTTCTCAGGAATAAGAGATTTTATGGTATTTTTTATGTTGTGGTTCAGGTTCTGAGTGAGAAGTAATAATTCTGTTATATATATATATATATATATATATATATATATATATATATATATATAAAGTTAAAGTAACTTTACATGCAGTTGTATGAATGAAACATAATTTACAGTTACCATGATAAGGGCAAGAGAGAAAGGGAGAGAGAGAGAGAGAGAGGGAGAGAGAGAAAGAGAGAGGTGGAGAGGGGAGAGAGAAGATAAGTAAATTCCTTTAGATCACAGTGTTAATATTTATTTACATGTACACACTTAACTTGAGAACGTTTCCGATTTATTATATTTTATAAAATTTTATACCGTTTTCTTTTTTTTTTTATCAATAACTTAGATGCATTTCTTTTTAATAACACGCATTTACATGGATAAATAAATGCCTTTATAAGCGGTGCGCATTTTGTATAGCTTTACACATGTTCATATTTCATGGAGTCTGTATGCGTGTGGCGTATATTATATGTTTTGCATAATAATATTTGACAGTATATATATATATATATATATATATATATATATATATATATATATATATATATATACTGTCAAATATCATTATGCAAGTCAATACCAACTAATGTAGGTAAAATCGTTAGAATAAATTTATATTTATATAAAAAAAGTTCGTTAAGCTTTAGCTTGAATAAAAAACGTTGACAATAATTTCTTTCGTTTCAGGTTATATGATGAAAACACAGTAGAAGGAAATGTTTTATTTATAAATAAATCCAAAAGAAATAGGCTATCGAAACATCTATTTGATTAATACAATAGTTCAAATAGAATAATTTATTGAGTTCATCATTTTTACATTTTTATGGCCTCCTTGACATTCTATCTCCTTCATTAGCCTTTCCTTCATTGATTTTGTTAATTTTTCTACTTTATTGATTTTGACGTTACTTGTTGCAGTTTTTATTGCTTCCCAGATATCTTCTTTGCTTGAATTTTGTTTAACATTGTCTTTCATATCTCTTTTAATGACGGGTTACAAGTTTTCTATTTTATTAATATTCAGAAAAGCAATGTTCCAATAATTTAGAGTCTTTCAAAGTTTTTTTGTTTTTTTTTTGTTTTTTTGGCAAGGTGAACAAAAATCTGAGATGAAGTATTTATTATTTACATTATTTGAACTGTTATCCTCATCTTCATTGCCATATTCATAACGTTTCGGGCCTTCTTGGAGATTGGAATTTCGAAATTTGTTCTAGTTCCACGTGTCATCCATCTACATGTTTTAGTTGTTTTCCTTTAACTCAACTCTAAGTTTTTTTGGTTCACCACTGCCGTAGCCTGGTGTTTAACTCACAACTCTAGTCAACGTCTTTAACCACTGGGCCATGTGTCCTTGATGACATCTGTACTGAATTTTTTGGACTTAGAAACCTAATGTCTCAGCCCTCTATTTTTACCAGTGCTCATATTGCAATTTTTCCGTTATTATTAATGCATAATTTTTACCAGAGCTCTCTATCTATTATTTCAACCTCATCCCACAGTGAGTGGTGGTCGTTATTTTTCCTCCATATATAGTCAGTTACGCTTGATTTTTCTAATTCCCCTCGTGTTACCGCTTTACGATGTTCTTGGAGTCTTACCTTAAGGAAGCGACTTGTTTCTTTATATTTCTTACCACAGCTGCACAGAAAATGGCATGGCACGTGGAACTAGAACAATCTACCCTGGTGGACGAAATAAAGGCTTCCGTCTGAAATTCCAACTACCTGAAGAAAGCCGGAGCGTACAACGGCCTAAACGTTGTCATTATGGCAATGAAGATGATGATAATAGTCAACTAATAATATAAATGAGCATTGTCATGAAGCACAATCTTTCTTGTATCTGCTCAGTTTCGTATCCGAAACGTAAACAAAGCAATTTATAAAGAAGTAAGGAATGTTTATTGATTAATTCGACAGAACGAAAATAAATATACTGTTTAAAATAAAAGTATAATATTAGGGTGCATATCGGGCGACTTTGAGAGTCCCTAAGTTTTGGCATATTGTCAGCATTGGAAGTTCTGGCTACCGTTTGATCTGGGTTTTCATTTGCACAGAACTTTCTTTTTCTCTTTCTTCAGCCTTGTCTCTTTTGATTGCAATCTGGTCCTCTGTCAACAGAGATTTTCTTTTTGTGAGGCAAACTGCTGCCGTATGCGATAGTCAATAATAAAGTACAGAAGAACTTAAAATTGATCGCTGATTGATTTAAGTATTGCATTAATATTTAAGCTTACCTTTTAAAAGTTCAACGATAATTCTTCTGCCACCACTTAATTTAAAGACAATTTAATGTACGTAGCTCCTTACTTTCCATACAAACTATTATTTTTATTTCATGGATGACTTTTTCTGAATTTCGCAATTATTTTCAATTATTCCCAAATTTATTTGTAAGTTATAAAAAATGTTATCGTAAAAAAAAAAAAAAATTCGTCGCAAAAAATCGCATAAAAAATCGGCGAAAATAATCGCAATAATGAAAACTTGGGAATCCAAAATATTAGGATTTTAGGTCCGGATTCTGGCTTAGAAGGCTTTTAATTTGCTCAAAGAGTCGGCCTGATTAAAAAAATGATATGACATGTTTGTCTCTAGGTTGTCTCTAGGAGTAAAGTTGAAAATATATGACAAACCGACATTCGCATATATATATATATACAGTGTAACCCGGATATAAGAGGCCTGGATATAAGAGAAACCCAGATATAAGAGAGATTTTCTCTGGTCCCAAATTAGAGCCATAGTTACCTAAACAAAATAGACCAAACCCGGATATAAGAGAAACACAAATATAAGAGACTTCTTCCCCGGTCCCGACAACTCTCTTATATCCGGGTTACTCTCTCTCTCTATATATATATATATATTCGTATTTATCTAGAAATAAGAATGCGACTGAGATAGATGAAGATTTATATTACATTTATATGAAGTTATTTTAGTATCTTCAAAATCTATTGATGAATTGACAAACATCATGAAATAGTGTGCATTCCAGTTAATAATAATGTACACACCTTAAGCAATTATAGTCATGAATATAAATGAATTTGAACAAAGAACCAAACGTGAGCACGTCCAAAAGCTTTGATATACGCAAATTTTTTTTTCTTGGGACCTAGGCAACTTTTCGGCCAACTCCTCTTCAGGTAAAGATCGTTGGCACAGCTGAAATAATGAAAATTAGACTGTAAATATGCGGAAAAATTCTTGGAGATAAGGCTGGAACACGTTTAAAACAGATTTACGATTAAAATAAATAGGTAAACTTAAGAGAATAAGTAAATGAACCAACCAGAGCATAAAACAAGTAAAAAATCGCTCACTAGCCACCAAATAAGTTTAAAGACCGAAAAAAGTTTTGTCCGATAAGCTTAATATAGATGGTTGCTGCAATTTAAGACAAATGACCTCCAGAACTAACAAATACTTTTTGGACTTGCCTATATGCAAATTAGAGAATGAATCTATCGTGAAACAAGACGAGCACATTTCATTCTCCAATGGGTGCTGTCCAATTGCCGAGTCGTGTACAGACTACGACGCGCGAGTATGATTACTTGAATGTAATCTGATATATTTAGGTCCATTCTTGTTTCCAATCTAAGACTAGACCGTCCTAAATACTCAGCTTAAACTTATTTGGAAAGAAGGTCCATGTATAATATGTAGATTTAATAGGCAGTTTAATAAAATATGAGGGACAACAAAAATAATTTCTCCATTGCAGTACACTTCAACTAACCATTTCATAACGCTGATGACATTAGATGCGTGCTTTTAGCGTATTCATTCAACTGTCGAAAGGAAACGCGCAGGTCGGAGTTGAAATTTATTTTCAAAATAAAGGAGGGATTAAACAGGAATTTGGGTTTACTGAGAGAGTATAATTTCCACAGACAGTCTTCCAAACAACAACATTCCTCGAAAGCGTAAGTCCCATTTCTTTGTTTATTCTTCGCATCGTTGAAAAAGAACATAGGTGTGTTCGAGAATTCCGACTTTAAAAAATCTCTTCGTGCTTCATTTCAGTCAAAACTTTAATATGTAATAAATATAAACATATATATATATATATATATATATATATATATATATATATATATATATATATATATATTTAGGCCGCCATTTTTCATTGATGCATATTTCATTAGATAATATAGACAAGTTGTGTCTATTTATTTTAAATAAGTTCCTTTCATATTGTCTGATAAGCTTAATAACATTATCATTGAAAGACGAATGGAAATCACCATATTGATACATGTTTGAATCCTATCTAAGCTTTCGGCTTACATAAGCCATTATCAAAGATGACAATTACATTTCAATATATCAACAATACACGGACGAAACAATAATGATAGTCTGTTTTTGTTGCATGAAAAATTTCAAAGCAACGACAAACTCGTGTATATGAGACGCGGAAGCGAAAATCGTACCGCAGCTCGTGACGTCACACGCTTATCAGACAATATGAAAGGAACTTACTTAAAATAAATAGACACAACTTGTCTATATTATTTAATGAAACATGCATCAATATATATATATATATATATATATATATATATATATATATATATTGGTATTCAATTTAACATATTTTCTGTTTATATGTTATTTTATAGTATGAATATTTACGTAAATGCTCAGTTTATAATAATAAGTATTAACTACATTTACCGGCCTGAATGTCCCTAGAAATTTCATAGAAAATATGCGACCTTCTATAGGAATCGAACCTGTATCCTACACGAAACCGTCATATAGCTTGGCGTGCTATACCATTTAGCGTCTGGTTATCAAAGCGCCTGGTTAGCAAAGTCAAATTATTGTTTTTAAACAACAAATTTCCCATGATTTTCTCGAACGTTCATATCTGCTCGAAGCATATCTTAACGTAAACAAATGACATCATATATAATGAAATGAACTAAGACCGACAATTATTTTAATATATTTTCTGTTTATACGTTATTTTATAAATACAAATATTTAAGTAAATGCTCAGTTTATAATAAACAGTATAAACTGAGAATTTGCATAAATATAATAAGACGTATGGTGAAATACAAACGTTTCACAGTTGTTCGGGTATCAATCTGAGGAAAGTGCAAAGGATTCGAAAAGAGTTGGATAAGTCTAATGGTGATTACAATGATGTTTGGAGCGATCACTAGTGATGGCGACATTATGCCTCCATTCATCTTCCCACAGAGTCTCAGACACAACAGGAAGACCTAAATCAAGTGCCTTGAGGAGGTAGTGTTACTCTGGATCAAGAGGGTGGCTGATGGAAGCTCCTATGTATGGCACCATGCTACACAAGAAAGAGAACCCAGTCATATGGCTGTCAGACAATTTCTGCGACCACATGACCCCTTACGTCTGGCCACCTAGCTCTCCAGACTGCAACCTCCTTGATTATTATGTGGGAGGCGCAGTTGAGCGAGAGACCAACAAAACTCCTTGTAATACCAAAGATGAACTGAAGCCAAGGATTATGGCAGCATTCACCCACTTAAACAAGCAGACCGACCAGAAGAGTTACAGAAGATTAGGCAAGGGCTGAAGTCAATGGTGATTTTATTGAAAAAATTTACCCTTTTGTAATTTAAGATGTATTTGTTCAAGTTTTGGAAATATAACTGTTAAAATGAAATGTCAGTGTTATTTTCATTTTTAGTAATTTAGACGACAATTTATCCATCACACAGTGTTTATGTGTGCGTATATTATTGATTATGTGTGTGTGTGTGTGCATATATATATATATATATATATATATATATATATATATATATATATATAATTAATAAAATCTAATAAATTAAATTTGATTTAAAAATCAGCAAACTTAAGTAGTCACCGCTACTTTTATTACTACTATCTATTGTTGAGCGCATATATATATATATATATATATATATATATATATATATATATATATACATATATACATGTGTGTGTATAAGCCCCTTTCTGCACAAACAAATATATAATTGTATTATTGACTTTGTGTTACTTTGTTACATAATTTATTTCTTTGTTTTGGCATCTCTGATAAACTCTTGCATGCAGGCGCATAAATACATACATATCTTCATATACCTTACATTTACTTATGCACCTATACATATTCCCAATATATATATATATATATATATATATATATATATATATATATATATATATATTACGTACAGTCACGCATATGCACGTTCGTTATCTCTCTCTTTTAGAACTTCCAGCAATATATTCAAATCCCTTCCAAACTCACGCCTCACTCATATGTATGTATGATATATGTATATATGAGAATCCTCAAAGTCCGCATTTCAAACGCAATGCACTGAGATTTATCAATCTTACAAGTGAGAATGACAACCATTCTAACGTCTGTTTATTTTTCGCGCGCTTTGTGTAAAGATCTTCCCTCGCTTTTTCTTTTGTGACTCCTTTTTGCGGCCCTAAGTCTTTGTATAACAACAGAATGTTTGATGTTTAGACATTTTTCCTTCACCACACTAACTGATCATCCGGGTGTTTCGTGTTATAGCAAATACTGCCCCCACCATCGTGAAAAATGGATGCTTTGGGTACCCATTGGTCGGGTGCAGCAGGGATTGGCAGGGTGGTAACGATATTTGTAAATTATAAAGTCATCTAACAAGGCAACTCTACCTAAATACATGACCACAGATATATAGATGTATTGTTTCGGTTGTCCATTACAATAATTACCTCTAATTTTAGCATGGCCACACTTACTTACAAATGAATTATTACATATTTCGCTTTTTTTTGTTTTTACAAATAAGTTGTAATATTTATTTTTATTACCTTCAGTTTAATTGGTGTTGACAAAACGTTTTGAGACTTCAGTCATTCCCTGGTCCCGCCAATTCAAAGCTTCCCGTCAGGGACATGCCACACCACTCACATTGTAGCAAACCATACATATTCCATAGGTGGGAAATAAGTTCCACTTGAACAGCTTCTTCCCGCTAACTACTGCCCTATGGAACCGACTCCCAACAGGATGTTTCCTCGTGCACTACAATCTTAATCTGTTCAAGTCTAGGGTTAACTGTTATCTTCCACTCCTAACCAAACTAATTGCCTCCTAACGTAAATAAAAAAACAAAAAAACGACAAAGGAACAAAAAAAAAAAAAAAATAATTGATAGTTTCAGTACACCCATTTTTAGAAATGGACTCAGCCGGAAGACGCACGTGTTACGTAATAGGTAAAACGAAGTGTAATTATGGAAGTCAGTAGATGCATCGAGGATTTATCACCGTTTCGTCGCGGAATGATTGTTGGATCTAGAAAGGTGGAGCCATCTTTCTTTGTGGTTTCCTCCAGCAACAGTAACAAAAGTATACCAGGTAAATTCCAGACAGTGAAAACTTCGAGCACTCACAGATGATTCAAGAAAGGTATTACCGACGACTGATAAGGATAACTACCCAACGTAGGGTAAAATTGTATCAAATCATATCCCAATTTAGTGCCCGTGCCACTCATCTCAACAGTCAATGCACTATAGACCATACACTGCATTCCAAAAGGTTTTGTCATAGTCGGGCAACAACGGTATCATTATTCAATTGGCCCAAATAACAACATTGGTTCCTGGGAGAACTGGTGGAGTATCGCTTAGTCAGATGACATATTTCCAGCCCTTTGGATAAAACAGCCGAGTTTGTGATTGGAGAAGGCTGCATGTCAACAGATGATGGCAGTACAATGTGATCAGTTAGTCTGCACTAATGAAACCGTCCTATTTTGACAGGCGTTACAGACACAGAAATTGTTGCATATCATCAACGTTCCTTATTCTCACCGTGTTTTCCATAGGTGATGCATTGTATGTGTAGAATAGCACACTCCCATCGTATCGGGGTGGCATGAGACTGGTTTCAGTAAGACACTTATAATTTCTACATACTTCATTTATCCACGACCTCACCTGATTTAAACCCCATTGATCATGTATGAAGCATGTTGCCTTGCAGCCACACTCAATAAATACAGCTCAGTTATGGACAGCCCGAGATAGACCTAGATAGGTATATCTATGTAGTTATTCCATTTTATGGTTTATTTTGTTTTACGGCATATCGACCGCAATAGTTTATTTAATGCCGACAAGACTTTTAGAATAGATTCGTATGAATAGAATAGATATTCTTTATAAGAAATCAGTTTGCAGATCAGCTTTCATTGAGGTATGTTTATAAAGAGAGTTTTTTGTCGAGAGTCAAATATATTGCTGGTATATTTTTTTTAAATGTATTGCTGGTATTTTTGTCGAGAGTCAAATTTATTGCCGGTAATATTTTTTTAAATGCATTGGTGGTAATATTTTTTCAAAATGTTATTGCTGGTATTTTTACGATGAAAATATATTTTTATACTTTCATAGTGTTTTGCTACCAGTTTTGGCGTTGACTATTTGCCCGTAGCTGGGACCCTAACACGTTCTACCCCCCTTAATCCAGTACATCGTATTATTCATATCATATCACGTAACCGTCGTTATAGTGAAGAAAGTATACTTTATAGGATATAATGCGCGAATTAACCAAAGTCCAGTTCCAGGCTGTGCCCCGCCTTTTCACTTAAAAGGAAATGGTCAAGATCAATCTCTGAGGCGTTCAAGAAAAATGGAAATATACCGAAGGAACCGTACAATTACCTTTCGCATTTTAATTTCGACCTTGTGTCAAACTTAACATCGGTGAGAGAGATTAGGTTAATCTTGCTTCTCATGTCGAATCAATAAATCAGTGATCATCTCTATTTCAATTCTTTATTTAAAAGAATTTAATTATATCTGGTGATAAAATAAAGAATAGCAATAATTACTTTCTCCTGAGGTGTATTCTTAATCTCCATTACGCTCTTCTTATTTACGAACTGAAACCAATTTTTCTTTTGTTTATTGACCTTTGATTAACGGCAACATTCTAACCAATATTTCTTTTTTACACTCAGAATGTCTTTTTTTAGTGGGGTAATCCAATAACTCACACTGAGCAAGGGTTGCATTTTATGGTGGGTTATTCAGAAATTTCACAATTCTTTCGATTATGACCTCAGACATCAAGGTTGACCTTAACCTTCTTGATGCAATAAGAAGGAGCTACACGGGCACCAAATTTCAATCATTTAAATCGCTTAATCAAGATAAATACTCCTAATTTAATTACGTAATAATGAATCTACGTTTTTTGCTCTTTATTTTTATGAAACACATGAAGTGTATGTAAACTGTATCAAATCAAATTCAAGCATAATTTAGGAGAATATAACAAATTCTTCTGAGGTGACACATTTACATAGGCAGTCACAAAGACTACAAATAGCTATAGCTATTACCCGTGAGTTAGTAATACTACACTACAATGGCGTTAACGATATCTAAAAAATCGAATGAACAACTATCACTTGATAATTCTGAATATGCACAAGCGTAGTTTAGGTTACTAGCAGCTAAAGCTAGAACACAAAAGGTGAAGGATTTAAAATCAGTTGGGGGGAAAAAACCAAATAACTGATCACATCTTGGCAACTGCTGGGTGTGAGGCCATCATAAAATTATCAGCAATAGTACACCCAAGACAGTTGGAGGAAGTAACGCTTGACAATATAAGTCATCTAATAGTGAAAATCATAACACACAAGAAAAAAAATAGTAAATGCAGAGAGAGCTAAGTTATGAATATTTTTCAAAAGGTGAATGAACCAGTCATCGAATATGTTCTTCGTTTAAAAAAAATATTGTGAATTTGAGAAACTTGGATCAGAACATCAGTCAGTCAAAGAGGATCTGATCCAAATGAAATTGGCAAAAGGCGTTCAACATGAGGAGTATCGGCAAGTGACTCTAATGCATTTACAACTGTGAAAGTTGTCACTAGAACAGTGTGTTGAATTTGTTCAGCAACAAGAATTAGTTATAAAAATTTAATAGAACAAAAGTTACGGATCTGGTAGAGAAATGGATACATACGCGATAAAGAAAAAAGATAAAATAAGGAGTACCTTTTTGGGATATCAATACCAAAGAGGAAAACAAAAATGTCTGGTGCATAAAAAAATGTGAAAATTGTTTCGAAATGAATCATTTTAAACGTATGTGTAAATTCAAAAAGAAAAACTTAGAGACCGTTCAACAAAATGAAGAGGAACTAAGTTTGGGTGTTTTTTCATAAAAAAATGAAAAAGGGTTATTAAAAACCAGATTCAATAATGTTTTATTGGACATGCAACTACATACGGGAAGTGACGTGACGTTGATACCCATAAATTTCTGGAAGAAATTAGGAAAAATAAGATTAAAGAAATCCATGACTAATTCAATCATTTCGACGGATCCGTGATAAAACGTTAGGCTATTTTGAAGCCTTCGTGGAACTAAAAAAATAAGACGTATTACCAATTAACGTGGAAAACTGAAAAGAATCACGGTCTAATAGTAAATGATGTATTGAACATAAATTCGAAAAAATTTGTAAAGAAAGTCAAGACAGAAGAAGCAGAAAAGCTAAAAACCTATGAAACAGTTATGACTAAAGGAAAACGTATCCCCATCATATTTTGAAGCATGAAAAATGCCAGTTCATCTACTATCAGTAGTTACGGAAAAACTAAAAAAACTACAAGATCTACTTGAACGAGTTCCACCAGGAGGGAGCAAATGAACCTTCTCGTTAGTAATTTTAAGAAAGAGAATCTGCATATTTGTGGCGAGTACAAAATATGTGTAAACCATAAAATATGTGCAGACTCATATCCTTATCCCCAATGTAGAATCGGCTTAGAACTCCCTTGCAGGCATGAAAACATTCTCTAAAATTGATCTAAAGTCGAAATACCATCAAATACCTATTGATGAAAACTGATATTGACGAAGTCACAACAATAAACACGCTGATGATCTTATTAAGATGGAAAAGAATGCCGTATGGAATTAAAAATCACAAGTGCGATTTTTCAAAGGGCTATTGCGTAAGTTATTGGTAGCAATATAAAAATGTAATATGCTACCAGGATGACATTTATGTTGGTGCTATTAACGACGAAGAATTAAAATGGAAAACGGCTATGTTTTTGAATAAGTTTAAAAATGCTGGATTAACAATTAACGAAAAAGAATGTGTGAACAACACTAAAAACATATAATTTTTGAGATATTCCATATCTAACGAAGGCAGATCATCAGACCAATCATTAATTGACAAAACATTTGAAACACTTAAGAACAAAAATACAAAAAGAAAAAAAAGAAAAAGAAAAAATTGGAATCTTTTTATGACTTGTAAATTTCTACAGACGATATGTAGAGCAATACTCCGAATTGATAGAACCTTTTTCCTGCTTTATGAAAAAAGAATGTGGAATTTATTCATACAAAAGTACAAGTGTATTTGAAAATTTAAAAGCTGTCCTGGCAAAGAAGCCAGTAGTAAAAATATTCGACCCTAGAAAGGAAATAGTAGTAACAACTAACGCAAGTTAACACTTAATTTCGGGAATATTAGCACAGGATGGTCATCCCATGATGTATATTTCGTGAAAAGTGTCAAAAGCCGAATTGAACTCCTCAAACAGCGCTGGCCGTAATATGGACTACAAATAGACCTTGTCAGATTTGACTGGAAAGAAATTACCTTTAGAATTCATGTTTAATCCTAGGAAGGAACTTCCCAAGGTAATGTCTTCTAGAATTCTAAGACGGGCCTTAATGTTAATGGCGTTTGACTGTGATATTGAGTACGTGAAAGGTACTACCATTGCGTATGTAGACGCTTTCTTCAGATTGAGGTTCATTAAATTTGAAAGTGACAAAGAGGAGGAAAAATTCGAAGATACTTTCTTACACTGAGTTGAAACTGATATTTTGTTGATAGACAAATTAGTAGAGGATACGAAGTGATATCCCATATTGAACAGTATATTGTTCACGCTAAAAATAATAAGTGGAATAATTGCTCACGAACAGAAAGGCGTTTTAAAGCGGTTAAACACAAATTAACCGTAGAAAAGTGTGTAATTTGTAATGGAGGCGTAGTGGTTCTGCCAGCAATGCAAAGGTGCAAAATGATAAAAAGTATACATGACAGTGTTCATTGCTGAATAAAGTCTACGCAAAGGAGATTAAGGCGAGAAGGATGGTGGCCAGGCTATTCTACAGATTCTATTTACATAACAAAGTGTAAAATGTACAATGACAGAAGAAAATTTAGACAGACAAAAATACATAAATGGATTAAAGAGTTCCAATCTTGGGACAAAGCACACATGGATGATGCCTAAGTTAATGGAATAGGATTATTACTAATACTGTTATTACTGATACAGATCTCCAACAAAAGAATCTTGGCCATGAAACAAGCGTTAAAGATAATCTTTTTAAGAAATGGAGTTCTGAAAAAGCCAGTATCTGACAACGTCCCAGAGTTTTGTGACGAGGAACTATGCCAATAGTTGAACAAAATTGGATGCAAACCTTATAAAACCCCACTATACCATATAAACAGATTAGCAGAAAGGATGGTGCAACTATAAAAAACGGGTTGAAAATATGTGTATAAAGGAAAGAAAAAATAGAAACATTTCTTCCTAGATTATTGCTAAGTTATAGGACAATACCACGTTCTGGAAGATCGAAAAATTTGTTCACCTTCATGGGCAGACAAATGAGAGTCCGTTGACTATGTCCTATGCCATCAACAAAAAATATGGTATAAAAAGAATAGTGAATCTAATCTACAAGAGGCAAAATTCATAATGCAAAATGGATAGACACTGACATTTGGAGTAATGTCGACTCTGAAGCTGACAATCATTAGAGGAACACTCCTAAGAAAAAAGAAGATCAAGATGTCCTATATCTACACAATCTCTTAGGGAGGAAAATAGTGAGGAGACAAAAGAGGGAGGAAGAGAGTGAGGAGACAAAAGTTCCCAGAAGAGATACCAGTGAAAACAAAGGGACAAAACCTCTTCGGTACAGGGAGATGAGGTGACTCATTTACATATCCAGTCACATAGACTACAAATAGCTACAGATATTATCCATGAGGCAGTTGAGTGCATACTATTTCCTGTGTGTCAGTCACACTACACTACACCTTCTAATCCCATAAATGTGAAATAGGCAATATTAATCCAAGCGTTAAAAATCATTTTCCATTAACTTGCATTAAATGTTTTTGTAATTACTTCTTTGTAATAAATAATGATCAACAGTTGAAATGATAAATAAAAACTAATTTGAATTCGTATCTGCGAATGAAAATCCCAGCTAAAAGTCAGCAGAAAGAACATTGATTTCCTTAATCTTCTTAAATATCTGAAAGAAAATCGCCCAGATTTTTCAGAAACTTTTCCTTTATATTAATTGTTGATTATCTGTTCAATGGTATTCCCCAATGTAGACAAAAGAAGTCTATGAATGCTGACGCCTTAATATTTATTTTGTAAATTGCATATAGTTAACATTTTAAAGTTCCAATGCATACTCGAATGCAACTCTCTTCAAGAACTAGTACAAAAACTAACAAAATGCACAGTTTTTACCATAAAATCTCCTTTAATAGAACTGCACGAAGAATTAAGTCATTATGTCCAGTTCATTTGCCTGGACTATGAATTAAAAATGTCGATATGAGTTTGGACTGATGGGTATTTATCAGACGACAATCTTAAAATAAAAGAATGATTACGTCCCTTGAATGCCGTTGATGTAATCTTTTAGATCGGCTTGTGACATTCCGCCTTGTTCGATAAGTTTTATTTTTTACGATTTTATGTTACGTTGTAGGTTTTTAGTAATTTTAATAGTAATATTAGTCTTCGGAAAAGAAAGCATAAAAATAGAAGATAAAACACAACAAAACAAAACAAAACTAAAAGACTGTTGATTGTAAATGTATCTACTTTATCTAATAAGTGAACTGGTTATTTTATGATTTGCTTGTTGCTTGCATAAAACTTTATTAAGCCGGTCCTTCAAGAGCTGCGTCATTACTTGCCTACTTTAGGCATATTCGTTGAATAGTAGATGGTTTCATATCTATGTTTCTGCCTATCTGAACCCATTAATATCTATCTATCTATCTATCTATCTATCTATCTATTAAGTTGGTGCAAAAATAATGACGTAATCATGTCGTTTTTTGACGTTAAAAAATACGTCAAAAAACGACATTATTACGTCATTATTTTTGAACTAACCTAATATCTATCTATCTATCTATCTATCTATCTATCTATCTATCTATCTGTTCACGTCTATTGTCAATAAGGATCTGAATCAAAATTGTATGAAGTGGACACATCTAATACCACGTTAATAAATATTGCAGTGTGAATACACACACACACACACACACACACACACACACACACGTGTGTGTGTTTATACGTGTAAAAATTCAGATATAAATAGAACAATTTAGAAAAGACAATTTGAATAAAGATAAAATGAAAACTCTTCTTCACCAATACGTTTCGTCCCCGAAAGACATTATCAAGGAGATGTTTGAAAAAAGCCCGTTTTTTTTTTTTTTTTTAAATATCTCCGTTCTTAAAGGAAATATTCCTTTCTCAATCCAACATATATTGTCATAAAAAAGAAAAGAAGACGGTTAACTTCTATTGATAAAAATAAATACATAAATAATTTATCAAATTAAAAGAAAATGATAAATAATAATTTCATTAATAAATAACGAAATAAATATATCTAAATAAATAAGAAAATAAATTTAACATCAATAATAACAACTTTTACTCACTTTCGTTTATTAAGAATTAAATTACATCACTTAGCGTCATCCATAGTTAAGTTTACCTTGACTTATACACTAAGAATATTTTAAAGCGTTCTTAAATTTTAAATTCTGAAAACTGAACAATATTTTTCCTCCACTTTACTTCTGGTTATAATTACATATTGCAAGATAAAATTCTTACATTTACCTTGATAAAGTCTTTCAGTTTACACGTTGGTAAAGAAGTTTTCCATTTGCTTATTTATATATATATATATATATATATATATATATATATATATATATATATATATATATATATATATATATATGCACATTCTTTGGACAAATAGAGAAATGCAAAAAGATATCTGCTCATATCTCACTATCCTTCCCTATATATGATTATTCTTTCTTTCTATCTATCAGTAGGCATCAAGAACCGTGTTATATTCTCAACGTTACTCCGTTTCCGGATCAGTCGGAGAGCACATCTTGCAACATACAGGTCCATCGATACTAACATGACATGTGACCTTTTGCATCTGGCAGACTTACCGGAAGTGACCTGGTGCTGTTTTTTATCCTCTGGTGTGCAGTAGAATTGCGTCTTATGCAAAGAGTACGCTCATCACTTCCGGGTATGTGTACACTTTTGGTGTACGTAAAACGCACACGCACAAAGAAATGTGCGGTGAGAAAAAAAATCTAATAATGAAAAAGAAAAATTACAAACGTGAAATAACAGGCGAGCAAGGAGGGGAAAGAAAGGAAAGAGACTGCGATATCCACATAACGTCATTCTTTTTTCTTTTCTTTTCTTTTCTTTTTTTTAACTGAATCTCTGCGTTTGTAAGTTATTTGTTCTTGAACTACGTTGTCTTCTCCAAATATTTTCTTAGTTCAATGCTAACATATAATATTACTTTACGTGCATAATATATATATATATATATATATATATATATATATATATATATATATATATATATATATATATATATATGTACATATATATACATGTACACGTGTGTGCATGTAGATTTAATAGGCAAGTTAGTAAAATCTGAGGATTAAAAAGCAAACAAAATGATAAAAATATCGGCAATAAGATTGATATCTTTCGTTTTAATCATATATATATATATATATATATATATATATATAAGTTTGTTTAGATAATGTGTTTATACAAATATCTCTTTCTCTCTCTCCGTCTCCGTCTCTCTCTCTCTCTCTCGCTATATATATATATATATATATATATATATATATATGTGTGTGTGTGTTAGTAGGAGAGAGTATCTGAACAAAAGTGAGAAATGCAACAAATCTTTTCGTCTTCGTCTTATTTCTCTGCTGTACATAATATATATATATATATATATATATATATATATATATGTACATAAAAATCATGTAAAGGCTTTAATAAGTATAATATATATATATATATATTCACACAATTTGTACACGCATACATACATTATGTCTACAGTAAACAAAACAATTTGTAATTACAAAAATACGAATAAAATACAAAGCATCTCTCTCTCTCTCCCCCTCTCTCTCTCTCCCCCTCTCTCTCTATGTGTGTGGGTATATATATATATATATATATATATATATATATATATATATATATATATATATATATATATATATATATATAAATGTAATGAAAAACAAATCACTTTAATGTACCATTACGATAATTTATTTCACCTAAATCCTTTTTTAAGGATTCAGGATCATCAGGTAAATCTTCCAACAACGAAATGAGAAAAAAAATGGGATTAGAAATTGGTGGGTAGTGTACACTACCCACCAATTTCTAATCCCATGGCCCTAGACATCTCCAAAGCGTTTGATAGCGTTTGGCATGCCGGCCTTCTTCGTAAGCTCCAGGGTTACGGTATTACTGGTCGACTGTTTGATCTAATACAATAATTCCTGTCAAACCGAGAATTGAAGGTCGTTCCCAACGGTTTCTCCTCCAGTTCCTATCCCACAAACGCAGGTGTTCCCCAAGGCTCCATCCTTGGCCCCACACTTTTCCTTATTTTCATCAACGACCTTCCTGATGCCATAGGTTCCTAAGTTGGCATCTACGCGGACGACACTACAATTTACTCCTGCCTCAAAAACAAATCTAGTGTCGCGGTCAAAACTAACCTGTCCG
Source organism: Acanthosepion lycidas (assembly GCA_963932145.1). Lineage (NCBI taxonomy): Eukaryota > Metazoa > Mollusca > Cephalopoda > Sepiida > Sepiidae > Acanthosepion > Acanthosepion lycidas. The sequence goes on along the minus strand of OZ010572.1, from coordinate 87,348,016 downwards.
CGCGTCTTGAAATGGACCTCCAATCGGTTGTTAACTGGGGCAACAATTGGATGGTCAAATTTAACGCCTCAAAAACTAAACTACTCTCCATTAACCACCATAGATATCCTTACCTGCCCCCCATTAGAATGTCTGATAGTCAACTTCTTGAGAGTGACTCCCTGCGTCTGCTCGGTCTCACGTTGACTGCTGACCTGAGATGGAACAAATACATTGAGTCAATTGCATCGTCCACTGCGAGGAAAGTTGGCTCTCTGTGCCGCGCCAGGAAATTTTTCTCCCCTGAATCGATACTTCAAATATACAAAACGACCATTCGCCTTTGCATGGAGTATTGCTGCCATATATGGTCTGGGGCACCTTCTGTTTACCTCGGAGTTCTTGACAAGATCCAGAGACGGATATGTAATGTGATTGGCCTCGATCTGGCGTCTCGCCTGCAGCCACTATCTCACAGACGCGCCGTCGCCTCTCTCTGTCTCTTCTACAAATACTTTCATGGCAATTGCTCCGATGAGCTGCTTTCCCTGGTCCCCAGTCTCCATCAATACAAGCGCCTTACGAGGCTTGCATCCCGCTCTCACCCTTACACTGTAGAAACTTTAAAATGTAGCCGTCTCTTCTACTCCAATAGCTTCATACCTCGCACCTCTCGCCTGTGGAACACCCTTCCCAATTACTGTTTCCCTGATAGCTATAATCTCCAACTATTCAAATGTAATGTCAATCGACATCTCCAGTTACCTTGATCTACACACTATCCTTCCCGTCATCCTTTCTTCTATCACTCCTATCTGCTCTTGCTACAAATCTTCTGCAACCCCCTGCATCCTAGTGGCTTCATGCCTTGCTCGGGGCGCTAAGCTTATATATATATATATATATATATATATATATATATATAGCTGCAGGACTCGGTTTGCAGCAGGGACTTGAAAAGCAGAGTAGACAATATATCCGGCTGTTAACCGACTTATTAACAAGTCATGTTGCATATTTTTGCTTCATTTTCCATATTATTTTGTTGGTATTGACTTGATATGATAGGGAATAAAAAGGTTAATATTTTGATGTAACCTCACTTTGCGTTACATGAATCTATATACCTGTCAAAGTAGTTTATGCAATATTACAAGCAAAATCCAGTGTATACATACAAATTTATATATACATACATATATATATATATATATATATATATATATATATATATATATATATATATATATATATATATATATATATATATATATATATGTGTGTGTGTGCGTGTAATAGGATAAGTAACAAATAGGAAACGTTTACAAATGTTTTACTTTTTTTATTTAAACATCATCAGAAATGTTTTACTTTTTATTTAAGCTATTAAATAAAATATGAAAGAGAAAATAAAAATCTGGTATTTTTTTTATTTTTGTCTTGGTTCTTTTCATTGGTTAAGTTGACCTCACGCTTTCTGAAAGAATTCGAACACCCGTGACTAATTACGCCACATCTCCCGTATTGTTGTAAGTGGATCATTTTGGGTAACAAATTCCTCTCTGTAGTGTTCAATGATGAGAGCTGGTCCTGTATTTATGCAAATGACAGGTGAAGTGACTTTTTCTAGTGTGTATTTGCCCACGACAGACAGGACGATCGTAGTGTAATAAGTTATAGCACTTGCTCACCATTGGCGTTTGTGAAGAAAATGTTGAACAGCGCCAAGTACATCCAGAACATTATTCAACCCGTTCCGTTGGCTTTCCTGCAACAGGAAGCCAATGGCAATGTGCTGTTTCAGCAGGATAATGTCCGCCCACAGGCTGCCCGCGCGACTCCACTTTCTTAGCCAAATGTTCGACAGTTTTCTGACCGACACCAACACCATCACCAGATCTTTCCTCTGTGGAATATATATATATATATATATATATATATATATATATATTGGTATAGTGAGTAAAAAGCATTGATGAAGTAAATCAGAGAGAGAGAGAGAGAGAGAGAGAGAGAGAGAGAGAGAGAGAGAGAGAGAAAATGGAGAGAAAGTGCCAAAGAAAGTGAGAGTAAAGAATTCAATCCATGTGCACACTATTGTTACATTCGCACTCATGCTGAAAAGTTCTCGACCCGACCAAGATGGGATTCCCACCTGATCCTCAGGTTTGTTATTTGCTCAAATTTAGGCAAGTGCGTAGTGTCAAGAAATTTATACCAGTCCTCGTATATTGATATCACACACACACACACACGTGTACGTATATATGAATATATATGAGTGTGTTGATCTTTTTTAACAGCTTTTTTTCTTTGTATTTGTTCGGGAATGTACGCATAATCGCAGGCGTATATTTGCAAGAACATATAAGCTGACACTAAGTGAACTACGGAAGAACTTTTCATGAAAATGACGACGTCTTTGACAAGACCTTTAAATTTCAAAACTTTTGAAATGTTCTTATCGTACGGGAAATTCAATAAAAAAAAACTCCATAGCAAAAAACAAAAAAACAAAACAAAAAACAAACAAACAAAAAACAAAACAAAAAAAAACTGCAGACGTGGCAATTTTCTCAACTCTTGACACTGTTATGAAGATTACAGTTTGATTTATATTTAACATTTAATTTAGAAGCATGAAGAATAGATGACCTGGTCAACCTTAAATATGCGTACAGTTGAATAGAAAAAATATTTTTTGTGCTTGTATCTACAAATATATTTGTTCGTTGGGATTTTACAAGTACAAACATTTGAAAAATAGTTATGGGAACGAAAGGATGTCGCGATTTTCTCAAGCTTGCTAACCATTATACCACATTGAGGTACCCAGGAACAAATGATATGATCTATGTGCACATTCAAGGAAAATTTTATAGCATTATTTGTTACAGAATTGACACTCTTAACATGAGCGCTAACTGTCCAACTAAAATAGGGGCGAGAGGTGACCAATTGACATGGGTTGATGTTTACGAGCGGGTTTACTCCCTCTTAGTAGAGGCAAAATGGGGAACTTTTAGTAAACAGTATAGATATTGTAAAGTTCTTTTGTTCTATTGTATTATTTCTGAGTACATTATGTCCACAGCATTTAAATGTATAGATCCATACATAAATTATATGGTTTTAGTACTGATTGCAAAAATGATGAACAAATTGAAATGTAGTCTATATCTCCTATCTGGCCTTTCCTCTTGTCTGATTACTTTATAACAGCTACCATTAATAATATTGTTTCTCTTGGGTTTATCTAAAGTCTTGTATTTATAGTAATTTTTTACTTCAATTCTGATGCATAAAAATTAGTTCCTCTGAATTAGTCAAGAGTCTCAAAACGAATTTATTAAACTGATAGGATGACAAATTATTTATTTTTTTTTAATCAGATGCGCTTTGTTTCAATTCAATACAGTTGTGATTTTATATCTCATCGGCGACCTCGGTCGGACCAAATTATTGGATAGCACTAACTTTCGGTTGCTAATTAGATCAGGGGTCGCAACTCCTACTGAAATCATGTGGTTTTCAGGTTGTTATAGCAGAGGTGCCTAACAAAAAAAAAAAAAAAAAAGGAAAGAAAAAGGAAATGATCACGTGCACAGCCACAGGGTTCATCTTACCATAACATTGATGAATGCCACACAAGTTGATGTATTCATACACGATATATATGCAGGTTTATTTATCGACATTAGACTCCTCTAGACCTGTTGTGTTTATTCTTTTATCTATGCTATATTAATGGGGCAATATTGAGAAGGGTGTGGATTTTCACCAACCAGGAGTGGTCTTCACTGTGAAGAGGCTATTGTAAGTCTGCAATTATAAAATATGCCTCCATCGTGTTGGATGCATAGAGACCAGTAGAGTGACGTTTATCTTAATAGTCCGTGTGTGCATGCGTGTATGCGTGTGTATTTTGTTCACCTTTTTCAAAATGAAATAAAAATGGCGAGTGGTAGCATTCAAATCGCAGCGAGTATACTGAAGTGAACTTTCACAGAAGAGCTTCAAGCATCATGGTTAAATTCAAAGGTTTTTTTTTAATATAAAGCATACTGTCAAACATTTACGTGTAGATTATATGGTTCCTGTTGTTTTTACATGAATCTACACTTTATTGCTTGTCTCAGATAAAATCTCAAAAATAAGTTAAATAATTTGGCACATTTGTCCTTTTCATCATCAAAGAGATTCATTTTCATTTTCTATGTAATATTTTGTAATGTTCAGATGTAATGTTTGATGTTTTGTTCTCATTCATTTAATGTGGGAATATTTTTGGGTTAGATTTTTTAAGCAACGTTTTTAATATATATTCCTTAAAGAATCTCATAATAAAAAAATATTATCTTAAAGTAAAAGACATTTTTAAATAATTTGAAAACTGACACTTTTGTATGGTATGATATTTTATACATAAATCTATAGTTTAAGCCTAAAATCTCTAAGTGCACAAAATTTATTTCGCTTCAATGACATTTTCTGCTCAAGTTTGTGTCTCTGTTTGGAACAGAAATTACATTTAAGTTACATTTTGCCTGAAAATTTATTTACAAATAATAAAGTTACTTTCCTTTAATCTTTATTCATAAAAAATTCACAAGATGAAATTTAAAGTTGAAATTTGCTCTTTATTTAAAATAAGATAAGCAGAAAGGACACGTTAGAAACAAAGAAAAGAGTGTTGAACTGATATGGAAAAGCAATCCTCTTATATGGCAGTGAAAGCTGGACAAGTTACTCACACAGATGAAGAGCACACTTGAGGCAACGGTGTAATGTTAAGAATACTATTGATTAAACATTTGATGGATGAGGAAGTTTTAAGAAAAATGGGAACAAAACGGATACTTGTGCTTAGAATCGAATAAAGATAGTGGAAATTACTGGGACAAATAACTTGATGAATTTAACATAGGTCGTATAGAAGGTAAAGAAAGACAAAGGAAAACAGTGAGTAACCTACTTATTGAGCTTGTGTAAATAGACTACGGAAAGGAGGTAGAAAGGAAAGGAAGTTGTGGAGAGATATCCGGCACATAGTAGTAGTAGTCGTCGTCGTCGTAGAAGAAGAAGAAGAAGAAGAAGAAGAAGAAGAAGAAGAAGAAGAAGAAGAAGAAGAAGAAGAATTTATCAATGTAACTCCTTAGGAAGCTTATACAATGATTCTTTCGGAATAATTTCTGCGTTTTCGTCTTTTTCTTACCCCATTTAACTATTCATGTGTCTATTAGATTTGATAGCCTTTCAGCTTGCCAAATATAATGTCCGTTGATGTGAAGAAAGAGGACAAATATCAGATGGTGCGGAGGTATGGATTTGGTGAAGATTATTGATAGTTATAAGGTTTTATTTTGTTCATTATATTACGAAAAATTATTAGGTAGGAATACATTTTTCAAAGTAAAAAAAACCCAAAAAACAATTAGAAAACAAAATCTATCTATCTATCTATCTATCTATCTATCTATCTATCTATCTATCTATCTCAGACTGTTCATATCTATCTATCTATCTATTTATCTATCTATCTATCTATCTATCTATCTATCTATCTATCTATCTCAGACTGTTCATATCTATCTATCTATCTACAAATTATCACAAATATGTGCAGAAACTTTATATATCCATTAATGCATTTTTTAATATCGTAAAATGTTGCCATTAAGAAGAAAAATGTTTACACATTTTAAGGACGCACAAGTTTGTGCACACACAGACACACACACGCATATATATATATATATATATATATATATATATATATATATATATATATAATACCGATTTTTGTAACCTTTGATATCATGAGAAGATGCCAAATTTTGATTATCTGAAAAGTTTCAATTTCATGATGACATGCATTTCCTTACTGCCAAGTTTGATCTACCCTTTTTTTTCGGATGACCACGTCTTTTCTTGAACCTCTTGAACAAAATCCTTTATTTTATTCACAAGTGTATGTTCCTTTTATTCTTTAACGTGTGTTCTTCTACCGAGAGAATTTTATAAATCCTTACATCTACGGATTTTCAGGGACGATCTGTAGTACGAACTTACTAGAGCGCAGGAGGCATTTTGGGCGCGACGGAATCTGTCTGTTAACAGACAGTAATCAGTGAATTCTGAAATTTGTACACACTGAAATTTATTATCTTTACTTAAGATAAATATTAATGTAAAACTATTGAAGCCACAACTAGTCGAAGAGAATGAATTGTTGATCAGTCTAACCTCCACGACAATCTTTTTTGGTTTCTGTTTACTTAATTCCACATCAATTATGAGCTATCTTTTTCTTATGGCACGAACCGTATGTCGATCAAAGAAGCGAGAACTCTTTAGCTGTCTACTGTATAAGAGAGACAAGGACAGCGAGACCAGATTCATAAAAACAACCTATTCTGCTTATTCATCACCATCATCATCATCATCATTGTATACTTGACAATAAAAGGGATTGGCGCCTATGAAGCTGAGGTGAGAGCAAATATAATATTATTTTCTATTTTTGTGACAAAAGAGAGAAATTATAAGAGAGAAATTAAAATCACTTGGCCATTATTAGACTAATTTCCGAACGTTTTCTCATTCGTAGTGGCTCAGATATATATGATTTTAGGGATTATAATTGTTCCAACGAGAAAAAAAGTGTATATTTTAAAAAGAAAAGACGAAAACTTTTTATTGATAATGTGGATTTTTAAAAATATATGTTGTACTTTATTTTTCATATTTTTTGCTACACGGGTTTCGAGTCTTGTAACCTTCATCAGGCGAAGAATGGTTATTTCCACATATTATTTAAAGGAATTAATTTTTTCCTTATGTTTTCTTATGTTTACCCATTATCTTTTCTGTGTGTTAGTAATCCAAATACTTCTTCGACTGTCCGAAAAAGAATTTGGATTACCGACACACAATGGAATTTACATACGAAATGGAAGAACCAACAAAACGACCTAGTAAATTTCTATTATCATCATAACAATAAAATAATCATCGGATTCTATCTAAGAGCACTAAGAATATGCAGCTCGGATTATTTACACGGAGAGGCGAAATACATTGAAAACACTTTCAAACTTCTTCAGTAACCTAATTATTTTATATTCAATGTGAAACAAAAGGCCCATTAACAATTCCCAAGCAAAGAAAAAACAGGTCCCTCCTGAGAAAACTAATAAATCAAAAAGTATTACCCTGCCTATTAATTTTAGGAATCTAAAAAAAAAAATGGTTATATGAACACAAAAGGGACATTTTACAAAATAATACATCAAATTATTTGTTGGCCCACCGTAACGAGACTGATCACAGCTTTGACATAAAAAATGCTACTTTGGTCAAAGGAGAAAATAATTCGCAACGGCGTAAATTTCTTAATCTCAAAGTGAGATTAATTAAAGTAAATTTGCGCCCTGGCTCTTAGAACATTTCACCATTCCTGGCAGATCTTATATCACAGTGTAGAATACCTACTTACAAAAGAGATGGAAAGAAAAAGAAAAAGACTCAAATGAATTCGGCTAGATAAAAAGAAATTCTAAAATTCTCAGCACTCCTCTACTGCGCGCATGTGTATTCCTACCAACATAAATTGAGTTCGATGATGTTCTGAAGGACGAAACGCGCCACAAGTAAACTTTTTCCACTTTGTCATACAATTTTCCCAATACTGTTCTTGCCATATAAAAATATATATCTGTCTATATTTCTGAGATGAGGTATTATGTACACTATTTACATTGTTCGGATTATCATCCTCATCTTTCTTGCCATATTTATCACAACGTTCGGTCAGTTTTAACTGACATCCATCAGGCATGGCACTTGGAACTAGAACAGTGTACCCAAGCGACAGAAAGAAATAAATGGTTCAGCTCGACATTCCAACCATCTGAAGAAGGCCGGAGTGTACAACAGACGAAATGTTGTGATAAATATGGGAACAAAGATGAGGATGGTAGTCCGAACAATGTAAATAGTGTATATCATTATCTCTCTCTCTCTCTCTCTCTCTCTATATATATATATATATATATATATATATATATATATATATATATATATATATATATATATTACTTAAATCTTATTTTTAGTTTGATACACTGCATTTCAGTGGACGATACGTTTTTAATTTTAAACAGTATTCTTTTTGCATCTACATTCCTATGCATTCAAGAAAACTTACATTATATATCTATATCTTTCTCTCTCTGTCTGTCTATGTATCTCTCTCTCTCTCTCTCTCTCTCTCTCTCTATATATATATATATATATATATATATATATATATATATATATATAACACTTTTTGAAGAGCCGAATAGAGAGATCTAGTGTACATTATTTGCCACAAGGTCCCTAAACGACCCTCCGCAGGATTTGAATTCAGAGTTGTCCTAGTCCAGTTGCCATCCAAAGCTATAGAACTATAGGCGTACCTGCTATTTTCCCATAGCTGGGGGAGGGGGAGAAGAAGAGGATTCATACCTTTTACAAGGTTATTAGCCTCTAAGTGAATGTAATGGATTCGACTGGAATTCGAACTCGGCTCTCCGATTCCTCAATTCAAGCCGTTATCCATTATATATATATATATATATATATATATATATATATATATATATATATATATATATATATATATATATATATAATACAACACAGTAGCTTTTATAACGATGCCCTAAAAAATAGTGGATACAAGAATGCTAACATTAATTATAGAAACAATTGCACTAACCAGAAGAAAAAAAACAGGAAAAGAAAAATCATTTGGTATACCCCTCCGTTTAACCAAATGGTTAGTATTAAACTAGGTCAGAAATTTCTAGCTTTAGTTGATAAACACTTCCCTACCAATAGTTGGCTTAGTAATATATTTAATAAGAACACCCTAAAATTGAGTTACAGCTGCACTGAAAATCTAGAAAGTATAATAAAAAAAACACAATAATAAAATCCTGAACAAATCCCCATGCCTGAATTGTATTAATAAAAACCCTACACCTAAATTAGACAAAAACAGTGAAAAATTATGTGATTGTAGAAACCCAGAAGACTGCCCACTGGAAAATAAATGCTGCGTCAAATCTGTGGTATACCAATGTACTATCTCATCCACTGAGAGTCCTAATACTAATATGATATACATTGGGTCTACGAAGAATGAATTTAAAGCCAGATGGAGAAAGCATAAGTGCTCTTTCAACAATATAAATAAAAAAAATCAGACATCTCTATCTAAATATTTTTGTCATTTGAAGGAAATGAATAAAACACCAAAAGTAAAATGGAAAATTATAAACAAAACTAGAACTTGTAAAACTTGGGATGACCCATGCCCTTTATGCCTACATGAGAAACTACACATTATTAAGTTTCTAAATAATAAAAATCTATTAAACAATAGACATGAGTTAACGGTTTTTTGCCGACATCATCAAATCTTTGCTTTGAATAATTAGCATATAATTTTAAAAAAATCCATAGTCCTAATAAATAGCTTAAATACCCTACAAAAAAGATAACGCTTTATGAAGTCGTCAAAAAACAAATGTTACGTCAGTTTTTCTTATATACACAAAACCCTTTTAGAAAAAAAAAAAAAAAATCTCCCTAGACACGTAAACCAGACTAGACTAAATCATCTTCCGTTTTGAATTTAGACACCCCAACCTTACTCTGACTTGACACCTAGAAATGTAACTCTTTATTGATACAAATTATTAACACCATGCGCCCCTTTCTATATGAAAAATAGCGCTGGCCGTTACCATGAAAATTTTAATTTCAATAATGAATCTGCTATTAAAACACATAAATTTCAGAAATAAGTTATTCCTAAAAAAATTTCGCTTGAAGATGGAACAAAGCTTACTTTAATTCAATTTAATTCAAATAATTATATTGAAGTTTTCGGCTCTTGTTTTGAAACATGAGAACTCTTATGTAGCGTGTTGGAATCATATTTTTAAATAAATAATTATATATATATATATATATATATATATATATATATATATATATATATATATGGACAGAGAGATTAACATCTAGCGGACACACTTTGCTTCATGCTTGAACCCAAACTTCATGGCCTGAAAATTGCATTCAAGCAGGAAACAAACATTCTCCGCTCGGTGATGGCCTCATTGTTCACACACACACACACACACACACACACACAACACACACACACACACACACACACACACACACACACACACACGTGTGTATGTGTGTATGTTCGGCGATTGTTAACAATAACAATAGCTATGTTTTAAGAATATATACTTATTGGATGCTATGTTCTAGTTTTATATTTTTATCGTATTTGGTTTGCTCTGATGTTATAGATTTCAATGAAAATAACTCAAGCATAAAAACAATGGAATACAACCTATTCAAGTCTACTCTGAATAACACTTACCACTGTATAAAATTGCACATGCTGAATTTCATTTTATATGCGCATCTGAGTAACTTTGTGTCCTGTTCAGATTTATAAGGAGACATTTGAAAAAATATAAGGCGTCTAACGTGACAAAAGGGAACTTTTCGAATCTGGTTCGTCTACTGACACCATTTATCTCAGATCGCATTGGTCAATAAGTGCAATGCGCTTATAACACAGTTCCCGCCTGGCAAGTAATTGTGGTGGCTGCCTAGCCTATTTGTTACCATGGTGACAACGAATTAAATATTGAAGTATTTTCAGTAATTATAGTCGTCGTTGTAGAGGTGGTTGTTGTTATAGCAGTGATGGCTTTTCTCGGGGAGTGATGCATGTGAAGGGTTTGATGAAGTTTCTAAAAATGGTCCCCTTGATCATTATTTTGTTCTTTTATGTGTCATTCTTTGATGTCTTTGTATATTCTACTGATTTTGTTTTATTCAATAAGGTTTCTTGTCCACCATTTTTCCTTCGTTCCTTTTTGTTTTTTTTACAATTTTGTCATTTTCTTTTCTTTTCCGATTTTCCTATTCTCTCCATTTTTTGTTTCTTTAGTTGATTTTGTCTTTTGATCGATTCTATCATTCCATTTTTTCCTTGATATTTTGTGTTTGTTTGCATTATGATTTATGCAATATCCATTCTATAATACATCATTCTTTTTCACCCATCTGTGAACAGTAACGATATAAAAGTTCTGGCGATGATATCTAATTCTGGAAGTGAGCGCATGCGTGTTTATCACCATTTTTATCATTGTAGTTATCTCCCTTTCTCTGACTTTTCCCTATATAGATTTTGTAGATGAAGGAGAAGAAAAATGAAGTGTGTTTCCTTCTAGACTTGACAGAAGAGTCATTATTATTCCACGAGTTGAACCCAGTCTTTTTGTTATTACAACATTTCGACCTATCTATTGATAGCATTCTTCAGGTTTACAGTTAGTAAGGAAGACAACTATGATTTTTTTTCAGAAAATGATACACAACAAAACAAAACAAAAATGAAAGAAATGTGGCTAATACACCGGTCAGCTGAGTTGATTCTAAAGGAACAATTAACGTAAATGATTAATTGCAGCATAACTATCTGCCATATATTGATACTAAGAGAATACAAAGACAGATTTTGAGGATGCCAACTATGTAGGTACACTCGAATGGTTAAATCATGTTCTGATCATGAGGGCAAAGTTCAAAGCTCGCAATTGTTGATTAATCAAGGAAGTGAATTCTTGATAATAATGTCCTAGCGAAACGTCAGCAATATGTGGCATCATTGAAAAGTATCTGAAAACCAAACCACGGGTTAACCCAAACACTATGAGTAAAATTACGTAGACGAAGCTGATTATAGAATGCACTTTAAACACGTGTCATAGACTGCGATATTCTACAATGAGACACCCAGGTCAACATTTACATGTGTCCTGGTTATGACGATAAACTACATCCGACAGCAAGGCCTCTGATCGGAAGGTTTTGAGGAGCGTGAAACCACCTCTTAATTGTTGTTCCCAGGTCCATCCTGACCCATGGTAGTAGCACCTGTTAGGGTTCCAACTTGCGGCAAATAGTTAACCCCAAAAGTTGAGTCAACACTATGAAAGTAAAAAAATACATTTTCATACTAAAAAATTACCAGCAATATATTTTTTGAAAAAAAAAAAAAAAAATAAACGAAAGCTGCCAAGAAAATTAAATTTCGGCATTAAATGACCAATAAAATGTGTGTGTTTGATGTGTAATTGAAGTTAATTAATAAACTGTGTATGGAATAATTTAATCGATGAACAAAGTGACAGGGTGGCGGACTGATTGGGTAATATAGCAAACGAGATATAACTGAAGTATTTTATATCGATAAAATAGTTAAGAATATAGATCGATACTGCGGTTATTTCATATTAGAGGCATATCTATCTATCTATCTATCTATCTATCTATCTATCTATCTATCTCAGACTATTCATATCTATCTATCTATCTATCTATCTATCTATCTATCTATCTCAGACTGTTCATATCTATCTATCTATCTCAGACTGTTCATATCTATCTATCTATCTATCTATCTATCTATCTATCTATCTATCTATCTATCTATCTATCTCAGTCTGTTCATATCTATCTATCTATCTATCTATCTATCTATCTATCTATCTATCTATCTATCTCAGACTGTTCATATCTATCTATCTATCTATCTATCTATCTATCTATCTATCTATCTCAGTCTGTTCATATCTATCTATCTATCTATCTATCTCAGACTGTTCATATCTATCTATCTATCTATCTATCTATCTCAGTCTGTTCATATCTATCTATCTATCTATCTATCTATTTCAGTCTGTTTATATCTATCTATCTATCTATCTATCTATCTATCTATCTATCTATCTATCTCAGTCTGTTCATATCTATCTATCTATCTATCTATCTATCTATCTATCTATCTATCTATCTATCTATCTATCTATCTATCTGAAACTGTCTTTAGATTGAGAGTTACGAGCAGTTTGGGTCAGATAAACACCAATAGATTTGGAAAGATACACATTAGCATAGAAAGATAAATTTGCAATAACAAAAATATCCAATGATTGTATTTTATATACTATTAGGTTGTTCGGAAAATAATGTCCGATTTTAGAAGAAACCTTGGTAAGGTGATAAAACTCGATAAATGGGTTCTACGTGAACTCAGTGAAAGTGTTCAACGTTTTAAAATGTGTTCGATGTAGCATCTGCGAAATTAGAATGAGCAAACAAGTAATAACTTGTGATGTGAAATGAATCCCTTATAGCAATCTTAAAAGATTGTTTCATGACGAAGCTCCCAAGCACTTTCCAAAATTGAAATTACATCAACAGAAGATTATGGCAACTGACGAGTAATTCCCCTACCATTGGCGTTATTTATTAGAGATTTATGGAAACTAACCAGAGCTTCACTGACATCAACTAGATGAAATGCATATTCAGTTAAATAAAATGCGACCGGTACTGGTTGATTGACGGGGTCCATTTCTGCTTCACAATGTTCACATTACCAGAATGACACGTTAGAATCCCACCGTCATGGGATACGAGACTTTGCTACATCCACCAGATTTCCCTGATCTCTCACTCACAGACTCACATACCATTTTTCAAGCATCTTAACAAAAGACATACCGTTACAAAGAATATACAGAAATTGCATTCAAAGATTTCTTGGAGTCGAAACCGTTAAAGTTCTACCGTAAAAGCATAATAATCTTATAACTCGACAGCAGAAATATAAATATGTTCTGGATTCTTATTTTTGACTGATTTAAACAATGTTTAAATACATTAATTCAGGAATAAAAGTTGATTCTAAGATCGGACATTAGAAGAGATAAACCACCTCGTACAAAAATTGCTTCTTTTTTTACCAAAAAGATTGAAGAATTCGGCAGTGTACTCTTCAGGGGTTAGTATCTGTGGTATTTCAATACTGTAATGCAAACTGACGCATTCACATGAACAATGGGGAGAGATTCAGATAACTGAATGACTCGGGAAACTGAAAATAAGACCAGCAAAAATTATGAGCCTCTACAGGAAACGAAGAATAAATTGCTTTTAATGATGGTTAAAAACAATAATTCAACAAAATAAATTTATTTATATAAGTCGTAACCAGCATGTAGAAATGGTTCCCATTGATATGAACTACAGTCTCAATTCCACGTGGAATGGATGAATGCAACAACAAATTTTTATCGTATTTTTTTCTTGACAGTAAGCTCAAAGCTCTTGTAGCAATTTATGAAGGGTAGCTTAGATGTGGCACAAGGGTGAATTTATGGAGCACCTAGTGAGAATTGAACTCTCTACTCAGTTGTAACTGATCTGCGAGTTAAGTTTGCTAACCTGTTACATCACTTCGAAGTGCCTACAAATGATTTATAAATTTTTTTGGCTTTCTGTTATACACCCGAATTTTGAACTCGATTCATACAGGTTCGATTATGTTAAAGTCAGATCTTTAGGAAGACCAATCTTGTAACATTGGCAATGTCTTCAGAAATAAGCGTTTTTTAGATGCGATGTATGGTAAGGTCATCCATCATATCGGAATATCCACCCCCGCAATATCTGGTAATAGGTGGGACTTGAGAAAAGTTATATATTTTTCGCTGTTCAGCATTCCATCGATTTTTATCAACTTTCTTTTACCGTTGCTTTTGATGTTGTCCCAAACCATTAAACCCCAACCAACTAATTTTACAGCTTTGTTGTATTTTTTGTACCAATTCGTCTTTAGTCATACTCTCTTGCATTTGAATTCAGTTCTATGTTTTTTTTTCACTATATATCACGTTTGTCTATTTTTCATTGTCCTACAGCAGATGCTGTTTTGCTTAGTGTTTTCCTCTTATTTGATGTCTTTTGGTTAATGATGGGTTTTCTTTGCTGCAATGCATCCATTTAGATTAGTTTGACTCTGTATCTTTCTTAATGTATGGATGACACTTCAATAGTAATACCGCGCTTCTCTCCATTACTTAAAGAGCTGTTAGTTATGGGGCTGATACTGATAACCGCACAAGTTTTCTTTGATCTCTTTTGCCTAATTTTCAAGTTCGACCAATCTTTTTCATATCCAGAATGTTCACAATATCAGCATGCTTCTTTTGGATGTCTTGGACGGTATTACTTGATATTCCAGTCTCTTTAACGATCTCATGTTGACTCATTCTTTATAACGTTTCAATAATTTTCACCCTCTTCTCCAGACTCAATTTTTCATTTTGAAACTAAAAAGACAATTTCAAGGCTCCATATTCATGCAATCTGTATTTGATCATTTCACGTTATAAATTTAAACAACATGATGTTCATTTTGAGTGGGGTCGAGTGGCCCATAACTTTTACATGCCTTATTTTCAATATCACAAGGCATTTCGCTTTGTATCTCATCATTGCACTGTGGCAACGTGAATATAACAACTTGCATTAATCTTGAATGATCGCAGATAATATTGAAATTCGCGAGTACTTATAGCATTTTAGTAAAAATCAAATACATTGATATTTTTAGTTAGAGAGAGAGAGAGACAGAGACAGAGAGAGAGACAGAGAGAGAGCGAGAGACGGATATAGAGATAGAAAGAGACAGATAGAGAGAAATAGAAAGAGAAAGAGATAGATAGATAGATAGGGTTATATATAAAGAGAGAGAGAGAGAGAGAGAGAGAGAGCGACATAATTGACAAATGTAAAAAGATGAAAAAGTTACTAGTGACAAGTTTCATATAAGAAGGAAACGCTTCAGACAACTTTTTATTGACGAATTATTTTATACATAAAAAGGGGGAAATATGTGTTGGGGTATATGACAAAAGTCGGTTACAATTTTCCATAAAATCATTGACATATGGAGATGAGAACTTTTAGCATCCCCGTATATATATATATATATATATATATATATATATATATATATATAGATAGATAGATAGATAGATATAGATATATAGTTAGAATTAAAGCAAATGTGAATCTCGTCAGGAATCGAACTAGCATTTGATAGGCTTATTTTAAAGTTGATTTTCCATGGATAAAGTTAATGCTGTTTCGATTCCTACCGAGAAGTGCATTTTCTTTATTAAGACTTTCTATTGAAAGCAAAAGCTCTCCCTTGTATAAAATAATGAATAATAAAATAATGAACTACAAAGGCACACAGATGACGGTGATAGAATAAATGACTCAATGCCCAGTATAGGTATGATTTTGATTTTAGCTTAGTTTTAGTTAGACTAGGCTGGCTGGCTGGCTATCTATCTATCTATCTATGTGTATGTGCATAGTTCAATAGATATACGTGATTCTGACGAGCGGTGTATCAGTAAATGTTAGAAGAAAAATTATTCAAACTGTTCTTTATCTATTAATTATTGTTGATCTAATTTTAATACCATGAAATTTGTTTGCAAATATCCTCTCGTCTTTAAACGCGTCAAACTCCAGTAATTCATCATTAAAAGTCCCTTTTATTATATATATATATATATATATATATATATATATATATATATATATATTATAATTATACAGAAAAAAATTACTACTCAATACAAAGATGGAACTTTGTTTCGGTTGCACCTCGACTGGTGAGAACCAAAAATGGTTATGAACAATTCTTTTTGTAAGCCTTACAAACAGAATTGTTCATAACTATTTTTGGTTCTCACCAGTCGAGGTGCAAATAAATGCACCGAAACAAGTTTGCATATTTGTAGTGAGTAAATTGTTTTTGTCTATATGAAAAAAATTCTAATAAATAATTATTGATCTACTCTCGGTATTGAGCCCTCTTTTGAATTATTACTGTGAACGTTAGAATTTATATATTATTTTCGTTCTCATTACATTCGGATACATACATACATACATACATACATACACATAAACACACACACACACACACACACACACATATATATATATATATATATATATATATATATATAGGTAACAAAAATTCATTAACACAGATTTTGTTAAATTCAACAGACAAAATCTGTTCAATTATTTATTTGCTTTCCATTATTGGATTAAAATTGTAGATACACTGTCCGAAGTTCATGTATTCTCCCGTTTTGTCCAAATACTTTCGGTCGTCTCAGTCATTTTGAACTGATTATTGTCAGTGTGGTAGATAACATTTTGTTGGTTACATCTTGGCATTTTTAATAGCGCGAGAATTCGAATTAGCATAGAATGACATCATGTGTAACGATTAAATGGCACTAGACCAAAACCAGAAGAGCATTAACAAATATTTATATGCATTATTATTATTATTATTATTATTATTATTATTATTATTATTATTATTATTATTTTGTATGCATATTAAATATTCTTTCCACACTTTAAAATAACTCTTTTGTGGTAAATGATATTTAATGTGGGTTGTTTTAAAACTTCTGGAAGCTATTAATATATATTAATAGCTTCCAGAAGTTTTAATCTTTCTTTGATACTGATATAGAATTTTGATATTATCTACCAGCAAGGTAAGACAAATATTAGTAGACATGGAGGTGTGCACGAATCAGAACTGTGCCATTGTATTCCTGCATGCAATAAAAACTGCACGTATTCAACGACGCTGTCTGAATTTTTATGGAGACGAAACAGTGGATATGAGCACAGTTATTTGATGTAATGAGTCTCACCAATGATGACATCGGCATGTGCCACAAAGCAAATTCAAAAGCGGTCTTGCTTATTCAATTATTCATCAATATCGAAAATGCATCGGAAATGACGATGTCTATGTGGAAACAATGCTTTATGGCTGAGAACTTTGTCCATCCAATAGGGTTATTATACTCCACTTACTGTTGTAGCTTCAGTAGAATTACATAAGAGGCTTTATTCACGGGGTGACCCTTGTGCGTCTGCACACGCAATGGCGGACTCTATGCAGGTGGATATATAAAAAAGAGTTGCAATTTCTTTTCAAGTAATCGTATAACTGCGCCCGTCCCGCCTTTCTTTGTTACTGGTGCCTCTGTTTTTACCACTTTCTCGTATTTTGAAATTAAATTTTCCATCGTGTCTCTCTTTCTCTCTTTTATGGAGTTTGTAACTTTGCAAAGCTGGTGAGAGTTTGGCATAGTTTTTCTTATTTCTGCTCCAACATTGAAAGAATATCAAGTCAAATGGCTGCATGATAATATATAGGGCATCTGAAAAATTAGTCTATGTTAATATATTTAAAATGAGCCTTCCATACACCTCTCCTTCTTTTCTCTCTCTCTCTATATATATATATATAGATAGAGAGAGAGAGAGAGACATAGTAGACAAATGAAGAAAGTTACTAATGGCACGTTTCATTCAAGGAAGAAACATTTCAGACAAAGTTTTTATTGATGAATAACTTACACAGAGAAAGGATGTGGGTAGAAATATGACAGAAGTCGGTCACAGTTCGTATCGAAGCATTTACATACGGAGAAGAAAATTTTTAGCATATATATATATATATATATATATATATATATATATATATATATATATATATATATATATATATATATATATATATATATATATATATATATATATATATATATAGTTAAGTAAACCATCGAGTCTGATAGAAACCTCAACAGAATGCACTGGACGGCCGTTTCGTCCTATATTTGGGACTCATCAGACTCATCTCTCCACTACCGAGAATTGAAACCCTGACAGTAACGTTACCATGAAAACGTCATACCAACTGTTCAAACGAGCCTCGGTGACGGAGGAGTATCAAACCAGATTCGATATAGCGCCGCTCACACATATTCCGTGGTGGAACTCATCCGAGTTCCTTTACCCATAGGACTGTGCCTCCCATGGGCCACGACTACTATCCCCAAGACGCTCCATCAAGAGCATTAGAAGCGAGCGGCGCTATATCGAGTCTGACTGAGAATTTGGCTTTAAAGAAATTTACAGTCATATATCAAAAGATTATTGGCGACGACTCAACCTCGGATTAAGTCTAAGTCTGCATAAAAGCTTCACGTGTTAAAAACAAATAAGAATTTTATTTGTTCAGTAAAGCAAACATGGAGTATTTGAAAGAAGCAATGGTGGAATTCATGAAAATCCAGCAGCAACAACGATGTCCGAACCAGGAACACTCTGAAAAGCAAAAAGAACAGTTTGAAAAAAAATGTTCGAATTGTTAGTGTTGGAAAAGGAAAAAGAGAAAGCCAATACAAATTCTTTTTCTCAGGATTCCGGGATAAATTCAGTTGGCGAAGTAGAGTCCAGAGGAGGATGTAACTTTTGCGGCGTATTTTCGTCGTTATGAAGAGGTTTTCCAAAAAGATTATCCTGCATGGTCGGACGAAAAGAACATACGTCAGTTGCTCGGAAAATTTGGTCCAAGTGACCACAAAAAGTATGCGAAGTACATATTTCCGAGAAATCCTGGGAAAATATCTTTCATGGAAACTGTCTTAATTCTGAAAAAATCTTTGGGGATAAAAGTTCTCTATTCAACACAATATGGCAACGTTTATAACTTACAAAAAATTAGGGAGGATTACTCGACTTTTGCTGGGATTGTCAATAGAGAATGTGAAAATCTTAAATTAAAAGAACTTCTGATATGTTAAGTGTTTGATTTTTGTAAAAGGACTGACGGTTCGAGAAGATGGCGATATTAGAACCAGAATTTTGTCTAAATTAGAACAAAATCCAAAAATCAGTCTGCAAATAATTGCAGAAGAATGAGGACAAATAGAAAATCTTCAACACGACACGGCAACGATAGAAGAACGCGACATGCCAAATATCCAGGAAGTTAAACAAAGACAACTAAGAAAATTTTTGCCAGATTCATTATTATTTAGAAGGAAAGAATGGTTTAATAGCGGCAGAAAAGGACATAAGCATTCGCAATGCAGAAAACCCAAAAGTAAAAAGGGTTCACAAAATCAAAATACAGTTAACAATGGAAAACAAAGAAAACGTTTGTAAGTGTACAGATGAACAATAAAAATATTAAATTCCAATTGGATACCGGTTCAGATCTGACATTGATAAATGAACAAACTTGGGGAAAATTTGGCAGACCAACTTTATTGACGATGTAAAAAATTATTCATGGTATTAAAGGAAATAAAGTAAATTTTGCAGGAAAATTTTACTAAAAAAATGAATACGATTCGTTATGAAACGAAGCCATAACCTGTTGGGTATGGATTGGATTGAGACATTCGACTTTTTCAAATAACCAATTAATTCCTTCTGCTATAGTGTCAATGTTAATTCAAACAGCGTGGAAAAATTTAAAAAAGAATTAAAGATAAAATTTCTTAAATTTTTTTTAAAGGTCTTGGCAGGTGCATAAAAGCTAAAGCAACATTCAAACTTAAAGAGAATGTGACGCCTATTTTTAAACCGAAAAGTAAAGTACCTTTTGCAGCCGAAGCCTCCATTAGTAAAGAATTAGACCACTTAGAGCAAATAGGCGAGCAAAATGGACTACAGTGAGTGGGCAAGTCCTGCCGTTTACGTGAAATATAAAAATAAAAAAAATGAGGGCCTATACACATATTTCTACAGGATTGAACGATGGTTTGGAAACATAATTACTCTCTGCCAAGTCCTGAAGACATATTCGCGAAATTAAATGGTGGCAAAGTGTTTTCACAACTTGATTTATCTGAGGCATACCTCCAGATTCCTGTCGACGAAAAATGTGCGAAGTATTTAACTATAAATATGCATTAGGGTCTGTATAGATTCAACAGACTGCAATTCGGGATAAAAATCGCACCAGGCATTTTCCAGTAATTCATGGATACAATATTTAATGATTTTGACTTCGCAGTAGGCTGCTTTGACGACATCTTAATTAAGAGTGAAAGCTGAGAAAAATATGCTGAACATGTTAAAGAAGTTTTTGAAAAAATAAAACAATATGGCTTGGAAATTAGTTTGAATAAATGTGAATATTTGGTACAGGTTATAGATGCGAAAGAAAGAAAACCAAAAGCATCGACGTCGAGTGTGATAAAGAATATACCTCTTCCAACAAATGTGTCGGCACTACAAGAATGCTTGGGTGTAGCAAATTACTAAGGTATATTTATAGCAAATATGTGAGCATTAAGAGCTGCTCTAAACAAATTATTAAAAAAAGATTCTAAATGGAACAGGAGTACTGAATGTCAGAGTGCTTTTGAGGAAATTAAACAAATATTAACGTCAAACTTAAGTCTGGCGCATTATAATCCAAATAAGGATATTATGGTAGCAAGTGATGCTAGTAATTTGGGCTTAGGAGCCGTATTATTACATGAAGAAAGCAACGGCCAAGTAAAAGCGATTGCACATGCGTCGAGGACCCTAATGCCAGCTGAAAAAAAGGGTACAGTCAAATCGAAAAAGAGGCTTTAGGGATAATTTTTGCGATAAAAAGTTCCATAGATTCATTCATGGAAGAAGTTTTATGCTTCAAACGGACTACAGACCGTTATTGTCTGTTTTTTGGGTTCCAAAAAAAGGGATTCCTACACATACGGCAAATCGAGTTCAGTGATGGGGGACAATATTATTAAATTCTAATTTAAGATGGAGTTTCTTCCGACAAAGAGGTTAGGGCATGCGGATGGATTATCCAGGTTAATCCCCAAACTCTGTGACTATTGGAGGAAACTGTGATAGCACCCCTAAGAATGGAAATGGAAATCAAAAGTTTGCTGTGAAACACCATACGGGTATTACCTGTGCGGTTGGAGGAAATAAGGAACAAAGCAAAAATAGACAAATATATCACAGAGAAAAAGAGACAAATTATGGACCAACAGTACAAAAAGAATGAGGATGAAAAGATTTTTTTCTATCTGTGATGGAATTTTGATGTACGGCTAACGGGTCCTGATACAACAATCGCTGCAAAAATGAACATTAAAAGACTTTCATACCAGTCATCCCGTATATCAGGGATGAAAGCTTTAATGAGAAGCGATGTTTTTTTGGCCGAATATGGGCAAAGAAATAGAGAAAAAAATGTAAAATCATTCAGAGTTTGTGCGATGGCGGCAAAGGCGCCACCAGTGAAACTTACCCTTTGGTCAAAGACCAAGATCTTGTATAAGGCTACATATTGATTTTGCAGGTCCCATGTGGGGAAATATTATTTAATTGTAGTTGACAGTTTCTCAAAATGGCCAGAGGTAATGAAATGTAAAAATCTTACGTGGTACAATTAAATTTTAGCATGAACTCTTTGCCGGATTCGTTTTCTCAGATACAATTGTACCAGACAATGACACACAATTCACGGCAAAAGAGTTCATAGACTTTTATAAGGTTTTTTTCGATACTACACATCACTGCCGAACCATAAAGCAAACATGGAGGATTTAAAAGAAGCAATGGTGGAATTCATGAAAATCCAGCAGCAACAACGATGTCCGAACTAGGAACACTCTGAAAAGCAAAAAGAACAGTTGGCAGGCAGAAAGATTTGTAAACACATTCAAGCGAACATTTAAAATATCAGACGGAAACGAATTAATTGACGATATCCTACAATTTTAAGGGTATATCGTGAGCCACCAAACCCAAGTACTAATTCAAGGTTGTCACCTGCAGAATTAATGTTCGCAAGAAAAATAAGATCTGTGTTCGATAAGAAGGAAATAAAAACCCAATAAAGGATAAAACAGATACAAAATCCTATATGCCAGGAGAAAAAGTTTTTTTTGAAGAATATAGAAACCGGAAAGATATTTGGATTGCTGGTGACATTGATAAACGCGTCGGGAGATTAATGTATATAATTAAAAATCCGCTAAAAGAGAATTAAAAGATGAAGAAAAGGTACTCGAATAATATATAATAACCAGAAGGAAGAACCGATGAAGGTCATTTATGATTTAGCAGCCGTTGAGGAAAAACGTTCGAGTAAACGGAAAAGAAAATTCACAGCGACTATAGGGATAAACCCAAAAAGGAAAATGTTCGACTTCCAGAAGAAGTAGTCAATTCAAAAAAGGGAGATGCTGTGGGGTAGCTTAACACCACCACAAGATGGACTGGTCTAATACTATTTAAACAGCACTCTTTCGTACTGAGCTAGAGCCGTTAAAGATTAACTGTTTATTACAGTAGTTTGTGTTCTCAACCGTGTACCATATTATTCTCCAGAATAAAATACTTCTTATTTTCTGTGTGTTAACCTTTCTTAGTTACGACACATCAATATATATATATATATATATATATATATATATATATATATATATATATATATATATATATGTATGTGTGTGTGTGTGTGTATAAAAAATACTTTTACAAAATTTTGGGGTGGGTTTCTGTCACCAAAACGAAGTAAAATGTATATAAACATATGTTCAAAAGGCCATCCTTGTACCCCAACACAGCAACTCGTAACAAATGTTCAAAATGTACTCAGCTTCCTTCTGCACACGCATGCACCCGTCGGATCATTAACTGGAGGACCCTTTCAAATTCTCCTTCATGGTGTGGAATCGTTTCGCAGGCCCCTATAACCTGTTGATAAAGCGTCTCTGGATTATGCAATAACTAATTGTTTTAGGTGGTCCCACAGATAAAAATTCAAAGGATTGATGTCGGGGGAACATGCAGGGCATGGAAACCGTCATCCTCTACCTGTCCATATTTCATGGTAGATGTCAGCCAGTGCATCGCGAACAACGTGACTAAAATTTGCTGGAGCCACATCTTCGTATTGTTACATAACCACGCAACCCAATCAACCATCTAACCCTAAATATACTTTACACCTATAGTGAACAATCTCTCTTTCCTTCTCTAATTGTGACGTTCACCCACTCTTTCTCTATCAACTTGTTGAAGAGCAGTCGGTTGAACTTCTGAGCAGCCAAATGACTAACCCTAGAAACAAAAACGGGTGAAATCTAAAAATATCATCTTATACACGTGCAGCATCACGCTATCTAATATGAAAAGTTGAGCGGGAAAAATATCTGATGAATCAGTTTGACTGCGGAGGTTGAGCGCTCAACACTGTTTCTTTTTTTAATATCAACTAAAGGGGATTGCATAATGAAGAAACTGAAGCTTAGTCCAAACTCTCACACACTATGCCACATGTGAACACATATTTGATAGACTAAATAATCCTAGACCAAAATGCAATAGTGAATTACTCAATGTGTTAATTACCGAGGACAAGAGCATGTGTAATTCATCCAATTATCGAACTGGAGATAGCAACGTTTAATACAACGTCGAAGAGAATTTTTTTTTATTGCTGAAGACGTGAAAGGGAAACGATCATCACTTAGGGTCAAAATTTCGAACAATAAAGGAAGAGAAGCAGAACCTAAAAGTCATTCCTGTACGTGCGAATACAAAAATAAAGGGCTGATTTGGAAGAGAAGAAAAAAAAGAAGAGAAATATAAAAAAAAGTGCGAAAAGCTAAGTATTTCTTTTGATTTTCATAAAGCATACATTCTTTACATGCAGACATATTTTCAATGTTGTTCCAATGAATAATCAAATCTTATTAAATCTTACTCCGGTGTTTGTCGTTCATCACTATTGGTTATTTCTCCTTATCCATGTCTTATTTTACCCTGCGAGAGAACCGACTGCTAATCTAGTGAAAACCTTGGCCATGTCCTTTGGCAAAAAGTCATTTTTTACCATTTTATTTTTATATTTGTGTTGCGGCAATTGGTCGGTAGCAGTATTAGCAGGGCTACATCCTCTAGCAGGTCAAGAAGTTTGTCGAAATCAAGTCCCTATAGACAGCTCCTATAAAACATGCTGAAAGAACATATGGACCTACTAGAAAGTAACCTATAAATCCAGCCCAACACATTAATCGTAAACTGATGCTGGTGTCCAGCCTGTATTGTACCATGGAGAATCCGATCCACCCCCAAATATTAGTTGTGAAAATTTGTTATTTCATCTCTTCTAAATGTTGTCTCATCCTTAAACAAGACTGATGAGACAAACAACTGATCGGCAGTTCGTGCAATAAACCATCAACGTACACGAATGACAAATGTAACCTAGTCTGGATGGGAACACAGCACCATCTAGCGTAAACTTTCGTTAAACTTAATATCTCAAAGACAAAGGATTTGTAGACATATGTTTAGATGGATTTCGTCCAAGTTTTGGGATGAGGAATCCGCAACGCTACATTGTATGTGAATTCAAAGTTCAAGATTATTATAAATATAATATAGCATTGGCATATAAATTCAAAATATAGTGTGTAGGTAGGTAGGTATCGAAAAATAAACTAAAGTATTAATAGTAAGTTTAATAGGGAAATTGATCCGATTATATATATATATTGACTCAACGGATAAAATTATTATAAGACGAACTATAAAAATTGATAGCTACCAAATAAAAAGCTTGGGCAGAAAAAAAGAATATAAATGATAAATATAAATATGATCATATATCTTTTATTTAGATAATATCTATCTATCTATCTATCTATCTATGTGTATAGTTCAATAGATATACGTGACTCTGACGAGCGGTGTATCTGCAAATGTTGAAGTCGGAAAACAAGTTATTCGAATTTTTCTTTATCTATTAAATTGGTGTATTAGAATTAAAACAAATTTGCTTCTCGGCAGGAATCGAACTAGTGTTTGTAAGGCACGTTTTAAAGTTGGTTATCCATGGATAAAAGGAACGCTGGTTCGATCACTTTTCTGTAGTAAGACTTTCGATTTCTCAGGCCGGCAGGTGTCAATTTCAATATTTAAAACCAGGGATGTGTACTCAAAGACACACATACATATGCATATATAAGAATTTCCAAAAATCAGGGAGGGCTACTGAAACACACACATGTATATATGAGAATTTTTGATAACCGACAAATAAATATGAAGAACATTATTTAGGTGGATATAAAAGGGGCAACAATTAGTTTTCATGAAATCCTGTATTTTTGTCCGTCCCACATTTCTTTTAATCCACTCACTAAATATAACATTTATCGCAACAAGAAATAATGTCGGATTTAAAAGATTTAGTAATTGCTTAAAAATTAATATATATTCATATCTATCTCATTGGATTCATATCTATCTATCTATCTATCTATCTATCTATCTATCTATCTATCTATCTATCTATCTATCTATCTATCTCAGACTGTTCATATCTATCTATCTATCTATCTATCTATCTATCTATCTCAGACTGTTCATATCTATCTATCTATCTATCTATCTCAGACTGTTCATATCTATCTATCTATCTATCTCAGACTGTTCATATCTATCTATCTATCTATCTATCTCAGACTGTTCATATCTATCTATCTATCTATCTATCTATCTCAGACTGTTCATATCTATCTATCTATCTATCTATCTATCTATCTATCTATCTATCTATCTCAGACTGTTCATATCTATCTATCTATCTATCTCAGACTGTTCATATCTATCTATCTATCTATCTATCTATCTATCTATCTATCTATCTCAGACTGTTCATATCTATCTATCTATCTATCTATCTATCTATCTATCTATCTATCTCAGACTGTTCATATCTATCTATCTATCTATCTATCTATCTATCTATCTATCTATCTATCTATCTATCTATCTATCTATCTCAGACTGTTCATATCTATCTATGTATCTATCTATCTATCTATCTATCTATCTATCTATCTCAGACTGTTCATATCTATCTATCTATCTATCTATCTATCTATCTCAGACTGTTTATATCTATCTATCTATCTATCTATCTATCTCAGACTGTTCATATCTATCTATCTATCTATCTATCTATCTATCTATCTATCTATCTATCTATCTATCTATCTATCTCAGACTGTTCATATCTATCTATCTATCTATCTATCTATCTATCTATCTATCTATCTATCTCAGACTGTTCATATCTATCTATCTATCTATCTATCTATCTATCTATCTCAGACTGTTCATATCTATCTATCTATCTATCTATCTATCTATCTATCTATCTATCTCAGACTGTTCATATCTATCTATCTATCTATCTATCTATCTATCTATCTATCTATCTCAGACTGTTCATATCTATCTATCTATCTATCTATCTATCTATCTATCTATCTATCTATCTATCTATCTGCCTACACATGCACATAAATAAGTCCATATGCAGATATAGAAATACAACTATGTGTACATAATATTTGAGACAAAGTTAGAGGAAAAGAAATAAAAGATCAAAATTCACTATATTTTGGATCGGTGCATAAATTATTAAGTGCTTTTTTGTGAAGTATTTTTTTTCGGACGAATAAATCCTTGCATTTCTTCTAAAAAAAGAAAAAAAAATTGAATACTAAAAAGAGTACACTGAAACGTAACCTGAAAAAAAAAGCGAAAAAAATGAGCATCGTTGTCTCAAGACAATGAAAAACCACAAGTAAGAAAAGGAAAAAGCAAAAAAAAAAAAAGCAAAAAAAAGCAAAAAGAAACAAGAACAAAAACAACAGTGCTAAACCAACATTGAAAAACAACAAATAAGAATCTCGAACGGCTGCTCATATTCCATTGTTGATGCGGTTTTTTTGACAAATGTTTTCCGTATCAAAACCCGAAATAGAAAGAAAAGAACCTTGACTTTTTACATACACCCGCTAGTAGAAGTAAAGTGACTGTGCTAGGAAGGGTGGGTGAGTTGATACAAGAAAACTATGGTAGAATGGTAGGGAGGGGAAAGTGAGAGGGATGAAATGGACATATTCGATTTGGAATTTCGTAAACAGACCAGCTCATATTGTAATAATGTTTTGTCATCCCTATTTCTTGGTTTCAATTCCCCACTTCATCTTGATAGCTTCATGCATTGTGTTTAGGACTTCATTAAAAGCAAATATTCCTTATATTTATTTGTAGAATTTTGAATTGTTTAAGCTTTTTAACTTTTGGCGGGGGGAGGGTTCTATGAAACGCATAATTCCACAGTCCTTTTGGCTTACGTCCAGATCACGTTGAAACACCAGTTCTTGTCCGATCACCGATGTTAAGCAATGTCGAGCCTGCTCAATTCTTAGATGACTGAATACCAGGTGCTGTAAGCCCGGAATGCGCGGGTGATGTAATGGATAACGGTTGGCAATTGGAAATCGGAGAGCAGATTTCTAATTCCAGTCAAATTCTTTGAGTTCACTTACACGCAAATACCCTTGGGAAAGGTATGAATCCACCTCTCCCCCACCCCAGCAATGTGTTAAATAATAGGACTTGTATCATTAAATTATTATCAACTCCAAAAAGTTTTACAACCCCAAAATATTTTCTGGTTTTAAATAACATACAAAAGGTTGATAAGCTGTAAAAAAAAAATTAATCAGTCAATAATAACCAGTTTCTTTTGTTGACGTTTCAAATACTCTCTATACACCATGAAGACATTGATTTGTTGTTGTATCAGATTACATTGAAGTTTCTTGCTAGTTGAGGATTAACAGTGGCTTCTGTTGGGGCAATTTTATCTTTACAAAATTTGAACATGGATTACAAACGAGAAGAATACTGTACTTTCACGTTAGGTTGGTGCAAAAATAATGTCGTTTTCTCACATAGTAACATATGTGAGAAAACGGCATTATTTTTGCACCAACCTAATATATATTTATTACGCTAGGTGTCACCTATATTTTAGTATAATAATTCAATTGCTTCAATTAACTTAACAGGAATAAAATCGTTCCACAAAAGATGCTCCTTGTATGTGGACTTTGCCATTATTGGCGGTGTCCAACAAATACGCAAACACATCTATCTATCTATCTATCTATCTATCTATCTATCTATCTATTACGTTGGTGCAAAAATAATGTCGTTTTATCACATAGTAACATATGCGAGAAAACGACATTATTTTTGCACCAACCTAATATCTATCTATCTATCTATCTATCTATCTATCTATCTATCTATCTATCTATCTCAAACTGTTCATATCTACCTATCTGTGTGTGCGTATTTTAGACAATTCACGTTCAATCTCCGTCCAGAATTTACACATACTGTCAGAATTGAAGAAAGAATCAATAACAAGAACAAAACAATGAGATTTCATAGTCTTTTTAGCCATACTTGCATGAATGAGAAAATTCTCTGTTTTCCTCCCTCATCAAGTGAATTCTGTTATATAAAAATATAATTGTGGTTGCGGAGTCAACTATATAGGGAGTACAACCCAACGACTAGTTGCAAGAATAAAACAACACGTGCAAAGCAAGATCAGGAATCACACTTTGCTTTCAAATGAACTGACCCCAAACACCTATCGATCCTTAATTTGTGAACACGTTATAAATAACAGAAAGTGTACGGCTGAATTTAGTGTTGCCTAGTTTACCGTTTTGTCCTAGTCACTTTTTATTTCACCTAAGAGTACATATATATCAAGTCCCGCAAGCCTTCTCCCTGTAAACAGCGTGATTGTTTGTTGGGGCTTGCTATAATTAATCTCTAGTACTACCCCTCTTTTTTTGTCCTCTAATCAATCATTCGCAAATTTAAGAATTTATTGTGTTTTACTCTTTTTACTTTAGATTAAAAACCTTGAAGAACGGGAGCGAAACCGGTTGTTTTCCTCTTTACTTTTTTTTTCTTGCTTTTAATTATGCCAAGTAATATTCAGCTAAATGTCTTTACACACACACACACACACACACACACACACACACACACACACATATATATATATATATATATATATATATATATATAGAGAGAGAGAGAGAGAGAGCGAAAGAATGAGTGAGAGAGAATGTGTTTTTATATATATATATATATATATGAAGAGAGAGAGAGAGAGTGAGTGAGTATGAGGGAAAGAGTGCTGCAGAATATGTGTGTATCTGTGTGTATGTATTTTTATATGCATATATAGAGGGAGAGAAAGAGTGAGGAAGTGTGAATGGGGGAAAATAAAAATAGGGTGCTTGTTTGTAGCACTTAGCAAATGGGTGATTCGTGGTGAAAACAAGCCTATTCAACCCTGAAAAAAAATCAAAACAGAAACAAAAAATAAAAATAAACGCCAGTTCTTCAAAGAAGTTACAAGCTGATGAACAGAAAGGCTTTCATTAGTTCAGCCACCGAATGAGCATTTTTTAAAATTTTACATGAGAATTTGTTGAACTTTACAGAAATGATAATGTCGAACAATCACGTGATCAAGATAAACACTCAGTTGTGGAGCAAGCTGAGGTAAACAGTAATCCAACCTTGAGGAAGAGAGCTATTTATGGTGCAATGGAGCATCTCATTGTGCTAAAGTGGGATAGTCCATTGCTTGGGCTGTGATTGGCTGCTGGTACCTGAGTGGAGGTATTTCTATATAAATACCAGCTTGATTCATCAGTTAGTTTGCAGGGTTTGTATTAAGTTACAACCTGCTTTATTTTTGTCTGCCAGCTGGACGCTAGCTGGGACTCTTACACCGGTAAGTGCTGTTTATTGTCTTGTTATTCTACATCTCCTTCCCCCCCATCGCGTGTCGGTAGTGGCCTTTGGGGAGGGATGAGTTCCTTTAAACCTGGCTGGTTGTGTGGAAGTAGTCTGGACAATGCCCGAGGGGGTTTTGTCCGTGTTATTGTAGACGGCTGAGCAGTGTTTGATGTTATTCCAGCGTCGAATGTTTGTGGCACTGGTGTAGGGGTATCGGGTAAGGCACTAGGTCTTGGAACTGGGATTGTTGGTGTATCCAGTTTCCTGAGAAATCGGCGATTTCGTAAGGTAATTCTACCTGATCCGTCAATTCTGATACGGTATTGGTGGTTGGGGAGGGTTTCAATGACCTGACCTGTTGTGTCCCATCGGCGGGTTGTTGGTCGTTGTAGTGCCACTATTTGTCCTTTTTGAAGGGGATTTAAGGTGTGTGCTGTTCTGTTGTATTGCTCTATGAGACGAGCGTTCCGCCGGGACAGACTTAACTCGCGATTTTGGGCTGCGGTTATCCAATTCGCGTGTGGCTTATAGAGTGTGGGGTGGGATGGTATGTAGTCACGTAGTCGGCGGTGGAGTAGTAGTTGAGCAGGGGATAGCCCAATGTTTTGAATGGGCGTATTCCTGTATTGGAGGATGGCTCTTGCTGCACGGTTATTGTCCAATGATCCTTGTGCTCCTGTGTTGCCATTTACGATTCTCTTGGCCGTTTTGACAGCGAGCTCTGCACGACCATTGGATTGTGGGTAACCAGCAGATGATCTAGTCCTTGATGTATATATCAGACAGGTCATGCTCACACGAGGGGCAGGTAAAGTTACAATCAACGGCTATGGCTCTGAGGCGGACAAGGTAACTTTGTATTGGCTCATCCGCATCCTGAAACATGGAGGCAAAAGCAAGGCGATGGACAATAGGACTTGACCTCTGGGTGACCAATGCTTCTACCATGTCAAGTAGCTTATCTGGATCAGTGGTAAAGAAGTCAGGGTGTGTGTTGATTATGGCATTTTGCACAGCTTCATCAGCACAATTGTATAAGTGAATATTAGCTTGGGAGCTTGGCATATTCGTCATCTTGGTAAAGACATCCCAGTCAATTCGGAACTTCCTGAATTGCTGTGGTGTCATCTCGAGATTGAGATGAGGAGGCTTGGCTGCTAGTGCCTGAATACGGGTTGTCTGGGTGGTGGATTCCTTAGCCTGCTTGATGATACACAGGGCTTCTCCAATTAAAGTGACTCCCAGCTCCTTAAGCATAGATCGATCCAGCATTTGAAGGCTCTCGATTGTCAGCTTCTCATCCGCAAACCTTGTTGCATGAGTTTTGGCCGAGTCAGTGGATATGCCTGCTTCAATGAAGAAGAGTTCCCAATTTTCGGGTGTCAATAATCCTGTTCGCAGCGCCATGTCGAACAATCACGTGATCAAGATAAACACTCAGTTGTGGAGCAAGCTGAGGTAAACAGTAATCCAACCTTGAGGAAGAGAGCTATTTATGGTGCAATGGAGCATCTCATTGTGCTAAAGTGGGATAGTCCATTGCTTGGGCTGTGATTGGCTGCTGGTACCTGAGTGGAGGTATTTCTATATAAATACCAGCTTGATTCATCAGTTAGTTTGCAGGGTTTGTATTAAGTTACAACCTGCTTTATTTTTGTCTGCCAGCTGGACGCTAGCTGGGACTCTTACACCGGTAAGTGCTGTTTATTGTCTTGTTATTCTACAGATAAAAAAGACCTGCAAAGTGGCTGAAAGCGAAAATGATTAACAGAAAAGAAAACATTAACAAAATGAAAGAAAGAAAGAAAGAACGTAAGAAAGAAAGAAAGAAAGAAAGAAAGAAAGAACGTAAGAAAAGTAAAAAAATGATGGACGTAAAAATGCAGAGAAATGTAAAAATGTAAGTAAAGGAGAATTAAATTTTGAATACAAATAAAAAGGAAATGAAAAGTAACGAGATTTAAAAATAAAAACAAATATGATAATGAAAACAGAAAATAAAAATCGAAAAGTAAACAATCCATAAGAAGCAAAATAAAGGAACAAAAAGATTTGAACGAAAAGGAAAGAAAAATAATAATAAATATTTACAAGATTTAACATTGTATCTTTGAATTTCTCAGATGAGGTGTTATTATTTACATGCGGACTATTGTCCCCATTTTTGTTGTTATTATTACAAAATTTCGGCCACTGTACCTTCCGAGCTGCGTAAAGTTCTTGTCGAAGTGAACTCTTTATTTAATCTACGGGGTTATATTGTTCTCGTTCTGTTGTTTATATCTTGTCTGATTCTTATTTTAGCACTGCTCAGTTACTGTTCGCCCTGTTTCTACTGTCTCTAATTCTGTGCTGCCCGGCCAAGATAACTCACAACCTGTATTCCTTTTTTTTTCCATCAGGGACACCGCTTCTATAACCGAAACGTTCCGCTAACAATGTGACCACAAGAGGCCATCTCGGTAGAGCAAGGCTAAAGAAAAAAAACTCTCGATAGGAATCGAACCTGTATTCCTTTTTCCGTCAGGAAAACCGGAACGTGCCGCTGCCAGTTTGGCTATAGAAGCGGTTTCCCTGATGGAAAAAGGTTCTATTCCTACCTATTAAAAATAAAGTGTATAGTAATAAGAAATTAAAAAACACAGTTAACGTGCATACATACAAGCATAAACACACACACACACACACATATATATATATATATATATATATATATATATATATATATATATATATATATGTTGCCGTCAGGTCACTCTATGTAAGCCAGTACTTCCTACCACATGGTCGGGTTATCGGCAATTAAACCAGTTCCACCATGAGACTTTTCTGGCGACTAATGTGGAATTAGAAACAAGACCTGTTAATCGGCGGGTGAATTATTTCCTGGCATCAATGGCCGTTTAACACATGCGTGGAGATGTAGAAATATCTGGAATAGTCTACTGGGAAAGTCGAACCCCTTAGCTTTCGTTAAAGTATCCAACTAGGAGAAGGAAAACTCGGCTGTAATATTTGTGGCTTGACAATATCCAATAAAGTTGACTGATTCTTCTTTTTGTGGTACATGCTGTTCTTGCTTAGAGAGTCGGGTGACTCCCATCCTCTGTCAACGTCTTCTTCCACTTTAAATCGCTCAGGCACAGGCATTGTTTGATATCGTAAATCACAATTGAGTCTCGTGTATAAGCCGACTTTCTGTATAGTACGACCTGTGATTGATTTTTGCATGAATTGTAAACCCTCCAGAAAAATAGATACGTGTGTATAGTGTAACAGGTCACTGAAAATGCAGGATTTTTTAATCTCTTCAAAAAAAAAAAAAAAAAAAAAAAATTATCTGCGTATAGTGTGGCCCCTATTTTCGTGTAAAAACTAATTATAAAACTTTTATTATATTCGAGTATATACGGTTTACAGGAAGGGCGAGTTAAAATTTGACCCGAATGAGCAAATATATGAATTTAAAAAAAAAATGCCTTCTTGTTTGAGCGATAGTCATATCATTACTCTCTTGTAGGTAACATTGATAGATAGATCTTTAGCACGTAACGTTTTTTTTTAATATTGATTTCCTGGCATTGTACCACTGACTGGTGTTGGAAAAGCAATAAGACTATTGTTAAATCAAATCACTGACGAAACAATGATATTAGAACTTTATTACGCCGTCTAATTGAAACTTTATATACATGGATGCTTCGTACGTGATAAAAGACGAATATTTTCACTACTGTGACCAAATGTGGTGTGAAATAAATTCAAAAGAATAATAGCAGACGATAACTTGTAATATGATAACAATGGTTGATTAAGCCAGATGTGTTAACCGAAGAAAAAATAAGTACAGCTAAGTATAAATTCGAAGAAATAAAATGGAATAATATTCTCTGAAAACTTTCAACTAGCTTACTCTTAGAATCTAGACAATCTGTCTTTCTTAAACCAATGGTTCGGAAGCTACTCTTGAGTCCAGGATAGAAGAGGAGGTTGGAATAAAAGTTTATGTTGGGAAATTCATTCAAAACTAATAAAGGAAGAGTCTGGAATAAAAGGGCAGATTGAAAACGGCGTAAACCTTTAAAACTGTCTTTTATTTCGATTCGGACATCGTTTGACGGCAGCAGGGACAAACGAACTATATTTTTTTTAACCCTTCGAAATAATCACCGAAGAATCAGTAAAAGTAAATATAAAGGCAGAGAGAAAGAAATATCACAAATAGTGGCGTACCTCATGTCACATAGTTTAAAATTCTAAACGGATGTTTTTCTCCCCACTCTCTCTCACTCTATCTCTGTCTCTCTCAAACACGCACACACATATATATGTATGTGTGTGTATATAAAATTGAAGTGGAGATGATCCTCACTGTCTTATATAAACCAAAAATATAAGTTAAAAGTTACGCACACAAACACACGGACGATCGCATGCACGCACACACACATATATAAATTGTGTGTATTTAGGCAGCATGTTTTCATTAATTCATGTTTCATTAAATAATATAGACAAGTTTTGTCTATTTATTCCTTTCATATCGTCTGATAAGCTTAATAACATTATCATTGAAAGACGAAAGAAAATTACCATATTGATACATGCTTTTTTAATCCTATCTAAGCTTTCCGCTTACATAAGCCACCATCAGAGATATCAGGTACATTACAATAAATTAAACAATACACGGACATAGCAACAATGATAGTCTGTTTTGTTTGCATGGAAGATATATATATATATATATATATATATGAAGAAAATTAACATTATCTATTCAACATGTTGAATTGATAATGTTAATTATATTTTATGAATATGTCCTGAAGATAGTTTATTAGACCGAAACGTCTGACGTTGACATTATATTAACATTAAAACAGCATAATTGCATATAAGGATTTTTGTTTGTTTTTTCCGTATATTTTTCTTCATACTGTCGGATCTATATACATATATTTGCTTACATATATATATATATATATATATATATATATATATATATATATATATATATATATATATATATATGAGGAAATGAATGACAAGAAGAAAAAACCCCACGTAACACGATTCGTGCTTCAAAAGGACTTCGTCAGCGTTTCTCGAATTAAAGTTGTAACTTGTGTTAGTTGTATTTCTTCCCGTTATATATAGAAGGTTCGGCTGAAAGAAAATAACAGGTGCTCATTTCTCAGCTGTTGTATTCTGGCACACTTGTCCTCTAGTCTACAAACTGGTGCGTCTAATTATATTTACAGGGTGCGATAGGTAAATTGTCGCTATTTTTATATTTTTAATTTCACGCATGTGTGTTGTTTGTTTTTCATTTTGTCCCCTGCACTGTATAGTAGGGTCAGTTGAGCACCGTCTGTTAGAAAAAGAGCATCATGACGCAATTCACTAGTCCACTAATTTGGAAACGGCGTGCTCTACTGTTTGGCATTCACGCCGGAAGCTCCAATATGAACATTTCAGTGTATTTGGTCGTTAATCCGAGTTCAGTGCAGAGGATTCAAAAAGAGTTGGATGAGTTTAATGGTGATTACGAAGGTGCTTCACTTTCCAATCTTGATAAAGTTCAAAAGCATCTCCAAGTCCTTGTTGGAGAAGAATTATTTACCACCCTCCAACCTATCTCTCACAGGAAGGATATACTATCACTACTTCTATGGAAAGAGATTGGACAGATTACATTCCTTCGTTTCGTCAGGTCTAACCTTCACGGCTAGGACCCGCCATGCCACTTACATCGTAGCAAATCACCCACATTCCCTCTGTATTCCATCGGTGAGAAGTAAGATCCACTTTAACAGCTTCTTCCCGCGAACCGCCGCTATGTAGAACCGATTCCAAAGAGGTTATTTTCCCGATCCCTACAATCTTAACTTGTTGAAGTCTAGAGTTAACCATTATCTTTCCCTCCTATTTGTATATACTACCCTTTAACGTAACCGCCCCCCCATTACGTGTGGTCCCGTGTGTACAGGGTGAACCTTACTGTAAAAAAAAATAAAAAAACAAAAAAACGCAAACCAAATCGCCTAGACATTATTATCAAAGACCGAAAAGAAAAGGATTGCACACTGAATGACATGTATGTACCAAGTGAAAAAATATTTCTGCGAAGGTTTTTGAAAAAATGTTATTTTTTTCGTTGGAGCTCATATTCTGCGAAGAGCTTTGTCAATTTAAGTTTTTTTTTTGGTTAATAACTGTATTTTATTTAATTAGATGAAATCAACAAAAACTCACATCCTTCGATTGTCGTAGGTCATTGATTATGACCCGGAATTTGATCATAAAATAAGTTGCAGGTCAAAAACAATGAAAATAATAATAATAAGCTCATGGAAAGAATTGAGATATTATCCATGAGTAAAGTATTTACTGATGGGTAACAAATTTGTATCACTATGACTGCGTTTCAATTTATGCAATATTATAGGTACAAATAAACCAAAGATGATCAAAATCCAAAACGTAAACACACACACACACACACACACCATCCCTACCACATATATATGTGTGTGTGTGTGTGCACAACTATCTATCTATCTATCTATCTATCTATCTATCTATCTATCTATCTTCAAACATATATTGTTAAATATAACAGACAGCGAATGTCTATTATGTTTGATCATGAGCCGTTCTAAGCTTCGTATAGTGGATATAGGTTCGGGATAAAATAAAGACAAAAACTATGCAACATTTGGATATTTTTCATTATGCTAGTACTCGATTTAAGCTTTCTGCTGCCAAACACACTAAACACACACGCACACAACTTTAATATTCACATAAGCACTCTGATATTGAGCTATATAAACTTTAAATATAGTATTTCTTAAAACTATATTTTTTATCATATATATATATATATATATATATATATATATATATATAGATAGATAGATAGATAGAAGTTTTACAGTAAATGATCACATATGGCGGTCAATTATGCAAACAGGTTACAAAATAAGATGTTCATTAACAATACTTTAACCCCCTATATTAATAAACTACGTGTCCTTCTTGAACGGTAAT
Source organism: Acanthosepion lycidas (assembly GCA_963932145.1). NCBI lineage: Eukaryota > Metazoa > Mollusca > Cephalopoda > Sepiida > Sepiidae > Acanthosepion > Acanthosepion lycidas. Next base: position 87,310,480 of record OZ010572.1, on the reverse strand, counting down.
ACAGGTTTCTACTCTCATATGGTGACTATCATCCCGCAGTAAATTATTTCATGCCTTTTGTATCTCTTGACGCAATAGAGAAAGAATTGTAGGCGGACTAACTGAACAAGTTAGGCGTCGCCCCTATCAGGCCATATACATATTCTATGGAACAGCGGTCCCAAACAGTTTTTTCGCCACGGAACTAATGTCAAGTAAGGTAATTTTCCCACAGACCAGGGTGAGGCGGTCGGTGTCGGTCACGTGACTAACAAAACACAAAAAAGACCACAATAGCAAATAAAATTGAAAAAAGTTTTATTTTTTGTGCGGCTCAGTATCAGATCACGTGTGGTGCATGGCTCACTGGTTGAGAACCGCTGCTATGGAGGACATATTTAACAATTGTCTCAGGGAAGATATCCAGCATTTTGCAGAGTATGCTGAATATTATTTTGCTGAATCATTGCATTTTTCTTACAGGAATGGTAGCAATATTCTGAATTAAACGCATTGACAAGAAAGGAGATATGTTGTGCAAAATAAATGATTTGTTCTTCGTTAGGTTGGGAATTTACTGCCGTGCCTACGGTTATTTGTCTAATAAAAAGTTTTAGAAATATAAAGTTAATCTAAACGAACTAGATCATTTATTGGACCAAACTTATGTTATTTTGCGTTCAAACAATCTTTTTCTATTTTTACTCTAGTTTTTTTTCTTTTACACAGTAAAGAACTTAGGTTGATATGCGATCGCAGAAAGTCTTAGAACAAAAAGAACAATGATAAAAGAATAATAAAAAAAAACACTCACTAAAAATGCCCTAGTTTCTACATTGCACACCCTCCTCCATTTCTGTTTTTCATATCTGCACAATGCTTACCGTTTACCTCAGCTTCTATCACGTCCTGATGATCTGACGAGATTCTGAAACGATGCTTGGCGTTTTATTGATTGTCACTCAATGCGCATGCGCTATTTATGGACTAGTAGACAACATTCATTAATTTACGGCGCGGTAAAAGCAGAACAAATAACAATATCAATTACCAATCCGTCAGCTCAGATTGGGCTTGTAGATGGCGCACCTGATCCTGGAGCCAGTTCGAGCTGCTCTCTGTTTCTCCTCCCCATCCACAGGCCTTCATAAACCTTTCTACTTCGTACTGCTACTCTCCACCCCACTCCTGGTTCTTCTCTCGGCACTGCAATGTCTCCGGTGCTATCTTGTCAGGGCATTAATGGATACAGAAAGAAGAATATCAGAGTACAGCGGGAAGACTTCGATAAACAGGTCTGCATTTGTTATCTCCCTTTGTCTATGGTGGGTGGAAAGAAAGTCCGTGTTGAAAATTACTTATAACTTTTGTTAATATCACCGCATGAAGCAAAATATATTGTGATCCTGAAAGTGGTAGAATTTTATTGCTAATTTCTGTTTTTATTTCAGATTGACCCAGAATGACACTAGGCCTGATCCTGCATAAGCGTGTGGAAGTCCGGGTACAAATGCAGAGATGATGGCACGGTGTTTATGGACCATCAGAAATTGTAATTCTAAGCTAATGAGTACGGGATTTGTGGTAAATACTCCCAGATGCGGTCATCCTTCAACATCCAGATTGGAGGAAAATATACAAAATGTCCAGGAAATGTCCGAGGAGATACCCAGACGATTACAAACACTGGTAGACAATGCTAGTGGCGATGTAGAATTTTAACCCTGCACTGTATTTCTACCATTATTATTACTGCTCAAAATAAAAATGTTTTTCTTTTTATAAAAATCGAACAATAATTAATAAAGTTATTAAGAACTTAAATTTAAATTCTGCTCACCCTGTATACGCCAAGAAACAATCAAGGAAAATAATTGTTGTCAGTGGTTAGAACATCGGAATAAAAAAAGCAACAATGGTTACAATTCAATGTCGAATATATGGTGTCCGTTAATCATTACCTTCATAAGTAATCGTATTTTTAAATTAGGAAATATTTTTAGCATTAAAGGTTGCAGTTGGATGATGGGAAATTTTCCAATAATTTCGAGCCCGAAAACAACGATTTATTCTTCAGTTGTTATTGGATGTTATTTTTATCATTATTCAGTTAAATAGTATTTTTAAAAATTTTATTTAACTTAACTTTAACTGCATTTTAATCATTGACAAGAGCATTCGTTATATAGTGATAGTTGGTTAGTTAGTCGTGCATTCCATTGCAGGTGTAATGAGGGTAATCCTCGGACGTATACAAGGATAATGAGAATATCTTGAACAGAGGAACCAACAAGGAAGTTTTAGGGAAAATGGAAAAAAAACAGAAAAAAGTGAACTTTCTGGGATACATAATTATCAGGGCATCCCATAAATTCTGTCCGAATTTTGAATAAAGAAAACAAGTGACCAAATGTTACATTTAATTACAGATTGAATCAACAATGTATTTTCCCTGATTATCTATGACTTCCTTCCATCTATTAACAAGCTTACTAATAACATTACTGTAAAATTCTTTTGGCTTTGATTCGAAGAACTCACAAATGTCAGTTTTAACCTCTTCCTGTGTTACAAAAGCTGTTTCTTCCAAATGATTCTGTAAGCTACGAAACAAATGGTAGTCTGAAGGAGCAAGATCGGGAGAATAAGGTGGATGAGGAATTTTCTCAACCAAGTTCTTCGATCTTTTTTGACGTGATTCTTGCTGTGTGGGGTCGCGCATTTTCCTGATGAAACATCACCTCTTTTTGATTCACTAGATCAGGTCTTTTTTTCCTCAAAGCTTGGTTAAAACGCTCTAATTGCTGACAGTATATTTGAGCATTAATTGTTGCATTAGGTGATAAAAATTCAAAGTGGATTATTCCTTGGCGATCCCACCAGATTGAAAGAAGAACCTTTTGCCCATGAAGTTCTCTTCTCGGCTGTGGCTGTGGTCCTTCCCCTTTACCAAGCCACTGTCTACGACGCTTAACATTTCGATAAAAGATCCATTTTTCGTCGACAGTCACAAGTCTATCCAAAAAAGGTGAAACAAGTTGGCGAGAATGGAGAGAAGAGCAGATGTCAACTCTGGATTTGTGGTTGTTTTCAGACAATTCATGAGGCACCCATTTTCCAAGTTTAGGAACTTTTCCAAGTTGTTGAAGATGACGATGAACAGTTGTATGGTTTGAACTGAGAACCACTGCCAATTCCTCAACTGATAAAGCAGGATTTTCTTCAGGGGCTGCTTCAAGAAGCTTTTCATCAGACTCAACTGGACGTCCGGTTCGATCTTCATCTTCAAGGGTGAAATCTCCACCTCTGAATTTTGCAAACCATCTTCTGCAAGTTCTTTTCATTCACACATTCCTCTCCATAAACTGAGTGAATGTTTCTAGCCATTTCGGCTGCTGAGTTTCCTTTCTTGAACTCATAAAGCATTATGTGCCTCAAATGATTCTTGGGTACTTCCATGTTAGCAGGGTTTTAATAAAACAAAATTTAATTTTATTGTTCTCTGAAATAAAATTTGATCAGTTTAAATGCATCTAAACATAAAAATAATGTTTAGCTCCATTAGACATTATAAAATACTCTTTAAATTTCGTTCATTTTAACAAAAAGTTAAAATTCGGACAGAACTTATGGGATGACCTGATAGAAAAGAGGGCTTATAAAAACTAACACTCACAAGGTAAACTAAAGTAAAGAGACAGGGGGAAGCAGCAAGTAGTTAGAATTAAAATATGTGAATGGATGACAGAACTGAAACTGGGAGGGATAATAAGAGTAGAAACATATCTTAATGCTACAAAGGATAGGAAGTTATGGAGAGCCATGATCGAAGAGATACGGCACAAGAAGAATGGCATAAATTATTAGTATTCGCATAAATATGAATGTGCGTTCTATTGTCTGTGTTCAGTGGTGATTATTTAGATATAATTTACCTTCAGGGTTTGTTTTCCTAATAAGTAACTTCTATGAAATGGAGGCGAGGCTATCGCTATTTTCCTTTCGTATCATCCGTCCGCCCATCTATCTATCTATCTATCTATCTATCTATCTATCTATCTATCTATCTCTATCTATCTATCTATCTATCTATCTATCTATCTATCTATCTATCTATATATATCTATCTATCTATCTAAAATTAATTTCATCTATAACTGTATATACTAGAAATATTTCAAAACATCGATTCTCTCCGCTTATGGCCACTACAGAAAAAATCTCTTTAATGTCACTATATAATGATAAATCTAATTATCTAATTTAATTAATTTGTATTAATAATTTAATCCAGACTCAGAACTCTCCAGAATGAAATATGAACGACAGAATTACCAGTTTCAGAGCGAAAATCTCAGTTAAAGCATGTTACACGAGAACTCATTTGGTGATACCTAATTTGGTCAAGTCGAATTGGAATTAAGATTTAAGCAACGTCGAACCTGGTCAGTACCTAGATGAGTGACCGCTTGGGAATACCAGGTGCTGTAAGATTAGATGTGCGGGTGGTGCAATGGGTAATGTCTCGGAATTGTTAATCGGAGAGCCGAGTTCCAATTCCTGTGGGGTTTCACTTACGCGCAAACACCCTTGGGAAAGGTATGAATCCACATATTCCCTGCCCAGTTAAGGGTTAATTATTAAGACTTATATCACAAAACAATTATTATCTCAAAAAAAAAAAAAAAGAAAAAAAATCTTACAGTCTAAAAATGTGTTCTGGCTTTAAATATCCTGCAATGGGGGAACACGAATTAATCAATAAAACGTAGAAAACGAATCAATCAATAAAAAAAAAATGAAGTAAAAAATGTGAGCTTGATTTGATACAACACTGGCTCGTAAAGCTGTATTTATTGCATTTGTAAATTGCAAGAGGATTGGATAAAATCCATTGGCGCTTATGGTCATGTGTTTCCATTTCAAGATCGAATTTTTTGAAAACAACAAACAAAACAAATTAACCAAAAAACAAATAAAAAACAAAAAACTAAGATGAAATTATTTCCCAGAAAGAGAGTGTTCATAATAGTTGGAATATTGTTCACAATTTCTTTTCAGATTTGGGCAGAAACCATGATTTGAGATAAAAAGAATTAAGTTCCGAAATGAATTTATGGAGAAATTCCTGTAGCGACAGCGAGTTCGAAGATGAGCTAAAAAAAAAAAAATCCAAGAAAAAAGTCAAATAATTTTTTTGATGCAGGTGATAGAATTGAAGAACCGAATAATTAGTGAAAAAAAAAAAAAAGAAAAGAAAAGAAAGTGTAAAACAAACAAAACGAGGAGAAGCATACTCTTTGAGCGCATTAGCCAATTCCCTCTTTTCAATTTTTTCTCGTGGAAAATACAAATCCATTTCTTTAGAATCAGTTTTATTTGAAGTTTTCCATTTATTGTGGTTTGCGATAACGAAGTATATTTTGAGCAAATTTCTCTCAAACTTAAAAGTGGAAGTAAATAAAAATTTATTATGTCCTGATGAAGGCCAGGGTTAGTTTCATAAACGTTGGGCACATAATCTAATCACTCTCTCTTGTTGAACCAAATGTATTATTATGGATAATTTAGGGAGAAGAGAAGAATTCATACACAACTATCTATAGATATTTATTAAGTCTATCATAAAAATAGAAGAAAATTAGAGTCGAAAGACTGCGTTATGCAATTTGGATTGAAAATAAAAAGGATTAATTTCCGAAACGAATTTATTCCTGTGCAGAGAACGAATGTAAAGATGAAATGAAAGAATTTCAATAAAAAAAAAAAATCAAATAATTTTTAGATGTAGAACTGACGGACCAAATAATTAGTGCTAAAGAAAGAAAATTTAAAACAAATAAATGCACTCATTTCAGATTCCGCAACGACGGATATGTTAATTACTTTCTCGACACATACCATGCACTGTTTCAAGGTGTACGTTCACAGACGGTTTTCAGGCATTTTCCAATGTGCCACAGGACGATAAAATCAAGAAGGCATCTTCCACACAAATTGACAATGGCGAGATTTGAACCCGGACATCATGGTTGGAAAAGAACGCTCTAAAGTAAATTGTTATTGAGTGACTTCCGTTGGTCCGGAAAACGGAAAAACGGTGGTATACCTCTATATCTTTATATATATATATATATATATATATATATATATATATATATATATATATATATATATATATATATATATATATATATATATATATATATATATATAAATGAAGTTGAAAATGCAACTGGAGCCTATTTGTTTAGAATGATTTTACCGGTTTCACAGTTCTATAATTTTCAAAATTTGAATTGAGATGGATAGAAGTGTGGCTATGTCATGATGTCTCGCATATATATATATATATATATATATATATATATATATATATATATATATATATATATATATATATATACATGTGTATGTGTGTGTGTGAGAGAGAGAGAGAGACAGAGAGAGATAGGAAGGAGGTGTGGAACAATTTTGGGACAGGCGTCTTGTCATTTTCCAAAAATTCTAATGTTTGGTCATTTTGATGAAATTTTGTGAAGTCGGCCGGACCGAGGACCCCCACGTATGCCATAATTTTCGGGCAGAACTATGCGATTATGCGCTCAAGTGCCAGAGTGGTTAGAGCGTTCTTTTCCAACCATGATGTCCGGGTTCAAATCTCGCCATTGTCAATTTGTGTGGAAATGGGTCACAGGTGTATTATTAAATAATAATACACCTGTGACCCATTAAATTATGAGGAACGTTAATATTATCAGCTATTGTAGGAAATAGTTTTTATTAGCTTCACCCTGACATATTTTGTACTTATTAACCTTTTCGATTTGCATGTCTTCATCTGTTCCACACAGGCTCACTTACGCAAACGAGTTCACATTATACATCTATACGTATGTGAACGCACACATATCAAATTGCACACAACCCCGTGTCGCTCTCACACTTAGTTTAGATTTAGTTTTCTCTCTCACGTATGCACACTCACTCACTCAATCACTCATTCACTCAATCACTCGCTCACTCAATCACTCACTAACACACTTAAGTATAAGTCTATTTGTGTGTTGGACAGTAGTAACTCTTCTAATAAGATTTTCCTAATGGGAAATAAAAATACAGTTTTTTTGGAACCAGTTTTATATGGAGGTTTTCATTCATTTCGGTTTAGTCATAGCGGTGTTAAAGGAGTGAATCGTAAAAACCGCTTGCGTACATTTTAAGTAATTTTCTCTCCCTAGAATTTTATTGCAATCTTCACAGTATTTAGTATTTGTTATCGCTAACATTTTTGTCACGATTTACGGACTCTACGTCTCGTTCAACTTCGCAAACCAATCTATGAAATTTTAATAAACTGATTTAATTGGAAAAATACTTTTAAAAAAAAACCTATTTCGCCGCTTAATAATTTCTTTAATTTTAATTTAATTTTATAGGACTTCATCGTAAACAATATTTTGAAAGAAATTTTTTTGCTTTGCTTTATTCTTTTTAACATCGAAGAATAAATCCTTAGGATATTTTACTCTTGATCATGCAACATACAACTGTCCATTCTTTCTGGAGCCAGATTCCAACTTTTTGAAGCGTTTGGCCTCGTGTTGCATTTATAGTTTTAGCAAACACAGAGTGAACTGGAAACTAGATTCTTGTATATGAAAACTTAATGAAATGCTATGCAAAAAGCAATATTTCATTTTTATTATATAAGTATAAGTAATAATAAATAGTGGGAGCATTTTGTATGTTAAATAATAAAACTTAATTTTTCCAAAAAATTAATGGAATTCATTGTACCCTGGTAAAACGCACCCTAGTAAACCAACTGTACCTTGTACCCGCTTGCCTGTTTTCACTTCTTCGTCAAATTTCGATCAGTCAATGTATGGCTATTTTAGAGGGTGTGATGGACAGACGGATGACGGAAGTCAGATTTTTAGATATAGATTCAGTAAATAAAAATACATCACGTACTGATGATGGTCAGGTTTTTTTTTTCATAAACTTTGAACATATGATTTGATCTAATCATTCTTTTTTACGAAATATTTTACCAGAGATCTTTGGGTGAGAAAATAAAAATTCGTCCACAGTTTTCTATAGATATTTATTATACTGAACGCAATTCGTCATCAGCAATAGAAGATTATTACAGGAGAAAGAATACAACACAATCAGGGTTTAAAATAAAAAGAACTAGTTTATCTCTGAATTTCTTGGATGAGGAGTTATCATTATTTATCTTATTTACATGCAGACTATTATCCTCATTTTTGTTGTTTTTATTACCACGATTCGGTCATTTTACACTCCGGCCTTCACCAGGTGCTTGTTGATACAGGTAACCTCCACGAACTGGACTCTTTATTTAATCTACAGGAGTAGATCATCGTTGTCATTCCTCTGCCTATGTCTAGGGATTATCTTATTTAGTACTTATTTAGTACTACTTAGTTATTATTGTGCGTCCTGTTTCCACTGAGTACAAACTGCACGACCTAGGGATTGAACTAACAATTACTTCTTCTTCCATGTGCCATGCCCTCCAGGACGCAAGCGATTATGATTCTCAACAACTTCCTGTCAGCTCTTACTAAATTTTATCTTTTCGTTTTTTCTCTTAATCCCTGATCTGTTAACGATTTACACAATCTCGTTAGGCAAGTTATGCGCTGCCTTCGCCCGTTCCTCTTGATTTCAATAGGTCTTGTCAGTGTCCAATTTTCTAAGCACTCTTTCCTCACTATGTTCCCTAGAAATTTCAGCTGTCTCTTATGTTCAGTTTAAGTGTCCTTTTATGTTTCCATTTTCTTTAAAACTTCGTCATTGCTCACATGTCTAGTCCATGGTATTCTCAGCACCCTTCTGTAAAACCACATTTCTGTTGCCTCACGTCTCTTCATTTACGATCGTTTAGCATTCACTGCCATATAGGAGGACTTATATTACATAACAGTTCAGTACTCTTTTCTTTGTTTCTAATGAAAATTTTCCCGTTTCTTAATACCTTGCACAGCTTTGGTCGGGCATCTTTTACTATTCCAACGCATCTTCGGATTTCAGTGTCGCATTTTCCGTTCTTTGCTAAAACACTTCCTGGATATTTAAATTTTGTACTTTTTTGATTCTGGTATTTCCAATTTGTAATTCGCAGATTGGGCTAGTCTTTTTATTGACATTCAATCTTCTTAAAAAATGTTGTTTAGTCCTTTCTTCTAGCTTTCTTTTATTACCTTCTGTAGGAGTTCCTGTAGTTTTCCTTTCTGCGTCTGCAACCAACATGTCCATAAATTCAGGAATCAAATCTTTAAGCCACTAGACTACTGTCCCGTGAACTTGGAGCCCTAAAACTAATCTATCTGCTAATGAGTGTCACTGCCTGCTTGTCATGTTTAACTGCACTCATCAAGGCTTCTCTTTTGACTTTGGCTTCTGCTACTGCTGTTGAAGCCTAGATGTCGTTTTTTCCCGCCATCCCAATAGATTAAATAAATGGAGAGTGCTGGAGAGTGCAACGACCGAAACGTTGTGATAAAAACAACAAAAATCAGGATCCCGTGTGTAAATAATGTAAATAAAATAACTAACTCGCGAGATGAAATTACGGAGAAATTTGATGCAGCTACAGTGAGTTCGAAGGAGAAAGAATTGCAGTAAAAAGTCAAATAGTTTTTTGATGCAGGTGATAAAAGCTGGCAAACAAATAAATCCTGAAGAAACACTCTCTCTGAATATATGATCTAAAATCTGTTGTTGGACTTAAAATTATGTATATTTTGGTGAGGAAAAACGGATCCATACACATTATCTATAGATATTTACTAAGTTGAACTTAGGCCATCACCATAAGAAATAAAAGGAAAGTTGAAAAACTTATGCCAATCATTTAAACAGCAACGTTTTTTTCCTGCATTGACCTCGAATCCCGATCAAAGACTCCGATGAGAAACACCGCCTACCTTATCTACAAAACAGGCCATTACCTATACATGTATTACTTGACTAAAACTTAACCTGGCTTTACGTTAAAACACCGGTTCCTGCACGGTCACCGAAGTTAAGCAACGTAAAGCCTGGTCAGATTGGGAATACCAGGTGCTGTAAGCTTGGGTGTGCGGATGGTGTAATGGATAATTACTCGAAATTGTTTACCGGAGAGCTGAGTTCCAATTCTACTTGGGTTCCTTATAGTCACTTACGCGTGCAAATAACGTCGGGAAAGGTATGAATTCATCTTTTCTCCCTCCAGCTATGGGTTAAATAGTAAAACCTTTATCACTAAATCATTATTATCTCCAAAAACTCCTACAATTTAAAAATTCTTACAATCTAAAAAAAATATTTTCTGGCTTTAAATGACCTGCAATGGGTTGATAAGTCGTAAAAACCGAATCAGTCTTAAAAAATAACCTTTAATGTTTTCATTGGTTTCGAACCATTCTATTGTAATTACTATTATATGACACTTTGTTAGAAAATTTTTCATGCATTCTTCTTATTTCTATAATACAGTTTCAAATATTTTACGTAAATATTTATTTGCTCTTCTTAGAGGATACCACATGATAATGAATTCCGAAAACATTTTCAACCTGGGCAGAATACCAACATTAAAAACAATGTAGAGATATTGATAGGTTTATTATGTAAAAGCTAATTTTAATACTGAACTTTTCATTACACTTTCTTAAACTCCTACACAAAGTATCCAGCCGGAATATACATAGACGTATATTCACCAAAAGTGCTTGTAGTGTATTTATCTCCCCTGGATTTGATATAACTGCTATATACGATTGCAAAGATAGGAAAATTGGCTTATACATCCAACTAGCACTCAACTGCTATGTGATATCTGTCCTTCTGTATGACAGTGCGTACTCAAAGATGAAGAGGAGACTTGAAACAACAGAAATCTGATTCTACAGAAGGATGCTGAGGATACCGTGGACAGAATATGTGAGTAACGACGAAGATTGGGAGAAAATGGAAACAAAAAAGAAACTAATACTTAACATCAGAAAGAGACAGTTGAGGTGTCTATGGCATATAATGAAGAAGGAGGGCTTGGCAAATCTGATACTCACGTGAAGAGTGAAAGGGCAAGAGGGACAGGGGAAGACAACGCATAACATAATTAGTGCTCCGGAGTAAATGGATGGCGGAACAGTGTTTAGGAGAAATAACAGAAAGACAAAGTTTATTAATCCCTTCAAGGGATAGGAAGTTGTGGAAAGCCATGATCGCCTACGTCCTGAAGGGACAGAGCACATAAAGAAGAAGGTACACGTAAATAAAATAAATGGTCCACTGACAGGGATTTTAAAATGGTTGCATAGCTATGCATTTATAATAAACATGGATGTATCCGTATTGCTACGCAATGTCACAGAAGAAGTCCCGATGGGATTTCCGAGCTATTATCTTTTTTGTCAATCATCATTTTATTTTTTGCTTTCAGATTTATACAAATGTAACCAACTGGGAAGTGTTTTAACAGACGACAGAAAATGTGACACCGAAATCCGAATACACAATCGATAGAGAAAAAGCCATTCAAAAACTAAGCAAATATCTCGAAAATAATACGCAGTCATAAATAATACGTATCCCAACAAATGATCCAAAAAATAAGAAATATATCTATCCCTATGTATAGTACGCATTTATAAATTTTGTCAAAAGACATTTTGTCGACCTTGATTATTAAGAATAAAATCGAAATTTGTTTAATGACAATTTAGATATTGATTCTATAATAGAAAGTGGTGATGATGATGATGATGAAGATGAAAATTAAAATTTCAATAAATTCTTAACTTCGAAATTGGCCTTTTTATAGATTTTTTATTTTCTCGCCAAATAAAAAATGCGGTTACCAACAAACATAAATTTATTGACAAAAAATGTTACAATTATTATTGTTGGATTTAAAATGAAAATTGGGATAATATCTTTCTTATTTTAGAACAACAAGACGTATCTATTATTATAAATCAGTAACGAAAAAATATTTTTGTTTAAACCTATTTATAATACGCACCCCTACTATCACCTGTAATTTACAGTAAAAAAAAATGCGTATTATTTTCGAGAAATTACGGTATTAAGAAACTGAAAATTTTCGTTGGAAACAAAAATAAGAGTGTGCAACTGTTATGTGATATCAGTTCTTCTATATGACAGTAAATGCAGGACAATTTCTCCACAGATGAAGAAGAGACTTGTGGCAACAGACATGTGATTTTACAGAAGGATGCGGAAACAAAAATGCCATGCATGGAACATGTGAGAAACGAGGAAGTTTTAAGGAAAATGAAAAGAAAAAAGAAACTTGAACTTAGAATAAGAAAGAGATGGATGAAATTTCTTGCACACATAATAGTTAGGAAAGACGGCTTGAAGAATTTGATACTTACATGACACAGTGAATATAGGAGGGACAGAGAGAAACAGCGAATAAACTACCTAACAAGCTTGTGTAATTGGATGGCGGAAAAGGGACTGGGAAGAATAATTAAACGTAGAGCTACGAAGGATAGGAAGTCGTGGACAGCCATGATCGCCCACATCCTGAACAGACACGACACAATTTGTAAAAGATGATATAAAATGCTTTAAATTCAATACTTGTACATTTTACTGGAATAAGTAAACGAAATTTATCTAAAATACTTCGTGGCTTTTGGGAAATATTAGACGCACAGACATTCACACCCACATAGAAAGGCACATGGCCGCACTGAAATATGTACTTTTGAACTCAGACAGAAACACACATATAGAACTACAAAATAGATTCCTGCATGCATGCAGACATGCACGCGCATATATCACATACACACACACACACACACATCTATCTATCTATCTATCTATCTATCTATCTATCTATCTATCTATCTATCTATCTATCTATCTGTGCGTGTGTGTATGTATGTATGTATGTGTGCGTGTGTGTGTGTGTAACAACAGGTAAATAAAATGCAACCTGTTTGTCTATTATCATCTACTTTCTATGGCCTAGTGCACCGGTACACACAAGCACAGACACGTATTTATATACTATGTAATGTTTGGATACATGCATACGCGCACAAATATATACACTTACACACAAGCACACACTGACACAGACACACGCACGCACACACTGACACAGACACACGCACGCACACACACACACACACACTAATACATAAGAGAGAACTCCTTTTCAGTACACATAATAGACATTCTCGTCGAAACGCGAAAAGCGGAGACTACTTTCCACCCACAGACAACGAGAAAACAGACTCTGAAAACAAGCATCTGATACAAAACAAACGCATGATGTGACCACCCATAACTGAACATTAAAAAAAATAATAACAACAACAACAACAAAAACGTCAACTAAAAGGTGGTTAGAAACAATAAGACCCAAACCGAAATGAAATCAAAAGAAATTAAATTAAATTGACTTAAACAAAGATTCTGTTTTAGATAGAACGAAATTGTAAAAATTGTTAAAATAGCGTCACGTTTGGAAATAAACAGCAGGTGTTTTCTCTTATAATCGACGAATGATTTGTGCAACGAAAAACAAAATAAAAATAAGACACAAAAATCCGAAAATGATAATAATAATAACAATAATAATAATAATAATAAGACAAAAAACAAACAAAAAGACAAAAATGTGGGTTTGTTATTGAATTTGCTGTTTAAGACAGTATTCGACTGCTAATTACTAATTACTAATTACAATCGAACTGAATTCGGGATGAATCATTTTCCATTTTCCTTTGTTTTTATTTTAAATTTGTAATGGGCAATTAAAAAAAAAATCTTCATTGGCGGGAAAATCTTTTAGTTGAGTTATGGAATTTTCATAATAAATCATTACTTCTCTTTGCCGCTACTGATAAAGATTAAATAACAATTTTCAATAACCAAAAATTAAAATTAAAAATAAATGATCTTTTAAAAATTTGAATATCACTTTTTGCCACCTGCTAATCGTTACTTCTTTAAAGTTGATTTTCCGAATTTTACAAGTACTTGAATGTATTAGTGGCGCCTTGGATGCAAGAAGTACAATTCCACTTGAATAGTTTATCTCCAATAATTATACTCTTTAGTTGTTACGGATTTTATTAGCTGATGAATTTACACATAACTCACAGGTTGGAAGATTTTAGACCTTAAGGTAAAAAAAAATATCTTGCAATAAGTTCTTTAACTATTTAAAGAACATTTTTTTTTAATATATATTAGTCATTATTTATTCATTGTTGGTTTTCATTATGCAATCTCTATATTAATTTATTTACTATACTAGTATATAATAGATTCTTCTTCTATGTGCCATGTCCCTTCAGTCGATCATGGCGCTCCAAAATGCCCTTTTCTTTATAGCTCTTAGTAAATTTTGTATTTTTTCTGTCTCTCCTAATCCCTGTTTTTCAACCAATTACACAAGTTCTCTTGGTAGGTTATGCGCTGTTTTCCTCTGTTCCACTTGCCATCAATATGCCCTGTTCATGACCTTGTTCTGTCTATAACGCTTGTACTAATGAAAATTGACATATTGATTAAGCCCATGAATATTGTTAAACTTATTTGGGATCAGAAAATCATTTTTCTTCTAGCACCAGAAATATTTAATTTGTTAGTCTCAAGAAATGATTGATGCTACGCAGATGAGTGGCAAAAAATCGGTAACGTCATTCGGACATCAATAAGAAAAGCTGAACTTACGTACGCCGAATTCAAATACAAACAGTCCTATAATACAATCGTGATTATTTTGCCATTTTGATTTTGTAGGATGCATAAAGAGATAGTAACACATACATTAATTTTATTATTGGTACACAATGATACATTATTTTATACGATAGCATATGCTAACTCACTAATATTTCTAATAGCAATTTTATAAGATACTAGCAGTAGAGCCCAGCGTTGCCCGGGGATGTAACAGTAAGAGATAGGTCAAGTATCGACCATCATACATAAAGACTGAAAAATAAAATTGACAAAGATTATTGTTTAAGGTTGATGGACACGCATGTCTTAATTAGTTTTTTTTCGTTTTTTTTTTTTTTTTTTTTTTTACGAATTGGTCAAACCCAAACTCAAACAAAAACATTGTTTTCAATCGTTATGAGTCTACCGATTGAATAGAATTTTATTATAAACAATTGTCTTGTAAATGGAAATTTTAAAGCATTCTGAAAATAAAGAAAAAAGTGTGCAAGACAATAAGAAACACCACCTGCAAAAAAAAAGTGAAGTTTTATTGAAATCGATTGAAAAATATAGGAAATCCGATCCCATATATAAACGAACACACACACACACACACACACACACACACAACCTGGGTTTTATAATAAGTATAACTTGATATGAGTTGTCTCCCATCCATTCTCGCGATGCCTCTTAATCCTGTTTTCACATTGATTTCGTGCCAAAACAATTGTATTTTTCCAATTTTTGGCGCTGTCAGAACCACCGCAAGGTAATTTTACTTGGTCCTGTGAAGTTTTGTTGAAATCGGTTGAAAAATGTAGGAAATCCGATCCAATATATAAACGTACAGACACACACAAGCTGGGTTTTATAATAAGTATGATAATCAAAAACACTATTTCAGATGATTTAACAAAGTACTGATTACTAATTCGATATCATCACGTCACTGACAGTAAATTTCAAATGAAAATTGTTTGCCCACTTAATATACTACACTGATTAGAAATGATATTCAATATAGGGGTTTGTTATATAAACTATTGCAAAGGGTCGTACATTCCGACTTATGCTCTTATCCTGTTATCCAGAGTTTGTTACCAGACACAAAAGGAAATTATCCCTCGCAACGCAGATGTTCACTTCAATTTAATCGAAATTGTATACTCATGCATGTTTACGTGTGCTCATGTATATTTTAAATCAATGGAAATATATCTACAAAATTAGAAAAAAACATTTAAAGAATAATTCTATATTATACTGGATTATTTCCGAACAGTTCAATAGAATCTTATACTCATCTGATTGCTTTAGGGTTAAAATGATATACGTTTTCTTTATTGTTGAGAAATTAATTGTACCATTCTCCCTTCATCTCCTCTACTATTTTACCTGTATTCACCTTAGTGGCCTTTTATTTTTTTTTTAAATTGACCTAAATTCACTTTATCCTCGTAAGTAATAAACTGGGCCCTTAAATTGTGGCAATCTCTAAACTGCCATGACGTAGGTACAATAAATATACATGAATAGGCTTTATAGAGATTTATAGATAGAAACATGGTGAAATAATTATTTCTTTTACCTACTCTCTCAGTGCATGTAAGAGAAAGAAAATATGATTATTTTTTTTCATTCTTTTTCTATTTTATTTCACAGTCATACTACATATGTAAGCAAAGTGTTAGACGGGCATGAAACTATTGATGAATTTTGATTTTTGTCTACAGCTACAACTTCTGATTTCATTGCTTATCGTAGGATAGGGGTTGTCCAGACTTAGTAGAAAGGGAATGTCTTATTCTCATAGACAGTGTATGACGGGCGGAGAATCATCTCTTCTTTTATAACCCAGAAGACGTCTAACATTGGCTGATGCAAGGTTGAGAAATTTCATCTTAGTTAAATATTAAGCGAAATTTCGTATTTAAAGATATTCAGTTGCTATCTCGGAATGCCTCTTCTTAATGAAGTCAACAAACATTTCATAAAACTGGAATGTTAGCTCAAGAAAATAAACACTTTTGAGAGCCATGGTTCACTTTCATCCAGTACTTAATATTCGTTAATTCATCATAACACAAAGGATAGAAAGAAAGTCTACAACTGAATGTTTCTCAGAAAAATAACTTTTTTGTGTATAGGCATTACGTTTATTTTGTATCTGAATTTCTTAAATGAGATATTATTATTATTATTATTATTAATCTACTTGTCCCTGCTTTCGTTAATTCGCACGACCGTTACACCGTGTCAACACCTCACATGGAAAGATTAGAAAAGACACTACTTGGTTTCAGTGAGAGAATGAAAGAAAAAAGATCGAATTGTTTAACGTCTGCTACCATTACCTCATAGATAAATGGACTATTCCGTTTTGATTGCGTAGAAAAACATATCAGAGACGTTACTTGGTTTCATAGAGAAAATGAGTGAAAGATAGAAAGAAAGAAGAAAGAAGGAAAGCTAGAAGTGTTTAACGGCTGTTTCAATGAAATGGAAAAAAAGTTGTCAATTTCAAATCTTTTCATTTGTACCCCCTTACTTCATAAAATAACGACCAGCCTTCATATTTATGATTGTTATTGCAATATTTTGTTAAAGTTGTTAAGCTCAAATATTTAACGATGCGATAGAGGAATTTATACGAATATTTTATTGCCGTAAAACTTGCTATTCAATCATTAACTAAAGCTTTAAGATTCATCAGAAAATTCAAATAGGAAAACCGTGAAATTTTCACGGGTCTTTCCAGTTATTATTACTATTATTATATATCGATTCAGTTCGACCAATTTTATCGTTTCATTTTGTTTTGCCATGAGTTCAGTTCGCATGTCAAGTAGCGGATCGAAATCATAAAAATATTGATCTGTTGAGCGCTCTGAAATTCCATCGGAAAAGAAAAACACAAGACGTGTCAGGTATAGAAATGAAATTATATTTGAGTAGATCAAAGAAAGTATATTGCCTGACATTTTCAAAAGCTTACCGAATGTGACAGACATTTAGTGGGTACAGTGGCCGAAAAGTTGTGATGAAAATAACAAAAACAATGAAAATAACAAAAACAATGAAAATGCTTCGAATGTGTCAATGTCTAAGAATTACGAATAGTCAAGACGACACATTTTGGCGGATCCACTGTGACTGGAAACCATTTTTAATAGACTGCACGCTAACTACTACACTCATCGTAGTCTTTGTTTCTTTGAGTTCAGTGATAGTTGACGCCTAACATTTATATTATAAACATTTTGGCTTAGTGTGGCCCATTGTTGGTTGAAAGATGTTCATCAAAAATGAAAACATGGGTAATCGAATATTGATTGGACGCTGTGGAATTGTCTGCCACACTTTAACTAACTCTCATTAAAAAATGCACATTAAAAATATACACACACATACACCACGCACGCAACACCTCACACATATAGGAATACAAAAACGGACGTGCATGCGCATACACACATACACAAAGATGGCACTTTAACCTGTTGGCTCTCACTGACAAAATAACTCGTCCATTGACAGTGTTTTTTTTTTTTGTTTTTTTTTCGTAAGATGGCAGTATCTCTATGCAAACAAATGAAATTTGCGTATCTACTTTGGTGATATGACAACGAGTATTACTGAAATTAAGCAAAGTCGAACCTGATCAATATCAAGATGGGTGACCACTTGGGAACATTAGGCGTTGTAAGTTTGTATGTGCGAGTGGTGTAAAAGATGACGGCTCAGAATTGAATATCAGAGAACCGAGTTCCAATTCCCGTTGCATTCGTTATATTCATTTACGTGCAAATGCCCTTGGGAGGGGTATGAATCCACATCTTCTACCCCTGCCCCAGCTATTGGTTAATTAGTAGTAGAAATTTTATCAACAAATCATTACCATTTACCAATACATACATACATACATACATACATACATATATATATATATATATATATATATATATATATATATATATATATATATATATTCTTACAGTCTAAAAATATTTCTGGCTTTAAATAACCTGCCAAATGTTGATAGGGTGTAAAAAATCAAATCAGTGAGAACGAGTAAATGTTTCCAAAAATTGTTACCTACGTGCAGATCCATGTTTAAAAATATAGTCATTGAAATTATTAAAATATTCTATTAATATTCGATTATAGCTTTTATTTGATTTTCAAGAAAATAAAACTATTTTAAGCACACAGGGGAAACATTCTATTTACATATTTTGGCAAGAAAATCAATATATATATATATATATATATATATATATATATATATATATATATAGAGAGAGAGAGAGAGAGAGAGACTTACCTGTCACCTTTTTGATCTTAGTTTCATTAAACAACATTTCTTAAAAAAAAACATAGCCATGTACATAATATTAGAGAGATATTAGTTGATAACTCAATAATACTCACACATCCACACAGTAAAAAGAACCTTAAGATATTGGAGACTATCTACATTAAAACAAAGCAACTCACACTCAACAAAATTACATTTCAAACCAGTCACAACACATTACAATGCATTTAAAATATGGTTTTGTTGATAACATTTCATTCTCTCACCTGGTCATGTACGACGTCATAGAACCATATTACGAATTTACAGCCTGTGTCTGATATTCTGCGATTGTTATCCTCGCACAGGAAACTTCTATGTAAACATAACAGGATGTCATCTTTGATGGTGAACATCTCTGTTGTAATGTCCATATAACCACTCTGACGATGGGTCATGTGAGCTAAAAGCTTAGATCTATGAACTACATAATTGAAATATCCAAATATTGGACAGTTTTTTCTTTATTTTCTCATGAAACTAAAGCCACTATACGAAGCATAGAATGGCTCATGATCAAACATAATAGACATTCGTTATCAGTTATATTTAATAATATATGTTTGTATATATATATATATATATATATATATATATATATATATATATATATATATATTGTTATGGGATCCACCCCTTTTTCATACAAGTGGACTCGACCAGTGTGTACTTGTACTGCTGCCAGTGAATACCCGGGAGATAGAGTGAATAACAGAGACGGAGAGATACACTGAGAGTGATACAGTGATACAGCGAGAGAGTGAGAGTGAGAGTGTGAGGTAACCGCTTTGTAGGAGTCACAGTTGCGAGCACGTAGACTCAGAAGGAAGTCCTACTTCGATACTGAATTTCCCAGACTGTATATATATTATTATTGTTACTAACCGGATTTTATCCCGGAATCCACAATTTATATATATATATATATATATATATATATATATATATATATATATATATATATAATTATTTATTTAAAAATATGATACCAACACGCTACATAAGAGTTCTCATGTTTCAAAACAAGAGCCGAAAACTTCAATATAATTATTTGAATTAAATTGAATTAAAGTACTAAGCTCTATGGAATTAAACAATAGACATGAGTTAACGGTTTTTTGCCGACATCATCAAATTTTTGCATTGAATAATTAGCATAAAAACTAACAAACAATAAAATAATTTTTAAAATCCATAGTCCTAATAAATAGTTTAAATGCCCTACAAAAAAAGATAACCCTTTATGAAGTCGTCAAAAAAACAAATGCTAGCGATTTACGACAGTTTTTATATACACAAAACCCTTTCAGAAAAAATAAAAAAATAAAATAAATAAAAAAATAAATAAATCTCCATAGACACTTAACCAGACTAACATTGTCATCTTCCGCTTTAAATTTAGATACCCCAACCTTGCCCTGACTTGACATCTGTGAATGTAACTGAGATATTGATACAAATTATTAACACCTTACGCCCCTTTTTCTTTAAACAATTGCTCTAGCCGTTACCATAGAAATTTTGATTTCAGTAATGAATATGCTTATAAAACACGTAAATTCTGAAATAAGTTATTCAAAAAAAAATTTCGCTTGAGGATGGAACAGAGCTTAGTACTTTAATTCAATTTAATCAAATAATTATATTGAAGTTTTCGGCTCTTGTTTTGAAACATGAGAACTCTTATGTAGCGTGTTGGAATCATATTTTTAAATAAATAATTATATTTATGCTCTACTTTTGTATCGAGCACTATTTTTTAAAAATAATAACAAAATACAAAAGAACTTTGGATTATTTACGTAACGAGTTCTTTCCTATTTTCTATATATTTTTCAGAAACACACACACATATATATATATATATGCGTGCGTGTGTGTGTTGGCATCAGTGTACAATTTTATACGCTCTATCCTCCATATATATATATATATATATATATATATATATATGGGATAACGTTATATAATTTTTTATTTATAAAAAACAATATGGGAAAAGTTTTCGTATGACGCGTTTCGTCCTTTAGGCCATCACCAGACTAAGTTTATGTTTATATTGATGCGCGACTATACATGCACACGAACGAGAGACGGTGAGAATTTAAAATTTAAAGATGATTTTTTTATATATGTGTTTTGGGTAAAATAATCAAAATATGCCGTTATTTGGCGATGAGGCCCCACATCACACGAAAACTTACATATCTATAAGTCTACCATTTGCCAATGCTTAGAATATCGCTGCCACATATGGAACCGTGTTCCTGATGTATATTTTGAGATACTTGATTAAAATCTCTTCTGGCCTTCATGATTTCCAACTAATTTTGATATTCAAAAATTTAAATGCAATGTCAATCGTTATCTACTGTCTCCCTGATTACTCTTCTATTGTTCTCGCCATTTCATAATGTTTTCTGCTTTCTAATTCATTTACACCCAGTAACCTCTTGTGTCTTTACTGCCTTGCTTGGAGTAAATCCGATAAAAATATTATTTAACATAAAATACAAGTTTTAAAAATAATTTAATAGTTTTATTTTATTGATGAAAAAATTGCTAAATCCTTTAATAACGTAGGCGATCGTGATTCTCTCTAGATTCCTTTTTTTTAGAATTTGTGAATTATCATGACCTCTTGGAAAAGTTAGCACAATCACATTAATGTCATTATAACTGAATAATATAAATTTTGATCACATTGTACATTGCAATATGCATATTGGCTTATTAAAATCAGTATATATGCAGGCTTATGCAGGCTTATTAAAATCAGTACCAAATCATTGTATTCCTATCTATCTATCTATCTATCTATCTATCTATCTATCTATCTATCTATCTATGTTAGTACGCAGGTAAATATATGTGCAGTTCAGTTCAATGTATGACCTATAGATCGTCGGTTTGCCGAGTAAGGGCTATGGGAATCACTTTGCAGTGATATACGACAGCTTGTAGTGATTTACTTGGTATCAACAGAAATTCTTGACCCGACATGGGAAAGAAAGCGAAGTCTACCCCCCCCACGTTTTTAACCTCATAGCTTCCACTAGACTGCTTGCCACACTTAGAGAGCCCAAATCATCTTTGCTATTTAACTTATAGCTAGGAGAAGAGATGTTGTATTTTCCAATAGTAATAGTGCTAAAGGATATAACAGTAAGAATTTGAACTCGACTCGCCGGTACCATTTTTGTGCCGTTGTTACTCTAACCGCACTGCGAAAACTTAATTGTGAGTGAAATATAAGATATAAGACACACATAAACACGCACACGCATACTCGTAAGCGCGCGCGCACACACACACACACACACACACATATATATATATATATATATATACAGGTTTCATTGAAGGCAACTGA
Source organism: Acanthosepion lycidas (assembly GCA_963932145.1). Taxonomy (NCBI): domain Eukaryota; kingdom Metazoa; phylum Mollusca; class Cephalopoda; order Sepiida; family Sepiidae; genus Acanthosepion; species Acanthosepion lycidas. Next base: position 87,288,029 of record OZ010572.1, on the reverse strand, counting down.
AAACGTATTGCGATGAATATTTTTATTATATGGCCTGAAGATTACGTTCAGACATGAAACAGACTGTCGTCACTTGGTGTTGAGCTCAGTGTCCATACACACATACACATACACATACACGGAAATATATATGTATATATATATATGTGCTTCTGGCTATGCATGTAATAGTGTGAGCGATATAATTATCCGGGCGACTTACGTTAAACCTCTCCGACCACAGCTACATTAGAACTCATTTAAACACACACACAAACTTACCAGACTCCATCCGCAACATTCTAGTAGAAAAGAAGCATAATAACCTCATCCACATGTAAAAAAAGATAAAAAATAATGGAAGCCCTAATAATAAAAAAGAAAGAAAAATCCAACACTGAATGATATTAATATGAACACGGTCACAAAGTGCTGACTGTGTTCGGAAAATAAAACATTCCTATTACTCTAGATGCATACACACAAGCCATTCATCCAGTGAAAAAGTAAAAATAAACTCACCCTTGATAATGGCTAAAAGTATTGCCGAAAGCGCTCGGAATTTGGACAGTTGCTACTCATTCTGTGTCGAAAAAAGAATACATTTGTTCGAACATAAGAAAATTTAAATAAAAAGCTTAATCGCAATACCTTGTCTGTCGTCTTTAATGAAGCATGTACAAAAGAGGGATTGTTGCCTAAATACACAATATATATATGTGTGTGTGCTTGTGTGTGTGCGCGCTTGTATCTGGGTGCATGCGTGCGTGTGCGTGTGCTTGCGTGTGCGTGTGTGTACGTGTGAGTTTGAGTATTATTTAAAAAATCCGGGCATGTGTGTATTTGTTACTATACATATATGTATGCTCGTGTGTGCATCTCTCTATATTTGTATATTTTCATTGTAAGCCTATTTAAAGCATCTGATTGAAAAGTGCGATCCCGTGTATTTTTAATTTCTTTTGTTTGGACATTCGCCAAATTTTCCATTGTCTTTTTTCATTTATAAGAAAGTTGGTGGCTCAGGTGTTTGACGTTTATAATCGAAACTTAGAGAGTCTCTGAATAACAACCATAGAATCTTATTTTTAATGAAACACGAACACATACAAGAATTACGGACTCATGCTATATAGATATTTTATTTTATTTATACACAAAATATTAATAGAGAAAAAACATTCGGTAAACGGTGTGCCGAGATCTCGTATAAATTCACGTAAAAACGTAGTTTTCTATAAATTCTTATAACAGGAGTTTATTTATATGTTTTTCAAAACTGTTTTTGTAAATATATAGAAATATGTTTATCGAGTACACTGACAACTCGGAGTTTTTTAAAATCATTTTAATTCGAAGTAAGGCGATAATGCCGCTAGGACGCAAGAGACTACCCAGTGTGAAAGAGAATGAGAAGATATTAGTGAAGAGAAAAGGATAATAAAAGAAACTGATTCAGATGAAGATTGTAGGTGGCAGTGAATAGGGAGTATGAAAAAAATAAAAAACTATTAGAATAAAACATACGTTTGCATTTAGGCAGTTATACAATAAGACGGCGAAACGTAGTTGCCAATAGAATAACAAAGCTAAATATATGCAGCCGACGCACTAAGGAGGGAATTTCATCAGAACAATTATCATGAAAGTATTTGTTGAAAAAAAAAAAAAAAAATAGAGTGTTGCCATGTCAGGGCGTTGAGAATATAACTGAAGTCAAGATGCTAGATCCCGATTCGATTATATCACATTTTTGGGGATTTTGTCAAGAATTACGAGAGATATAGTAAGGATGACCTGACCAAATATGCCAGCAATATTCAATGCACGAACGAATAGTAGATTTATAAATGTATAAGATGGATTCTGACCAGATAAATTGTTATATTTCTTTTAATGTTATCGTTTTATAGACTAGTAAGAACACGTGACTAAAACTAATAAATCTATTGTTTAATTGCATTTTGGCAATTAATATCATCGAGTGGGTGTGTGTCTTTGAGGGTTTTCTCTGAACGTGGATTCTTCTTCTCCCGAGTATGTGAGAGACTATGTTTTTCCCTCTTGGGTTGGAGGCAACTTCTTTCCATCTTGTCCCACGTGAGCACACTCTAGGCGCAGTTGGGTTGACCACCTGTTTACATGCCTTCAGACACTGGAATCCTGTGAGGCGTGAATCTACGCGTAGGAGCTAGTAGACCACCTTCCAGTTCAATCTGGAGATGCAGCTGATTTCTCTGATGTTTGGGTTTAACACTGATTACACAGTCTATAATTCAGTACATTTTGGAGTCACCACAAATCAACTCCTCTTAGGACAAAGGGAGTTTTTAAACATTAGATTGGATTCAGACCATCTGGTATTTTCTGACGTGAATCACCGATTATATATAAAGGTCAGGATCTTGTGTAGAGTCATGATCACCAACGTCCTGGTTGGACAGAGCACATAAAAGGGGAAAAAGAAGATTTATAAACATAAGTAAAAATGTTTTCCGATTTTTAAAATTTAATAAGGTTCATAAATATACATCAGACTAACTGAAAGTCAAGGTAAAATATGTTATACACACACACACACACACACACACACACACACACACACACACACACACACATATATATATATATGAAAATTTCTCAGAGTTAACCTGTAGAAAAAACAATATTTATAAATACAAATGACAATAGGAAAATTGTAGTTATTGGTGACGAGTTTCGTCCAATGTGGACTTTCTCAAAGAAAAAAACGAAAAATGTTTTTCGTTTTTTGCTTTGAGAAAGTCCACATTGGACGAAACGCGTCAGTAATAGCTACAATTTTCCTATTGTCATATATATATATATATATATATATATATATATATATATATATATATATATATATATATATATATATATAATATATATATATACCTCATCTCAGAAGTATATTTATATATATATATATATATATATATATACTTCTGAGATGAGGTATTATTTACATTATTTACATATTCGAACTATTTTCCTCATCTTTGTCGCCATATTTATTACAACGTTTCGGCTGTTGTACGCTCCGGCCTTCTTCAGGTGGTTGGAATGTCGAAATGAAACCTTTATTTAGATCACTGTTCTAGTTCCATGTGCCATATTTATCCACTCAAAGAATGTGAGTTCAATACCCGGTTAAGGCAGTGGAGAACTTTCAGAGGGAAATTAACAGGAGATAATTGATAACTGACATCCATTAAACATGGCACGTTGAATTAGAACAGTCTACCCCAGTGAGCGAAATAAAGGGTTCAGTTCGACATTCCAACCACCTGAAGAAGTCCGGAGTGTACAACGGCCGAAACGTTGTAATAGATATGGCGACAAAGATGAGGACAATAGTCCGAATAATGTAAATAATATATATATATATATATATATATATATATATATATATATATATATATATATATAGAGAGAGAGAGAGAGAGAGAGAGAGAGAAAGAGATATTGATAATATTAGTGGTAAATATACACATACATATGCAAAATATATAAATATATATACATACATGCATACACATACATATATATTTTTTTGAATAAAAAATTCCAAGAGGATAGAATCCAGGTGGAACTCAATGTCCAGGACAGAGTAAGGATATAATAAAAAGGCTTAAACACTAATATTCCATGGTCATAATTTATTCCATTGTAATCGTAAATACGATCCAATTCATCAGACCTACAAATTATATATATATATATATATAATACACACACACACACACATGGGAGTGACAAAAAGGCCATACTTAACCAAAATCTGTCCAAATGACGAAATAACAAAATATTTTTTTAAATCCTTATTTTGGTTGGATCGAGTATTTTTCAGCATCCCTCGTAAATCTTGAAATATACATACACAGGCAACCTTATCCATACCCTATCTATTTAATACGCCCACATTCTTACATAAGTTTCTGTCATAGAAAAATCTTAGGTAAATACACACTTTCATTCATTCATCAAAAGGTCTTAAACACTGATCTAACTGCTGTTGCAGTTTCTCAGGAAGATAACGCCAGCAAAGTTGAGCGGCTACAAAACTGTTTCTTTCCAACGACTTGTCTCCATCTTTTACTGAAAACGTACTGCCAAGCCCTAACCCCAAACCCCAAACCGCCATCTTTCTCCTATCCCATCTTTCCACTAGACTCTCCAACCCCCAATCTGCTTCATCTCCTACCTTTCCCCTTTATTTCCCCCTAACAGTTCTCTCCCCTTCCACTACTGCTTCTGTCACACTACTGTTCCTTGGCCGTCCGTACTTTTCTGTACATTTTATAACTTTAGGATTTAATTTTATTATATTTTTTTTTTTTGAAAAAAATCTTTACTTTTAAAATCCGTCAGCCAGCAACTCGCCTACCTTTCCCTCGACACCCTTCAAAAGTTAAAAAGAAAAAAGTGAAAACAAAAGATAGAAAATACAAAGCAAACCCTACCTTTCTCCTTTACATTCTCCTTATTCTACCTGTCCGTCTTACTTTCTGCTTCTTGTTTTCTAAACTCGAACTCCTCTCTTCCCCGCTCCTCCTTCTTCCTGTACACATCTTCAGTTTTCGTTTTTCGTTTCTATTCTTGTATTTATTTATACACCCGCCCCTTTTATTTAATTTTTGTTTTTATTTTATTCAAATCGTTTGCTTTTGTTTCACTATTTGAGTTTTTTGATTCTTCACTTTTACATTTCATTATTTTCTTAGGTTTTTATTTAATTTTATTCACATGTTACTTGATTTTAATTCTTTGATACTTTTTAAATCTTAAAAAATTCTTTCTTTTTCTCTCCTCTTCACTGTTTATCATCCGGGTCTTCCATTTTATAACTCTCTTCATTTAAATTTTTTTTCGCTCTTCAAATTTATCCCTATTTATTTTTCTTTTGAATTCATTTTCTTTTTTGCTTACTTCTTGCTTCCTTCCCTCTCGTCTGTTTAAAAAGTTTTATTTGTATTTTTTTTAAATTTTTATTCGTAGTCTTTTAGATTTTTAAATTTGAGATTCTTTCGTTTCCAGACGGGAAAGGAGCGATTGTGAGCAGGACACGTTTAGTGTCCTGCAGTTTCTTTCCGTTAAAGTGAAAGTATATGCCATATATATATATATATATATATATATATATATATATATATATATATATATATATATATATAAATAATTGCATATTCTTATTTCGTTCTTACACTTGCACGCATATATGTATGTATATTTATCTACGATTCTGTGTAAAAGTATATACGAATCTATGTCTCCATAAAAAGAGCTGTTTATGTAAGCGTTCATATGTGCTTGTGGAACGTACAAAGTACATGATGAGTGGAGACGCATATTCTACATGTAACAAATTGCTTATGTGTAGCTATATATGTTATTGTCTATAAATATATTTACTCGACTACGATTACTATACATGCGTGCGTTAAATTGTATCTTATGGATACATATAGGTGTATGTATGCATATGTTCACCAAAAAACATTATTGACGTTTTGTATGTATTCACATAATTTTGTGTAAAACTGAGTATGTATTCATATATGCATAACATCAAATATGCATATATATATATATATATATATATATATATATATATATATATATGTGTGTGTTGTGTGTGTGTGTGTGCGTGCGCGTGTACACGTAATTTTGCATGAAATTCAGTATATATACATATATTCATACCATCATATATGCCTATATATATGTATGTGTACGCGTAATTATGTGTAACATTGTGTATGTATATATATATATGCATAACGTTAAATACATACTTAGTTTTACACATAATTACATGCACACACAGAAAAGGTTAATGATAAACCCACATAATTAGGTTGGCAAATATATGCACGCACACACACACACACACACACAGATATATATATGTATATAATTTATCCATTTAGTTATAAGCATTTTAGTGTTCACATCACAAGAGTGTTATATATTCTCGCAGATCATTACAAATGATTAGTGAGTTTGATTTTCATCGGGTTCCCAATTCTTGTGTCCTTGTGCCAATCTAAGATAAGCATGGACATTTCCGCGTGGAGAGGTGCTTTGCAAGCTCTTCTCGTAGATGACTACTACAACATTGTGAGTTCGATTCGCACTGGGTTTTTCAAACTTATGTCCTTGTATCGGCCTTTTCTATATCTGGGACCAACGCATGTACTTGCATGTCTACTTAAATAATTAATGTTTTATATCTAAAGGTAGTGTATTTATGAGAAGATGCATGTTTTTAACTTCATAACCTGATATTTACGTTTGCCTTTATATATATATATATATATATATATATATATATATATATATATATATATATATATAAAAATATATATATATATATATAATTGTGTTGGTGCGTATAATTTCGTACCGATATATATATATATTTATAGATGCTTAACTGCATATATATGTGTGCGAAAGTGTATGTGTTCAAGGACACTTGTGTGTACGAAACAACGCAGGTATTTGTAGACGTACATGCATGGTTTGCTTGTGACGCTTGTAGTCTCTATCCGGACGGAGGCTGCTCAGGGCTGCGACGGGAAAGAATAATTTTGAAAAGGTACAACCAAAGACATTAAAAATGACGCAGTGTGGGTGAATGGACAAATCAGGTGAAGGGGGTTTGAGAGAAGGAACCAACAAAATATTTAAAAAAAAAAGACAAGAAGAAAGTGAAAAAGTGGCGAGGGAAAGAGAAAAGAAGGCGTGGCGTTGCCATTGGTAACCATTTATCGATTTCAAATACCCCATCCCTACCTATCCCCTTAAATCCATGAACCTCTGTTCCTTTCTCTAGTTCTGCAACCACTACTTTTTTAAATAGAGGAAATAGGTCGCCATCGCCTTAGCAACAGCTGAGAATGTCATATGAAGTCACTTTTTCACCTCAAGAAAAAGTATGGGGTATGTGGCGAAGGGATGATGCTGTGAGGCGCATCTTAGAGTTTTAGTAATACTCATAGTGGACAAAGACTGAGTGGAAGCGGGGTATCAAGTAATTGTGCATCTATATGCAAGCGTGGGAGGAGCTGGCTGGTTACGTACGGGCCATGGGACTATGTGTATAAATGGGTTTCAATAAGCTCAAGAACGGGTCAAACTATCTTCGTGAGCTTATGACTTGTAGATGCTTGCAGTTAAACGTACCTTTTGTTGTAGGTATGTTTCATTTGCGCATTACTGGTGATTTGTGTTGAAGTAGCTGGAAACAGATATTTGTCTATATAGCGTGTTTATGCATACATGTAGAGATATGTGCGTATATGTGTGTGGCGAAGAGAGAGAAAGAGAGAGAGAGAGAGAAAGAAGAAGAAGATAAGAGAGGTGAAATACTTTTTACGAAGGGTGTGTAATACCATTCAAATATAGAGTACCTAACAGAGTTCCTGATATAAAATTTAGCTTTCAAAAAGTCGCACTGAATTCGAATGCACAGTAGAAACACACACACACACATACACACACACACACACACACACACACACACACATATATATATATATATATACATACATATACATATACATACATATATATATATATATATATATATATATATATATATATGAAAACGGCCTATAGACAGACATATATATAAATATACATATTTCATTTAAAAAGCACATAATAGCTTATAGAATAGCCGAAAGCGTTCGGATATATAGAACATTTGGCCAGTTTTATGTCCAGAAAAGAAAACACTTATACGAACACAAGAAAAAATGGATAAAAAGCTAAAGCCTGTCAGTCGTTTGTAATGAAATTTGTATAAAAAGGGCACTGTTGCCCAAATACACAATTATATATATATATATATATATATATATATATATATATATAAATAAAAAGAAAGAACAGTAAGATATATAATCCGGTCTTCTTATAGGTATTTTTATTTTTTACAGAATAGTGCACAATGTAAATTTATTGAGCATTGAGGATGAAATAGAACTAATGTCTTTAATTTAATTACAAAATTAAATTCGAAGCTTTTAGTTTCCATTTTTGAAACATGGTTAGAACTGTGTAGCGAAAAAATATTTTAAATCAGTTAATTTATATATATATATATATATATATATATATATATATATATATATATATATATATATATAGTAAAAGAGAGAACAAATATAAGAAAGAAACAAATTAATAATCACATATAGTTTCTGAGATAATGCATGAGGTTCATGTTTAAAAAACAAAAGTTGCTGGTCATTTTGAAATTCTAAATTTGATGTTTTATCGGTGGCGTATAGTTCAAGTATGAGTTCGAAATTCATACATTATTCTATTTTCTCTGATGATTTATAAATTTTTAGAAAGCAAGAACAATTTTAGGAAAATAGCAATTTAAGACAAAAATGTATAAAGTGTTCTTTAATCTCTACATCATTCACGGTAAATTTAGGTCCAGTTTCTTAAAGAATTTCACCTTTCTTGGCGGATCATCTATCATTACAATGTAGGACACGTAACAAAAGTGATAAAAGTATAAACAAACAAAAAAACCAAGAACTGAAATTGACTAGAAAAAAAAAAAAAAAAAAATTAAAAATTGCAGCGTCCCCTCCTTCATGCACTTGTGTAATCATATCAACTTATACATCAATTTAGACCAATTACGTCCTCAACGACGAAACACGTAACACAAAATCTTTTTCCACTTTGTCATAGATTTTCTTTATATGTATATATATATATATATATATATATATATATATATATATATATATATATATATATATAAAGAAAAAGAGAGAGAGAGAAAGTGTGTCTTTGTGTGTGCGTGAGAGATAGAGAGAAAGAAAGAAAGAAATAGAGAAAAAGAGAGAGAGAGAGTAGTAAAAAAAGAAAAGAAAAGTAAACAAGAGAAACGTTCAAATCATATCATCCGGACTTCAAGTTTCGTAGATATTATCCACTCAATCAGGTAGTTATATAGTTCAATTGAATTTATTAGCAGATGCCATATTTTACTTAAGACATTACATATAAGCAATAGATAATATCTGTTAATTGAGTTCAAAAATATTATCGTCTAGAAATACCTTGGCATATATATATATATATATATATATATATGTATATATATATATATATATATATATATATATATATATATATGTATATTCTATGCTCTATTCTATACAATAAACTTTACTACCACTGATCAGCATATATAAATAGTCGAGCTAAGATACAACACACAATACCTGAAGGTTGCGTTCAAGCATGAAACAGACTGTTGCCGGACGGTGTTCACGTTTATATTTACATACGCTCTATTCCTGATATTAACCATTTTACTTATAAATATGACATCCTTTAAAAGTATATTTTTTTATCTTATATATATATATATATATATATATATATATATATATATATATATATATATATATATATATCGTGTAAAGTGCTCAATATCTGTGACACATAACAAACAACTCGCCATGCAGCTGCACATATATATATATTTTTATACACACACATACACACACATATATATATATATATATATGAGCTTAGAGGTAATTTTATTTTTGTTTTCATTAAATGTGTTTTCGTAAATTTAGACATTTCTTGACAGGGACATATATATATATATATATATATATATATATATATATATATATGTCTTTCAGGTTTTTGTCTTTTAATCTATTAATAATATATCTAGTGTCTTTTATATGCAAAGAGATAATTGTGCTTATTAATGAGCTTAAAATTTTGGCTAGAGCACCGACAAGTTTACGCGTCTCTACCCATTCTTGATATAATGGATCTCATTTAGAAACCTGGTTTATGTAGTGTTGGTAATCCGTAGAAAGTGGGCGTTTTCGGGTGATGTTCGATTAGTTTTAACCAAGAAATGTCTTCACTTTTTAATAATTTCTTGATTCCAATGCTTAAAGTTTTGTGTCTTTTTTGTGGAAATACGCTCATTTATTTTTTCGTATATGTTGTCATTTTCAAGAAAGAGTTTCATTTTTTGTTCGTCTGTACGTCTCTCCATTATATTATTTATCGGAAGTGGTTATGTAAATGTTCTTTCTTTCAGGCTTTTTGTGCATCTTTAGGAAAAGTCGCTTCTCTGGATGTTTCAAATGGAGGCTGTTTTTAAACCCTGGATATACCCTTTGCTGAAATCCGAATCATTTCATTGGTAGATTTTTATTATAAAATTTGAAATATCTTCTTTCCGAATTTCGGTGGTAATTTTTAAATTGAAACTAAGTGCTTCCAATTGTGTATCCGATTAGATAAGTTTGTTATTAGATTTTTTTCTGCCGACTCTTGGTTAGAAATTAATGATTTTAGTTTGTTTTGTAAACTTCGCATTTGTTTCTTGCATATGTAATCAGTCGATTTTCTTAATTTTTGCATTTAGATTTAACTCAAATGTTGTGGTGGTGAAGATCATTTTCAATTCTGTTAGTTTATTAAAAACCATTAATTCCTATTCAGACACAGTAATGTGAAGTTTTGAGTAATCTATGTGAACTTTGAAGAATAATTTTTCTCCTCAATGCCATTTTAGGGAAGTTTTTCTGGGTTTTTTTTTACAAGAATGTACGGATAACTTTTTAAAACTATGCATCCTTTTGTCTTCGTTTTCTACATTTTATAAGAATTCAGATATAAATAAAATATATCGGTAAATTTAAAAAAAAAAAGATGAAAAAGGAAAACTTTATCAAGGAAAATGTGTGAATTTTGTTGTATTTATAGACAGAATCATCATCATCATCATATGTTTCGATTTCAAGGGACTCTATAAATTAGTGTGATATATGTAACTGTAACTTTGTAAATAATTCTTATCAGTCCTCTCCAAACATTGCTGTTTTGTGCTAACTTACGAAAATGCTGCGTGTCTTCCAAGCTTTTCAAAGATTTTTTTTAAGGGGTATGATGGAAATTTCTTTTAGTTTCATTGTCTAATGCTATCCATCCATTTGTAATAATGACAAGACCATTTCCATTTCTGTCTGTTCCCAAAGCTATTAACTTGAGTTCTATATTAATTGATTTTGGTTTCTTGGAGACAACATATATCAATGTTATATGTCCTGAGCCCAAAATTCTCGATTTTCATTTTTTCACAAGTCCTCTTACATTAAATGTCTCGATGGTAAAATGTTTAGATGCAATTAGCGGCATTTACAAAGTTTTAAATAAGTTGCCAACTTTTGACTAGAAAAGTCATTATCTTCGCTAAAAGTAATAAAAAAAACGTAACGTGGATGAAAAATATAACTTTTTAAATTCTTAAAGCTTGTTGTGTAGGGAAAGGTAAACTATAGAGAACGCCAACTGGTATAATTTATTGCTTTTAATTTATTATATTATTATTATTTAAAGAACTACATGAAAATGAGAAAATGCTGTTGCATTTTTATTTTATTTAATTCTATTTTTTAATGTAATTAATATATATTTTTATGCATTTTATTTTGTTTAATTATTTATGCGTCAATTTATTTTCAATATTTGGAGAATTTGAGTTGACCGTTTGTTTTAACTTTTTAAAGTTTTATGGTCATGTTGGCTTGAGAATGGAACATTTCTTTTAAGAAAGAAATTATTTGGGAAAACAAATCCAGGGATTAATTTAATATTTTGGCAAGAAACGATAATAGGAACGAAAAGGATATTTGTGATAAGAATAAGAAAGAAAAGAATTGAATTATTTGGGGGACCTAATGAGAAAGAAGGCTCAGAGAATTGGACACTCACATGACATGTTGAAGGCAAAATAGACAGAGGAAACATCGAGTAACCTTAGAAATAAGAAGCCAAGATAGAATAAAAGCGGATAAACAATGCTTTGAGTTACAAAGGTTAGGAAGTTGTGGAGACCCATGATCGACCACATCAGAATATAAAGATGAAAAATGAGTATTAACATATGCAAAATATAGATATGTATTCTACTGTTGATTCCAGGAGCAAACAAGTAGATCAACTTAAATTTCATCATAATCAGGGATTATTTAGTAATAAAAATTCGTATTCACTGTTTTCATTTAGATTTAATTTCCTAATACGTAACTTCTAATTGTTTATGGGGCAACGATACATTCCTTTCGCACAGTGCTTGAACATTGCTGCACCATCTATCTATCTATCTATCTATCTATCTCGCAAGCAGCCTAACGAGTATGTGTAAGTGGATGGGGGAACATGGACTGGTAGGGATCAAGCATTGCTTAGAGTTACGTATTGGATAAGATTTAACTGTTTTTCTTTAATGTATGCATAAATCCTTTTGAAAACCAACTAATTTCAGGATTGAATTTCACTGTTTTTTTTATATATATTGATTTGTTCTTATTTATCTGGCGTACCATGTACATATATGTAATGTTACATACATACATACATACATACATATATATATATATATATATATATATATATATATATATATATAGGATGCATGGATAAATTGTCGTTTAACAGATATATATATATTTACCAAAACTACCCAAAAATATCTTGAAATACTAAAGAGTAAATTTATTCAATAAAATCGCCATTGGCTTCAACCACAAAGCCTCCAGGCAACTTCGGAATCTTCTGCAGCTCGTGTGGAGGGTTTCCTTGTTTAAATTGATGAATACTATGTGAAGATGAATGGAGGCATAACGTCGCCATGACTAGTGATCACTCCAAACACCTTCGTAATCAGAACTAGACTCATTCAACACTTTCTGAATCCTCTAGACTGTCCTCAGATTATCACCCAAACACTCTGAAATGTTCGTATTGAAGTTTCTGGTACGAATGTCAAGCAGTACAGCATGTCGTTTCCAAATTTTTGAACTGCGTCATGGTGCTCTTTTTCGCACAGATGATGCCCAAATGAAACCTACTATACTGACCAGTCGACGAAATCGAAAACAAAAACCGCGCATGTGCGAAATTAAAATATAAAATGACAACAAATTACCTATCACACCCTATATATAAAGTGATCATCGAACCATCATTTACACACTCACGAACACACACACGAACACACACACACAAATATACACATATATATACACACAAATACACACACACACACATATATATATATATATATATATATATATATATATATATATATATATATATATATATATATATATATATGTTTTATTGAATAATTTCGACAGATTTTGTCTACTTATTTTCAATTGTATCCTATAGGGAATTGTATAAAATTTGATATATTTGGGGGAAGTATGTTCAAAATTGAGGAGAGATCTTCTGTAGACATAAGCAGCCTGAACTTCAACACAGAATAGCGTTAGCAGTTTCACGCCTTAAGTAATCATCAAATCATCATATGTGCACATACTATATATCATAAATATAGGAAGTCGGTATGCATAGAGTTGAACGCTTACAGACAATATAAAAGTTATATATATATATATATATATTGATTAGTTATTCCTTCGTTATGATGAACCTTACTTTGATGAAATGGGCAATCTTTTTTGAAGACTAATTTTTTTAAGATTAGCTGTTAAAGCATTCACGTTTTATCATTTGGTCAAAGTGAAATATATGCTGTTCAGCAACTAGTTAAACTGACTCTGTTTTATATGATTCGTTATTCTATTCTCTTATTTAAATGACAAAGGGTATTAAGATCATAATTATTGGTTTTTGAGAACCATTATTTAAGACATAATACATATATATCACGCCCGTCTGGTTGTTCTTTTAAACACCGAGTTTTGCATAAATGTATTCTACGGAAACATCAGTGTGCGTGGATATCTGTGTAAATGGAAATAACCTTTCGCTGTACGTTCGAATTATTGGTTAGATTCATAGCAATAAGAGTCCGAAGAACTGTACGTGTGTATCGGTGGACTATACGGAAACATTGCTTTCATTTGGCGTCCACGAGAAAATTTATGCCTACAAAGAATTTCTGAAGCGCTGTGTGTGCATTTATGTGTGTTATCATGACCGAATTTCTAAGTCTGTTTATGCATAGTTATTACCGATTTCATTAATTTGATCTTAAGGAAATTTGGTACAACTTATGTATTGTCAGGGGTGAGGAGGGGGTGGGTTGATTGGATAAAGTCAAATTTGTTCAAACGCCGCATTTATGGAATTCTGATGCTGGAATCAAGCAGATTTTCTAGGATTAAAAGAGTAGGCTATGGTTAAGGAGCATCCAGTGAAGACAGAATTGATTGAAAGGAAGTAAAGTTTAACAAGTAACAAGAAGTTAATAAAACACCTGAGAAAGAAAAAAAATGATTTTGTTGAAACAGATTAAGTTTGGTACATCCGAAGTATGGCTTAATCTGAAGGAATAGGATTATGTCAAGAAAAATGTTATATTATAGGCTACGAACTCTCTCTCTCACACACACACACACACATATATATATATATATATATATATATATATATGTAAACAAATATAACAATGAGTGTGTTTACAAACAAAAAGGAAAGAAAAATTGATTAGGGTATTTCTGTAAGATAATCTTTTGAACGTAAGCAATCTTTCTAAGTAAAGAGCTCGATAGAACATTAATATTAATAAATAAAATTAACTATTCACTTATCTTCTGTCTATTCGGAGATTCACGAAGATTGCATCCATTTGTAGGAAGACTTGACTGTAAAATATAAAATTTTACAATCAGGTCCACTGATGACTAAACGCAATCTCTACAAGACTATGTATTCGAATAATATTTAACTTTTTTTTTTTATCATGCCTGTAACTTTTTACTGCACCAACGATTTCTTTAACTTGGATTGGCGATGACAGCAGGGAAGTGTATCTGTTATAGAAATGGTTTGAGCGCTTACAGGAATTGAAAAGACCGTCCCTGTCAAAGCCGAATTCAAGATTAGTAATTTAAAAAATATTAAAATTCCGTCATTTTTGTTTACGGCAAACTTAATGTTAAACGAATATATATATATATATATATATATATATATATATATATATATATATATATATATATGCTGGGCGCTGAAAGTTTCTTACGTAGCAACTCGAAATCAAACCAAACATAAACTTTTTTTTGCATTAGCCATTCCCATGATATATAAGAGAAGTGATAAACAAAACCTTTTTCCAATTTGTAATACACCATTGCTTTAAAAAATGTTCATGATATATAAAGATTTATATATCATTATCCCATATATAAATATATATATATATATATATATATATATATATATATATATATATATATATATATATATATATATGTATGTGTATATATATATATATATATATATATAACCTGAGGAGTGGGCGGAGTGATTGCTGGATGAAAACGATTGCTCTATGAACTAACATCAATCAGCTAAGTGTCATATTTTTATTAATCCAATATATATATATATATATGTATATATATATATATATATTAGGTTGGTGCAAAAATAATGACGTAATAATATCGTTTTTTGACCTTAAAAATACGTCAAAAAACGACATTACTACGTCATTATTTTTGCACCAACTTATATATATATATATATATATATATATATATATATATATATATATATATATATATGTATGTATGTGTGTGTGTGTATGTATGTATGTATAAAAAGAAAGAATAGTAAGATATAAAATCCGGTCTTCTTATTGATATTTTTTATTTTATTTTTAGAAAACAGTGCTCAATGTAAATTTACAATTTATAAGGAACTTATAACTTTAAAATCGATAAAATTAGAAAGATATTATATAAAGAATTTAAAATCCTGAACTTAAAAATTACAGTAAGCACTAAATTAAAAAAAGTTTACTTCCTTGATATAACATTAGATTTAATGAAAAATGTATAAAAAACCCAATACCAATAAAAAACCCAATACCAATCCTTTATATATACGATCTAAATCAAATCATACTCCATGTATAATTAAGCATATACCTTTATCTATCGGAAAAAGAATAAGTACAAGTTCAGCAAATGAGAAGATTTTCTATGAACATATTAATTTCTATAACAAAGCTCTAAAAGACAGTGGCTACAAAAGCCCAAAACTAACTTATATAAAAAAGGAAAATGGAAAGCATAGAAAAAACAGAAGTAGAAAAATAATTTGGTATACACCTCCATACAACCAAATGGTAAAGAACAAATTATGACAAAATTTCCTTGCATTAATAGTTAAGCACTTTCCTAGAAAAAGTAAACTAAGTACTATTTTCAATGAAAATACACTAAAATTAAGTTACAGCTGTACTGAAAACTTAGAAAAAATTATTAAGAAACATAATGCTAATAACTTCAATAAACACTTAGACCAAAACCAAAGAAATTTAGACAATATATAAATAAAACCAGATGTAGATTAACAAAAATTATGTAAATGTAGAAACCCTCATAACTGTCCTCTACAAAATAAATGTCGCAGAGAATCATTAATATACCAATGCAATATCTCATCTATTGAGAATCCCGAAAACATAAAAATCTATATAGGTTGCACAGACCATGAGTTCAAAAAGCGGTTCAATCAACATCAAACTTCATTTAGGATAAATAAGTACAGAAATCAGACATCGCTTTCAAAGTATTTCTGGCACTTAAAAGAATCCAATAAAACATCTACAGTAAAATGGAAATTAATAAGAAAAGCTAGAATATGTAGGTCATTAAATGACCCATGTCCTTTGTGCATACATGAGAAACTATATATTACTAAGTTTATAAAAAACTGAATCAGAGAAATGAAATAGCTATTTTTTGCCGTCATTGTTAAAAATTTTCCTTAAATAATATTTAAAAATAAAATTAAAAAATGGAAGCTGGTAATATTCATACTTATATTTGATATGAAAAAATAAATTTGAATAATGTAAGTAATTCTATTACATTTACTTGTTTTTAAAAAGAAATATAGTCTATTAGTAATTAAGAGTAAAAATATTTTAAAATTGTAGTTAAATAAAACGTATTCTAACCCTTTAAACACCCCTAGAAAGAATCTTTAAGTATATACAAGTAAGAAAAACATGCTGAAAAACTTTTTGCCGTTAATAATAATAAAAAAACCTCAGACGAGATGCATTTAACTGATGTCAGAATTCGTTGAAAAGTACACCCCACCCTCCCTAAACTTAACCTCTTTTTCGAACGTAACTCATAATTGATACAACAATAATTAATAAAAATGAACACGCTACCGCCCCTGTCTGAATAATTGTATTTCTCTGTATCCTTATCCTTATAAATTTATATGTGCGTTTAAAACTCAGTAAATTTAAAAATAAGTTATTCCAATATTCGCTTGAAGATGATTATTATAATATATAATAATCTTGAACTTTGAATCTAAATACAATGTTGCTCGAATGAAACCCAGAAAAAAAAACAATCGTATTGAACAGTTCATAATCTTCAGTACTTGATGAATAGGAAAACCAGTCATACTTCAAAAGTAGGTATATGTGCAATTATATATATATATATATATATATATATATATATATATATATATATATATATATATATATATATATATAATTATTTCCGTTTTAAAATTTGATTCCATCGCGACACAGAAAATTTCCATGTTTCAAAACTGAAACTAAAATTATAAATTTATAAAAATTAAACTTAAATTCCATAGTCTCGTTCCATTGTTTAAGCAATGATAGGAATAAACTTTCAAAGAAATTTACTTAATATATAAGCGCAGACAATATTGATATTATGGTTAAGGAAAATCTATTTTAATTTAGGGGTGGCTAGGTTTTAATTTCCCTGGACAGCTTATGTATCGAATATATGTTACTTACAGTCAGGTTAAGTTTAGTTGAGGTGGGGGTGTTTGCTAACAAATGTATACTTCCGTTATTCACTGAGTTGTCTGGGTTTTACAATGTTCAAAAATTTTTTAGGCATTTTTATTCATCCGCCTAATTCATATTTTTATACACAAAAACTTTCTAAAAGGGTCATTTAAATATGTGCAAGACATATTCATACTGAAATTTTATTCATTAAATGTTATTCTTATAGAATTAAAGTACCATATATATATGTATGAATTCGGTATAGATAAAGTTTTTGCTTAAATTGGTATGATCTTGTGATTTTTATTTTACTTATAAAAGTTTCTAGATTATTACACAATCATAAGATGAACTTTGTTGATATTCCACAGAACTTCAAATGAAAGGTTAGGAAGAAAATCCCCATCAATACTGGAAAGAGCGATAACATCTATTGGAATTGAAGCAACTATTTTCCTGAAAAATTGTTTAAAGAGAAAGGTTTCATACATTTCAACCGAAAGAAGTGCCAAATGTTTCCTTATAGGAAAATGGCTAATGTCACTTTTAACTTTGTACATGCAAATGGGCATGAAAACAAAACAATTTTTTTAAAAGTACGCGTACAAATGTATACCCACATAAGCTTATAATTGTACTTTTCCTTGTGTACTTTTAAGCGAATCAGTTTGTCCTGTGAAGAAGAATATTTGCGTAAGTATTTACTTATGCGTTTGTGTCAGTACGTGAGTCGAGCTTGTTCCATTTATATGTCGTCAGCACTTTGTATCCTTATGTAAATTTATATACTGAATTCTGTGTAGAATTACATTCCTATATGTATGCTTATGCCTCGTGTGCGCAGTTGCACATTTTAGTGTGCAAAAGCTTGCGAGTATATTAGGATGAGGCACAACTGGAAGGAACAGTGGGAAGGAGAAAGCCGTCCCATGGTGTAAGAGGCATGTGAGTTGGAAAACTGACTGGCCTTGCATAGCAAGTGAATGGATAATCCCGACATGGTTAGGAATTAGTTGCAGGAGGAAAAAAAAATCAACAATCTAAACAAATAGAAAATAAGAAATACGAGAGAATAAAGAAGAAAAAGAAAAAGAAAAAGAAAAAGAAAAGAAAACACCAAAATACGTTAAAAAAGTAAAGGTCAAGGAAAAAACCCGTAGAAAAGGGAGAAAGTACATTTTTGAGCGTTTTTTTTAATTTTTAAATAAAAAGGTGATAAACGAGAGAGGGGGAGAGAGATGGAGAGAAAAAGAGAGAGAGAAGGGAGAAAGAGGGGGAACAGACAAAAGTGGAGAGAGAGTGAGAGAGAGAGAGAGAACTTAGAATAGAAGAAAGAGTTGGACAAAGGAAAAGGGGGATACAAAAATGGAAAAAACAAATTTAAAAAGATAGAAGTAGATATGAAGAGAAAAAAAGAAAGAGTGAAAGAGAAAAACAGGAACAAAAAAAATGAAAATGGTAAGAATAAAGTGTTGAAAAATATGAAGATGTAGAAAAAATTCCCAGAGAGAAGAGATGAAATGTGAAGGGATAAAAGACAGGAGATAAAAAGGAGAAAAGATAAAAAGAGAAGAGATGAAAAAAGAGGCGATAAAAAGGAGGTATAAACAGATAAGGGATAAAAAGATGGGAGATAAAAAGTGAAGAGATAACGAGTAGACAAGAAGAGAGTGGATGAAAAGAGGAGACATACAAAAAGGGAGAAATAAAAAAGAGAAGCGATAAAAAGAAGAGAGGCGATAAAAAGAGAGGCGATAAAAAGATGAACAGAAACAGAGAAATGTGTAAGCATGAATGGGGGGGAGGTTATAATGTGGAGTAAGCAAAAGAGAATAAGAGAAAAACTGAAAAAGTAGCATTGGGAAAAGACCAAATGGTAATGGTATTAGGTTGGTGCGAAAATAATGTCGTTTTTTGACGTTCAACTTCAAAAGAAAAACGACATTATTTTTGCACCAACCTAATTTTAGGTTGGTGCAAAAATAATGACGTAATAACGTCGTTTTTGACGTATTTTTTAACGTCAAAAAACGACATTATTACGTCATTATTTTTGCACCAACCTAATAATATTAATCTTTTCTTTATAAGGAAACATTTGGCATTCATTGACCGAGAAGACAGTACTACTATCGGTTGAAATTCATAAAATCTTTCTCTTGAAACCATTTTTCAGAAAACTAGATTTCTCAATTCCAATAGCTGCTATACGCCTTTTTCAGTATTGATGTGGTCTTCCTAACCTTTCATTTGAAGTAGTGTGATATGCCAACATGTTTTTCATTAATTTCTCTTCAACGTACATTTTCCCATCAAGATATTCATTGTAGCTGTTGGTGTTGTTGAAAGTCATCAGGTGATGTGGTTTCTATTATTTGTTTGGCACAGTTCTTTGTGTGTGATTCTGTAGCGCCAGTCCACGAGTTTCGAAGAATTGTGGTCGATGCCAAAACCCACAGGCTTCACTTGCTCAAAGCCATAAAAAATGGATGACGAAGAATGGAGAAGCAGATACAAAAAACAAAGAGATTGCGAAAGAGATGGACAAAGAGAGAGTGAGGGAGAGAGAGAGAGAGAAAGAGAGAGCGAGCACGCGCGACAGAGAGAGTAACAAAGACAAAAGTCATAAGAGAAGTGAAGAAGGAAAAGCAAAAGGATTCTTAAAGTGAATTAATACTTGAGAAAATTATAAAGGATATTGAGATAAAGAACGTAAAATTGGTAGAAATGTAAAAAAGAAAGAGAGCTAGAGAAAAACACAAAGTGTTATATATATATATATATATATATATATATATATATATATATATATATATATATATATGCGAGAAAAAGAGAGAAGAAAAGAGCGGAAATTAGAAAGAACGATTTAAGTTGAATATTTAAAGATAGAATTGAAAAATAATTTTGGTAGTTATAGAAGTAATTAAGTGGCCAGATAAATCATGAAAACATCATTATAAAGAGAATTAGGCGTTAAAATTCTCCAAGCAATCTGGGGAAAATAGAAGAGGAAGAGTAACAGGAGAGAGTGTATAGTGATAGAAAAAAAAAAAAAAAAAAAGAGTCGGATGACAAAGAAGTAAAAAAAATAAAAAAAATAAATAATGAATGAAAAACACTAAAACAAATGAGTTTAGTAGAAAGAACTTGAAGAAAACAAAATTGGATAGAGACGAGAAAGAAAAAAAAAAGCAAAAAAAAAAAAAAAAATGAAGGCTAAAAGTAACAAAGAAATGAGGGAGGTAATAAATAAAACATATTTGTCTCATTTTACCGGTAGAGAAAGAGTTGATTCTGATCCATCGTTCAATTTGTGATATAATAAAAAAATCGAATTATTAAAAATATAATGATAAAATAAATGTACAATTAAAGACATTAGCAAATTGAAAAAAAAAAGGAAGAAAAATGCTGAAAAGATTAAAAGAAAAGAAAGCATGATTGCTTGAACCGAAAGAAATGAAAACAGTCTAAATATAATAATTTTCGATTTGTTCTGATGCAAGAAGCATACTTAATTAAGCCAAGAACATTGTGTGTATGCGAATAGGTGCCTGTATTGATGTGCACACCTTCGCTTTTTTTCGTATGCACACATCTACGTTATTTGTTCAATGCATGCACATACATTTACATACAAGGCAGGTACTGAAAAATTCTTGGCCAAACCAAGATGCCATTTTTTAAAAGTATTAGGTTGGTACAAAAATAATGTCGTTTTCTCACATATGTTACTATGTTAGAAAACGACATTATTTTTGCACCAACCTAATAAAACGAAAAATTAATTTTTAGACAATTGAACAAATTTGCGGAATTTGGACGAACTTTTCAGCCCCCATTTTGAGTAGACATCCCTGTTTTTAATTAATATATACGGGGCTTATGAAAGAAAAGAAAATAAGCTTCCCTCTTAATGGTAAAGCATGCGTAATTTAAAAGCAGTTTCCCTGATTGGAAAAGGAAAACGCCTTTACATTCTGTCGGTCGGTAGGTTTTGTTTAGTAACAATTTCGAACTTTAGGTCGGTAGACATTAATTTCTCTGTTCAAAAAACAGAGATGTCCTGCTCAAACACGAGTACACAATAAAGTCAAAGTTTATTGAAACAAGAAATAATGTCGGATTAAAACTACTTTAATTGCTTAAAAATTACATACAAACGTTCAGTACAATATATTATTAAAAGATATCAAATCTGTTAAATCCAAACATAATTATAGATGCACCTTATATTTTAGCATTAATGGCTTGCTTAATCCGATATCACTTTTTATTATTATGGCGTTTATATTTATTGAGTACATATATAAATTTCGAAAGGGTCCCAACGAGACATAGGCATTTCTTAAATAGGATAATTGGGCAATGTTTTCTACTGTAGTTTAATGGCGAAGCATGCCTGGCTTGAAATGGTTTTGTCAGATTAAAATGTAAAAGAGAATACAGGTTCTATTCTTGTCGAAATGCACATTTCTTTAATAAGGCTTTCAATTTCTAGGCCAGGAGATATTAATTTTACCGTTTAAAACACAGCGATATCGACTCAATCACGTGCACCCAAATATAGCAATAAGAAACACACAGATATATGAACTTATACATACGTGATTTACTAAGCGTGGCATAAAATCAGTTGTATGGAGCACGCAGTGAGGATCGAACTCACTATTCAGTCGCAAACTGATCTATCAAGACAAGCTTGCTAGCCATTACACCACTTCTAAGTGCCAAACATATGCCCCTATTTATTTAAGGACATGGGGATATGTTCATGCACCTGTAATAGATAAGCCCGTAAGAATTCTTTGTGTGGGGGAGGGAAATTAATCGTTGTATAGAACACGAACTTTGTTGATTATTTGATTTGCTCATGTTTTTTTAACATGTCCATCAATAAAGTTGATTATAAAGTGAGAAGACGCTATCTCCGCCTGCGGAGAGATCACGCAACTCACGTGACTTAAGAATTTCAGTCATCGTACTTTTATTCGGACTAGCGTGTATACATAAGTGGCCAATGTTGTTGGGGTGTATTTTTTACTGAGTCACCATCTCTAGATAGTTTGCCAACCCAGGCTGAACACAGCATATCAGCCAGTTTTAAAGTCACGAGTTGTCCTTTTCATAGTCAATCAAGTCGAGGGAGCGTAGTATATTCTTGCTGGAAGGTGGGTGAGAGACGGATTCAAACCTTTCTCAAAAGTATTTGTGTGAAAGTGATTGCAGCGAACTTGACGGGAATTCGAACCCGTCACGCCCATTTCTTTTTCCAAACCGCCAACCGTTGTATTACTCTGTAATTTTATTTCTCCCGGGTTATATCTTCTTCTGTTATCAGTCATTTTGAAGTCGTATAAGATCTGCAGAAGGAATTTTATGATAAGATTAGTGACAAGAGAGTGAAATTGATTTTGTGCAAGACACTTTTTCTCAAATGCAGGGACTGAGATCAAATTCATTTATAGGTTTGCTTTTTATCCAATTCCTTGAGTCAAGTAACAATATACCTTACCGTTTGGGAATGTAAGTAGTCTTAAGGAAAACAAACGTTTAAAGTGCGTGCCATCCATGACAAGTAAGCCCAACGGAGTGGTGTTCACCGCCTGCGAATCTGGACATTTTGGCTGGTGAACATTTTCAAAACGAGACATTAATACCGAGCAGTTTTTCTATTTCTCTATCTGTTACAAAATTGTCGTGCTTGTAAAATCAGTGATAAAAATAGCATAGTGACAAAATTTAAGATAATATTTCCATTACCGAGTTGATGATACTCGTTAACAGACATTGACAAAATGTACATTGACTAACCTTTGCCTATTTTAATTCAAACAGGGACCACACCCAGTAAGAACCGAAATCACTAGTAATTGTTTGTTTAACAGTTAAAAAATGTCTACAGCAGGCACCCAAAATGATTTTTTAATAAATCATTTTGCCCCAAGGTGGTAAGTTTGGTAATGCGTTGAATCTTTAATCCACTCTTGACTCATCTGGAGTATCTGATTACCACCCCATTAGAACAGAGTCCCTATTGAGTGATAAGCACATAACTCCGTCCATAGTTTCTGATATCATTTCTAATCTAGAGCGCATGACTGCACGTACACAAACGCAAACATGAACACAAAAATACAGAAAAAACTTACACCAATGTTAAATATATATAAAAAGCAAAATATCGAAAAAATATAAGCAGTAAATTGCTGATACCCTCTGATGAGTGGATGGACAGGTCTGCTTACGAAACTCCTATAAACGAAACTCCTAAAATACGATATATATATATATATATATATATATATATATATATATATATATATATATATATATATTCGCGTCTGTGTTTATGTATGCTTCTTCTTTCATAATACATTTAATGCTAAAATCCTGTCTGTACCAAATCTAAAGTAATGGAAAAAGAAAAAGGTTATTACAAAAACTTAGTTTATGTAGTCATATTTGCTAGTAATCTGCAAAAATATTACACACGCACACAAACGCTCTGACGAGTATGCAGACGTGTACACACACACACACACACACACTATATATATATATATATATATATATATATATATATATATATATATACACACACACATATATTTTTATTCTTTTCCCTAATGATATTATGTTACAGGCAAAATCGTCTCCTGTCAGGAAGCACAAATGCTGAACTCAAAAATAAATAAATCGCTAAATAATTAAAAGAAAAGATAAAACAATTACTATTTCATCCATGAGTACAAAATTATAATGACGTGTATCATCGAGAGAAAAAAAAATACAGGCAAATTATTATAATTCTCATTGAAGTGATCCAACCGGAAGCTGACTGCAACCGGAAGTTATCCCGACATACTTTAGGGGTAGTAACTGAGGAAAAGCAAAGGAAGTAGATATTTTATTAAATTTTATTGAAGGAACATAATGATTCGAATATGTGCGCGGTGTATGCAGAAAAATACGCTTGCTTTTGTATTTAGCATTCACAAGGATAAAATAACGTTGATAAAGTTAACTGTCGCATAAACATGGCCATGAATTGGTGAATGATCTTCTGTACATAAACGCTAGGCACAGAGGCCATGGTGTAATGGAGACAAGCTTGTCCTGCAAAAACTGCAAAAATTACTATTGTGTTGTGAGTTTGAAACTCACTGCTACATGTAAGCTCCGCTTAGTAAATAACTAGTTACATTGCCTTTGGTACTTCAACGTGGTGTAATAGTTAGTAAACTTGTATCGACTAAGGAATGATTTCTATCCTCACTTGCGGGCTTTGTGCTGCATATAAACTACGCTTAGATATAGAGAGGATGCTATGGAGTAATGGTTAGTAAACTAGTCTCGGTTAACCTTACCTTGTTTGATATTCACTCTAGCGTTGTGCCAAATCTAAGCTACTCTTAATAAATAACTGTATACATTCTTACAGAAGCTTAACGCAAGAAGATGAATTGGAGACGTTAAAATCAAGCAAGGACAGAAATTGTACCATTTGGGAAGTGTTTTAAAAATCCAAAGGAGTATTTTATATATTTATATTACATTTCTGCACACCAATCTTTTCCTCCAAGTTACAAGTTAAAAGAGGTGATACCAGTTCAATACTCGGTAGAAAGGCCAATTGTTCACCCATAAAAGTCTAATATGAGAATTATGAAAAAGAGTGAAAACAAATGCCGTTGAGTACTTTTCGAGGTTGAATGTCGAAGTGTTGAAATTCGAAGAATAATCACAAACTGTCTGGCAATTCCTTCAGTTTTCTTAAATTAAACTCGAATTCTACTTGATACAGAACATGAGATTTCAATTTATCACTTCTATATGTTAATGGTAATATTAAGAGAAAACTTTTACAGATTTCAGCCGACAGTACTACTGGCAATTCGATCAATGAATGTCGAATATTTCTTTATAAGGAAACATACAGCATACAGTACTACTGTCATTTGAAATTTATATAAAGATATTTATTTTAAAACAAGTTTTCAGGAAAATAGGTTTCTTAAGTCCAGTATTATTATTGTTATTGTTCTTTCCAGTATTGATGGGGATTTCCTTCCTATCTTTTTATTTGAAATAGTGTGGAATGTCACCATCTACACTGTGTCATTATTTTCTCTTTGAGTTACATGTGATATCCATTTTAGCTGGTACTGCTGTTGAAACTCCTCAAGTGACGTGGGTTTTGTTATTTCTTACAGTTTTTTGTTTGCGATTCTGTAGCGCCAGTCTAGAAATGTTCGAAGAATGATGGTCTTCGCCAAGACCCACAGGTTCCATTCGCTGAAAGCCTTTTTTAACCATTAATCTGAGAAAGCGGTTGTATACAGCTGACAGTTTAGATATTTCTGCTGCAACGAAAATGTTAAATATTATCAGATTAGTAAGTAGAAATGAGAATTATCAGTATGTGGAATATTGTATTCAGTTTGTTAAACGACAAAATACGATTACATGAAGGACGCTCCGAAAGTAATGCCTCCGATTTATTTCCGCATAAACTCCAACAGATGCAGTGAACACAATACCAATACTGAATGGAGCAAATCACACTGTTTCTTTACTCTACTCTGCCTAATAATTCGTAGATGTGGGGGGATGTAATTACTAGGCTAGGTAGAATCCTTAGTTTGGATGGGCTAAAAATTAAGTTGATGCCGTAAGCACATTCTGTTTTAACACATAGAAGTATAAAAAAACAACTCTACATTGCAGGGATCGTAACAAGTGGGTATAAGTGGTTAAAAAAATCGACCCCCCTTGTAAAAAAAAACAAAAAACAAACAAAAGCTGCTCCTAATCCCGACTTATTAGGCAAAAAAAGGACGTCTTGGAGGAAACTTTTTTTTAAGTGACAGCAATAGAAGTAACAAGTATTCTCCCAGCATGGCTAAGTCTGGTACAAGGTTACAGAAGAGATAAGTCGACGATGAAATTAATTTGGATAACGCTTAATAAAAATAGGAAAAAATACCAAAAGATAAAAAAGTGATTCATGCAGGAAAGACGGAGGAAGAGGTGAAAATTAGAAAAAAACAAAACAAAATGAAGGACAAAAAAATAAGTAATAGATTTAAAATTTACTTTGAACTGGTAAAATAGTGAACATGGATAAAGTTCCAGTAGATTTCGACGTACCCTTCATCAAATTTTGTTTTTATTAATACAGAATTTAATAGTATGAACGTCTTACTTCAAAGGAGAGGTACATCTTATTAGAATAAGTAAATAGGGAATTTACACTACAGTGTAACCCGGATATAAGAGAGTTGTCGGGACCGGAGAAGAAGTATCTTATATCCGAGTTTCTCTTATATCCGGGTTTATCTTATATCATGGTTTCTCTTATATCCGGGTTTGGTCTATTTTGTTTAGGTAAGTATGGCTCTAATTTGGGACCAGAGAAAATCTCTCTTATATCCGGGTCCCTTATATCCGGGTTACACTGTATTTATATTGTTCAGACTATTGTCCTCATCTTTGTTGTCATGTTCACGAAGTTTCGCCCGTTGTGCTCTGCAAGTTTTTGTTCATATTGAACTCATAACTGTTTGGGTCAACTCACTGAATTACTTCAACCAACGCTTTTTCCACTGGATAAAAGTGGGGGTTCGAAATTCCAAAGTATATCACCTGAGGAAGACCGGGGCGTACAACGGCCGAAACGTCATGAATATGACAATAAAGATGAGGACAATAGTCCAAACAATGTAAATAGTGTAAATAGTTACAATATATCATCTCAGAAATATAGACAGATATTGAAATAAAAAAGTTTTAAAGTGCAGCCTTTCATAAATATTCACTAAACTTCAACAAAGGCTTACAGTAATTTCCAAGTTCTGTGATAGCTCTTTGTTATCTATGTGGTTATGATGCTCTCCGGGACTTTATTACTTTCTCCCAAGCTTTCAGTTCTGTCTGGAATTATCTTTAGGGGAAGGGACCAGTAGCATTGTCTGCTCAGCACTCAACCTCTGTATATCAACCGTCTCATTTTCTGCCTTTTAAGAATTTAAAATAAAAAAAGGAAAAATATTTTGGTTGATTACTGTTACTTATGCATAATAAGTCGTTTGGGTTTTTAATAAATGGTGTGGTGGTAGAAATTTTTTCGGAATTCTTTGTTTGGTGGGAAGTGAAAATAAGTTGTTGTCACTAACATCTTCTATTTTAAGGCATAGATCGAAGGGGTCGGCACGAATAATAAAAAAACTTTAAGTGGCAGGGGTCGTGATAACTGGATAAAGTTGAGAAAAATCGAAAAAATGAAAGTTGACACCCCCAAGTTATTAGATACAGGAGATTACATAGTCACCCCCATTGACTATTTTTTCGCCAGTGAAGAAAAACCAACAGTCGTAAAATTCTTCACTAAGCAGAGTTGACCCACTTTTGCTCACAAAAATCATTGTCGCTGCTACTTCTGTTACCATTGCCTAACTGTGCTCACATCCACTATTTGCTTTCCGTAAACAGTCAAAGATTCGATGCAATTTTTTAGTTTTAAAGTATTCAATAAAGTAGTTTTTATTTTGTATGCACGTACATGTCAGACACCTTTTTGTCACATTAGTGCTCAAGTGTAGCAAAGTAAGAATTTAAAATCATTGTTGTGTAAGTCCCTAAGTTACTGGATAGTAATACCCTCTGCTCCTTCATGGAGTCTGTCAGCAGTCTTGGGACATAATTTTTATAGACCTTTGAATACGCATGAGATTGAATTGTTTGGCCATATTCTCATTCACTGCAGAATCTGACCTGTCACTGTGGGTCTGTTACTAAGATCAGTTTTTATTTTTACTACTAGGACTGCTGTGCGTACACCAAGTGCAGCCCTTCATAAATATTCACTAAACTTCAACAAAGGCTTACAGTAATTTCCAAGTTCTGTGATAGCTCTTTGTTATCTATGTGGTTAGAGTGGCAGCCATTTTGAAAGATGATTATGGGTAGGAAAAGAGAAGGTAACTCTAGAAATGGTTTCCCCGTGTTTCTAGATCTGTTATGGTTTATAATAACAGA
>OZ010572.1:87249138-87254138 GCA_963932145.1 Acanthosepion lycidas | reverse complement strand
TCTCAAACGAAAGCTGAAGACAAGAAATAAGGAATCTTTGTGAATTTTTTGTAGAGTTCACAACGTGACTGCAAAAATATTTGTCTTATATGTATTATAATTTTTCCCAATAAAAGTCAAAATAAGTATGTCTATATACGAAAAAAAAAAAAAAAAGAAGGAATATGGAAGGTCTAAAAAGTGGCCTGAATACATAGAAAAACTAAGAATCTTATGATATAAATGAGACGCTTGATAATACAGGAAGTGGAAAAGCAATAAGACTTAGCGTTACAGGAAGTAAAAACTATGGACTTGTTCAAGATTTGTTAGCGCCGAACAGATGAACAGAAAAGAGTTATGCTGAGATTGCAGAAGTGTTAAAAATACACTTTCAACGAAAACCAACTGAAATTGTTCAACACTACGAATTACATACACGCAACAGGAAAACAAGTGAATCTTGCACAGCCTTTGAGAAGCCATTATCGCAGAACTGCAAATATAAGAATCGATGCTACGGGACAAAATTATTTTCGATATAAACGATGAAAACTTTCAAAGAAAATTATTGTTTGAAAGCAACTTGGTTTTTAAGAAGGCGTTTGCGGTAGTCTAGAGGATAGAAACCATTTGTAAATATGTCTCGGATGTATGTAACCAAAAAACAACTAAGTGCGGAAAAGGAAGTAATGTCATAGACGAACAGATGGTGATAATCAGAACAAAAAGGAAGACATAGGATATTAAAAGGAACTACATTATATGCATTTTGGTGTTTGTAAAATGAAGGCACTAGCTAGGAATTATGTGTGATGGTCAAGGATAGACAGGGGACATTAAAAACTTAAAACTTTAAGCGGAATCACAAGATGCCTGTTGCGCCTTCTTGCATCATTGAGAATTCTCTAGGAATCTATGATCCTGTATTCATTTGAAAAATGTCTCTTATTATTGTGGATACATATCTAAACTGATGAGATGTGTATTCTATGAATACTTGAACATGAAGTACCACAACTGGAAGGTTATATCGCATATTTACAGAACATGGTTCATCTGATCAATGTGCAACAGATAATGCAATTTGTTTCACCAGTTCATGTGTTTGAAGAATTTGTAAACGATAAAAGCATAACTTTATACCATCTCACGATGAATGGTCAAGGAAAAAGGCAGTAAATACTTAAAAAAGATAACTGGAGGTGGTATTGAAACATGATTGATTAATTCGTTTTTTACGGAATCAAGCCTTTGCAGGTTATTTAAAGCCAGAAAGCATTTTTAGATCGTAAGAATTTTAAAAAATAATATCGGTTTAGTGATCCAAGTCTTACTAATTAACAGATATCTGGGCGGGGAAAAGGTGAATTCATACCTTTCCCAAGGTTATTTGCACACAGGTGAATATAACACAACGGAAATTGGAACTGGTTTCTCCGATTAATATTTCCGAGTACACTACCTGCACATTTAAGCTTACAGCACCCGATATTTCGAAACGGCCACCCATCTAGGTACTGACCAGGTTCGATGTTGCTTAACTTCGGTTCCCGTACGATCACCGTACGTTTCAGCGTTATATGGTTGTAGGCCATGCGTGTGTAGAATAACGTGCTACACCAAATAAAACAACAGGATTACCACCTGCTGAACGACTGATGAAAAGAAAACTGACAACAAGATTCAGTCGAGTTCACCTATATCGACAATTGCGCATGCCTGAAAAAAAGGCGGGAACAAAAGAAGAACATGATCAACATGCAAAGCAGAGAGATTTTGTTTAATGCTATTTGGTCCTTGTGTGAAATTACAATTCTTGAGAGTAATGGATTCCAAGTTTAGTACAATAAAAGACAGAACCCGTCTTGGTCCATGTTTGATTACTTAATGAACAAATGAGAGCATTTGGACAAATATGCGTAAACGTTGGCCAGCAGGGGAAATCAACTATCCCAATATCAAGGATACCCACCCCGTAATGGATGTAAGGAATACAGTGACATCTGTGGGGTAATTATCGGAGTGACCACAGTGATATACAAGTAGTAAGTAACGGTATATTTACACCAGAACCCCAACTGTTAGATGAGCCTGCAAACAGCTCAGTATCTTAAATACTATATCCGTAACAGGCATTTAACATAGTTTAAGAATGTGTGCATCGAAACGAAAAATGGGATTGATGCACAGAGTTGAAATTTCAGCCAAGACTGTTGCATTCGATTTCGCATCAATACCAATATCTTTGGAAAAGTATGAATCAATCATCATCCAGTTAGAGTCAACCTGTATCGGAGAAGAACAATGAATGCAAAATTGGTGGCAGCAATTTTACCCCGTAAAATGTAATATTATAGAAATATGAGGATGTGGTTCAACCTACAGGACTTAAATAGATACACATATCAAAGGGAGAAATATGATGTCTATGTTTAGTATACTATGGTTAGACTAAAAATCCCTTTAGGGACAGCTCACTTTCTTTACGCTGATAGGGGTTGTTTCCATTCGTCATCTGTTGTTGTAAACAAGAGAGACGTTATGTTGAATAAAGTTGCTTAAACCTTTCTAGTCATATTTTTAAAAAAAAATTAGTATCACCCCATGCAATACAGTAAAGTCACTAAGACATAAGGGTTTACATGGTATTAAAGAATTAGGAACAAATACAATTTTAATGAGCGGGAAGAGGAAAGAGTAATCTGGAGGACAGTAGATAGCGATGGACATTGTATTTAAATTTTTGCAGGTTATGGTTGGCTGGAAAGCATGGCGCCGGAATAGAGTTCTACAAGCGAGAAATGCGAGAGAAGAAACTGTTAGCATAGAATTTATGGTTACATTAAGCCAGCTCGATTTTAAATGGATGAGATCGCAACGCCGGTCTAGTATTGCGCTTAAATTCAAAAAGCGAAAAGCTCATCCATACAATTACCATGAAAGTATTTATAGAAACGTTTCTTTTAATATAAATCTCATCCTAGGTTCAGTAGCGGACTGGATTTAAAAATATTAGTAGCCAGGAAAGAAAGGCGACTCAATCACAACTACTATGCTATCATTTAATTTTCATAACGAATAAATAAAATAAACAAGTACTACATATAGAAAAAGGGATACAATTAATTTTTTTTTAAAATCCGTATTTCTGAGTAATTATAGTGTGCATGTACTGTACATATTACTAGCAGTAGATACCGAATGTAAATACATAACGATTCCTGGGTATGACGATAAACTACATCCGACAGCATGTCCTCTGGTCAGGAGATTAGAGGTTTTGAGGAGCGTGGAATAATTTAATTAATTGCTGTTGTTCCCAGGTCCACCCTGACCCGGAGCTGTATCAACTGTAAGGGTCCCAGCTATGAACAAATAATGAAACCTAAACAAAAACTAAATACTATGAAAGTATAAGAATATATTTTTATAATAATAATGCGAACAATACATTTTTATATAAGAAAAATGACCAACAATATCTATTTATAGCAAAATAAGCAACGATACATTTTATCGGTAGTTAAAAGTATACAATTGTGATCAAAATACAGGGTGTTTCAAAAAGAGTACGCCAAAATCATCATATGATGTGTCAATAACGAAAAAAATCATAAACCTCTAGTATGAACACATGTGTTGTATATACATTCAAGTTTCATTTCATGTTTTATAAGTGCTCAATATGGCCACCACCGGCAGCCCGGACAACATCAAGCCGATATGAGAATTCCTCCCAAACGCGTCTCAGCATGTTACGGTTCACCGTGTTGATTGCAGCTGTTATTCGATCTTTCAAGTCATCGATACTTGATGGAAGTGCTGGAACATAAACTTGGTCTTTAACATACCCCCACAAGAAAAAGTCACACACAGTGAGGTGCGGGGATCTGGTAGGCCAAACACAGAGAGCAAGGTCTTTAGGACCTCTCCTCTCAATCCATCGCTGAGGCACGTTTTCATTCAGATGAGCTCTAACCCCGATATGCAAATTGGGTGGTGCTCCATCTTGCTGAAAAATGAAGTCATTCAAATCTGCCTGCACCGTGAAAATGGCGGTTGTTTTTGCGAACTCAAGCACGCAAAACGCCTCTGCTGAGAAGTCGCCATTTTGATTGATCTTCCCACAATTCAGCTGTACCGGAAGTTATACTAAGGACAGCGGTGAAACTGACACCCAATCAAACTTTGATAACTACTCTATCAAATAACCACTGATTGAGTCCACTACAATGCCACAGACCTGAAAAAACAGCGCAATGATTTTGGCGTATTCTTTTTGAAACACCCTGTATTTAGATTTCGGCATTAAATAACTCATAGAGGTGTTGATATGCCACTAAACACAATCATCCAACTAAATACATAATGTTATAATTGAATTTTTAATTTTTTTAAAATTTTAAGTAATTGGTTGATATTTTAAAATAATTTACTGTACAATTTACACATTATAAGAGAGTTTAATAGCACAATAGAGAATTGCATACAGTCCACTAATATTAAATGCAATTGTATTCACTGGGTGATTTTATTAGGTCGCTTATCAAGTTTTTTGTTGAACCCACCAACATTGTTGTTTTTTTTTAGTATATACATACATACATACATACATATATATATATATATATATATATATATGTATATATATATATATATATATATATATATATATATATATATATATATATATATATATATATGTATGTATATATATATATGTGTATATATATATATATAGAGAGAGAGAGAGAGATAGATAGATAGATAGATAGATAGATAGATAGATAGATAGATAGATATATAGTAGTGGACTCTCTCGTTGATTTTCGACGTATGATGAAACCGATCAGTTTTAAATTGAACCAGCAAATACCCGTTCATGATTTGAAAAGTGTTGGAGGTTTGTGTAGAAGCAATCACACATTTCGAAAAACAACTGATAACAGTGAAATGGCGTACATTGTGCCGTGAAGTCTCCCAAAAGCCCTTAGATTTTTCAATCTCCTTGACCGTTT
>OZ010572.1:87149138-87244138 GCA_963932145.1 Acanthosepion lycidas | reverse complement strand
CATAGGTGGGACCCTAACAAGTGCTACCACCCCGGGTCAGGGTGGACCTGGAAACACCAGCAATTAAGAGGTGGATCCACGCTCCTCAGAACCTCCTGATCAGAGGCCCTGCTGTTAGACGTAGTTTATCGTCTTACTCAGGACGCGGATGTAGTTTATCGTCATACCCAGGACGGTTCTCTATTGAATTAAGTGCATTGACAATGAAGTCTATGACATTGAAAAATATTTTCTGTGTAAAATAAATTACTTTTTTATCATTAGGCTACGGATTTACTAATGTGCTTTTTTTTTAATCCGATATAGGCGATCAAAATTCTTGTGAATTGCTATACAATTTAGGTAAAGATAGCAGAATAATTTCCCGTCATTTTCTTCACGGTTTTGAATTCATTGTTTTCCTTCTATTAGACTGGTTACAAACCAAAGCTAGAAAAGTTAGTCTACCCTGCGATTTAACTTCTAGTTGGGCGGAGAAGAGATGGTATTGTACCTTTATTTGTGTGAAATTGAATGCAACAAACTCTGCTTGAATTAGAACTCTGCTCCCTGTTTTCTTTTTCGGGAATGCTAACCGCTGTTACGCTACCTCTACTTTGTTCTCAATCGTTCGTGGAAAAATGTCTATGTCTACTGACATTCTTCTGTTACACGATGACACGCACACACTGACATTAGTTCATAGAAATAAGAACCCCGCACATATCCACATGCAAATAGATAGGTAGATAGATCGACAGATATGCAAATGTACATTTCCACACCTCTAATAGACGCCCACATTAACACTTCCTTGCATGCGATCCACACTACCATTATGAAGAAAAATGTCCGGACAAAGTTGTCAAAATCAACGAAAGCCTTAGAAACGAAGATGGTGGTAAGTCGTGCAGAGCGTAACTGACAAATGATGTATTTGGCATTTTGCTTCTGTAAATGCTTTCTCCCTTCCCCAACCCTTTTTGATGTTTCCTATTCCCTTATTAAATTTAAAAAAGGGAAAAGGAAAAAAAAACAAACTTAAAAATAAATAAATTACATTCCTTTTCACTTCTCCCCTACTCGGCATAAAACAGATTTATTTATTCATTAAAAATAATATCTGGACAAGGTGGTCAATATTATTATTATTATTATTATTATTATTATTATTATTATTATTGTTGTTGTTGTTGTCGTTGTTGCTACTATTAATAGTAGTAGTTGTCGTAGTTGAAATGCATTCATATTTTTTCATATTTTTAACTTTCAAATGTTCTTGTTTTGCCATTTTGACTTTTGTCCTTCCTTTTCTTTTTGTTTTTTCTTCTTCTTTCTGTTTTTTCTTGGTTTGAACTGAGATTATGAAATCCGTAAGTTGAAACAAGAAAAGAAGAAAATATTTTTTATAAAGAGAAGAAAAAGAAGAAGAAAAAGAAAAAGAAGAAGAAGAAGAAGAAGAAGAATTGGGGTGTAAATGGGTGTTGGTCAGAGAGTAAAAAAGAATGTGCGATTATAATAGAGAGTTTGAGAATGCGAATTCAGAAAACGAAAGAGAGAAATGGAAAGAGGAGAAGAGGAAACGAACTGAATCAAATCTGATAAAAACGGAATGGAAACCGGTGGGGGAAAGTAAAATGCAAGAAGAAAAGCAGAACACACATACACACATATATCTGATCACTTCAGGCGTGAAACTGACAGTCACTATGCAGTGTTGATTTCTGTGTCCACTTTCTATCTATCTATCTATCTATCTATCTATCTATCTATCTATCTATCTATCTATCTATCTATCTATCTATCTATCTCAGACTGTTCATATCTATCTACCTATCTATCTATCTATCTATCTATCTATCTATCTATCTAAAGAGAGAAATAATGAGATGAAGCAAGGGAAGGAATATGTAGTAAAGAACAAATAGTAGGGAGAAAATATAGAAGAACGTGGGATGTTAGAGCAGAAGAGAGAAATAATAATAGAATTGAGTGAGTGTGTGAGAAGAAGAGAGTTGAAAGACATGCAAAAGCAGAAGCAAAAGAAAAGTCAAGCGTGCAAACGAAGAGAAAAAGGATCGAGAAAAAGAAAAACAGAAGAGCTAAAGTTAGAAAAGAGGCGTACAAAATAGTAAAAAAAAAACTCTGGTAGGAAACTAGAAAGCACTTGAAACAGAGACGTAGAGAATGTTAGGAAAAAGTGGAGATAGGGAGGGAAGAGAATTTTTTGGAAAGGCGACGAACGAATATAAATCAGATAGAAAAACAGAGGATGAAAGGCATAACGAAGAGAATATAAGATGGAAGATAAGGAAGAAAGAGTGTCGAAGATCAAGGAAAAAAAATAAAAGGACAAAAAGAAAATCGGTTGGTTTGAGAAGTTAGGAGAGGAAGAGGTTTATAAAAAAACTGTCAAAGAAATTGAGAATAACAAAAGGGATAGGGAAGGGGAAAAGCAAAATGGACGACGACATTAAGAACTGTAGAAAAGTCGTGGCAGTTTGAAGACTTGAGACGAAAAAGATATTTAAAAAAGTAGAAATCTTGAAACGAAACGACAAATCCGAATTGGGGAGGGTGGTGGAAAGTCAACTCCCAAATACCGAAATGAAAAACAAAAAACGATAATAAAATATGGCAAAAGTATTTGCGGAAACAAAACGAGAATAGAGGATAAAAGTGGATAAAAAAACAAAAAAACAAAAGAAAGCTAAAGAAATTAAAATCCCAAACAAACGAGCAATGTGTAAAGAAAAGATTAGGCAACAAAACAGAAAAAGAATTAAAAAAAAATACAAGAATATAAGAGATAGATAAATAAAGTGAGAATTAAAAAAATCGTGATCAAAAAGAAAAAAATGTATGAGGTGAAGGAAAATTTAGAAAAGGCAGAAAAGTTGGGACCCCCATTGAAAATAAAATCAAATGACATCAATACGTACGTATATTCATGCTTATATGCATGCAGAAAGATTCGATTGTATATACAGATAAATATATAAACACGGATAGAAAAATGAATGTACGTGTGCGCCATGGATATATAAAACCTCTTAAGTAATTATATATATGCGCGTGTGTGTGTACAGAGCTCTAATTGGGAATGATCACACACACTCAACCACACTCACCGACACGACATACATACATACATACAGTTATTTTTCAGATCAAGAAAATTGACATTGTTATTAGTATACTTCTTGAACTAAGTTCACAGATACATGACTTTTTCTGGCCACCGCGTATACATATTTGCCAAATTTAGCCAATTTTAAAATGAGAACACAACACTGTTGGGTTTTATAGTCACTAGAAGACTAAATTGGCAAAATTGTCCCTTATCTGATGAGATTCCTAATCATAAAAGTACAGTAAACATTGCAGATATACATATCTGTTTAGTATTGGGTTTCCGGTTCTTTTTAAAGTTCACTTCAACTCTATACTTCTAACGTCTTCTCCTGAACTCTGAAATTTTATTTACTAATTATTTATATGAGTAGACAGGTTCATCTATCGTCCGGTTCACTGTCCTCTCTGATATTTTGAACAGGAGTAAAGTTTTATCCCTTTCCTGTTTAGGGATGGATTTCCGTTTCTTTGTAAAGAATTTTCCTTCTCTTTCACTCCCAGTAACCTCTTAAGTCTGTGACATCATCGCCTCGTTTAGGGTTGATTAAAAATATCTATGTCATTGCACACACACACACACACACACACACACACACACACACACACACACACACACACACACACACACACACACACACACTAGGTGATAACAAAAAGTTCCCGGACTAGTTTAAATAAAAAAAAAAAAAAACTAATATATAATAAGTTTAAACATCATACAGTTTCGAAAATAGTCACCTTGCACAGCAATACACTCACTGGTTCCAGCGTTTCTGCCACTTTTGGAATCAGGCTTGGAAGTCGTTTTCCGTAAGCGTGTCAAGGACCCTTCTGCGATTCCCTCTGGATCACGGTAACGGTGTTCAAAACGGCGACCTTTGCGATGTATTTTCGGAAGAGATGGAAGTCAACAGTTGCTAAAATCTGGCGAATAGGTTCACTACTCTTTCCTTTTTGTTCTTAAAATTTTTCAAGAAATTAAAGTAGTAAAATCAGTTGTTTCCAAAGAAGATTTAGTGAACTTCAAACTTTTTCTCTTGGTTGATTTTCCTACCATTTCCGTCTGGTCATTTGAACAACATCCTAAAAGGTAATTTAAGAACCCACACCAGAAAAATATTTTTCGATAAAAGCTGTCAGAATTTTGTTGAAAATGCAACAACAACAACAACAACAGTAATGAAGAAGCTGAATAATATTTAAACATTACTATCAATGGCTTGTAAGTGCAATAAGCTAACAACTGGACCTCGGTGTTGATAGCGATTCAAATCTGCCGAATTTACTGACTGATCGTTCGTTTAATCACGAGTTGCGAGTGGATTATAAAGCAAATGGTACAAAACTGAAAGACACATGATTATGACTAATAGGCGTGATTTGCCTTTAATTTTTTTCCGTCAAAGTTAACTTAGCTAAGGGATATTGGTTCATTGGCTTCTTTTTATTTTTGTCCCTATTTTCTTTAGTTTAATTCCCATTCCCTTTCCCTCGTTAAGCGACCAGAGTTGTCAGTTTACCGATGGATGCAGGGACAACTTTCGTTTTTTGAGTGTGTTTTTCGTATTTGTTGTTGCGTTTGGGTGAGTGTGTGTTGAGCGAGTGCTTGGTCGAGTGATTGTTTGAATTATTAAAGTCCCACATTAATTTCGTCCAGTTAACTGCTATTTCAGCCACAAATTAAGGATTGTGGGGGTTTCTACTACTAAGGCTTTTTTCTTTTG
Organism: Acanthosepion lycidas; assembly: GCA_963932145.1. Taxonomy (NCBI): domain Eukaryota; kingdom Metazoa; phylum Mollusca; class Cephalopoda; order Sepiida; family Sepiidae; genus Acanthosepion; species Acanthosepion lycidas. The sequence goes on along the minus strand of OZ010572.1, from coordinate 87,239,300 downwards.
TTTCTTGTAAATAGATCATGTTTTCATCGTAAATATTAATTGAGGTATTTTTAGATGTTGTTATTTTATTCCCCACCCCCTACAGACATATGAGGACTAGTTAGGATATCATAGAGTATCTGAGGTATTATGGTGGCTGTAGTGAGACAGGTAAGTTTCAATGTGTTGTTTTAGTGTAAGGATTGTTGTGGTATGTTTCAGTCAGTGATCATGTTAGCTAAGTTTAATTGTAAGACAAAGACCAATCTTCCTTATTCACCATTTTGGCCTTATGCCACATTTGTAAATTTTTTACGTATAATAAATATTATGATTATGACTAAGTCATTACTGGTCCTTGTTCAAGTTTTGGTTGCGACAGCTTGGAGAGATTTTGCATAATTTCATTTTGAAACCTCTGTTCATACCCTCTTTTCCATGCCCCTTTCAATTAGAGAGAGAGTGATCTTGCTTAGGCTGTAATCATCATAACAATATAGAAAGTACGTTAGTAAGACTTACAAATGAAGATTGATATTTTATTTGAAATGAATTCCTTATTTCTAGTGATGTATCATTATTAATAGAATTGAAAGGAATACATTATAGAGTAGCCATTTCTTTTTTTATGTTTTTTGGCAAATTATACCGAAAGTTTTGAACTAGGTATAAAAACCTATTCAAATGCAACAAATACTAAATTTAGTTATCAAGAACGTAATCTTATTAAATTATTTATTAATTACTTATAATTTGATTAATCACATTATTTAGCTACTTGTTTCATAATTTATCTAAAACAGTAATTTGATTAATGCGTTACTTAAATGAGAACAATTCAAACCTTATAAAAGTGTGCTGAACGCTGTAAATCGAATGTTAAAAACTTAAAATGATGCTAATTTATTACTATTTATTATGAATTTAAACAAAATTCAATTTAAATTGATTATAAACAAATACAAATTATTTATTTTTTTAGATTTATTATGCAAATTTAGTCGACTTAATAGTCGCCATTGCTTTCCTCGGCCTGCCTCACTTTTTCTTCCATCCAACAAACTCTATCTGTAATACTTCCATCGAACTTTTTCTTGAAAATGTCATCGTTTTTTTTTTGAGGCATGCGTTTCTTTTGTTCATCTGAAGATAATGAAGATGGCATTGAATAATTCAAGAAAAATTTGCTGCCATTTTTGTCTAGAATGAAGAAAGTGAAATGTTTTTATTAAAGTAATCTTCAAATCTATAAAAGATTACAAAAATGTAAAAACAATCTTAGTTGGCAATAATATAAATGATAAAATGGCCATAAAAGGACACGGATTATTATTTACGGCTATTTTTTTAAAGTAATGCACTGTCTACTGTTTGCACTACGTGGAAAAATTGTAAGTAAAATGTTGCATTAAAGTGTGACTCTGGGGATCCTTGTAACGTTACTGGGGTCCACACAAAAAATAGGAAATTTTAATGTTAATTACTCACATATTTTAAAATGGTGTATTAGAAGTTATTTTACTAGTGTACATAAATGCTTCATAGAATTTAGTTGTTAAATACAAGTTTATTTTCATTGAATTAGTTTTCTTGTCCTGAGTATTACGATAAACTACATCCGGCAGCAAAGCCTCTGATCAGGATATTGGAGGGTTTGAGGAGCGTAGAGCCACATCTTTATTGCTGTTTTTCCCATGTTCACCCTGACCCAGCACCTGTTAGGGTCCAAGCTATGGGCAAATGGTGAACCCATAAACAAAAATTAACAGTATATTTTTTATAATAAAATGACTAACACACTGAAAGTATAAAATTATGTACAAAATATCTGTAGTTGAAAGCATACAATTACGTACTAAATATTTCGATTTCAGCATTAAATAACCCATAGAGGTTGATAAGCCCTCAAACAAAATCAAACGACTAACATGAAAAAACTCTTTCATGACATTAGTCATATTATAATATTGTTATGGTCCAGGTTAGGACCAAGGACGAACAGCACGAAGACAAGAGCAGAAATAACGAAGGTATATTACACGAAATAATAATACAAGATGTGGAAGGTGTTAGTATGACTGTCAGTCTGGTTTAGAGTGAACTACTATCGGCTCGACTCGATTCGTCCCTCTCTCTTGAGAGGCGTAGTATACATAGTGTTAGGAAGAGTTCATTCTGTAGTTATAGGTAAAGACCCATAACAAATATCCTACAATTTCTTAACGAAATCAAACTGTATTCCAAAACATAACTTCAATAAAACTACAAATCAACGCTTCTAGTAATTACGTCCACACAAACATGTATATGCATAAAAGCTGAGTATCATCTACCATGTATTCAATTGTGAAAGTAGAATAATATCATATTTTTATTACTTCAAATCTCGCAAGAAAATTAAATTTGGGCATTAAATGACCCATAAGGAGTTGATGTGCTGTTAAACAAATTAACCAATCAAAATAAAGCAGATTTACTATTTCTATAATAGAATTCCTAAATTTTTCTATTAGTAAAAAATAAAATAGGCTTTTTTTTCATTGAATGGTTATGGGGGTTCACAAAAAAAAAAAAAAAGAAAAAAAAAAGAAGATAAGTAGGTGGGATGAGAAGCACGTCACTAAAATATTCGCTTTAAGTTCTCTAAATATTGGTGAATTTATAAATTACTTATTATAATTATAATAAATCATGTTAAACAACAGCAAACACCCAATGTGAAACGTTCTTCTTATTGTACCCAGATTCCGATATTTTGGGTGAACAACTAAAAACAAAGATTTATCTTGGTTGAGTACTTACTAGAATATATCCTCATATAAGATCGTGAACGCTGGAGCTCATCGATGAAGAAGATGACTTCAGGCAACAGAAATATCTTTCTACAGAAGGATGCTGAGAATACCGTGGATAGAACACGTGACCAACGTGGACATCTTAAGGAAAATAGAAGCAAAAAGGAAACTGAGAGAATCAGAAATAGACAGTTGAAAATTCTGGAACACAGGGTTAAAGGAAAAAGAGATTGGTGAATTTGAAAGCCACAGGACAAGATCATCAGATGGAGACAGCGAGTAACTTATCAAACAATGTTGTGTAAATGAATGTGCAAACCTGTGAATGAGATGGATAGCAAAAAGACAAACATTTACAAAGAAAAGGAATCTCTTGAGAATCATGATCACCCTGAAGAGACACGACACAAGAAATAATAATAATAATAATAATAATATTAGGTTGGTGCAAAAATAATGACGTAATAATGTCGTTTTTTGACGTTAAAACATACGTCAAAAAACGACATTATTACGTCATTATTTTTGCACCAACCTAATAATAATAATAATAATAATAATAATTCTTTTGTCTAGAATCAAAAATTAATTCAACAAGTTAATAAAAACCTAGTTTTGTATTGGAATTTTCTATTGTCATTCGTAACGATTTTTATTTTTGACAAATTCAAATTTTTCTCCATCGGAACAAGTTTCATTTCGCTTCCCAAAATACGATATTACTGTCTGAATAACCCAATATGTTTACAAGAGAGTATCAACCGTGTTTTGTATGGGAGAGGCATCAGTATTACCAGTAATGGTATTTAATAGTAGAAGGTGAAGCAATTGTGAGTGTAGGAGAGCGTGCGATGGTTGCAGCGATGGCAGAATTGGAGCTATGAATAGGGTGTTAACAGTTGTGATGGCTTTCGTTGTCTTAGCATCAATACTGATGCAAATTGCTTAGATGTGTATGGCAGTGGTATGAGGGTTGGAGCTACTTACTGGCGGGGGTGTTAATACCAGAGGAAAGGAACGCAAGCTAGGAAAAAGATGGAGTGTTGATTGCAAAACTTGAATTTAAAAGCCGAGCAGAAACTGGAATTAACCGGTTTGGGCGGGAGTTTGGATGGCACAGTCAGAGGTAGAACGATTGTAAATCGTTGCTCTTGCAGACTTTCCCCATTGACGAAAAGGATAAAGATGGTGCAGGACGGTGCGGTGTTTCCCATTCTGATTAGGTGACAGTACTCCCAACCTAACGCCAAATGCACAGTATAGCGTTATCCCTCTTTTTCAGACCGTCAAACACTACCTGCTCCCACCCAATCCTAACAGCTGGTGGGCTTCCTCCCTCCCGGCACGGGCATTTCAATGGAATTAATCTGTAGAATTTAATTGCAAATTACAAACGTTCATTTTTTTTTGTTTTCCAGCTCAGCTAAAAACCTTTCTTCTCTGCCAACCCACTTCGGCGAGTCTTCAGATGAAAAAAAAAGTAAAAGATTTAATTGTAAAAAGAAAAAAGATGAATCAAGGCGAATATATATATATATATATATATATATATATATATATATATATATATATATATATATATTTAAAGAGAGAGAGACAGATAGACAGAGGTTAAGAGAGATAGATACAGAAAATTGTAAATAGATAAATAAATAGAGATAGATAAAGAAAGAAATATTGATATGAAAGATATAGATAAAGAAAGAGATAAAGATAGAAAGAGATAGATAAAAAAAGAAATATAAATAGCGATAGTAACAGATAGATGGCTAGATAAATATTGAAATATAGATAGATAAATACAGAAAGAGATAGATAAAAAAAGAAATAGAGAGATAAAGAAAGAAAGAAATATAGATAAAGAAAGAAAGAGATTTATAGATATAGATAGAAAGCGAGCAAACGAGCGGAAAAAGAGTGTGAAAGATAGGATATATATAAAGAGAAGGTGAACAGAGTTAATAAGTAAAATATAAAACGAAGGGAAACGATGACAAGGCTTATGAAAAAAGAAAAGTGACTTAGATAATGGGAGAGAACGGCAAATATCGAACGCGAATGAAAAGTGTGGCTAAACTATAGAGAGGAAAAGAGAATAGGTTGAAAACTGAAGCAAAATGAATAGGGAATAAATTGAAATTCCGACTGAAGTTCATTTGATCTGTGAAAAGGATCGAAAATTATAGTGAACGAAAAGATACAATTATTGAAGTTTTAATAGAGAGAAAGATGAATGTTGAGAATGTCCTTACACAAGATGCACACACATCAACATATTCTAAGAGGGAAAAGATATACGATCTATTTCTCTGTCACAAACAGATTTAATGCATATGTGCACACAAATGTAAACATAAGGGAGTGTGTGTAAAAGATACGAAGATATATATATTTATTTAAATGTTATGAACGTTGGAATTTATATTCGATTTGTTCTCATATATATATATATATATATATATATATATATATGTGTGTGTGTGTGTGTGTGCTTGTGTGTGTGTATGTGTGCACGATTACAATAGAATACAGAATTCCTGACAAAGTTACTCAATTCGACAGATAGAAAACGTTTCATTGAAATTATTTTCAATTAAAACTATTTTCAATTAAACATTTTCTATTTGTCATATATATATATATATATATATATATATATATATATATATATATATATATATATATATATATATATATATATATATAAAATTTCTCTAACAGATAAATGTAAAGAAAAATAGAGCTTGCTATGACGCTCTACGTGTACGAACGGTAAAGCACGCCAGATCCAACAAAGTACGCAGGTTCTATCCTTGCTGGGAAACATATTTTCTTTACTAGGATTTCTTGAATGCGCAGGTTGATAAACGTAATACACGCTGTTTAATAAATAAAAATGGGACAACTGTTTCAAATACGAAGTGCCCAATACAATAACTTTTGAATTAATAATTATATATATATATATATTTATATATATATATATATATGTATCTTAGCGTTCAATGTTCGATGCCGAAATAGTTACATCAAGTGGAAACGAAAGGAAAAGAGAAAGATAGAAATGGTTCAATGTGACGGGAAAGATTTTCAATGAAAAAGAAACAAAAAAAAAAACAAAACAAAAAAAACAAAAACAAAAAAAAACAATACAATAAGCGACGAGAAAAAGGAAACGAATGAACAAAAATTAACGAAAACAAAAGAACGAAGATTGAGAAAAGGATGCAAACGATAAAGAAAAGAAAGTACAAGAAAAAAGAATGAATCAGTGATAAAAATATAGAAAGGATAAATAACAAGGGAGGGAGTGGATGAAGAAAGAGGAGAAAAGGTTAACTAGAACATACGTAGTTGAAAAGAAGACATTGGGATACAAAGAAAAGAATGGATAAATCTGCGACAATATAATTTCTACATACATATATAAATGTGTGTCCTTCCCGGAATAAAGATTGATACAAAAAAACAAAAAAACAACAAAAAAAAAAAACAAAAAAAAAAAAAAAAATGAAATGACAGCGATGGCAATTGTTGTATAAAGACAATTTGCCTAAACCAGAAAACAACAGAAGTTCATTATGTTTAATTTTCTTAAACTTGCGCCGTATTTTTCTTCTTTTGTGTTGCATTGTAGATGATAAAACAATACATGCCAGAACCATCTGTGTTTTTTCTAAGCCTCAACTCAAAAATACCTTTTAAAACACAATCCTTAAAGATCTTTACCTATTAAATCGAAACACTCTCTCTTACTTACATCTTATGCGAGCAAACAATCGCCATTTTCATTTCAAAGTTCTATCCGATACATGTCACGTGACACCCTCTTTACTGGTGGCTATTTTTTGGGAATGGCTGTCCTCCTTCGATTGCTTTGTTAAAGAGAGATAGCGGGATCGCGGTCGGGGGTTGTAAGATAAATTAAATGAAAGTAAGAGAAAAGTAAGTAAAAGAAATTAATTAAAGAAATGTCATTGGGATAGGCAAGCGCTTTAATAAGTAAAGAAAAAAAACAAAAAAACAAAACCAAAAATGAATGTATTTCGTGGAAAGGAGACTCGCTAATTGTTAATAGAAACGAAAAAACATCTTTAATTTGCAAAACTTTAGTCTCTGTCCAAATGAATAGGACGACATCTCACCCAGTTTTCTCAGAAGACAACTTTGACAGATTTCTGCTCTATGATGCTAATGATCTACGAAATATAACATGTTCAAGTTGCTTCACTTCCTACTAATCAAAGCAATTAAATTATGTTCAGATAAGCGTTCCATTATGTCTGCGTTTAATATCAGTGTAACATAGATACTTTTTTATATTCTACATTGAAAACGATCGACAAATTATATACAGAGTCCGCCCCACAAATCTATACACACTTCAGGAAAGGAAAAACTTGTATAGATATTCACAATCCTCCCAGTAGAGGTTTATCCGTTGCTTCCTTTTTAGGATTTCCTCTCCTGTTCCTCCTAAAGTTTTTTCATTCTCTTTCATTCCCAGTAGTGCATCGCGTCTTAGTGGCATTATCACCTTGCTTGTGGCGAATTGATCAATATATATATATATATATATATATATATATATATATATATCCTACATTGATTGCACAACTTGCAGTTTCATGCTATGAAAATGGCATGAAACTCCGACTTGTACAATCAAGGTAGTGTATTATGTAAATTTTATAATATTAGGTTGGTGCAAAAATAATGTCGTTTTCTCACCTATGTTACTAGGTAAGAAAACGACATTATTTTTGCACAAACCTAATATATTAACTAGCTGTTATGTAACATTGAGCACTGTTCTTTATCACACACACACACTATATATATATATATATATATATATATATATATATATATATATATATATAGCATACCGCTCAAGAAACTCAGACGTAGTTGGTCTGATGTACACCTAATTATTATGAGAAATATAATGTAAATGCCCTGGTGACTTTAGCTGGTGTTTACATTATATGTATACATTAGCGACATCATTATAATACCTTGTTAGCCGAGAGGGTATAAATAACCATATCAATGTACAGACCAGTACCGACCGCCTGAAGACTGCAACTATAGCGCGCATCGTGGTTGGCCGGATATACTCCGAATTATTATAACAAATATATTACAAGTGTGTGTGTGTGTATGTGTGTGTATGTACTCTCAAACAAACTTCCCTATAGTGTGTGTGTATATATATATATATATATATATATATATATATATATATATATATATATATATATGTATGTATAATTATTTATTTAAAAATTATAACAAAATATGTTATAAAATCACTACAAAAATAGCCATCTCTTAAATCAAAGATATGAACTAACAGTTAACTGTAAACAACGTTATAAATTTAACTTATTATAAGGGTTGTAATACTTTCAATGACAATGATATGTCATTGTAAATTTAATAGGTTATTATTTTTATTACCTGGTGGTCCTCCTGTTGATATGGGTATGTGCTGGTATACGTATACTGTGTTGTTCATGTCTGTATGTGTGTGTATGTATGTGTCTGTGTGTTTTTGTACTGCTGGATGTGTATATATGTATATATATGTAAGTTAGTTTTTTTTATATATATTAAAAATTAAGTAGGTAAAAAAGAGGAGAAAAGGAGGATAAAATATATGTATATATAGGTATATATATATATATGTCCAGATGTATTGTGTATATATATTTCTATTTATGTATATATTTCTACTTACGTGTACTTCTGTATGTATGGATATGTTTATGCATGTATGTAGGGATACATGTATATAGATGTTTATGTATGTATGTATGTGTATATATTTTTATGCATGTATATGTATGTATATGTATGCATATAGTTGAGTATGTATGTGTTTATGTGTATGGGCGTATATGTGTATAGGTATGTATATGCATGTATATATATGCATGTATATGTGTGTGGGTATGCGTTTGTGTGTGTGTGTAGACACCTATCATATGTGAGCTTGTTTATGTGTTGGTGTAGGTATGTAAACTTTGGTTTGTATCTACAGGTGCGTGTGTATATGTATGTGTGTATACATGTAATGCGTATATTGTTGTATTTGTATGTGTGTGTGTATGAATATATATATATATATATGCTTGAAGGTGTGCGTACATAAATTTGTGCATATGTGGACGTGTTAATATGGGTATTTATGCATGATTATATATTTGTATATGTGAATGTATGTTCGTATGTCTTCGTATATGTATGTATATCTTAGTGTCTGGGAATGTCTCATTTATACTAACTAATATTTACTTTTGTTTGATAAAGGTTTGTTAATTGCTTATAGACTTAATCAACAATTGTGTCTTGTTATATTGTAAAATTGTTATAGACTCTACTGTAATCTATCGTCAATAGGATAATATTGTTAAAATATGTATAGGTTTATGTATGTATATACCTATTTATGTGTGTGTATTTATATATATATATATATATATATATATATATATATGGATGTGTGTATATATGTATATATATGTGGATGTTTCAGTCTCCGTTTTATATATATATATATGCGTGTATTTGTGTATGTGTTTGTATATATGTATGTTTAAGATTATATATATATATATACACTTATATTTATGTATGTGTGTATATATATATGTATGTATGTGTGTATATGTATGCATGTGTATGTATGTATATATATTTATATTTGGTTTATTTACTTTTTTAAGATATTGATATATTTATGCTTGCTTCTGTATGTGTATATATGCATATGAGTATGCGTATGTGTGTATATGTCTATATATATATATGTATGTGTGTATGCGTGTATATGTATATATGTGTGTATATGTTTGTCTATAGGTTGGCTTTTCTGCACTTCTGTTTCTAGTGTTGAATGTGTGTACACTGTACACATATACTTGTAAGTATTTTTTATTTTCTTTCATATAAGGCGTATATGTGTGTTTGGAATTTTCGTTTTTTATATATTAGATGGTGTTATTTTTATACGTATATATCTATTTTAATGTTCTTTCTTTACCTATTGTTTGCTTCTCTGTTCTATTAGACCATTTTTATCTACGTATATTGGCCCGTATAAGTTATATTTTGATATGTGGTTAGAATTCGTTTAATAACACCTTCAATCTTGAATATTTCTTGAGTGTCTATGTCAATGTATGTGGGTATATGTACGTATCTTTATCGGTGTCTGTGTATAGTAAATTGCATGCACATTTCATTGTGTATATGTGTGGTTTAATTTTTTTTTTTGTAAAAAGTTGTGCAAATATTTCCTGTCTCGTCACTTTTTTGTGTGTGTATATATCTAAATATGTCTGCATGCTTATGTATTATAATCTGATTGTGTTTGTATTGTCTTTCGCAAGATGTCCTAATCCCATGTCTACACTTGTATCCATGTTGTCATTAAGTTAAGGGCAGTCGATCTTAACGTTTATTCCAACATAATTTCAATAGAAACAAAATGAATAGAATAACATATGTATTTTTTCTTTTTTCCTCAATAATTTCAAAATTTTTAAACTTAATATAGATTAAATTTACATTTTTGTAATGGGTAGTTTTTAATTGTAATTTCAAATTTTATCGTACAATTAAATTCATATTAGAATAAATTTTATTTTAGTATAAACCTAACTTTAAAGCATTTAATAGTTATTATAAGCTTATTCGTTGTCAAGTTTTTGGAATTCTCGTATACTTGTATTTTGATTGGTCATTTCAGCTCATGTAACAGCGTTTCCCCTTACGAGGGGTGGTTAATTAATTTGAACCTTTTAAAACCTTTATTCTACAATCTACATTCAACACCATCACTTGATAAAACACCAGAGGTGTTGAAACAAAATGGTTATTTTGGTAGTGATTTTATAACATATTTATGTTATAATTTTTAAGGAAATAATTATATTCGCTTTACTCTGTATTGAGCACTCTTTTAAGAATAGTAATTGTTGGTTATTGGAATTTATTCCGTATACACCAATCATATACTTGCATATATATATATATATATATATATATATATATATATATATATATATATATATATACTTGCATATATATATATATATATATATATATATATATATATATATATATATATATATATATATAAACCTCGGTATATTCAAGCACTTTTTGTTTTTGCTGAGCAATATATTCTGGTATTCTGTGGAATTTTTCCCCTCCTCAGACAGCAGAGATTCTTCGGCTATTCAATTCTCAGCCGTATGGACATTCCCCTCTCTTCCGATGATTTTAGTTAGTAAGTACATTATATATATTCATCAGCCATCCTCATTTTAACATTTTGAGTTAACTGAGTGGATATTAATGCTGATATCAAGGACTGCGTTAAGACTGGGTGTATAGTCGTGTACACAGGATTATTATGATAAATATCATGTAAATGTTCTGCCATTACGGCGTGCCATTTGAAGCATATTCCTTCCGGAGTTACTATATATATATATATATATATATATATATATATATATATATATATATATATATATATATATAGTTCAACTATTGATGTATTTCACGAAATTAAAGTTGTCTTTAATGGCAACTCTTCTAGATCTTTTTACCAATCTTTGGACGAACGTTGTTCCTAATTTTTACAAATGACCTTCCTAATGTCATCAATTCTTATCTCGCTATCTATCTATCCTGATGATAAAACTATTTACTTCTGTCATAATAGTAAGTCCGATCTGTTCGATAAAGCCAAATTGGAAGCTGATTTAAAAAATGATTTACAATCTGTTGTTAACTGAGCCAAGGAATGGTTTGTTAATTTTAACGCATCCAAAAACGAAACTGTTCCCTTTTAATCGTCTGAGAGGACCTTTTTCTATCACTATGGTTGATGCTAACCTCCAGGAGAAGGACTCATTGCGCCTTCTCTGACTAACGTTTTCCCCTGACCTGTAGTGGAAAGATTATATTGAATCGATTGATAGGGCTGCTGCTAATGAAATTGGTTCACTGTGTGCTAGACAATCTTTTTTGCCGGAATCTATTTCACTATCTAGCATTCGCACTTGCTTTGAATATTGCTGCCACAACTGGTCTGCTGCTCCTACTATATATTTAGAGATTTTTGATAAAATCCAAAGAAGAATTTTCAATGCCATTGAGATCATGACTTGGCATCTCGGCATCAATCAATTTCCCACCACCGTAACGTAGCTTCCCTGTGTCTTTTATATAAATACTATTTAAAAATTGTTCTGATAAACTTTCTTCTATAGTATCTATACTTTATGAATTTAAGCGCAGTACTATTTGAAATGGATGGATGTAACAATAAGTTTTAGGTTAACTATTTAGTCTTTCTATCGCACTTCCTTTTTGTGAAATTCTGTTCTTTTATTTTTTCTCTCTTTAATTGTGTTTGTTTCTCATATTCACTAACCGACGGTAACCTCTTGCGACTTATATATATATATATATATATATATATATATATATATATATATATATATATATATATATACAAAGGAGGATTTGAGATAATCATAATAAAGTAATTAATCTAGTATAGAAAAATCTCAACAGAATGCAGAAAGTAATGGACGACAGTTTCGTCCTATATTTAGGATTTATCAGTAGTGCGCATTCACTACCGAGAATTGAAACCCAGACACTTGCGATATGAAGCAGACGTCACACCAACTGTACCAACGAACATCGGTGACGAAGAAATAACGAATTAGACTCGATATAGCGCCGCTCGTTCACATATTTCGTGGTGGAACTCATCCGAGTTTCCTTTACCCATAGGCCCAGCGCTTTCTACATTATGTTGAAGTTTCTTCTAGACTCGATGAATTACTCAACTATGATTTCTCAAATCCTACTAATAATTTCTATCACTTGTATATCCTTGCTTGAACCGGCTTTTAATGCTCTGGATGGAGAGATTTGCGGATAGTAGTCGTGGCTCTTGGGGGCACAGTCCTATGGGTAAGGGAAACTTGGATGAATTCCACCACGGAATATGTGGACGAGCGGCGCTATATCTAGTGTAATTCGCTATGGCTTCGTCAACAAGGCCCGTTGTACAGTTGGTATGACGTTTCCCTCATATGTGGATGCGCATTGCTGATGGGTCCCAAATATAGAACAAAATGGCCGTCCAGGGCTTTCAGTATTCTGTCGAGGTTTCTTCTAGAATCGATGAATTACTTAATTATGATATATATAATATCTTGATACAGATAAATATCATTTTTCTTGGAAAAGTAAAAATATTCTTTTCATACGATTTTACACTTTTAAACTATATAGTATTAGTGTTGGCTTGGCGTATTTCATTACTAAATGTTTTAATAGGAAAGAAAAATAATTATCGTCGAGGAACCATTCAGCATTATTGCCATGAGCGATTCTGATCGTAGTGTCGCTGGGCAGATGAGCACCTGACCAGATCCCTCCATATGTCTGAATATCTGGGAATGATATTCCTGTTCACTAATTGACGTTGCCATCCTATTCTTTTCACTAAGGTTGTACCTTGTAGGATGGTGGTGGAAAGATTATTGGTTCCCCTGGCATGGACATACCATTTCAACTTTCTCTTCTTGAAGGTCGTTATGTCGTCTTCCATTTTTTTTGATTGCACCATTTTTGATACGGTCAACGTAGGAGACGTTTCATTTCTAATGCTTCAGTTTGTCACTGCAGAAGAATCAACGATATTAGTAGCTGGACTAGATTAAATAGAATGTCTGTTGAGGCGACGAATATGGTTACGTATTTGCACGCGGAAGTGTTCAGAAATAATACTGATCGGTATATAACGAGTGCCATATCGCCGGAACTGAGAACAGTGACTACAAAGGAAGACAGGTGTGTGGAATTTCGTGATTACTTCGATATTTTTTTCGCCAGGGGCTCGGTCAAGTTTGGCGCAGCTCGGCAACTGTTTGGTTGACTAGTAGCGAGAGTCGCATATCAGAGGAGCAAATCTGCGAAGCGTTGAAGAGGGTCACAACGGATAAGACACCAGTAATTGATGAACTACCGTACGAAGTGAACTTGAGGCTGTCGTCTATGCTTGTCCTCTTGCTGGCGATGATTTTCAACCACTCGATGGAACAGGTGAGTATTTTCCAACCCTTTACCCGTGGGTGTAGTCAAGACTTGAGCTGTGAGGGGTAGGACGATTCAAAATACTCTTGATTCATAGTATCATAGAGAAAATCGTCGCTGAAGACTTGCTTTGATCAATTTGGATCAGTCTTAGGTCTTTGATAAGATCAAATTTCATGTTGCGACTTCGCTCTTAGATATGACCCATGGAGCTGTGGTGGAAGTGAATGGAATAAGATAGAAGCGTTTGTGTATAGATATATTCGTTTATTTACTGTAACCGATGCTGTACGTCATTGTACTGAAGTCTTTCCTGAGCAGGTTGGGAACAAGTCCGGTCCTAGACGGCATTAACTAAACTGGTGTTACCATCTCAGCTTAGTACACAGCCGATGGCGTCACTATGGTCGTAACGAGCAATACCGAGATTAGATGAAATCGGTAAAGAAATACGGATATGAGATGGTTGCAGGGGACAAAATTAACCATAAGTCTGTTGACGTGCAGTTGCGTTCGTAGAAAGTTTTTCCTTTCCTGGGTGCCTTCAGTTGGACATGACGGGCATTGCAAGATACTTGGCGTCTGGTTTGGTCTCGACCTTCAGTTGGAGAAGCATTGGTCGGAAGTAATGGCAAAAGTCTTAGCCACAGTTAACCTGTAGCTTCGAAGAACCCTTTCTTCAAAGAGGAGTGTTCTACGTACATTTACTCCCTCATCCGTTACAGTCTTTCCGTACTGCCACTCTCGTGAACTGAGCTACAGAAAGGCTGGGGTTACAGTGTTACTATGGTGTGTCGTGATGCCTGCTACCGAATGCGGCCTTAGAATGCCAAACAGTAAATTCGTTGGCATATTTTGCATTTGCAATTCCTTGGTAGGATGTGTACACGAGATGACGATAGAGGTCGCTTTTGGAAGGTAGATGCCAAGAATGCCTTCCTGCTTCGAGAAGTTGCCGAGAAAGGCATTATACCGTGTGTTAGGAGTGAGCGTTCACGATAACCTGATCGAGGTACGAGGACTGCCGAGTAGGGAATATCTCTACTGATGTCCTTCGACGGCTGAGTTGAAATACTTCACTAATAATGAAGTATCACTGATCTGGTGGGTTATTCGGGATGCGCACTGGGTCAGCAAAAAGTTCTACTCCCCGGGATCTCGTCAAAGTGCACTCTTTCACTTGCTCGGTGGTACGTCCTTTGTGTGAACTTATTGAAGGCTATATGGTTCGCATACCACGCGGACAATTTTTCGTTTTGAAGACAGTTCCGTTTGTAGAAATATGAATCCGTGGCTGGACAAGAAGAAAAAATGTGTTTCTGTGTTTGCTAATCGTGAAGGGAAATGATAGTGTAAACAATGCGATGAGTTTTTTTTTCTTTTTTTTTTTACCACCATCTGGTTGCATTCTTCAAGCACGCTGTGTGAGAGAGGAAAAGGCTGTCTTCAGAGGAAATTGCTGAAAGGTAGATGAATTTTGCCCGCCTGTTGCAAATAAATGGGGCTAACCATGAATCGCATCTCGAGAAAAGAAATTATTCTAAGAAAACTTTTATAATACTTTCTTTAGCTGGAAAATAAATGGACATTTGTCAACTTTCACTTTCTACTCCCCCCTTGTTAAGGTGACAGAAGCTATAAATCTCTGTAGTTGCGGGAACATTTTGTTTCGGTTTTATTTCAATTTACTTTTTTCTACATATTCCCACTCTCTGTTTTTTCGACCAAATTCGCGAATTAGTTTTCCTCTCGAAAAAACACTTTATAAAATTCACTATTTTTTATTCATAATGTTGGATGTATTAAATTCAAGATGTTAAAATTGTTGCAAAATATTGTTAATTTATTTAAGATGGAATGATCTATCATGGCATGTCTCTAATTTGTATTTTTCTAGTTGAATTCATGTATATTGCATATGATCCATTGTTGTACAAAATTAAGATAAAATAAAATTTGTATTTTATATGAAAACTACCTTTTGAAAACTGAGATGTAATAGAGTGGAGGCCCCGTATCATAGTTGGAGGAGGAGGAGGGTACAAAACCATTGCACTGTGCCTGGGTCAATGAATGGGACTAGCTAAATGAAAATTACGATAGTGATGGCCAGTATCTTCATATTACAATTTTTGGCCTCGTGTTAATTTTTGTAATGTAATACAAATAAATATTGTTTACATTAACAGATTTTCTAATCTTTATTATCATATTCAATATGACAATAAAGATGAGGACAATAGTTCGAACAATGTAAATAGTTACAATACCGCATCTCAGAAGTATAGGCAGATAAATATATATTGGCAAGGCAAACAGTCCTTTGTTGATTTGTTTTATTCAGTTATTTACTTCAGTGCGTATTCGACAGAATACAGAAAGCACTAGACGGCCATTTCGTCCTATATTTAGGGCTCATCAGCAGTGCGCATCCAATACGGAGAATTGAAATCTGAACACTTAGGATAAGAAGCAAACGTCGTACCAACTGTACAAACGAGCTCGGTGACGATGAGATAACGAATTAGACTGGATATAGTGCCGCTCGATCACATGTTCGTGGTGGAACTCATCCAAGTTTCCCTTACTCACTGGACTGTGCCTACGAGAGCCACGGCTACTATCCCCAAGTCGCTCCATCCAGAGCATTAGAAGCCAGTTAAAACAAGTGATAGAAATTAAGGATGATTTGAGATAATTATACAGAATACAGATACGGGTTTCAATTCTCGGTAGTGGATATGGACATGAGTCCCCAAAATAGGTCGAAACGGCAATCCAGTGCTTTCTGTATTCTGTCGAGGTTTCTTATAGACTTGATGAATTACTTAATTATGATTATCTCACATCATCCTTAATTTTTATCAAAGCAATGATATCCTCGCTTTGGAATATAAACACGTGCAACAAAATAAATCCTACATTGCCTTGATAAAGTCTCTCAGAGAACAAAATGCGTCGGCTAAGAATAGTTTTTCTTCTTGTTTCTATTTTTCATATATATATATATATATATATATATATATATATATATATATATTATACAAAAATAAAATCTCTGATGATGGCTAATACAAAAGCCGAAAGCGGTATGATCTACAGATCATTTGAACAGATTTTACACACCCTGTCAAGAAAAGGAAATACTTGTACGAATGGTTCCTCATCGATAATTATTTTTCTTTCCTATTAAAACATTTAGTAATGGCATATGCCAGGCCAACACTAATATAGTATAGTTTAATAAAAATCTTAACCCCAGTACCTTGTCTGTGAATGAAACTTGTATAAAAGAGGGACTGCTACCCAAATGCTATATATATATATATATATAGCAACAGTGATGAGTATATCTCCGGTCCTGGCTTGAGGCATTCGGATGTCTATTCGCACTGAGGAGCTATGATACAGTACTGTCTGCGAATTACATAATTTAGCTCTTGAAAATATATTTACAGATAAGCAGATTCTCTAAGCAACAGCCAATGCAAACCTCTTCGGTAAAATGATTTTGGAGTACTCATACTGATTGGCGTTTGTTTACTTTCGTAAAAGCAATACGCTAGATTTAGTTGTTTCTCTCTGCTGAGTGAAGATAGCACAGTGGCAGAAACTCTGACTGACATCAAATCGGTCAGGTTTCGGTTTAGTCGCACTGAGGACAGTACTGTCTGCAAATGATTATGTGTGCATATATATATATTTACACTTTTATAGAGTATTCGGCTAAGCCATTCATCGGTTTGATTTTTCAGCAAATGAAAATAAGTTTTACAGATTCTCCGTTTCGCTATATAATCTTGTTGATTTTCCTGTTAGTTTTTTTTTCTTTCTAGACAATCTTTTATTTAAGTATTTATTTCTGCATTCTTTTATATATGCCTATATGTACCAACGTACATATAGTCTGTTTATAGAATTATGTCATAATAATTTTGGTTTGCGCCTAATTGAAATATTCTTGTGCAAAAAAGAAAAGTGGTATGTACCTTTACTGAGTCCATCCTGCTATTCGAAAACGTTACTTTGTCATTGATAAGCAAAAAAAGGAAAATGTTTGTGTATCTTTTGAATTGCTATTGTCTATATTTGGGAAAATACTTATGTAACAAACTCCAATTAATCGTTTGTGGTGCATGTTCAGGTCGCTATTTTGGACGCCATCCCCTAGATCGCATAATCCATATTCTACGTGATTTCTGATATGTATTTTATTTTCTCTGTTATTCCAATCTGAGTTAATACTGTGTTTAAAGGTTTGTTAAGAAGTCGTCTGCTTCAACTTCTATGGCTTGGCACAGGGTTCGCCAACTTTTGATTTATTTTTTTGCAAATCACTTAATTCTAGATATATATGCCAAGTTTTCTCTTGTGAGCTAGTAGTATATTCTTCTTCTATAGTACTGTTAATTGTATATTAGCCGTTTCCTGGTAGCATTTGAGAATGTTATCAAGTTTAGGCGAAGACTTGTTTCTATAATACGCTGTGGGAATTGCTTTCCCAGAACCGCTTTAAATTGCCAGTTAGGTGTTGTGCTTAGCAAATTTGATTATCGTATTACTTCTGTTTTTCCAACCAGCCCTCAGAAATTTTATTTCTTTACTCACCAGTTGATATTGGTTTTCTTGTATGGCTTTTTCTGCTGCTGTAACAATCGCTCTTAGCCTCTCCCACATTAGGGCGCCATCTGTAATGTCATTCTTGCAGTTCTCTCGGGCAACTGCTTAGTATATGCTGGAGGGGGCCCTCCTCTATTACATTATAGACATGCTGCTTTTTCTTCTTTGTCCCATTTATTCAGGTTTACAGAACTATGAAGTTTGTCATAAAGAGCTTTTATTGAAACGATACGGTTGTTTTCGTGACGCCACCAATCGGACTAAGTTATTTTTCGCCGCTCAACATCTTCCCATTTTGTATATGCTCCTTATTCCTAAAACGTTTCAAAATGTATACCTTTCAAATATTTAAATTTATGAAATTAAGTCAGAAGATGCTAAATCAGAATTGCAAGGTGGATGTCTAATAATTTCTCATTGAAATTCTCGCAATGTTCCCTTTTCATATGAGGCAAAGCATTGTCGTGGAAAAGGATTCTTTAACGAAGCTTTCTATGGCGCCATTTAAAAATATTTTCTCGAAACACTTTAGTAATAAGTAGATTTTATCGTCTTTCCCCTGTAAAAAATCAACTAGTAGAATATCTTCAGCCTTCCAGAAAAAAATATCGTCCCTAACCGGCTTGATTTTTGCTTTAACTGGATCTTTTCACCCTTTCGTTAACCATTGCTATGATTGATTTTCTAATGGTAAAGCAAAGTTCAATCTCCAATTACATTTTGTCTAAGATCCTTCAGGATTTTGATCCCATTTAAAATATCCATTGAAAGCCCTGCTCATGTCATGCTGCCGATCTGATTGCAATAGTTTTGAAGCAGAACATGTATTTTTCTTCTTCACTTTCAACATCAAAACAAAATTCCCAATCCATTCACTCTTCACACAGAAAATCACGCTGAAATCTAATAATTCCGAATATTTCAATCATTTGTGAAAAGAAATCACGAAATTTCTTGTCCCAATCCAATAGTTTTCTTCATGAATTAAAGAAATGTTCCTTGTATATACAACACTTTTCCATTTGTAGCATGTACATTTGTATTCCAGTAAAATTAGATATGTAAATGCGTAAGTGTCATGGACATAAGGTACACGTATAAGAATACAACCACGGGTTAAAATCATGTATTTATTACACTTAGGGTCTTCACTTAGGTTTTCTTATATTTGGGTCATTCCATAATATTTTTTCTGCTTGGCTTGGAAAAATATACCATTAATTTATTTATATTGTTTGGAAAAATTATACTCTTAATTTAAATACTTTAATATAGTTTAAGGTATTTTATGAAGCCAGAATATTAGACTACTAATAGTTTTGCATCGTATCGGTGATTTATTTTATTTACTGCTAAACAAAAAATGTTGTGTGCTAATTCCATTATTTTTGCAAGTGATTTTATAGAGTAAAAGATTAAAATCCTGTTTCGCTTTTCTCTTTACTTATTGACAAGAATGCCTAATTTTTCCTTAAATTTATCGAAGAGCAAAACCTCGATAATATTTTATAAATGCCGTTGTGACGAGTAATCTGAAGGCAATAATTTTGGATGAATACTTACGAGGCGGTCTTAACCTGAATATATCCATCAATTAAGATCTAGTTTTCAATATTTTATAATCAAAACTTTCATGAATTAAAATCTTAGTGCATGAAGGTATCCTTATAAGCTCAAAATGCTATACTCATTAATTTCCGATTGAAAAGCGACTTAGAAAAATTTTGATGCGTTTCATGCTAAACAATTTTTTGTAAACTTTCATATGAGGCTATTCCAAAAGCCGTTCGTATATAGCAAAGGCATAAACTCATTTCCATATATAAATGTTGTTACTGAAGTGAAGGGCTTAAAACATTCAATGTTCACCAAAGTGACAAACGTACGGATGATTTCCTCAAGCCATAAATACAGAACACGATCTCTCGTCTTTATGCCTCCAATGTTTATTTGAACGCTTCTTTTGAATTCAGTCGACTTGATTCAAAGCTGATAATTTTATGGGTGTGCATGGGCTTTGGATTGGAATTTAATATTAGTAAAGATCAGAAATCAACCATTTTTAACTGTGAAAATTAGTAATAGATGATACCAATAAACAGCATTACAATTTTATCCACTTTCGTATTGGTTTATTTAAATCGGATAAGCGGAAGTCTTGACACAAAGTTAGGACAATGATGTGATTACCACTATGATGAGGTTTCACTCCCAAAAGTCAGATTTCCGTTGTCCAAGTTTCTTTGATAGAGCATTTTCATTATCTTCTAGATTATTTTTTCTTCTTTTTTTTATCGTTTTAACTGTTTAGGTTGTTTTTATATTCTATAATTTTTCTATCCGACTGTGGAACATCGTTCAGTGTAAAAACTACAAAATTCTTTACAAAAACATTCTAACATGTTCGATCATTCGCAGTGCTTTGTCCAAAAACGCTAAAATTGAGAATTTTGACAGGATTCTTACAGCGCTCTAGTGGTTACAAACATACGTTAATTTTCTGTTGTATCGCATTTTTTACCTTTCTTAAAATAAAAAAGGCATATGCCGAAAATGTTATTTATGTCAAGTTAGATATTTTTTTAACACCATTTATATAGTTCGGACTGTTGTCCTCATCTTTATTGTCACATTCCACGACGTTTCAGCCGTTGTTCTTCAGGTGATATAGGTTGAAATTTCGAATTTATTCGTCCACGTTCTAGTTCCATGTGCCATACCTTTTCTGGATTTCAACTATTTCCCTTTTGTAACTCAACTCTCCAAGTTTTTGTTCACCTCTGCTGTTGCCAGCTCTTTGGGTCAGTTCACTGGAGGACTTTTATCCAATGGAGACATATTTTTAAAGAATGCACTGATGACAAAAATTTTTTATAAAATTACTGAATGCTTATGTCATTATCTCAGCGTAAAATTGAAACAGAACGAACATTTTGGTCAGCTTAATGTAAAAATAGGTAGAATTCTGTAAATGATTAGACGATTACGATGTGCAACCATCATTCTCGATATTGTCAGTGCATTTTGTTAGACATAAACAAAAGCCATAAACGCGTCCAAAACAACTTCATTGCTTCAAACGACGACAGCATCACAAATGTACCAAGGCGAACCGATGTCATTAGAAAGTATCTACAAACGATTCTCCTATCGAAGTCAAGATAGCGGATCCACTCATTGTGAGAAAAAATAAAATAAAAAATTTCAGATAGGGGAAGCGGTTATTTCAGCGGATCTCATTATCGTGAAGTTGAAAGACAACATTGAATCTTTTGTTAGGGCAGCTGCTAAAAAGTTGGTTCACGGTGTCCGTCCATGTTTAGAATATTACTGCCACATATAGTCCGGTAATCCTGTTATATATTTAGAGATTCTTGATAAACTCCAAAGAATCAGCAATATTATTGGTCCTGACCTGGCATCTTGGCTTCAGTCATTTTCTCATCACCGTAAAGTTCGGATGAACTCTTCTCTAGAAGAATCTAAATCTTTGAAGATCAAAGTTGACCAGAAAGCATGGAGCCGGAAGATATTTACATCCAGCCAATTCGTAATCCACAAGATAGAACATTCGTAAGATCTCGGATCTGTCAGAATTAATTTATGCCATGACGCGGCGAGGAACGGCAGAATGCGAATAAAAGATAGCAATCTGCCCATGGCAATAATTAAAATTTCAATTTGGTCAAAAGGCTTACAAAGCAGAATACTAGAAGATTGGGTCAAGTATGCGACCAAGAAAGAATTAGGTGAGACCACCCCACACCCCAAAGGAAGGAAGAAGAGAAAAAGAAAAAGAATAAGCCCTTAACTATCTTTCGGAGATATCATTTGGTTTTGGAAGGAGAGTCACCTGTGTTATGTCCAGAAGTTGCCATGATAAAAGTTTGTTACCTAGACAGACTGTTGGCGACAGAATGCGATGATGTTGAAGAAGACAAAGAGATTCAGTTGACCACCCAGATAATAACTTGGCGAAAATCTCGTTGATGAATCCCAGATGACATCAAGTTAAGATAGAGATTTAATGTACACAGTACGATTCGTGGGGGTTCTAGTCGGTGGAAAAGAAAGAAAAGAAAAAACAAGATAATTTTTTTTTCTTTGAACGATAATTGTAAACTGAGGCCAGTCTAGCCACACCCACACTGCCGAGCGTTCATTGGCTGAATGGTGGCGTGAGCGATGAGCGAAGGTGAACATATGAGAAAGAAGGGAAACCTGTTGACACCCTCTGAGGGGATTGGTGTGAGATACCAATATGAGAAAGAAGGAAAACCTGTTGACGCCCTCCGAGGGGATTGGTGTGAGATACCAATATGAGATAGGAAGAATTTAAACAATTCCCTTAAGAACCCCTCTAAAACAGTTCATAATTGACTTCCAAAAATGGGAAGTGATAAATTTCCCTGTCCGAAAACAAAGAAAATCCTTATTGCGGATTTGGAGTTATCGAGGAACCCAAACCACGACAGGCCCCCACCCGGTTTTGGTCGGCGTCCATATAAACGAACGTCCCCAGAGCAGACACAGTTGGACAGACACAGTTGAACACAGTTGGTGACAGTTGGAGTCACAGAGTTGAGTTGCAGTTGAAATGTGAGCTCGGAGACCAGCCTCGCAGGAGCTGACTGAAAGATTTCCACGCATTCCGACTTAGACTTCTAACCAAAAACAATATTTTTTTTTGAAGAACGACTTAGACTCACACCAACAAAACAAGTTTTACGAATATCGCCTGAAGATACACCAAGAACCAGTTTATTGAAAAACAACTTAAGATATTAAGACTCGCCTAAGAAACTCAAGGTGTCACGTATCCATAGAAGCGGTTTGGGAGAAAGACGCAGTCCTGTATTCAGCAACGAGATATAAAGATACTTGTTATTCTTTTTTTTAACATATTTGAATCTTTCGAGTTGTTACTTTATTTTCTTTTACATATACTTGTGCGGTATCACCTTTGTCCCGAATTCGGCTTGCACTACGGCCCGACGCCTGATTGATTTCGTCTACCTAAGATCAAATCACAACGTGGGTAGGTTAGACTAGAAATCAAAGCAGTTACTTTGGTAACCAGACGTTGGAGGCGAGCTGGGAACGGCAAAGCTGATGCCGAATCTAACCAGATTTCCATCCGAATCAGTCAAGGGTTAGATCGTCACAGGATAGCACGGGAGCAGGACCAGGGTGACGTCACAGTTACTTCAGCCAATACTTTACATAGATAAATCCCTTCGTAAGATGTGAGCTGTACTCGTGAGGACATTCATTGTATTTCTTCAAGGCATGGACTACCAAGGATCCTTTCAATGAGACTATCAGAACCTTTTCCGATAAAACCCAGTCCTCCAACCATAACTGGAATCATTGATATCCATGTGCCACATTTTCGACTTGTATTTTGACTGATCTTTTTCCTGGAGATCTTCAATAATTACAGTCTGCAAGAACTGTCATGTCATTCAGGTACATTCTATTTTTGTGGTCTGGCCGATTAGTTTTAATTAGTATGTCTGTGTGTATTGTATAGTCCCATAAAATTGTTACAGTCCTTTGTCTAACAGGGTTTCGGTGGTGTTCATACCAATCCCTTGCAGTTTCCTTCCCGTAAAAGTTGCAGATTTCTTATTCTTATTTATTTATTATTTTTTTACTACTATTATTATTTGTTTATTATTATTATTATTATTATTATTATTATTATTATTATTATTATTATTATTTATTACTATTAATATTACTATTATTTATTATTATTTATTCGTATTATTTATTATTACTACTATTATTATTTATTACAATACTTTTTCTTCCTCCGAAATATCCTCAAGTTCCTCTTTACAGTCAAAGTAATTTCTCTGTTTAATTTAATGGCAAAGAAACTAAATGTTTTTACTTTTTTTATTTTTGTGAAAATCCATCATAGTATTTCAGTTCGGTAGGATTCGATCTCGTATTCCATTGGATGTGACAAAGAGGTACTTATCATTTAAAACTGGGCAACAGTAGCTCTTAAAAATTAAAAACCAAATAATACTTCAAATATTATTTTATTCTACCTTTCAATAAATAAGCTATACACTGTCAGATATAATGTGCGGACAAATAAAAAAATATAATTGGCAAATAGTACGGCTGAATATTTCAATAGCTGGCCACTGAGTGAGACTGGAACACTTTCCATTAGTAATGTACTATGAAACGAGTTTACTAATCCCAGTCCATTGACGAGATATCAAAGAATACTTGAGACGCACTAAAAGTAATGCCTCCTATGTATTTCCATTGAAACTACAACAGATACAGGGAGCACAATATCACCGTCGGATAGAGCAAGTTTTCAGCTGCACAAATATATTTTCCACATAACTTGTGGTGACTATGTAGTATGGAAGTGTGCCTCATTTCGTGGGGTGTGAGAGTAGATTGCAACACACTTCACTGTCGTTACTGCAGAAAACATTAACTGACATCTGAGCTCATATCCATTATTTGGTCTCAGTAAACGTTCAACATATGTGTAATTTTGTTTCACGTATGGGAATTAAATGACACACCTTCGTACGCACTTTTATGTCAAAAGTTATTTTGCCAGACTGATATTTGAACAAAACAGATTTTGGATAATTGGCAGGATTAAAAAAATTACAAAGAAATACAAATAAAATAAAATCGTCAAGAAAAGAAAAATGAGATAATGTATGTGAAAAATAAAATGATATAAATGCCGGAGTGAATGTAATATATTATAAACGAGGAACAAAGAAAATATTCTATAACAGTGGCCATTAACTATTTACAATATTTACATTGTTTGGACAGTTCTTTACTGTCATATTCACGGCGTTTCAGTCGTTGTACGCATTTGTCTTTCTATATTTGCAATATACTAATATATAACGCTGACGTTGAAATAATTCAAAGGTGCGGTCAATATTTCTCGATGTAAATGTATAAAAACGAAAAGCTTGTTTGAAATTTGTATGTATTTATCCATTTTTTTTCTTTTCAATTCAAACCTATTTCCTTTTGGTCATTAACGATTATCCTGAAAATGAAATTAATTTACCATTTGTCAAGTTTTAGTGCACATGCTGCATCATCATGGCAGGCAGCTGTTATAATAACTGTAAATGTTTCTGTTATGCACTGAGAATAAATTGGATAATTTTAATTTTAAAAAACAGCAAATATCAACTGTTAAAATGAATTGCGTATTATTCACATATGTAGATTTGCATCAGTTATTTCTCGTGATCATTGATAAAGATCAACTGGTACCGATCGCAAACTTCCAAAATTCATTGCAGGGTTCTAGCAGATCACTGCAATGTTGTACTCCTCTGCTCTCTTTTAGTTCGTCCTTCTTCTCACTTTGAATGATTGAGCTTCTTGATTCTCCTTATCAGCAGGATACAGCGGTCGCTTTTCTTTTTCTTGGTGACACAAGCCATGCTAAAAGTTTTTATTTCGGTTTGAATGATTTGTTTCTTTGATTTTGATTTTTAGTTTACCCACCCGCTTCATTTCTCGTGTCAATTAATTTATATATTTTTGAAATAAAATAAAAAAAGGAGGAAAATATTTGTACATGGGAAGAAAATTTTAAAATTTTGGGTATTTTATTAGGATTCCTGCGAAGATGTAGTATTGTGGTACATGTTGGATTGGATGGAGAAGAATGAGTTCTTGTGTTGATTGATAAAATTGTTAGAGCGAATACTTCGTGAGTCGGGTTAGTTGGGTAGAGGATAGACACTGTTGACCAGCCTTTCCCCACTTCCTCTTAGGCCCTGCGCCACAAAATAATGTGTCAACATTAATTAAAGAAACTCCTTAACTCTTTCCCTGTCTACTTCTTAACTTTTTTTAGTTAATTTCTCTTTTCCTTTTGTCTCATTCTTCTTTTTTCCGCCCTTCTCCCTTCTAGTTCTACTCAATTTATTGCTTTGTTCCTTTTTATTTATCTCTCGCTTACTCCTCTTTTCTCTCCATCTTTCGCTGGTCTAGTTCAACTCTTTTCCGTCTCTTGCTTATTGCACTGCTTTCGCTTAACTGATTTCATTTCTGCCTTTCTTCTCCCAGTTTTTTTTTCTTTTCTCATTTCGATTCTCCTGTATTATTGTTAGGGGATGCTGACTTACTCCGCCTCCAAAGGGCGATAACTCAAAATACAATTGAGTTACTTCCCTTGTCCGCTAATGGGAGGTTGGCACTTTTAAATTCAACATGGTGACAAGCTGACATGCACGCAGAATTCATGGTTTAAATTCAAACTAATCCTTGCTGTTCTCAGGCAGTAAATGAATAAAAGTTGTTTTATGTGTTAAAATACATTTGTCTTTTATCAATCTGGGATAAAACAGTTATAATGCAAACATAAAGGCAATCACTTAATTTAATTCAGAAAACTAATAAAATTGCAAGTATGTTAAGGCTGTTGCTAATATTAATATTATTACTAATGCCGCTTCATAACAGTTTTATCAAACGAGACACTTATTTTTCAAAATGACCTAAAACTTAAAAATATCATATTTAACAAAATAGATTTATTCTCGTTTTTGTCAAAGTTTCGTTTTAATATTTGCAAAATTAATATCGTAAACCTTCATAAATTTTAAGTCTTGACTTTTGTGTTTATTTTGAAATTCAATGAAATGTTTTTGTCATTTTTAAAAGTATTATACTATATATAAAATCCGACATAACGACACCTGTCAACATTGTTTTCTTCCTATTCATAATGCTGATTGGGATTCACTCCTTGACTTTCTTCGTGACGCCCCTTGGACTGACATTTTAAACTTTCATATTGAGAATTGAGCCACTAAGGTTTTCTCTTGGGGCAAAGTCGGCATAGATGCTTTCATTGCCCTTCAGAAATACCAGGTGAAACCTCAATCTTCTCGAGTGTTCAGAGCAACATGTTATGGCGCTATAGCTCACAGGAACCACTATTTCCAGCTATACCAGCGCAACAGTTCTCGTCACAACAGTGGTTGCACGTAATAAATGTAAACGTGTCCTTGAAGGAGCTGGTCTGTTTGCTGATAGAATGAGGCACTTTATTGCATTTAACAACTCTGACTTTCGTGATTACTGGAGGCTCTGTAATAGTGTATTAAATAAAAGTCATTTTTCTATTTCGCCTCTCTTCAATCAATTTGTGGTATTAACATATTCTACTGATAGAGCTGAATGTTTCGCCCATAAATTTAAAAAAAAATTCTTGATTCATCTGGAGTACCCTTGCTTAGCTTCCCACTTAGAACTGTTAAGTGATATGTATATAATCCCTTCTATGGTATCTGTTATCCTCTCTAATCTGGATCCCCACAATGCATGTGAACCTGACAGTATCCCTGTAATAGTCTTTAGTTCTGCCCTCTTGGCAACTCTGATCACGCAGTAGTGTCTATTAACACCTCTTTCCATTCCCCCTTCAGCCAAGAACTTCCTACTAACAGACTATCTTTCTGTTATCAACGCGCAGACTGGGATTCGTTCCGTGATTTCTTTTGCGACGTCAGTTTGAATGCGGTTTTTAATTACCTCGTTTAAAATGTGTGTCTAATGTCTCCTCCTGAGTAAAAGCTGGCATCGAAACTTTCATCCCAGCAAGAAAATCGCGCCCATCTCCTTTGTTCTCAGCTGCTTGCTCGGCTGCTATAGCCCATAGTAATCACTTCTTCCGCCTGTACCGAAGTGACATGACTAATAGCAACAGACGTCTCTTTCTCTCTGCTCGTAATGAACGCAAGCGCGTCCTCAATAAAGCAAAGTTTCTATTTGTTGATAGAATGAAATAACGTATTGAATCTCGCAGGTTTGGTTCTAAAGATTATTGGCGGCTTTGCACTAATGTGCTGAACAACAGTAAATCCACAATCCCTCCTCTATTCAGTCAATTCGAAGTCTTAACTTCCTCAGCTGATAAGGCTGAATGCTTTGCTCGGAAATTCTCATCCAACTCAACACACGACTCATCCTGAGTACCCACACCTGATTTTCCCCCCTAGAACTGGGGCTCTATTGAATGAGACGCGCATAGCCCCGTCGATAGTACTGGATTAGACTCTCATAAAGCAGTTGGTAGTCACGGGATACTAGACGTAGTCAAAAAGAAATTTGCTCCCGATTTGAGTCCAGCTCTGTCCAAACTATTAGGTTGGTGCAAAAATAATGACGTAATAATGTCGTTTTTTGACGTTAGAAAATACGTCAACAAACGACATTATTACGTCATTATTTTTTGCACCAACCTAATATTTTCTCACTGACTCTTGCTTTCCATCCTGTTGGAAATCCTGGTCTGTTTTCCCTGTTTTTAAGAACGCTGGATACCATTCTGACCCATCTAACTACCGTCCTATCAGTCTCTTACCACTCTTTAGGAAAGTCTTCCAAGGCTTTAATCAATGACGAAGTAGTTAAGCACCTTACCTCTCATGATCTACACTAACAAACAATATGGTTTCCGCTTTGCCCAGTCTACCGCTGACGTTCTTACGGCCGTAGCTGAATGTGTATACCAATCGTTTGATAATAACGACGAAGCTTGAGCTATGGCTCAAGATATCTCTAAGGCGTTTGATAGGGTTTGGCATGCCGGCCTTCTTTGTAATCTTCGGGAATACGTCATTACAGGATGATTATTTGATTTAATCCAATCATTCCTGTCAAATCGTGAAATGAAGGTAGTCCTAAATGGATTCACCTCCAGTTCCTTTGATACGAACGCTGACATTCCCCAAGGCTCTATCCTGGACCCTACACTGTTTGTGAGCTTCATCAACGAACTCCCTGATGTCATAAATTCTCAAGTAGGCATCTACGGAGACGACACTACAATTTACTCCTCTCTCAATAGTAACTCCGGCATTGCTGACAAAGTTAACCTGGCCGTTGGTCTCGAAAATGACCTCCAATCTGTTGTTGACTTGGGCAAGAAATAGCTTGTAATCTTTAATGCCTTCATAACAAAACTACACTGTTTTACCCACCATAGAGAAACTTCCCTGTCTCCTATCAGCATGGCTGATTATCAACCTCGCGAAAGCGTCTTTGTACGCCTTCTTGGTGTCATGTTTTCCACTGAACTGAGGTGGAACAACTACATTGAATTAATAACTTTTCCGCAAGGAAAGTTGGTTCTCTGGGTCGCGCCAATTTTTTTTTTCTCATTTGAGTCCAACCTTCAAATCTACAAATCTACCATTTGTCCTTACATTGAATACTGTTGCTATATATGGTCTGGTGCCCCGACTGTATATATCGAGGTTCTCGAAAAAATCCAAAGACAGATATGCATTGTGATAAGTTCTGATCTGGCGTCTCGACTCCAGTCACTTTCTCACAGACGTGATGTAGCTTTCCTCTGTCTTTTCTACAATTATTTTCATAACAACTTATCTGATGAGCTATTTTCACTGGTGACCCAATTTAAGCGTGCTACTAGGTTGGCATCTTGGTTTCACCCTTTCACTGTCGAAACAGTTAAAATGTAACTGCCTTTTCTACTCCAACAACTCTCGCATTTCCTGACAGCGGATCTCCTTTCGTCTTGTTTCCCTGATAGCTATAATCTTCAAATAATGTAATGTAATCTCAATCCACATCTTCTGATGCCTTGGTCTTGATTCTCGTCCTTCTCTTTATCCTTTCCTCAAACACCCCCCTTTTAACTCTTACTTTCGCTCTCTGTAACCCCTTGTGTGCTAGTGGCACTCTCGCCTTGCTTGGTCAATGGTGTTTTCATCTAAATAATGTGGGAGTTATTTTTGATGCACCCTGTACAATGACATGGCTATCGCACTAACGTGACTATACCATGTGTGTATCCTTGAAGGGACTGTAATGATAGACCAATACATTCACAAAGACATCGGAATTCTGTTAGCAAAAACTGCATAATAAAATCCATGAAAACCTAAATATCAAAAACTGTAAATAATTCGAGTTACTTTTCTTTTTCTTGGTTTCATTCGTCATGCAATGATGTACTTAATTCTATACACAAAAAGAAAATTCTAAATGTATCGTGCGCTGTATAGAAATAATATTAATAAGAATATTTTTACGATTTTAACGACATGCATATTTGAAAGAGTGAGTCTATTGTTATTGCATTTTTCTCACATAAAATTCGTATCCTGCTGTCAAAATGGCTGACATAGCTGGCATTTTTAAAATGAAGAAATCTTCCTTGCAGGACAGACTTTGGGTGACGTCTAGACTTGCTTTAACTTTTAGTTATAATCAGATTATATAAAGATAAACTTGAAAACTTTAAGAGTTAAATGAATTCATACAAAATCGAGCTGCATACACAGAAACTCTGGCATTCGGATACGAATTTACAGTCACGCAAAAAAGAAATTCATAGCCATATCTCCAAATGCATCAAAGTAGGACTTAATTGAAGGCATATTAATTTGAAAAATGAATAAAAAAAGAAGCTTATATTTACTGCGATGGCTCAGCACAAAATATTGAAGAGTGGGATTGGGTGATATGTAGAGATCTATGTGATTAAATTTCTCTAAGAGCATCTATCAAGACAGTTCAAGAAAAGTAAAAAAAGGTTAAAGAAATTTGAAAGTATACGAAAGCGTGAGAGAAAACATAAAAATGATAAAAATAAAGATTTAAAAGCGATATTATACAAAGGACTATGATACTCACAGGACAGATTGAGGAAAGATGGACAGAGGAAAGCAGAGACTAACTTACTTGATGAGGTTGGTTCGTTTGGTTTTATGGCATATCAACCACTGTGGGTTATTTAATGCCAAATTAAGATATATATATATATATATATATATATATATATATATATATATATATACACACACACACACACATATATATATATATATATATATATATATATATATATATATATATATATATATATATATATATATACCAATACATATATTAAATATACAGTACTACCAAACATATAGCTGGCAACATTATTTTTTTAAAAACGCATAGCTGGCAACAATATTGTTTCAAAAACACATAGCTGGCAACATTATTTTTTCCAAAAAACGTATAGCTGGCAACATTATTTTTTCCAAAAAAAGTATAGGTGGCAACATTATTTTTTCAAAAACATATAGCTGGCAACATTGTTGTTTCAAAAACGCATAGCTGGCAACATTGTTTTTACCAAAAAACGTATAGCTGGCAACATTATTGTTTCAAAAAACGCATAGCTGGCAGCATTATTGTTTCAAAACCACATAGCTGGCAACATCATTTTTTCCAAAAAAAATGTATAGCTGTCAACATTATTGTTTCAAAAACGCATACCTGGCAACATTATTGTTTCAAAAACACATAGCTGGCAACATTATTGTTTCAAAAGCGTATAGCTGGCAACATTATTTTTCCAAAAAACGTATAGCTGGCAACATTATTTTTCAAAAAAACCTTAGCTGGCAACATTGTTTCAAAAACGCATACCTGGCAACATTATTGTTTCAAAAACGTATAGCTGGCAACATTATTTTCCCGAAAACATTATCTGAAGCCTTGTTGTTGGACGTAGTTTATCGTCATACCCAGGTCGCGGATGTAGTTTATCGTCATACCCAGGACGCAAAACGTATAGCTGGGAACATTATTGTTCCAAAAAACGTATAGCTGGCAACATTATTTTTCCGAAAACATTATCTGTGGCCTTGTTGTTGGACGTAGTTTATCGTCATACCCAGGACACGGATGTAGTTTATCGTCATACCCAGGACGGCTTACTTGATGAGCTTGAACAAATGGACGGTAGAAAAGTGTTGGGGAGAAATAAAAAGACAACTTATTAAGAGCTACAAGGTACAGGAAGATGTGGAGGGTTACAACCACCTACGCCCCGAAAGGACACGGCACATAAAAAAGAAGATCCTAGAAAAATCGTGTAGAGTTCAATGTCTTTTGAGTACTGCCGATTTTACAACACTCGGGAAATGACCGATGGACCATATGTGATTCCGGGACGGACGGGAAAATGCGATGACGGAGAAATAACATTTGGGGAATTATAGTAAGAATTGCCAAAATATTTGTAATTGTGAGAATCTAAATGGGGTGGGGTGGGGGTAATCTTGTCTGAAAGAATTAATCTGTAATAATCACAAAAATTGCTCACTTGATTTATGAAAAAAAAAGTGAAAATCTAAAAACAAATTTAAAAATTAATTTCTATTTAAACCATCAACACGAAACAAACAGATTGAAAGATAAATGAACAAATAATTTATTATTATTTCCTTTGATTTCTGTTGTTTACTCAAATTCCTTTCGGGTCCCAAGCAGCAGAGACTTTAGGTCAGAAATTGCATCATGACATTTTCAGTGAGTGTTTTTTCTAAAAAAAACAAAACAAAAAAAACAAACAAAAAAAAACAAAAACAAAAAACAAAAACAAAAAAACAAAAACAAAAAAAAAAACCTAAGACCACGCACATTGTAGATAGATAAAGCTATTTGTAAGGTGTGAGCTGTACTTGTGAATACATTGTTTTGTATTTCTTTAAGGCATGGTTATTACTATTGTTAGGATAATGACTTTCAGAAAATCAAAAAAGATTGAATAAATTCAAATTCATATTGGTGTCAAATACAGTATTTATTTTGGTACCAAATTGATATTAAAGGCCGAATTTAAGCCTTCCGTAAGAACTAGTTTAAAATCTTACCGAGATTTATTTTTCAGATACTTCTCATTTTAAAATCATAACTCTTTCTAGATCAGTTGCTCAGCTATTAAGCTTAGTTTAGCTTTTGAGCGTTGTTCACTGAAGACGAGTTCACGAGGAATGAAAGGCGACTTCTTTTTTATTATTATTCAAAGTTCCTTAATTCTTTTGATTTAATAGTTAAATAACTAATCAGCTTAAAAATACCACCTATAAGGATAGAAATTTGTGGAGGTCCATGATCCTCCACGCCCTGAGGGGACACAGCACATAAAAGAATGTATGGGTGATTTCATAGATGGACAAGAAACCAACAGGACTTGTTATGAACGCGATCATTGGTCAAAGTCACCATAGAACATCAACAGCTTTTATGGACTTTTCAGATGGCACGGGTATATTAATGAAGCCGTGTATAAGTCGTTCATTTGTAAATGGTAGCATGAAGGCGGTAACATTTTCTATTAGTGTAGGATTGATACGAATATTTGTGAGGAAAGTCCGTCAAGTTGTGAAGAGCCATGATTGCTGCTACATTGTACTTATTGAGAGACCTTGGTGGTGGGACATAACTCGTGCTGTTTACTTAATGATGTCTGCTCATTAATGATCTGGTCATTTAATATTAAGGAAAACTTTGCTTACCTAGGGAAATGGTGCATTATTTTTCTTTAGAGTTCTCCTCTTGGGAACTTACTTATCCCAACATCTCTTCCACTTTTCAAAACAGTCTATAAATCCATTTTTAGGATTACCATCGGATTCTTCTTTATCTTGATCACGCTCTCTAATATGTTCTATTTTAAAGGCGATTTTTAATTATGGTAAATGCCTAGCCCTTTGGTTCCCAAACCATACGGCACACCTGATAGGTAATCAAGTATTAAGAATATAGTAACTAGGGTCCGCAAATTGGAGGAGAGAGTTAACAATGATAATGTTCTGACTTCGAATCCGTGTTATCTCCCTTTAACCCTTTTTCTGGAACTCCTAGATTTACTATCTCCCCGATGCTTCAGTCCGGCTCCTGTTTTTTTTTGACTGTAGACATCATACGTTCAGAACGTTCGAGTGTCGTACATGTTTCCAAATTGTAGCCTACTTAGATCACATTCCCGATAAGTTTTGAAGCGTTGGTAACGATATCTTGTCTTGTCTTCACTCACTCAATCATTCGACATGTTCAAAACGATTGGATACTTTCCGGACACACCTCGTAACTGTCGTCTCATAGCAACGGGCAAGATAATGGCCCGCAGTTCGGTTTATTCCTGAAACTGCTTTGACCATTAGAGGTCTGCGAGATGCCACTGACCGGAAATGAGCAAATGGATCGAAAAGCCAGAACAAATCTGAGGAAATGCCCGAAATTCTTTGACTCGTCTGGCGTTATACAGTGCAACATCAAAATTAACACCGCCACGCATGTTCCGTGTAGATGAATATAAAAATCATAAAAGAAATTTTTTTGATGTTGTCTATACTGAAAACCTTGAAGTCAATACCGAGAGAAAGTAAAAAGTCAAAGAAGTTTTATAAAATCACGTCTAGGCAAAATCCGAAAGGCCAGTATCGATCTGAAAACATGATCATGGTCGTTTATCGATATTTCATGATGTAAAAGAGAAACGATGATGGAAATTTGTTAGGTTGACAAAATCATATTGACAATTGGAGATAAGGAATTATTCAATTACTCTTGATATTTATCAAGCACGATGTAAAGGGACGTAAGAAGACTGTGTTGCGTAATTCTTTCAAGTGGAAAAGAACCTAATTGTTTCGGTAATTGATAGTTGAAATCTAGTTTGGGTTAGAACACGGGTCTTTACAATTTTAACTTTTAAAAATAGAATATCTGGTCAAGTTTCCTACTAACTGGTTGAGAACATTTACTGCACATATATTAGGTAAATTTAGTTTATTTTTCTTTATTTAACTTATTTTCTACATTTTTTCTAAGAAAATTGTTCTATATAGTTAGCTCTACGAGCACCGACCACTAACGCTATGATGGAATATCCAACAGTTTCGTGCCATCAAGGAAGAAACAGTTTCATATGGGGATTTTTTAAACGTAGCTTAGATGTGGCACAAGGCCGAAAGAATGGAGCACTCAGTGATAATCGAACTCACTACTCAGTCGTAATTGTTCCAGCGAGGAAAGCTAGCTAATTATTACATCATATAGAGATATCCCATTTGCATATTGTATGTTCTAATTCTTAAATTGATAAATAAACCGGTTCTTTCTCCAGACTCTTTTCTGGGAAGGAGAGGTTGGCTAGACATACAGCAGGATTAAGAACAAAACCTATTAAAAGGTGAATGAAGTAGGATCACTCACAAATGGAGTACACTGGACACCACAGCTTTATATGCAGTCAGTGCGCTATTGAAATGGCATCTCTAGGCGAAGGGCTTACTAGACTGGTGCCAACAGCCAGGACGGAGGGTTTCCCTTGAGGGAATCGACGGTCACGTGCTCGTCACCAAGTCGAGCCTTTTAGTTGGAGGACATCAGCTGTAGTTTGACCAGGAGAGAGATGGGTTCCTCCAGGTCTACTTATCCAAGGCATGTTATGCATAAATAAATATCTCTCCGGCTTTGAAATCAGATATGTGGAGGAAACTAGTCAGCTGTTCGGCTACACAGCGACCCTACGACCACAGACAGTCATCGAACTTATAATGATGACGATATCGAATAATAGTTTCATATTTATCTGTTAATCAGTCTATTTTGCTCTCTCTCTCTCTCTCTATATATATATATATATATATATATATATATATATATATACATATACATATATATATATGTATATATATATATATATATATATATATATATATATATATATATATATATATATACATACTTCTCTCTCTATCTCTCTCTCTATTTCTATTTCTATATATATATATATATATATATATCCTATCTCTCTGTATCTATCTATCTCTCGCTATATATATATGTATATATTTCTGTCTATTTATCTCTCATACTATTCATATGTAGGCATAAACGACTCAAAATACTTACATATAAGCAAATACGCTTATACACACTATTAGATTTTTTGAAGGCACTATCATACACTTACTTTCCTCTGGCACAAACCACTTTTTGTCCGTCTCAGGTGGCCTAACGGAGTGTGCATTTGTTCTCGAGTGGACTTAGTAGTGAAGAATCATGTCCGTGCTGTTTTTTTTTGTTTTTTTTTCAAATAATATGGGATTTCTTATGTCTGCACAAGTTCAAATCGTATTCCCCAAAAATTACCCAGCGCAAGACCAAAACAGTAGTTATGCAAACTACATGGTGAAACTGCTGACCACCTAATGTCTAGTTGTCCAATTTTGACAGCAAAGGATCACGTAGGTCGACATATGATTGGACAGCATATTCATTGGATGATGTCAGTAATACAGCTCACTGCATAGTGAACATGGTATGAACGTAAACTTCAACCATTCATAGAAATCCACAAAGTCACTATTCCCCATTCATGTTAACACATAGAAAAAAAAACTTTTTAGCATAGAATTTAAAGACTATAAAAAATGCGTTTTCATAGCAATTTCATCAGACAAAAATATATTCTGTTAATGAATGACAAAATAAGTATGTTAAAATTTAAAATGTGGCATCTTAAAATTATTATTACAGCCATAAACAAAATCCTATTTACATCGAAAAAGTTAGACAAGAACGTTAACGCGTCTTTGGTAGCCCATGTTTACAAGAGATTAAAAAATTGTGCTCTGCAGCAGTGAACACCCAATCGAGAAAATATAAACACTCTAAAAGCTGAATGGACATATTTACAACTTTATTCCAGTTATGACCCGCTAAGTTTGATTGTGCCGGGTAATAACTCGTTAAGCTTGATTGTAAGGAACAGAAATCAAAGAGGATAATAATAATACTTGTTCCTCTGTTAGTTAAATTAGCGCATGCGTCATGCCCCGATATTACCACAGATAAATAATGGACCATTTCGTTTTGATGGTGGTGGAAGAGACACTATTTGATTTTAGTGAAAAAACGAAAGCATAAATTATAAGAATTATTATGCTTGTTTTAATGAAATAGAAAACCTTGTCAGTTGTAAATATTTTCATTTGTGCCCATTTATTTCTTCAAATAATGACCTGCATTCAAATTTATGATTGATATTCCAATATTTTGTCGTTTTAATAGTTGTTAATCTAATTCATTTAGCGATGCAATGGGGGTAATTTCCACGGATATATATTATCGTGGGATTTGCTTATTAATGATTATTTACCTGAGAAGTATGATTCATCAGTAAATTTAAATTGGAAAAACGTGACATTTTCTCGGGTACTGTTAGTAATAATAAACAGTGCTAAATCACGAGAATTGAGATTAAAGGAGTTACATATCTGGGGAAGAGACATGACCGTACATGTCTTGATGTTACTAGGGTCTACGAGTGGATGCTGGGGAGGGGGGCGGCGGGGGGTGGTTGAGGAAATTCACAATCACTTAATCTTCAGCGAAGGCCAAACATTTGATATGAACATGAAAATGCAAAATGCCAGAAAAAAAAGTCTTTCTTCTGTTCTTCCTTTGTGTGCTATCCGGGCGCTCAACAAATGTGGCCTTGTGTCCAACAAATGTTTCCTACACACTATTAGAAAATACCCATAACCCTCTATTTTTCTGTCACCATTCTTCCTTCTCTACCTCTTTTTCTTTCGTACGCGCATGCGCGCGCACACACATACTCCGTTCTTTCTCTTTCACGCACCGACTTGCACAAACAAAACAGTTTTTAAAAATATAAAACTCACATTTAGAGAAACTCATACCATCTCACATGAAATCAGTTAACTCACATAAACTTCATGCATTTTCTCTCTTACTCTCAAGTTTTTTCTCTCTCTTTTTCTCACTCTCTCTCTTTCACACACACTCACTCACACACACAGACACACACACAAACACACACACACACACACAGACACACACACAGAGACGCACAGACACTGGTATATACTCTCACAAATGCTACTCCCCGAAATGTAAACACCCACCCTACTTGCCCTCCCGGCACTTCCCTCCATAATTAAACCTTGGTTTCTCTGATAATTGATCGTGTCAAAAACGCGCCAAAGTTCCATTACTACTCGATTCTGATTTCTTTATGAAAATTCTTCTTCCGTTTACTTAAACCGGCCAACCTCATTACGTCGAACGTCATCACTCTCCACTTTACAACCTTTTAATCACTACACTCATCCTCTGCCTTTTTCTTTTCATGCCTGCCCACTTGCCAACGCAGACAAATAACACATGAGTAAACCTCGAACTAAAAAATAAAAACTAATAAAAAAAGAATAAAGTGCAAATTTTGAAATTAAGTGGAAAAAGACAAATAAAAAAAGACTTACTGCAATATCTCAGAACAAAAAATAAAACAA
This sequence comes from Acanthosepion lycidas, assembly GCA_963932145.1. NCBI lineage: Eukaryota > Metazoa > Mollusca > Cephalopoda > Sepiida > Sepiidae > Acanthosepion > Acanthosepion lycidas. The sequence continues at coordinate 87,200,608 of OZ010572.1, read as the reverse complement.
AGCGGTCTGTTTCAGATTGTAGGGAATTTTAAATGATAAAAAGAAACATAAAAATGGAAAACATTCATAAGATCAATTGTGCATAGATTTTCGAAGAGAAAATAATTACAAAAAATAAAGCAATAACAACAAAATTAATATTTATTTTTAATAATAATAATAATATGAAGAATATGTGGAAGGCATGAATCGAACAAATAAAAGAATGATTAAAAAAAAAAGAAAAAAAAAAGAATAAGAATCTGAACGAACTCAGCTATATATAATTAATAATATAAAGAATTATTGCAAAAATATTTGCCTCCGTTGGAACAAAACTCATAATATTAAAAGTAATATGTTGATAATAACGCTCATAATAATACCATTGATAAAAGACATGTTTGATTATGAAGAGGGGAAGACAATGACATTAGTGCGAATAGGAATAATTATGAATAAGAAAAATATAACTGAGTGAAAAGTTAATTGATACAAGTAAAGTTAGAAATAACAAATGAGCTTCAAATTGAAATACATGGAAAGAACAAAGGAGGGGAAAAAGATTGCTTAAATAACAGTAACAACAAATATTCACGGTAATAATAATGAGAAAAAACAAACATCGTAAACAATAAAAAGAACAAAAAGAAGCAACTAAACAGAAAGAGGAAGATAAGAAAAGAATAAAGAATTTGACAGAAAATTAAATCAAGAACTATTAGCAAAATAAGTGATGAACTAAATTTGGAGTCAAGTCACGATAATTTTCTTTTTAAAATCACTTTCCTTAAACAACAGTAGCAGTTACGACAAAAAAATCACCAGTGCCGTCAACGAGAATGAAATATCGATGATGATAAAATGGATAATAATTGATATTAACATGATCAGTTCTTTTTGGTGTGGTGCCTCTTTAGAGATTATGGGCCTCCATGATTTCCTGTTCGTTGTAACTCCTAGCAATGTTTCCTTTCTTACTATCTTTCCCACTCCTTGATATGTCATCGAGTTACGCCAGCTTGTTAGATAGGTGTCTCGTTATCTGTCTATATATCAGAGTTGAGGTATTGTAATTATTTGCACTATTTACATTGTTTAGACTGTTGTCCTTATCTTTGTTGCCATATTCACAACGTTTCAGCCGTTGTACACTACGGCTTTCTTCAGGTCATCAGAATTTCCAACCGGGGTAGATTGTTCTAGTTCCACGTGTCATGCCTCTTCCGGATATCTCAGTATCAGTTATTTCCCTTTAACTCAACTTTCCATGTTTTTGTGCACTTCTGTTGTGGCCAGGTATTGAACTCACAACTCTTTGGGTCAAGTCACTGGATTACTTTAACCAACGCTTTTAACCACTGGTCTACCTGTACTTTTCTTTTTGTGTCTGCCAATAGCTTTGTGTAATCTGGGAATCATATGTTGGTAAGATTTACCACCAGTGATAAATCCTGGTAAAATTTGTTCTCTTAAGACTTCCTCGCTGTTTAGGTTAAATAAATTTGTTGAGAAAACCTATCCTTGTCCTTCACCCATTTCTATTTGTGTGGACGTACCCAATTCATTTTCTCTCTGTATGCAGGCGGTTTGCTTCCAGTACATGTTCTGGGTTATTCAAATGCATTTCGCAAATAGTTTTCCGGATATTTTCTGTTAATTCACTCCAAAATATTATTTCATCCTAAAATAAAAATAATTTATATTTACTAAAATCCACACCAAATTCTCCCAGAGCGAGACACTTCCATTACACTTCGGTTGGTTTGACCTTTGCGATCGTCTCGGGTGTAGGCCACTAGTGCGTGCTATATCTACGTGTGGGATCTATGTTGGCGCTCACCCCGATAAATAAGTTTAAAAAAAGATTTTTTCTTTTTTTTGAAATTGTAAAAAGTTCTTTCGAAGTACCTCGAATATCATCGGCATATACGAATTGTGAATAACTCCTTGATTTTTAGTAATGCTTCATTCTGAGGATTGGAATCATTGCGAGTTTAGCTTGCATCGCAACGATTCCAACCCTCAGAATGAAGCATTACCAAAAATCAAGGAGTTATTCACATTTCGTAAGTATATTCGTGATACTTAGAAGGAACTTTTGAATAAAATTTTGAAGAATAAATTTTTATTTTAATTTAAAAAAAAAGTACCAAAAATGTATAAAAAACAAACAAATTCGATTTAAAATTCATAATTTCTTGGGGTATTTGTGATAAGTAACTTTAAATTATTTGGGGTGAATTAACAGAAAAGATCCTAGTTTTCCTAGCCGTTCAAATAGATTTTTGTGTCGTAACTTATTCAATGCTTTTGCGTCCTTCTGCGTTTCTATTGTATTCTCTGATATTATTTTGATCATAAATATCACATTTCATATTCCAACCTCCAACAAAGCGACACTGTTCTTATAATATTTCTGACCGACTTCATATTCTACTACGGGTTCTATTAATCAGAATCCGGATAAGTTTAGTTATGCGGTTCATTAATGTGCTATCATGGGGATCACATTCATTTGAACATGGATTCTTAGGCTGGGCTATAAAAATGGTTCTACTGAAGTCTTTCTGTATGTCAACACTGTCGTCTATTTCATTTATTATTTACGTAATCTTCTCCATGTCAAAATCGTCTCAGTCGGATAGCATTTCTATTACAATCCCATCTGGTCCCGCTGCTTTGTTTCTGTTCATCTTGTCAAGTGCAGATCTTAACTCAAATTTTATTTTAGATTTTTATGTCGTGTAGTTTTTCCCAATTTCCCCATGAAATAATTCTCCACATATTCGGATTATTTTTCTATGATCAGCCTTCTTTATTCTTTTTCTTTTTCAAAGAATAAAGAACGCGTAATTAAAAATATAAAATGTCGACAATTTAACTATCGCACCTTGTACTACAAGAGAATCTCTCCAAATATAAGTATTTAGAAAGAGAAATTAAGAGAATGTGGAGCATGAAGAGGACAGCAATACCACTGCTAATAGGAGTTTCAGGACTTTTTTTTCTTAATCATTTTCACCCCAAGCAAGGCCATAACCCCGCTAAGACACAAGGGGTTATTAGAGAGTATAAGGAGGGAGAATAATAAAAGAACAAAATTAAGACAGAAGATAATGACTGACATGATTGACATTGTATTTAAATTTTTGAAAATTTCCTTGGACAGAGTAAATTAGCCATTATCAAAATGGTTAACAACGAGAGTTCATTAAATTGTAATAAAATGGTTCGAGACAATACGTATTGCTTATCAGTAAGCTTTACTATACTCGATATTTACCCAGTCCCCCAACTGAGATGAGATGTTACAAAAGGTCGAGGTTTATGTGAGGAACCCGAACGTTTTCCACTGGGAAGCAAGAAGCCGGAAGAGAGATCCACAAGCGAGAAGTGCGACAAAAGAAACTGTTAGCATAAAACTTATGGCTATATCTAGCCATTTTAACTGTACAATGAAACCTTTGTCGCCAATACGCTTAAATTCATAAAATCTAGCTATCATAGGGGAAAGTAATATTTATTTTGAAAAAATACAAAAATGTGGCACAATACCAAAAATTGGGTGGATGTCGAAGACCGGTCTTCATTCGTTTTATAATTAAACTTAGCTAGCCACAATTCAGTCAATCAGTTATATGCCATGCGTGATACACGCTTAGGCAATCATGTATCGATACATGACTGACGAGTCAGATTTTTTTTCCCGCAGTAGGTTGCCATTTCTCGCCAGTTGCCATCCAAGGCTATAGAACCCGGTTTGTCCTGCTATTTATCCATAGCTGGGGAGAGAAGAAGAGGATTCATACAGGGGTAAGCGAATTTAATGGATTTGACTGGAATTCGAACTCGGCTCTCCGATTCCTCAATCCGAGCCGCTATCCCTTATTCCACCGTGCTACATATACCACAATATTCCTCATACCCAAATATATTCTTACTTACCATTCTTACTACCACCACCACCACAATACCTCCGACTTTCTATGAAGTCCTAACTAGTCCCCATATGTTCCATTTGCCTGTAGGGTGGGGAATAAAATAACTTAAAAGAAACAATTGCCATGAAATTATTTATAGAAAAAGGCTCAGGGAAACTCATTACGACGACGGTTTAGAAAAGTGACTGAAGGCGAGATGCTATGTCAGGACCAATAACATCACAAATTCTTCTTTTGATTTTATCAAGAATCTTTAAATATATAGCAAGAACACTAGACCATATGTGACAGAAAGCGAATGGAAGAATACATCAACAAACCCTGGTAACATTCAGATACAAGGCGTCCAGGAAATTGTCCCTCCTCAGCACTTTTTATACTCCATTAAATAAAATCACATCCACCTGGTCTCCCCCAAATCAAAGGGAGGGTCTTAGTTCCATGAGTGAACAAAGCAAGACAATTCGAAATAATAATAATAATAATAATCATCATCTTGCCCGGTAATAAAGTTACAAGTAAAAAAGGCAATTTTGGCTCGGAAAAAAAGAAGCAGGAAAAATTTACAGAAAATTTATTTCAGTACCATAAACAGTTAAATTACTTTAACTGTTTATGGTACTGAAAATATTTTAAATTAGTTAACTGACAATACATGACTATAGTGTTTATAGATATTTTTTTTTTTTTTATCAAATCAGACCGTAAAGGGTACTCGGGAATATGTGACTTAATATTCTGTCGAATTAATTACAGTTTAATTAAATCAAATCACTTCCAATTCTGATGAAAACTGAAAATGACATTCTTTTAATAAAGAATTTAAAAAAAATGTTTTACTTGATTTAATGTTTAAATTTAATTGCAATTGATTATTATGTTTTTAAAATTAGTTACATATTTGAATCAATTTATTTAATTTAATATATAATTGATTCATTTTATCCGGTTCTCATTTGTTGTTACAATGAATTACCATTGAGAAACAAACAAAACCCTATAAATCCTAAACTGAGTTCGACCTTTCTTCGATTATAAGTCAATTAAGGACACGAACAAACCTAATCCAGGATTATTTTGCGAATAAAACCCGATCCTACGAATGCAGGGATTTTTCTCCACAGAAATCTCGACCTTGTGTTACATCTCATCTCAGTGGAGGCGGGACTGGGTAAATACCGATTTTATTAAATCCCGTCAGAATCGGGCGGTCCGCTGCATTGTTCTGATTATCAAAGCTCTCTGTCTTCGGGCAGAAGGAGACTCAGTCGGGGAACTGTCTATGGACGGAGATATGGCTGAGAAAAACAGACAATAAATGTGCCCGACACCGGGAATGCGTTTCTGTGTAAATTTTGACAATTGGCACGAGTGGAAAACGTTCGGGTTCCTCACAGAAACCTCGACCTTTTGTAACATCTCATCTCAGTGGGGGGACTGGGTAAATATCGAGTATAGTAAAGCTTACTGATAAGCAATACGTATTGTCTCGAACCATTTTATTACAATTTAATGAACTCTCGTTGTTAACCATTTTGATAATGGCTAATTTACTCTGTCCAAGGAAATTTATTTTTGACCCCAACGCGTCTGACATCGAAGTGAAATACTGTCACTGTAGAGTAACTTTCATGAACTTCTTGAGTACATACTGTGACCAAAGTTCTAATAATCTACGTTATATCTATGTCTCAGCACGAGTTTACGAGTATTTCGCGTATGCATCTTCCTACGAAAAGGCTTTAACAATATTGGGCAGGAAGAAAATGAAGTGGACTCTATAGATATTTATTGGCTACAAATTGTCAATTGCTCCAGGACGGATTTTATCAAGACTTGATAAATCTAAGTCAGGACTCTGTTCATTTTTTTCGGTATCAGCGGAACAATATTGATCCAAATTGATACGAGATGCCATCATAAAGGGGCTACAGTTCACGAATATTCGACAAAGAATACTCAAAGCAGCATCTTAGAATTACAGTAGGCCTTATGACCAGGCAAAAGTACTCGATTTAGCAGAAAAAAATGCTAAGCATTACTATACAGTTGGAGTAAGGTCAGTGACCTCTCTACCTATTTTGCGGCACCTGCCCACATTTTATGAAACAATAGGCTCTTCGAAAATATCAGCCTTAATTAAAGGCACATGTTTTTTTTCTGTGGGGGCAAGAGACACACAAGATCATTACATCCAGCTAGAAGAGACAAATGCTATACATGCGGAAAGCAGATATATTGAGCCAAAGTTTATAAAAGAAAGAAAAAGGGGAGCAAAACGGTAACTTGTTCGGCATCATTGGATACACTTCGCTGCTTATCAACTACAACAATAAAAATCACTGCTAATGAACGGCCACTAAAAGCACTGATTGACACAAGGAGCACAGAAAACTTCTTTAACACAAGTATTGCGAAACTAAATTCGTGGAAAATTTCTCTGTGCCTAAACAAAGTGGCAATGGCTAGCTCATCTCTTTTTATAAAAATACTTGGATACTGTTTAGTTGATTTACGAGTAAAGGGTACTCTGTACCAAAGAGTAAGATGTCTACTAATGAAAAATCTATGCTGCGACCTAATATTATGGCACAACTTTTTGTGCCAACATTCATTAGTAGAAATACCCTTTGGAAGCTCTAAGCCACCCTTTAAAGACTGTGACCTAGCAGCTATGAGATTGCCGTACCCATCTCTCTTCAACAGTTTAACACCGGATTGTAAACTGGTAGCTACTAAATCTAGGCAACACACGGAGGAGGATAAATTATTCATCCAAACCGAAGTTATTCGTATATTGTAGGATGGAATAATCGAATCCAATCATTGGAGTGCTATGGAAAATCAATAATGACAACGAAATTGCAATGTGAGCTGAGACATTAAGTTTATAAGTCCCAAAAATTTATACACTGATGTCCTTGAGGCCCAGTGGATAAAAAGCGTTGACTGGACTCAGGGAGTTGTACTATGCAAAGAACGTCTTGTTCATAACATCGCAGTAGTTAGCACTGTTCAGTTTAACTGATTCATCGACATTAAAAGGTTCAATAATGGCTTGATCGACAATTCCAGCCCATAATAACAATACTGCCGCCTTGTTGCCTTCTTTTAGCCACAAGCACGTCTGAATTGCATAAAATCCATCCTTTGGCACATCCATCAGGTCCATCAAATGTCACTCGAGATTTGTCAGTGAAAATTACTTTAGTAAAGTCAATTTTCATGTATTTCTTGGCCTAATTTTGATGCTTTAAAATATTTGATTTCGTGAGAAAAGGTTGCCTAGGAAATTTCTTATTACAGATCCCAATTCACAAAACATTCTACACTCTTTGTCCTTCTTGATCCCCAAAATCCCTGCCCTTTTAAAAATCTTAGCCCTTGTCCAAAGTGGTTGTTTCGCTATAACTTGCTTTAGTTTACTTTCTTCTCGTGGAAGCAAGTTCTTAAAGACTTTTTTCTTTGCTTCAAGTTCTCAACTTATATTTTCAACAGCCTTCTTTATCATTCAATGGTCTCTGCAAAGTTCATTTGATATTAGGTTGGTGCAAAAATAATTTCGTTTTCTCACATAGTAACATATGTTAGAAAACGAAATTATTTTTGCACCAACCTAATATTTCTCCAATGTGAACATTCTCCTCACTTAATAACTTTGTTATTTTCTGTTTTTCAGCAGTTGTTAACCCCCCCCCCTTTATCCGTTATGCACAAAAAAAGGAAAACATTGTTTTTGTTAGATTTCAATGGTACTTAAGCTAATATTACCTTAAACTGCATGATAGCTTCAGTGAGTCTATTTTCGTAAAATCTAAATATCTTAAACTAATCATTAAAATGGCAGTAAATTTAATCAAATGTTTTAATAAGGTGGAAATGAACGATTTTAAATTTAACAAATATTGATTCAGAACTTTTTGAGTTATTGAGGTTTATTCAATTTGCATAATAAATTCAGACAGGCTGTAGAGATAGATAAAAATTGATAGAGAGCGATATATAGAAACAGGTATTGATAGGTAGAGAGCAATATACAGACAGATATTGATAGATAGAGAGCGATATACATATATATATATATATTGATAGAGTATACAATTCGAGATATATAGAGAAATATTGCTAGATAGAGAGTGATATACAGAGATAGATATTGATAGAGCAATATATAGAGATAGATATTGATAGAGCGATAGATAGGGGGCGATATATAGAGTTAGATATTGGTAGATAGAGAGCTGGATATAGGTCGATTGATATTGATAGAGTGATATAGAGGTAGATAGATATTGATAGATAGAGTGGATATATATAGATATAGATATAGAAATACTGAGATAGAGAGCGATATATAGAAATAGATCTTGATCGATACAAGGCGATATATATAGAGAGATATTGATAGATAGCGAGCGATATATAGATAAACAGATATTGATAGAGAGCGATATATAAAGATATTAGGTTGGTGCAAAAATAATGACGTAATAATGTCGTTTTTTGACGTATTTTTTAACGTCAAAAACGACATAATTACGTCATTATTTTTCCACCAACCTAATAGATAGACATTGTCACAGGGCTATATACAGAGATAGTCTGTGATGGACAGAGAGCAATATAAAGAGATAGATATTGCTAGATAGTGAGTAATACAAAGAGATATATATTGAGAGAGAGAGAGAGAGAGAGTGATAGATAGATATTGATAGTGAGATATAGAGATAGTTATAGATACAGTGGGATATATAGAAATATAGATATTGATAGAGAGCAATATAGATATATAGATATTTATAGATAAAGAGCGAAATATAGTGATATAGATAGAGAGAGAGAGAGAGAGAGAGAGAGAGAGAGAGCAATATATACATTGATAGAGAGCAATATATACATATTGATAGAGAACGATTATAGAAATAGATAGGGAGCGATATATAGGGATAGATATTAATATATAGCGAGCTATATAGAGAGATAGATTGATGCTGATAGAGCGAGAGATATTGATAGAAAGTAATATATAGGAATAGATACAGTTCGATATATAGAGATAGAGATATATAGAAATTGATAGATATTGATAGATAGAGAGCGATAGATAGAGATAGATAGATGTTGATAGGTAGAGCAATTTTTAAAGATACATATTGATAAGAGGGATATATAATACCAGAGATAGATCATGACAGAGATAGAGAGCGATAGATATAGATAATGATAGATAGATAACAATAGAGATATAGATAGATGTAGTGAGAGTGATATATATATATATATATATATATATATATATATATATAGTGATAGTGATAGCTAAAGATAGTGTTAGTGAGAGACAGAGATATAGATAGTGAGAAATAGAGATATATATAATGATTTATATAGAGAGATATTGATAGATATAGATAGCGATAGAAATAATTAGTGATATATATATATATATATATATATATATATATATATATATATATATATATATATATATATAGATAGGTAGATAGATAGATAGATACAGATAGAGATCAATATATAGAGATAGGGAGCGATATATAGACATAGTTAGTGATAGAGACAGAGAGCAACATATACAGATATAGTGATAGAGATAGGCACCGATATATACATATATTTAGTGATAATGATAGAGACCGATAGAGATAGATGTAGTGATATATAGAGAGAAGGATATATAGATACAGTGATAGAGATAGTGAGCAATATATAGCGATAGATATAGTAATAAGGATAATAAATAATATATAAATTTAGTAAGCAATATATAGATATATATATAGTGATAGATATAGAGTGATATATAGAGATAAATATGGTGATAGATAGAGAGCGGTATATATATATAGTGATAGTGATAGTGATAGATATAAATAAGAAGAGCGATATATAGAGATATAGAGGGATATAGATTGAGAGCGATATATGCAGAAAGAGATAGTGATATAGTCACCGATATATAGCTATAGTTAGTGTTAGAGATAGAAACTGATATATATAGATTGATGAAATGATAAGGATAGGGACTGATAGAGTGCAATATACAGAGATAGAAATAGTGATATACATAAAAAGAGAAATATATATATATAGAGAGAGAGATAGATAGAGAGTGATATGCAAAACAGATAGTGATAGTGACAGATATAGAGACAGACAGCGATATATATAGATAGGGATAGAAAGCGGTGTATAGTTATAGAGAGTGATATATAGTGATAAAGAGAAAAAGATAAATATAGATATATAGATAGATATAGTGATATATATATATATATATATATATATATATATATAACTGTCTCTATCTCTCTATATAGTACTCTCTCTCTCTCTCTCTATATATATATATATATATATATATATATATATATATATATATATATATATATCGCTCTCTATCTCAATTTATCTCTTTATATCGCTCGCTATCTCTCTCTCCACATATATATATATATATAATTATTTATTTAAAAATATGATTTCAACTCGCTTAAATAAATAATTATATTTATGCTCTACTTTCGTATCGAGCACTATTTTTTTAAAATAATTACAAAAATACTAAGGAACTTTGGATCATTTACCAAACCAGTTTCTTTCCTATTTTCTACAATATTTTCACATATATATATATATATATATATATATATATATATATATATATATATATATATATATATATATATAGATAGATATATATAGATATATATATAGAGAGAGAGAGCAATATATAGAGATACATAGATAGAGATAGTGATAGATATAGATATATCGTAATTAATTGAGCTAAAATTTCGAGAATTGTTTGAGATGAACAGACCATGGTGTTCCGGATATTTTGTGGATACTGAGAAATCCGATGAACATTTGAGTAGACTTGCTTTCATTTAATCTTATGGTGATTGCGACCGAACATCTCGTTCGAAACTGCCACCGCTTGAATGACATTTTTAATAATAATTATTGATAGCAAAAAAAGCAGATTTAATTGTCATGAAGTAGAAAATTTGTAGCAACTCTCGCTGTCCTATCAGGGCAAAGGTTATAACTGAAAGAAAATGAAGAGGCGAAAAAATTACTGAGTTTTGAGAAAACTGTAAAATTGGAGTTGATGAAAGTGAGCATCATTAATGGCCCACTCGGATTAGTATGTAAATATATTAAAAGAACGATAAATTCGATGTACAATCGAACCCATTAAAACATTACTAAATTAAATGGGAATACTTAAGATCGTGAAGACGTATTGAAAAGACTTGCTGCTGTCACTTGATCATCAATGGAAGACATCACATACGACTATCCAATGACCACAAGTAACAAAAACAATGTAAAAATAACAAAAGAAACATCGAAGAAAACGAAATAAAAACCACCAATGATATTGATGTTGATGCCAACGATTCTCTCAGAAACAGAAGCACAAAGAATTATCTTGAAAAATGGTTCAAATATACTGAATATATCTTGATAATAAAAGAACCACAGACAGCTATATTTCTGGTAAACCAATCGTTTTGAGCAAATATAACACCATAGGACAGCGTAGTAAGCTGTGTTCTGGAAAATGAATAAAATCTACCGAGAAATAATACAAACTTCTTGGCAGACAAAACCTCCAAAAATCGCATGCATCCATTGGGATCAAAGCAAATCGAAGATAAGAAGATAAACTGAAAATTTCATGCAGGGAGAATGATAAACTAAGGAAAAATAGTGATTCTAAAAGGAATACTTCCATGTTATTCTGATTAAAAATATGTGCACAAAAAGTATTCTTTCATTATCCATTTGAAAGCAAAACAAAAGCTACACACAGAATAGATTCTTCATCTCTGTCAAATAGAGAAAATATGGTCAATGACAAAAACCTTCGTCCATTACAATAAAACAAAACAAAACAAAACAAAAACGAGATCTGAAAATAGCCTTCTCAACACGCGTTTGGCAATAGGAAAACTAATAAACTTCGATGATTTCACTTACAGGCGATCAATGTAATTCATGTCCAATCGGCCACATTTCCCTGTGAATGAAATATCGACCTGTAAATCTTTGTATTGTTTTGTGCCGGTCATGGATCTCTACAACTTCCCATTCTTTATAGCTCTTATCAAAGTTTGTCTTCTTACTATTCACCCCAGTCCCTGTTGGCTTTCGGCCATATGACGTTGAAATAGCAGTTCTTGTACGATCACCGAAGTTAAGCAACATCGAGCCTTGAATATCAGTTGCTGTAAGCTTGAATGTGAGGGTGGTGTAATGGATAATGGCTTTTGAAGTGGAAATAAGAGAGAGCTGAGTTCCAATTCCAATCGGGTTCGTTATATTCACTTACGCGGAAATAACTTTGGAAAAAATATGAATCCATCTCTTTTACTCCCAGCCATGGCTCAAATAATAAGACTTGTATCAGCAAATCCTTATCTTCAAGAAATTCTTATCTAAAATAATTTCTGGTTTAAAATTAATCTGCAAAAGTTTGATATGCCGTAAAAAACAAATCAATCAATACTTGTTCTATCCTCCATTTAACTTGTTAGGTAGGTTCCTCATTGTTTCTCTCTGTCTTTCTTGACTTCAGTAAATCCCTTGTCTAATACCCCAAGACCACTTTCCTCATTATGTGTCCTAGAAGTTTCGACTGTCTCCTTGTTTCCATAAAAACTCTTCATTGTCTCTAGTTTCTTCTGTATCTGTAAGGAAATTTTCCTACATTCACTGCCATGAAGAATTGATATTACATAGTATTTCAGAAACTATTTTTTATTTCTAATGAGTTTCTTATTTCTTAGTTTGTTTAGCTCTTGGAATGTATTTAATTCATTCCAATTATTTCGAGACAGTGATTTGGTTGAATATGTGAATGTTGTATTCTTAGTCAACGATGTATGAGAGATTACATCGATACACGTTGGAACGTTTCTTTCTATAACGGCGAATATCACAAATCTTTCAAATGCATGCGAACAGGCTCGAAGTCACATATTTCCCTATTCGCTGACCTGGAATGACCCCAGGCCAACACCTTATTGCACCTGGATTCTTCAATCTCGTGTGAAATTTGAGTGCAATGCCCATTCAGGTATCATACTATCTCCTTTTTCTTATATGGCTTTGTACCATAAGAAACTGATAAGGTCTCTGAGAACGGATCGTTGTGATGTATTGATTAGCAAAGTAGTTTTGTGAATCATTACTACTAAAGCGATTGCACGCTCTACGTTTGAGATATATGGTATTCTCTGAATTGGGCATAAGTAAGCAATTTACTAGTACAGGTAGTTCGAGTCTCACTGGAGATCAATTGTGAAATCCTGTCAAGATTAAGCTATACTTAGTAAATAAGTATTTACTTTGTCCTAAAAGTTTTGTAAATATGTTGAATCAAATATTGATTATCCATAAATACCTTTCTTCGGAGTTATTAATATTTTTTATCAATACATGCATCAAATTCACATTACTATATAAAAGACTTTTGTTTTTCTCATAATTATGAAAATCAAATGTGTCGTCAGAGGCTGGTGATTACATCAATGGAAAATGAATAAAAGACAAGAAACATGATTGATAAAACAACTACAAATGATTAACATTAAATGAGAAAGAAATCAATTAAAATGAATAATTAAATAAGTGAGTGTGGCCGTGAAAGATCCACTCACTTTAGAGAAAATATGGGTAAAAAAAAATGAAAGTAGATATTTCCTCACCATAATGTTGTATACGGAAACTAGGATCGATCTCGTTACATTAGCGATGATTTCCAAGACCAGTTTGCTCTATGGTAGCCAACTTAAGTCAAAAGCCCGTAAATATTTTTTGACACAAACTGGATGATTCGCAGAATAAACATTGAAAGATTGTGAAATGCTATAAGGAACTGTTCTAAGGAAAGTCAGAGAACCAATGAAGAAATAAAAGAAAATATCTAATACAGAGAAAAATAATTCATAGGAACATTTGAAAAGAAAAAAAAAATAATAATCGCAGAAGTATCGCCGACGAAATGTCATAGAATTGTCTGGAGAAGTGGGCTCGCTTTGCGCCGGCGAAAGATTAGAGTACTAGTCTGGTTAACTATTACTACTCTGTCGGGGGTTCGATCTTCACTGAGTACCTATATACTTGTGGACTTCGCAAAACAAAGCTATGCAGATTAGTTTTGATAAGTCTATAATTAAATAAAAATAAACAATTCAGTAAAAGAACAGATTAAAGGAGGTGTAGGAAGAGCGAGAAAAAGAACGACAGATAGGTAGACATAATAAGAAAATTGGAAGGAGAGGTTTGGGGAGGGATAAAAAGGAGGAGGAGGAGGACATGGAACAAGAAGTAAGTGCTCCTGAATAACTGGAAGCAATTAATGCAGCCTAACAAAATAATAGAAACTCAAATATTAAACGAAATCAATTAATTACATTATTTGGAAGAAGAGGCATAGTGGAGTAATGGATAGTGGCTCGGATTGAGGAATCAGAGAGCCGAGTTCGAATTCCAGTTGTGCTAATACCCTTGGGAAATGTAATTACCCAGTAATGGGTAAATAGCATGACGGACACAGTAGTAATGGTTTACCAGACTAGTACTCTAATCTTTCACCGACACAAAGTAGGACAAGCACAACTCTGAATTCAAAACATGCGGAGGGTCGTTTGCACCGGGTCTCTGTATTCGGCTCTTCAAAAAGTGTGGTTGGTTTTGCACAAAGCCTTCACCGTGTAAAATCATATGTCCCGGTGTCTGGATGTCGGTTCATAGGAGTTGAGTTGCTTGACCCTCATATACGTCGCAAAATGACGGGAGACTCTAGTATACACTATTTGGACTGTTATCCTCATCTTCATTGCCATATTCACAACCCTTTTCAGGTGATTGGAATTTCCTCCACCAGGGTAGATTGTTCTAGTTCCACGTGCCATTTCTCTTCTGCATGTCTCAGTTATTTCCCTTTAACTCAACTGTGGAATCTTTGGTTCACCACTGCTGTAGCGTGGTACTGAACTCAACTCTTTGGGTCTAGTCACCGGATCTAACCAACGCCTTTATCCACTAATCCATGTGTCGATGGACGATATGAAGGGTTCGGATCGAAATTCCAATCACCGGAAGAAGGCCGAAGCGTACAACGACCGAAACGTTGTGAATATAGCCCTGAAGATGAGAATAACAGTACAAATAATGTAAATAATGTAAGTAATCGTAATACCTCATCTCAGAGATATAGGCAGAAGTCAAGTAAATAACGTAAGCGATTAGAGAACGAGTAATAATCAACACTAAAGAGCAGGAACAGCCCAGGGATGCTAACGATGCAAACAATAAGATTATCATTAACAAAATTTATGTAACTAAACTACTAGTACTACTACTAAATAATGAAGAAAACAGATTAATGAAAGTTTGGTTCATCATCACCATTATCATCCATAAGCAGGTCTACTTAAGTTGCTGCGTAACTGAATACCTGAACAGTTTCCTCTACATAGTTGGAAGCCGGTTTTAATTGATTCTTAACGTATCTTGGGCAAGTGGGCCTGGTGGAGCCCGGCGATCTCCATGTCAAATCACAGCCGATGTCCTCCAACGACTCATTCTGATCATGGACCGTTGATTCCATCGTTGAGAAACCTTCACCCAAGTTGTTGACCACTCTCTTTAGCCCTTCACCTAACGATGCCATATAATCATTTCACCGGCTGTATACGTAGCTGTGGAGTCTAGTCTACCCCATTGTGCTAGATGGCCTACAACCCTACATTAAGCTTCATCTGTTCTTTGAAAAGTTTTGATCATTTTCCGTGTCATGCTCATCACCAGAAAAGCCTGCTTGGGCAACCGGTTTAGCTGCCGATGAGCCGACCATGCGACGGTTAGTACTCAATGACATGATACCAAAAGTACTTGTAGACTGACCTGACATAAAAGTTTGATTATGAGGGGGCAAAATCGTAGGAGAACTGGAAAGAGGGGAAATGTCTATGAGGAAAATTCCAACATCGCAAGTAAACCATTTCAAGAGACAGACAAGAAATCCGAACGGGATGTCAGAACTGCGAAGAGAATATTTGAATAAGAAAACTAAATCTCATTTCATGAAGATTTAGAACAATTCCCGTGGGCGAGATAAGATTAAATGCCAACAAGACTGGATATCTCAGGACAGTAAATACCGCTTGGCGATGGAATCGTCGATTATATAATAAGCAAATATAGTAAATTAGCTTGCAAAGAGTCCAAGAAGAGACATGACTGTAAAGGAAGGTTGATCTACTAGAAATTATGCAAATATCTTGTGATTGACCATGAAAAACAAGCACAAAGAAGCTATTCTAGAGAATAAAAAAGTAAAAATCCATGGGGCTTTGAAGTTCTAACGGATTTCCAGTTTTAATCGCCTTAAGCACGAAGAAGACCTGTCGTTAGAGGTTGCTATTCCGGCAGGCGGCAACATAAATCGGAAAGAAAATGAAAAGCTAGAAAAATATCTGGATCTTGTTAGTACCGAAAGGAATTATAGAACATGAAATTGACGATTATTATCGCGTGAGTTCGGATTTCATCCTGGTCGCCAACGTTGTCGTTGTTCAAAATAGCTGAGAATTAGGAAGGCCGTAGTTAAAAAGAGTATCGAAAGAACAGAAGACCAGGTAGAGGAAACAAAGAAGACGTTTATTAAATACTCATACATAGAACGGAATAACTTGAGTAAATCAAATACTACTCAAAGCCTACTCTAATGTAGCTACTTTCCATATTTATAAGTAGGAGCAGTCCATTATCACAGCAGTAGGGAAGAGCAGGAAGTACGCCATTCTACTTTGCAACAATGAATAAACTTGAAATATTCTCTAAGAATTTTACGAAGTCGTTGGTCGAATTAGAAATTTGTGTAAGAGTTAAATCTATCCCGATAACTGCATTACTAAAATCAGCGCGAAATACTTACGAGTGTGCCGTTATTGAAGAAACACGATGTCAGTTGTAAGGTGGCAGCTTCATTTGGTGTAAAGGTACGATTGGAATATCGGTAACCTTGCTCCATATTTGCAATATTTGCAGATTCCACATACAATCATTGGAAACAATCTCCTAAAACACGAAGTTATTTGAACAGTTAATGGGCTGAGATATAATTTGAACAGTGTAAACGAGTGTAATACTGAAGTCTGCGAGAATAGCAAGAACCACATTAAAAACTTGAAGAGAACAAATGTTATTATATTCTAAAACTGGTGACTATATACGTCTGCTATGAAGAGATAATAATTATCAGTTATATTATATAAAATACACTGTGACTTCCTCTAATTTAGATATTGAAAGATTCCATTATTATGACAACATAGACTACGCGCGAAATTATAATGAGGTCAGCAATACAGAACTTTTTGTTGATTTAATTTCCTGTCAGCGTTCTTTCATATTTTTTATTATTTCTAATGATTTAAAAAGCAGAATTATTTTGAGATTGTAAAATAACATTCAATAATAGTTAATTGCAGGGGTAAAAATCCTAATTGACATATGCAGAAAATATAAGTAAACGTAATTTAATAAGATTTTCAGGGGAGATTTGATGACAGTGCTGTCGTATTCATCATATACGCTATCTTCTGCATCAGTCAATCGTTGAATTGGTGAAAGAAAGACAATTAAGAGCATGGGAGAGAGAAAAAATTGACTAGAGCAAGAGCATGGGAGAGAGAAAATTTGACTATACCAAGATCATTGGAGAAAGAAAAATTTGACTAAATCAAGACGTGGTGAAAAATTAAAGTATAGAATGCATGAAAATGAATTAATTGATTAGTGTATATATATATATATATATATATATATTGAGAAAGAGTTTAAGAGAAATACAGCTCTGAAATCTAAATCCTGGAGAAGGCAACGGGAACCACTACATTATAATCTGACTATATTTCTGAGATGAAGTATTGTAATTATTTATATTGGCCGAACTGTTTCCCTCGTCTTTATTGTCATATTCTCGAAGTTTCGGCTGTTTTTTGCTCCGGTCGTCTTCAGGTGATATTTGTTGAACCGAACACTTTATTTAGTCTATGGGCGTAGATTGTTATAATTATACCTACTTTGCCTTTGAATACCCCAGTTTTGTTAATTCCCCTTCATAACTCAACTCTCCAAGTTTTTGCCCCCTCTGCTGTGGCCAGGAATTGAACTCACAACTTTTTGTGTCAAGTCACTTTTTAATCAAACAACCAACGGTTTTATCCACTGGACCATGTGTCCTTAGTTTCAGTTGGAAATTCGAACAAATATCACCTGAAGATGCCCGGAGCGTACAGCGGCCGAAACGTCATGAATATGGCAATAAAGATGAGGACAATGTAAATAGTAAAACACTAGCCTTGATCGCCTGTGTCTTGAAAAGTCAGTGCGTAGAAGAAAAGTAAATTCATGTGGATTCAAACTTACCCAAATTTTATGAATTCGAAGTGAACACGAACCCTTTCAGTCTGATTTAAAACTAGGTTCACTGATTCTCTTGCGCTACCCCGAACATAGATTGACAATTAATAGCCATAATAATTTAATAATAATTGTTGTTGTGTGAATCTATAATCTATTTGAATTGGCGATGGTGGTGATGTTATTCATAAAACAGGAATATATAAGAAAAGACAAATAAAAAATGGAAGAATACGAAAAATTAACTAAAATTTTCAAAATTAAAAGCAAATTACCAAAAAGAATAAAAATGGTCACAGCTGAGCATAAATTTGAGATTTGAAATGCATTATGAGCCGCGAAACAAAATAGAATAAACGCCCAATCACTTCCACAAAAGCCCATCAGTAAATTGTCTATTTAAGATATAGACACGAAAAAAAAAAAAAATGATACACACAATATTTTTTACTTTTGGCTGTTTTAATTCTCAAGACACGACTAAACGCTTTTGTGCAAACTGAATGTAACCTTTCAAAAATCAATCTAGAGTATAAATATCTATTTAAACAAATTATATTTTTTTCATTTATTTATGTTTTGAAACGTTTGTTTCGCAAAACTCTGACACGTTAATGAAGCAATAAGATGTTGTCATTGTTTTGTCTTTTTTTTCTTTTGGAGTTGGAAATAAAGAAGAGTTTATTCAACATTAAAAAAAACTTGACTTTGTTATAGGAATATAGATCAACGTTAATACTTCGGAACACACGCAAGCACACATACACACACACACACATATATGGCGAAATGTTAGATCGTGTATGCGCATAATTACGCACAATCTATTTCTATCTAAATGCATGTATATATTTAGAATATATATATATATATATATATATATATATATATATATATATATATATATATATCTATTTGCATCTGTTTATGATTTTAACATGTGATTGACATTTTTTGGGGCAGATTACGCGATAAATTGACGAGGAAAATCAGGCGATCGTTTAAATGGACAGCAAAAAGAAGTGTATTTTGATTTCTACGATGAAAACCACTTAATCTACAAACAAAAAATACTGAAAAAGGAACCTTCTAACCTCAAAAATAAAAGAAACCGAATGAAACAGAAGCAACAAACAGTGTAGATATTATCTTTTACTTATTGCACGATAATTTGTTGCTGTTTTCGTTTTTCCCAACTAAAAAGGAATATTTTTTATTTAGTTTTATTTCAAGTTGATTAAATCAGTCTAAAAATCTGAAGATTCAATGGAAAAGGAATGAAGCAAATCTCATAGAATTGAAAAGTGATTTTAGATGTAGTTTATATTATAATTCATTAAATATTGAGATATTTGTGTATACAGGCATATATCTATATGCTTGTATTTCAGATAGATAGCTCATTATAGACGTCGTTTCATCTCTTTCTGGAACATTATAGATGTCATTTCTGTACATATATTTCTGGAATACACAAAATCTCTCTCTCTCTTTGTATATATATATATATATATATATATATATATATATATATATATATATATTCACACACACATATATATATATATATACGCATACACACAACTATACATACATGCAAATTTCCACAATACATATATGACCTTATTTTCTCATTCTATCTCCATTTAATATATATACTATATAACATATACTAATAAACACACACATGTATGTATATATACAGGGATTCTCGATTAGTGCGGTTAATATATACATCGGTAACTATAAATAAATAAATTTTCAATTACTATAGTTAAACTGAAAAATGTTTTACCGCACTAATCGAGTATTATCTATGCACTAATCGAATTTTCGTATTTACAAATTTTAGCTCAGTCATCGAAAAGGCATTAATCGAAGGATGTCTCTCTATATTTTTATCTATCTATCTATCTATCTATCTATCTATCTATCTATCTATCTATCTATCTATCTAGCAAAAATTCCAACACCCTGACGCATTCAAACAAATGCCCATATCTATAAATAAAAGAATTTCAACAAATTATAGTAGCTTAAAAATATACAATTAAAAAAAAATGATTCAGCCCTAGTGAACTCACTTTTCAACAACACATTAAAAAGAAAAATAAGGAAAATATTCTTCAAAATAATTGATAAACACTTCCCTAAAAACAGCAAATTATCAACAAAAATACAAACAAAATTAGTTACAGCTGCATGGATAACATGGAGAAAATAATAAAACAATAAAAAATACTCAACAAAACCAATAACAATTACAAGAACAAGAACAATGACATCCAGCATAACGCCATTGAATGCAACTGTATAAACAAAGAAAATTGACCACTTAACAATAAATATTGAACCAATAGTATAAAATGCAAAACAGACGAAACAATTTAGATAGGCACCACAGAAAAAAAAAACTTTTAAAGAAAGATATTATAATCACAACAATTCATTCAACAAAAAAATAAAAAATGGACAAGCAATACAACCGTGTAAAAATACATTTGGAGCCAAAAAGAAAATAATATCCCTACCAAAATCAAATGGGAAATTATGAAAAGAGCAATCCCATACAGTATTAACAGTAAAAATTGCAAATTATACTTAGAGGAAAAATTATCAAAAATTAGTTTAAAAAACAGAAATAAACTTTGAAACAAGAAAACTGAAATAATGGGTAAATGTAGACATATAAATAAACACTTACTTTACCATCTAAGCACTAATTAAAAATAGACAAATAAATATAAATAAAATAAATATAATGTAAACTTTTAAATAAATAAATGAAATAAATATATAAACTTAAAAAATGAATAGATAAATAAATAAACGAATAAATATTAAACATACACACCTCTTTGCGCGTGTGCGTGTATGTACATATAAATACACACACATGCATGCACACATCTTCAAACGAACAAAACTAACCCCCATATACCTCAATATATAGGGCGCAGGCAAAAACAAATAAACTGACCATTAAATAAAAGTGAAAACACTAGATAAACGATAACATATATAAATACTTACTTTAATATATATATAGACTATTTAACAATTACATATATGTGCGTGCGTACATGAGTGTGCTGAAATATATACTATATATAAATATTCAAACAACAAATTCTATTAACCCAAACAACCATAACTAATACGCTAAAATAGAAAAAAATAATCACATTTGTATGTGCACGTGCATTTACCTATATACGCGCATACATGAATACGCACATGTGCGTATACATTGTTGTATAAATACAGATATATGCACATAAATTCAAACAATAATAAATAAAAATTTAATTATAAATCTAATGTGTGCTTGTAATTATTTATCATTTAAGTATCAATATTATCAGTATCATATATATATATATATATATATATATATATATATATATATTTATGTATATGATATTTATAATTAAGAATTAATATAAATTATTTATGTAAAAACGAAATAAAAAAAGGGAACACCCAAAAACTAAAAACCGTGGCATGGCTACAGATTTTAATAACTCGACACAAAGGGCTACTGTCAAAAGAAAAGAGAAAAAGTTAAAGAGCGAGTTTAAGTGAAAAAAAAGAAGAAAAGGGCAAATGATCACGGCAGCCTACAGGTAGATACATCCGCACAGGCAAGCGGATGGCCGCATGCGCGCAAAGGCTCGTACGGACGGAAATAAGCTAAGTGGCAAAATTTTATTATATTGTCTATCTAGCTATATATATATATATATATATTGTTATGGTCCGGTTCCTTGTACCACGGTAATAGTCCAAGGTAGAACCAATAAAGAACTCGAATACGGATATGGAATAACACAGATATATTACAAACAGGAATATATACAGAGAAGTAGAAAGGGTTAGTACGAACAATTAGGTTTAGTAGTAATTGACTGAATACGACTCTGTTTCGGACTGCCTCTGACTCGACTGACTGACTCGCTCCACTGACTGGCTGACTTCTGACGGACCTCACTCCAGACTTCAGACTGAACTCTAGACTTCAGACGGAACTCCCTGCTTCCTCTTGAGGCGCAGTATTTATTACGTATCGAATAGTCCATTATGTTATTATGGGTAAGGTCCCATAACATACATATATATATATATATATATATATATATATATATATATATATATATATATATGTGTGTGTGTGTGTGTGTATATGCATCTTTCTCTCTCTATATTCTCTCTCTCTCTCTCTCTCTATATATATATATATATATATCCAGTAGAATGGGAAAATGATATTAACAACGACGCACGAATTACAACAAACAAGATCGACGATAGAGTGCATAAACTACACAAGCAGCAGAAGCCTTCGTCACCGTTAAAAACTATAAATGCAATTTCCCCAGAACAAAATCAGCAGGGCTCTACTAGAACGGGTCTGCAAATACACTAGGAACGCTACAGGGATCAACCAATGGAGGAATACAAAAGTTGTCATCAGTTGGTTCACTAATATAAAAATGAAAAAGGAATGCACCTTTATGCAATTCAAAAAATTCGAGAAATTGCTCAGTGCTGTAAAACAGCTATAAAATTATATTAAAAATGAAAAAATATTCATTCATTCATGTTTACTAAAGTTTTATCCGCCGATTCTTCAGATAGGAGAGTCCACACACACACACACACACACACACACACACACACACACACGCACACACACACATATTACGTATTATGTCTATTTATTGTAATTTTTATCCTATCAAGTTCACTTATTAATTTCTTGGTAGCTGTAGAAAATTGATTAAAAAAACTCCAAAATTTTAATTCAAATAATTTTAATTTTCCAAAGTACGTTCAATCTGAGTGTCTGTGGATATGTTTGCATGAACACCGCAAAATTCAAAATATTTACCCATTATGCAAGGGTGGCAAGTTATGTGACTTTTTTTTTTTTGAGCATTTATGGGTATAAAAGATTTTCAAGTTGTAGTTTTTAACAATTCTAATTTAGAATTTTTAAGATTTGCTGCTATAAACATTTGAGTGCTTTGTTGTTACACTCGTAATTTGGCCGCAATTATTTTATATAAAGAGCATCTATAATTTTTAGTTTTTGCTTATTATTATCTTGATGGAGTACCGTTGTATTTTCGACTAATATCTGTGTAAACTGTGAACGTGGGCATGAATGATCCTTTGAATGATCTGAGATTGAACTCTGATCGTTTAAGTGAAACGTAAGATTTCTCATCATGGTCGTTGTAGTGAAACCAACATACATATTATTCACAATTTTGTCACTTTAGTCAGAGATGAAATATGCCAAAGGGCATTTAAATTGATTTAAATGTAGGTCTTTTGTAAAACACCAGTTGACGACTCTTCGAAGAATGTTGTCTGAAACACAAACGGCTGAATCGGCGACTTCGAATGGTTCATAACCATGGACTCGACGAGGGTATCAAGGCTGGACATGTGATTTCTGTTAGCGCATATTTTTTTTCAAAGGCTAGCCGAGTGAATCATGTGAAGTCACATAAAAAAAAATCGCCCTTTATATTCCCCAGGTACAAAGTGTCGCAGTATGCACGCTGTGTGACAACATGCAAAACCAGCTCTGGACTGTAAAGGCACATGACAGTGCACAGAAATCAGGCATAGCGGTGTGAATTCATCAAGGTTGTGATAAGTATATTGTTCATCTGTCACTTGTGTAACAAGTAATGCAACTCCGCAGCCGGCCTGGCAAGTCACCTTCGGGGTCATGCACGAGAGAGATATGTATATATGTATATATATATATATATATATATATATATATATATATGTTTTTATAGTGCCGTATATATAACCAGGCCTATAAGCACCTACAATTTTAGGAAGGTTCAAATTGTACAGTTTGGTATTATTAGCAGTGATGAGTCTATTAATTTTTAATTTTAGTTGAATGGCTGGAGTCTTTTTAATTTTTAAAAATTTTGTGGTCATAGAGTATATTTTCTAGTTTTCTGTTGTAATCGGATTTCTTTAGTTAGTTTTGTCGGGATATATATATATATATATATATATATATATATATATATATATATATATATATATATATATAGCATTTACCTTTTGAAAAGTGCTCAATACAAAGTAGAGGAAAATATTATTAAAATTTTTTCATAATTAAACATTTTACATCGCTACACAAAAACTTTCATGTTTCAATACTATGACGGTAATTCCTCAGACGACGGTAGATAACTTGTGATAAAAATGAATTATTAATGAAATTTAAAAACAAATCGTTACCTATTCATTTTATATAACCTTAGTGCCCACCATGATATCAACATATAGGGTTATAAAGAGATGACGGCCTTATAGTGATGAAAAATTTTACAAAAATTAAAACTGGCAAAATCAGGAAATTAATACATAAGAAATTTAAAAGTCTAAGCCTTAAAGTTAAATTAAACACAAATTTAAAAATGTAGATTTCCTTGATGTAACACTAGACTTAGACAATAATACATACCAACCCTAGATGAAAACTAACGTAAATCCATTATATATCCACACAAATTCTAATCACCCTCCATCCATAATCACATACCTTCCTACATAGAATATAGAATTAGTAGTAACTCTTCCAGTGAAGATATATTTTATAAATATAGCAAATTTTACAGCACTACCTTAAAAAATAGTGGCCATAAGAGCCCTGACAGTAGTAAACATTACAGTGACAGTAAGAAAAAATAGAAACAGAAAAATCATTTGGTATACACCTCCTTTTAACAAAATGCTTAGTACTAAGTTAGGGCAGAAGCTTCTCAATTTAATTGAGAAGCACACCCCGAGAAATAATCCTCTTAGTGAGATTTTTAACAAAAACACACTTAAATTAAGGTATAGTTGTACAGATAATCTTGAAAAAATTATTAAAAACACAATAATAAAATTCTAAATCAACACTTAAATCTAAGTAACAATCTCCATTCCAAAGCAGCAAACAATAATGATACTAACTTGTATAACTGTAGAAATCCTAACCACTTTGTATTACAAAATAAGGGTAAAAATGATTCCCTTTTTACCTAAATACTATCTCAGCTAGAGAAAATCCAACAGTTAAAATAATTTATATCGGCAGTACCAAAAATTCATTTAAAACTAGGTGGCATCAACACATATCTTACAACAACAATGCGTACCGTAATAGAACGTCCCTTTCTAAATATGTTCGTTACTTAAAAGATGTTAACAAAACTCCTACGGTAAAATGGAAAATATTAAAAAAAAATAGAACTTGTAAATCCCCACATGATCAATATTCTCTGTGTTTACAAGAAAAATTGCATATTATAAAGTTTGCTAACATAAAAGCTCTGTTAAACCAAAGAAATGAATTAACGGTGTTGTGCTGCCATTGTCTATCTTTTACTTTAAAATATTGTTAAAAAATTTTCAGAAATAATTATGTATTATAATTGTATAGTCATTATTTTATTAGTATATAATGGTCTACCCAATATTAATTTGATTTATTCAACTTTAATATTTCCAAGATTTTCCGTCTATTTAGTATACTTAGCATCGTATATAGATGGTCCACATCTTTAATTTTACCTACTGGCCCCTTTAATTAGCTTCCTGAATAGAAAAAATTAAAAAAAAATTAAATTTGTTTCTTCTGATAATTTTATGTGTACTTCATCAAATCGGAACATCTTACTTGGCTACATCCATAATACATTTGCCGCTGCCATAATTTCCTAAGATCGTTCCTAATGACATCTCCAAACGACAGTTCATCTTGGCATGAAAAAATAAGCCGCCCACTCCAACCTACGACTTTAATTTTTCTATTTTAGCGTAGATCTGACTTTTAATTGGTTAATCTAGACATGCACACATTTTTAATTTGGATCTTATGGCTCCCACTTTAACTTCGGAAAAGAAGTAACGATTTGTTTTTTAATTTCTCTAAGAAATCATTTTTACCACAAATTATCTATTATCACTTGAGGAAGTACCATCGTAGTATTGAAATATGAAAACTATTGAGTAATGATGTAAAATGTTTTTATTATAATCTATTATAATATATACATACATACATATATATATATATATATATATATATATATATATATATATATATATATATATATATATATATATATATATGTGTGTGTGTGTGTATGTATGTATGCATAGAAGTTCGATTCCTTAAGGAGAAGCACATATTTCCTATGAAATTTCTCAAAATTAAGGCGGATAAATTAATAACATGTCTATATATGTCTATACACACACACACATATAATTATAAATCGTACTCGATTAATTTATGACATGCGTAAATGTAATTTCACCTTTATAAGTGTAAGGCTAGGTTCTAAATGCATTAGATATATAGGCTTAACATAAAATTATGTTAACATAAGCTAAGTTTATTCCATAAGACATTACATTAATAATATATTTCAAATCGCACCAATTATTCCTATTGGTACAATTATTCCAGTTGGTATGACGTTTGCCTGATAACGTAATTGTCCGGGTTTCAATTCTCGGTAGTGGATGCGCACTGCTGATGAGTCCAAAATATTGGACGAAACGGCCGTTCAGTTCTTTCTACACTCGATGAATTACTTAATTATAATTATCTCAAATCCTCCTAATTTCTACTATGTATATATCCATCCTGTTTGTACATATTTTTTGTTGTATACACATATTTGAGTAAATGCTTTGTTCTTTAATAAAACAGTATTAATTCCATTTCCCGGCCTGAATGTTCGATAAATTTCGTAGAAAATATGCGTTCTCCGACAGGAATCGAACCTGTATCCTATACCGAACCACCATATACGGTGAAGCTGCGTGTTTAAAAGCAATAATTCTAGTTTTGCTTAACTGGAAGTTGCCTGTGGCGGAAAGGTCATAGCACGCCAGGTCTAGAAAAGTATACTTCAGCTGGGGTATGCTCTGGAACATAAAGTACTGGGTCGACACTGTCTCCTTCGAGAAAAACATATTCAGATATATCTTAAGCAGATACCGTCGATGACGAAGCAAGTCCAGTCTCTCCTAAGGGAACAAAATTTTGCTTTCAGGTCTGGCAAAGCAGCCTTATATAGGGACTACTAGAGCTAACGAAGCGAGGTATTAGGAAAGTCAAAATAGCATACGCGAAAAAGACAGCCACTTCAATAACAACGATCTACGACGTGTAATGTTGGGCATTAAACATTATTCATATTACATCTAGGACCTGCAAAATTATAGTCAGCAATACCTCAGTGGCAGAGGAATTTAATTGTTTTTCGTTTTGTGGTGGAACCAACGGAGCATCCCGTCAGTCAAAAATGGGATTTTCACAGTTCAGGAGCATGATGTGAAGCGTGTATTCAGAAGGGTGAATCCGAAGAAAGCCGCTGGACTTGATGGGGTGACAGGAAGAATCTTGATAGAATGTACAAATGAAATCGGATCTTTACGAAAATATTTAACATTTTCTTTGTCGTAATCTGTGATACCATATTACCTGATGTCCATAAAACAAAAAAAATGACATATTTTGTCAATGTATTTTTCTAAGTACGATCTATGTCACAAAGAGGAAAAAACATTATCATAAAGTATATTTAATTCCGAGAAACTTGGAATCTTTTGTACAGTGTTTGTGTAATATATATATATATATATATATATATATATATATATATATATATATATATATATATATAACATTCCCATTACTCTAGGAACATATATAAAAATCTACAGATTCAGTTAAAACTAGAAAGAAAATCCTTGATAGCGCTCGGATATTTAGAATATTCGGCCATTTTCTACGCACTTTACATCCAGGAAAGAAATCGCTTATACGAACACAAATTTTTTTACGAATCAGGGGATAACAGTTCAGTTTCAAACTGAATCTCGACCCTGAACGCACTTTTTTTTATTATAATAATGCACGCCTGTGTACAACCAGTTATTTTTTACAGATCACAGAAATGGTGTGCACTGTGACATGGCCTGAAGATTACTCTGTTCTCGGTGTTGGCGTCAGTGACCACTAACACACACACACACACACACACACACACACACATATATATATATATATATATATATATATATATATATATATATATATATATATATGTGTGTGTGTGTGTGTGTAATTAATTAAAGAATATCAAACTTAAAATCCGATAGGTAATAAAAACAGCTCTCAATCTTCAAGACGATAGGAAGTGGAGATTATGAGGATAAGACGGATAGATAGAAACTGATCATTGATTAGATGAAGTTAAGTATAGTTTTCAGGAAAACATCGAAACGGATATCTGTTCGACAAAGTGGAAATCCTTGTATTAGTTTGACTGATTCATTGATAAACACAATGTTACGACCAAGTATCCACTTGTTATCATCAGGTGTCACATCTTTTCATATCGCAGTCGATGATGCATATGCAGAGATTCCTTTTCTTTATTGGGAAATATTGTGGAGTACTTTCACTTCTGGAAATTCGGAATTTCCCTTCTTAGCCTGGATACCACCCAAGTCTAGAGAGCCTAGTCTACCATGTTATTTAATTTATAGAAGACAAAAGATGGATTCATGGATTTTAATGTGTTTGGATTGCCGATTGCATTTTCCGACCCGATATCCATTACACTATCGCATACACATAAGGAATATACTGCAATTGAATTGAAACCTCATTCAGTGGAACATCTTGTTTATATAGCTACATGCTTAGATACTGTCTCATGTAGACATACATAGAGATGTAAATTGTATTAAGAATAGATAGATGTAATGAGAATTGTATGATTAAACAGTTAATAGACACAATACTTCGATCAGTAGCATAAACATTGCGCATATCTACTGAAGTATATAAAAATATTTCTCAGTGGTAATGCTACTTTCTTATTGAGTGTATATATATATATATATATATATATATATATATATATATATATATATATTTATTGGTGTTCAAATAGAAGTATCTGTATCGATGTATAGTATATGTATGTGCATAACAATGTATCAGTTTGACGATTTACATGGAACGAGATTGTGTCGTTGTCAAAAAAACAAACCCTTTGACAAATATTTTCTTTCATATCTGTCTCTATTTCTGACATGAGGTATTGACATTGATTCTATTCACATTGATCAGACTGTTGTCCTCAATTGTCAAGTTCATGAGGTTTGGGCTTCTGTACGCTTTGGCCTTCTTCAGGTGATTGGAATTTTGAACCGAAGCCTTTATTTCGTCTACTGGAGGTAGATTGTTCTAGTTCCACGTACCACGCCTCTTCCGAAGTTTCAGTTTCATTTATTTTCCTTTAGTAACTCAACTCCCGTGGCTAATAGCGTTGATTGAAGTAATCCACTGATTTGACCTAAAGATTTGCGAATTCAATACCTGGCCATAGCAGAGGTGAATAAAAGCTTGAAGAGTTGAGTAACTAAAAGGAAATACTGAAAGTGAAACAGAAATTCCTGAAGAGACATGGCACGTGGAACTAGAACAATCTACCCCCGGTTGATGAAATAAAGTGTAAATACGCTTCTTGCATGTTGATATAAATGGATTATAGTAATTGGTTTCATGGGTTCACCATTTTTATGCTTATCCACATCTCCCCATATTTTCATTTTTTTTTTTTTAAATTTACTTATATTATGCAAGTATAGTTATAAGAAGAGACTTGAAAATGGTATCTTTCAGTGCCTGCAAAATATTTATACGTGGATATACGTTTTGTACGTGTTTCCATGTGCATGTATTTTAGCAACTATTTATGAAAATTATTTGAAAACATTTTGTCTTTAGAAAATAAATTGAGCTGAACAAATTGTGGAGAACTTCTGCACAAAGAATTAAGTTCACTGCACAGCATTCTCTGTAATGTTTATGAAGCTGCCATATTGTTGGTTCTCTTTATGTTGTCAGTCATTTTTCTACCTTCCACTTCATCAATCTCAATATCCCCTTCAGTTTCCTTCTTCCAATCACTGTCCTTCTTCCATTCCCTCTCTTTCTTCAATCCCCTCTCTTTCTTCCATTCCCTCTCTTTCTTCAATCCCCTCTCTTTCTTCAATCCCCTCTCTTTCTTCCATTCCCTCTCTTTCTTTAATCCCCTCTCTTTCTTCCACATATAAACGTCAATTTTCATTAGTTTTCTTTCTCGCTTCGTTTAGTCACCTTGCAAAACTTTTACATTGTTATTTGTAAATGAGAATTTGCTCGCTTGGTTTAAATGGTTTATGCCTCGTGAATGTTCTTATTTTCTCGAATGCTTTTATTTTCAACAAACATTTTTAGCTTGTCCTTGTTTTATTATTTTTTATTTTACGGATTTGTTTTCGACCTTTCTCATTTTCACCTTATTTTCATTATTGCTTTGTTCGTAGTTATTGTATTTCGAGAGATTCTTTTCGTCTTCTTCGTTATTTTCTTTTACGGGATTTCACCCGTTGTCTGTTGTTTGTGTGGTCGAGTGCATTTAATAGAAAGAATGGGTGGTAAGAATGGCAGAAAGGTAATGGCGATGGATAAAGTTCAAGAAAGGAAAACAGAAAAAAAAAAAATTGGAGAAAGAAAAAGAATACACAACTAGAGAAAGAAAGGAAGAATACATAGTTTAAGAAAGACAGAAATAAACAATACGCAGTTGCAAAAAGAAAGAAAATACACAATTGGAGAAAGAAAGAAAGAAAGAAAAAAAAAAGAAAGAAAGAAAGAATACCCAATTAGGGAAAGATGAAAAAAAAAAAAAAAAGAGAGAAAGAATACACAATTGAAGAATGAAAGTAAGAACGAATACATAAGAGGAGAACAAAAGAAAAAAAAGATACACAAGAGGAGAAAGAATGAAAGAAAAATACATAATTAGAGAAAAAGAAATAATTCACACTTGGAGAAAGAGAGAAAGAAGAAATTCACAGTTGGCAAAAGAAATAAAGAATACACAATTAGAGAAAGAAAGAAAGAAAGAATGCATAATTAGAGAAAGAAATAATGAAAAAATATACAATTGGAGGAAGAAAGAATACGTAATTAGAGTAAAAAAAGAAAGAATACACGACTGAAGAAAGAAAGATTGAAAAATGCACAATTGATGAAAGAAAGAATGAAAGAATACACAGCTGAATACAGAAAGAAAGAAAGAATACACAGCTGAATACAGAAAGAAAGAAAGAAATACAATTAGAGAAAAAGAAAGAATTCGCAATTGGAGAAAGAGAGAAAGAATACACAATTAAAGAAAGACTGAAAGAAAGAAAGAAACATTACACATTTGGAGAAAGAAAGAAAGATAGAAAGAAAGAATAGACAATTGGTGAAAAAAAGAAAACACCATTGGAGAAAGAAACTCATAAAAGTACAAGTGAAAAAAAGAAGAAAAAAATAAAAATAAAGAACGAAGGAATGCACAATTGGAGAAAGAACGAATACAAAACTAAAGAAAGAAAGAAAAAAGAAAGAAAGAAAAAAGAAAGAAAGAAAAAAGAAAGAAAGAAAATACTCAATTGGAGAAAAGAAAGAATTCGCAACTGAAAAAAGAAAGAATGAAAGAATACGCATTTAGAGAAAGAAAGAAAAAAGAATACACAATTGGAGAAAGGAAGAAAGAAATAAGGAAAGAATACACTATTTTAGAATGAAAGAATGAAAGAATACACATTTGAAGAAGGAAAGAAAGAAAGAAAGAAAGAAAGAAAAAGAGAATATACAAATGGAAAAGGGATGAATGAAAGAAAGAGAGAAACAAACAAACAAAAAATAAAACAACACAAAGAAAGAAAGAATATCCAATAATAAAAAGAAAGGATACACAATTAGAGATAAAGAATGAATATATAATTGGAGAAATAGAGAAAGAATAGACAATTGGAAAAAGAAAGAAAGAATACACAATTCTAGAAAGAAAGAAAGAAAGAAAGAAAGAAAGAAAGAAAGAATGAACGAATACACAATTGGAGAAAGATGGAATTACAGTTGGAGATATAAAGAAAGAAAAATATACAATTGGGGTAGCAAATAAAGAATACACACTTGGGGAAAGAAAGGAATAAAGTATAAACATTTGGGGAAAGATAGAAAGAGAAAAAGAAAGAAAGAAAACACAATTGGGGAAAGAAAAAGATTACACAGGTGGAGAGAGAAGACACCATCTCAGAAAGAAAGAAAAATAATACACAATTGGAGAAAGAAAAAATACACAACTGGAGAAAGAAAGAAAGAAATAATAAACAATTAAAAAAAGAAAGAAAGAATGAATTAAAGAAAGAAATAAAGAAAGAATAGACAATTGGACAAAGAAAGAAAGAATAAAAAGTTGGAGAAAAAAAGAATAAAAAGTTGGAGAAATAAAGAAAGAAATACTACCCAATTGGGGAAAGAAAGAATCGTAATGTAGAGGCAACAACAAATGATTGAGAAAAGTACAGATAGTGAAAAATGTATCATTAGATGTATGTGTGTATGTATGTATGTATGTATGTATGTATTTGTGTGTGTATGTGTGTTTGTGTATGTATAAAATAGCGTATGAAAGGTTATAACAGAAGATACTTGATAAGGAAAAGTGTACACAGACATTAATCTTTTCTTTGAATGGGTAGATTGACCAGTTTTTTCATCTATCAAGTTATTTAATGTTTCCCATGTCTCGCCGAAATTTCACTCATTTCCCAAAATCACTCGACCAGAAAATAAGCAACCTTATTTTTTAAAAATAATTCTTCTTCTTTTTTAGCACCTTAAGTTTTCTGCAATTTGTGGCAGATCTCGAATCTTTTCGGATTTCGCTTAATTTCTCATTTTCTCTTTTTATCTGTGCAATGAAGCGTATCAAGCAAAGGCACCCTAACTCCCATTCGTGTTAACTATTTAAGTAAGAAGCGAATATTTAAAAAAAAAAAAAAAAATAATGTTTATCTTTTGCCTCTCCGTTCACGGGATATGTTTATCTGTATTTCTTTATATAAAAATTTAAGAAAAAGCTTAAGATATTCGAGGATCTGCAAGATTGGCTCGGATTATTGATCTTATTATTTTTGTTTTTCTGTTGTTATCATAATGCAGTCCATTTCCATTCTTCATTAGGCGTAAAATCCGTATGGAAAAAAGGGTGCCTCTCACCTTTGTTTTTTAACCAATGCGCACTCTAGCAAACAAAATCATCAAAAGAATGTGTTCAGAACGTATCTTGTAATCCTAATAATAATAAAGTGAAGCGTATTGTTGAATTTGGCCAGCATAACCTCAGTTTATTAACGAAGGAATTTCTAACATGAAGATGCAAAAATGCGATACTATCACGCTAAATATTGTGCAATATTCATGAACGTAAGCCGATCAAAAGGCCACAAAAATAAGTATTTAATGAGAAATGAACACTTTCCTAATGGCCTGCGAAAGACTTAATATCCCTCAGATTTAATGTTTTATGTTGGTCCATATCTGCGTTTACTTACACTTAAAGAATACACATGTATATATCTATTTTCCTTTGGTAAAAATAAATATGTCTCTGTTTGTCTTTTTTTCTTAGATTTCACTTAGACTCACTTGGCAAGGTGTTGCTGTTGTAGTTATTGTAGCAGGGATTTTACTGGATAGAGATGCCACCTCAACGTTTAACCGGTTTTGAATTCAGTTACACTTCTCCAAGACTGTTTGATTTTTTGTTAAGGTAGGTGTCTTTTATTTTTAATTTTTGAATGTGTTTTTATTATTCATTTTAGGTAGTTTTTCTCACCTCTTACTTTTGTATAAAAACAAATATCTTTTGCACCTAACAAAAACACTTCGACTAATAAATTACTGAATGGTAACGCATTAAAGTCAAGCAAATTTTGGCAAATAAAGTGCTCAATATTAAAAAAAAAAGTGTAACAATATTTAAACTATACTACCAAACTAAAAAAACAAAAAAATGTTTAATGACTATAATATTAAGAAATCTGAAATTGGATGCCAAATCAAGACAGTCATAACATTTAACTACAACCAGTATATATATATATACAGCCATGGCCAAAATTATGGAGCACCTATAGAAATTTGAGATAATAGTTTAAACCTACGTATTTCAAGGTTAAGAATCGTACAGTGAA
The DNA here is from genome assembly GCA_963932145.1 of Acanthosepion lycidas. Taxonomy (NCBI): domain Eukaryota; kingdom Metazoa; phylum Mollusca; class Cephalopoda; order Sepiida; family Sepiidae; genus Acanthosepion; species Acanthosepion lycidas. The sequence goes on along the minus strand of OZ010572.1, from coordinate 87,166,091 downwards.
CAATTGAGAGCAAATGTATATATTTAACAGTAGATTGTAGTATTTTTTTTTTGCTTTAAAGCCTCTTTCAAGAGCTTTAACTGAGTTTCGTACTAAATTCATTCCAATATTCAAAATGATTTATTGTCATACTAAAGGTTGTTTCGTAATTTTCGGGTAATATTTGATTCCTACCAGTGTATATTTAATTGAAAATGCCTCCAAAGAAGCAGCTTTCAGAGATTAAAAGGGCACAAATTGTTGCTTTATCTGGTGAAGGATATTCTCAGGTAGAAATTGCCAGGAAGATGGAATGTTCAAGGAAGGGGGTTCAAACAACGATTAAAAGGTACAAGGAAACAAAGTCTTTCAAAAACAGAAAAAGACAAGGACGTAAAATGTTTACAACCGCCAGGGAAGACAGATCTTTGAAAAGAGCATCCCTTGCAGATAGGAGGAAAAGTTCTTCAGAGCTTGCTGCTGAACTTAGGGAGGATGCAAACAGTGAGAAGAAGGTTATTAGAAGTGGAATTAAAAGGATGCAAAGCCAGGAAGAAGCCATACTTGTCTCAGGCCAACAAGAAAAAACGACTGGAATTTGCAAAAAACCATGAAAATTGGACACCTGATGATTGGGGCAAAATTGTTTGGTCTGACGAAAGTAACTTTGAGGTAAGTTAACAGTTTCTATTTCCTAAACTTTGGATGTAATAATTGAAATTTTTATGTGAATACACATCCATAACATTTATTCAAAAATTGTAACAAATTCTTTTTTTTTTCATCAGATTTTTGGCACCGCTGGAGGGGTTTATGTTCGCCGTAGGGAAGAAGAGGCATTTCATCCTGATTGTGTGTTTCCAACTGTAAAATTTGGAGGAGGAAGCGTAATGGTTTGGGGCTGCATGGCTTCTTCAGGCACTGGAATGTTGTACACATGTGAGGGCAGAATGAACTCCACAATTTATACTAACATGCTGGACCAGGTTTACCAAACCTCTTTGACTAAAATATTTAATAATAACATTCCAAGTGATGTAATCTTCCAACAAGACAATGCTCCATGCCATACGTCAAAAGTTTCAATCGGTTGGTTTGAGAAAAAAGGGATTTCAGTGATGAAGTGGCCCCCTCAATCCCCAGACCTAAATCCCATTGAAACTTTGTGGTCCCATTTAGGGAAAAGAGGGAGAATGCACAAATGTTCATCAAAAAAAGAATTAGAGGCCAAACTTCATGAAGATTAGCGGAAAATAGATCCTACCACCTGCAACAACTTAGTCAATAATATGCAAAAACGAATAAAAGGCAAAAGGAGGATGTACCAAATATTGATTGTTGTTATTAATGTTTACTCCACTATTCTTAACCTTTAAATATATAACTTTGAATCATAATTTCGATTTTTCATTGGTGCTCCATAATTTTGGCCAAGGCTGTATATATATATATATATATATATATATATATATATATATATATATATATATATATATATATAATTGTGTATTTTGCCAGCAATCCCTCTTCTATACATGTTTCGTTAAAGGCGTCTGACATGGTACTGCCATTAGTCTTTTTATTTAATTTTTCTTGTGTTTGTACAAGTGTTTTCTTTTCTGGAGACAAAGTTTGAAAAAACTAACCAAAAGTTCTGCATGTCCTAAAGCCATACTTTTAGCCATTATCAAAAATCATTTTAGTTTTACTTTTAACTGAATGAATTGGGCTGTGCTATGCATATATCTAGAGTTATAGAAATATTTTATTTTCCAAACACGGTCAGCACATTGTGGCCGTGTTCAGAGTTGATGTTATTGAGTGTTGGCTTTTTCTTTTTTATTATTAAGTCTTCCATTACTTTTAATCATTTTTGCATGTAGATGGGGTTATTATGCATGTATTTTCTACTAGTATGTCTCGGATGGTGTCTGGTAGGTGCTTGTGTGTGTTTAAATGGGTTCCAATGGAGTTAGGTCGGACAGGTGTTACGTAAGTCGTCAGGATAGGCATGTAGTAGTGTGACCGATGTCATTATTTATGAGTTTGGTTCGATCTACACCCAAACTAATTGTGTTAGTATGGGAAATCCGCTTCACTCGTGCTTCTCCAGTTACTACATGACCCACGTAGAAAACATGATATTTGGCCGTTGAGATTGTGTAGATATTTGCCTATTCCGCTGTTGAAGTCTTCGGGGTTTGGACGCGCGCACTCTGGTCTCTTCTCCTCGATCTTAATGTCATGCGTGGCCCCACAGGAGTTGGAACTTAGGTCGGCTTCGGTCCTGTGATCACGGGAGTACGAAAGCCCTCTACCATGATAAGGAACGACCATAATTATATATATATATATATATTTTTTTTTTGCGGTAGCAATAACGAATAGAAATTTGACGTTTACAGAAAAGCTAACAACAAAAATGACCTGGTCAACTTTTTCCCACCATTATAATAAGATTAAATCTTTATAGGTTTCTACCTAAGAGCATTAAGAATCAGCATATATATATATATATATATATATATATATATATATATATATATATATATATATATATATATATATATATATATCAACTCCTAAAGGAGTATGCTACAAAGGCACGCCGGATAGCTCAATGCCATATTAAATTGTAGATTCTTAATATTTTAAAATAAATTCCGGGCGAACAGTGGTCGGCCACAATTACGTTTCATGCATTTTCACACAATCATCAAGAAGTCAACAACTGTTATCTATGAAAACAATATACATATGTGCTGGGGGTAAAAATATATATATAACTGGCGAAGATGTTGGGTTGATATGCTGTAGCATAAAAAATAAGACCTGGCTGTAAAATATCTTGGAGTGAGACACCCATTAGACTCTGTCCTTTTCTTCGTCATCGCTACACAATCTGCTCTAGTACATGCGAGCAACGCTACACCCCTCCTCTTACTTCGATCTGGCTCTGAATCATGGAGTCGATGAGTTTAGGCTGCAAAACAATTCTGAACTTAGGCAGCCTGCACTGGCATTATTATCACTTATCTGACCTTGCATCTAATATTTCAGATTTTTACATTCTACTGGCGATGTGGAAACATTTGAATTGAAATGTTATATCGTTTCCTTATCAGTCTAATCTTTGCACGTGTTTATTTGTTATTTTTTCTTAAGTAAAATATATATACACTTACCGTATATTTCCGCGTATAAGACGACATTTCAATCTTAAAAATAACTACAAAAAGTTAACCTTAAATCCTGTGGTACATCGGCATTGGTAAGTAGGCTAGTATGTTTGAGCCATGGAAGGCTGTAGGCTAACAACTGCCTCGGTCTGGTAAATACCAATGTAAATATTTCTAGTTGAAATAATTCACATTATACGGCTGTATTAAAGTTATAAATGTAATAAAACTACTTTCACTTCTTGAGTTCATATTAAAATGCAAAATTCGAGAGACGATTACACAACAATTTGTAAAAGTTCCGCTGAGCACAAGGTAAACAAACCTTTCGTTCTTGATTTGTTGAGGTTTGGGTGCATTCATACCAATCATTATTCTCATAGTTGTGTTAAATAGCAATATTTAGGATAACGTACAATCTATATTTCTAATTAAAATTAATTATCATTGTGATAATAACAATGATATTTAGTATAATATACAAATTTTATTTTTCTGTAACATGCATTATGCGGTATTTTTGGTGGTTGTTAAGCAACAAAACATTTCAGATGCTATAAAATCTTTATTTCTCATTACAGCATACGCAACTTTTTTTTTTTCATTCGTACGAGTCGTAACAATGAAATCGTTATTGTTATTTTTATAAAGATTCGTTAATACTTTATATCATTTTATCCCTTTTGATTTGATAACGATTAAGATAAGCAAAGTAACATTTGTAATAACATCCATTTTGTCTGATACTCGTAGGAATCATTATGATTGGCCTAACTGCTACTGGTGGCATAGGCTTGCCTTATACTACGGATATCAGCTAAAATAATGAAAATTTACCTAGATTTTGGGTCTCGTTTTATCTATAGGTCGCCTTATACGTGGAAATATACAGTATATATTTTATTTCATACATATCTATTAGGTTGAATCATAAGTTTCGATTTTGTTCGTCAGTTATATTCTCCAAGAACTAAAGCACAATTACATTTTATTCACTTATATATTCACTATTCATATATATTCATTATATATATTCACTATTCATTATTTACAATGACTTGTTACCATTAACAGGCAGCTCATCGGTGCTTTTGAAGAAAAATTCTGGAGGATTTGATATGGAAAAGTTTTCGACAAATTCTTGAATCTGGTTTTCATTAGAGAAAGTTGTCCCTATCAAAGTATTTTGCAGCAAGTGAAACAGAAGATAATCACTTGGTGCAAGGTCAGGTGTATGCAGCGGTTTGGGTAGAACAAGCCAACCGAGTTTCAAAATGGTTTTCTTGTATGCGTCTTTGCATTGCCATCGAGGAGAACATTTTTTTTTGCTTTAATTCACTGCATACGCTGCTACTGTCATGTGGAAAACTAAGCTACTTTAGTGTACAATTTTTGTACGGCTCTCCGGAAATCCCATATTAAACTCCGACTTTGTATCCTATTCTGTTGGGGCATGGGGCGCGCTGGTAAATACCTGCTTACTATTAACTTGAGTCAAAAATAATTTCTAATCTATCATTATTTTTTAAATATAAAATAAAAATGCATTTTATTCTATTATTTTTCACCATTATTTGCAATGAGTTGTTGCCACTTAGGTATCTTTGCGATAAGCTTTGAGTAAAATTCCACATGTTTCAATGGGAAAAAGTTTTCAACAATCTCTTGAATCTGGTTTTTGTTAAAGTTTCCCCTAGGAAACATTTTTTCGGCAATCCAAAAAACGTTATAATCGGTTGGTATAAAATCAGGTGAATATGGCGGGTAGAGTAGAACAGACTGAAATAGTTCAACATTTTTTTGGTGAAAGCGGCTTTACCTTATCATTTTTCTATTAATCCTCTATGTACGCTGCCACTGCTGAGCAAATATTAATGTTTCGTGTCATTTACGTAGATTTTGCTAAAATAATTGTTTCTGATCTTGTTTCATCAGCGAAAGATGTCAAATTATTAGGTTGGTGCAAAAATAATGACGTAATAATGTCGTTTTTTGACGTTAAAAATACGTCAAAAAACGACATTATTACGTCATTATTTTTGCACCAACCTAATAGTTCTCCAAATTGTCTTAAATTTGTGACCCAAAAGATGAATTCCCTTTTAAAAAATTAAATTATTTTCCCCCCAAAACTTGTATTTTTCCTTACATTTAGAAAACCAAGTTTTCTCTTCCTCAGTGGTGAAATCGTCCAGCCTTCACTGCCATAGCAGTTCAGCACACTTTTCATATCAAATGATAATTCAATACGAAATCTATATTGACGGCTATAATATATTTTAACGAATACACCTAGAAACAAATGAAAATATCACGACAGAAGTGTATAAATTTTATGAAATAAAAGCATAGATTTAAAAAAAATACACAAATATGATCTTATTTTATTTCAATGTTTCTATTCAACTATTTGCGCGGCTTATTTAATGTGAAACCTGTGCTTAATGTTTTTTTTCGCGATTTCTTTAATGTTTGGTCGAATGTACGATAAGCAGACGGTCATTTCTTCTTCAATTGAGCGTAGTCTTTCTCGCTCATTTTGATGTCAATTAGGGTTGAGAATCATAATTCACATAAATAAGAAGTAGAAAATTGCAATACAACTGATAAATTCGTTTTTGATAATGTGGGATATTATTTTTGTATTGAAATAAAAAAAATGTATCAATGGGTACCGTGGAATGTTTTATTTTGAACCTTCGTTCATTAGAAAAATGAATATTAAAAAAGGGATTTAAAATAATAAAATCAAAGAATAGTGACAAAAATTATTTTAAAAAAGTTTAATACTTATTCATTTATTCAGATACTAATGCTGTATCATTACTACTTACACACACATGTGTATGCATTGACAATATTTTGCGGCACACTTAAGAAGATCGCAAGGCATACTAGTGTGCTGTGGCACGGCGGTTGAGAATCCCTGATCTCATGCTTTCCCCGCTGAAGCCAATGTACTGATGAGGGGAGTGAGGCTATGCTGATGGCATAGATATTCATAGTTGGGATAAGAATGATCTTGAACCGAAAAATTCACATCCATCACCAAGAAATAAGACTTCAGATAAACCTTTACAAAACAGAAACTATGATCTGGAATTGGAATGAAAGTAGTGATGGTATCTATTTTGAATCCATCACAAAAATTAAGAATATAGATTCACTAAATACTAAACAACTCAATTGCCTTTGAGTATGGATCAGTTATAACAAATTTAGTATCGGAGGTAAGGAAATTGAATATAGAATAGGCTGCTCTAGATGTAGTTTCGGTCAAAAAAAGCAAATTGCTACAAAACGAAAGCATTTATCTGATAACATGAATCATGTTTTGAAATTAGCGCTTCATCAAATCGAGACTTTCAAATGGTTGTAATGGATGGCGCTAAAACCCGCCCAGAAATATCTAAATTGTCAGTTGTATATAACCGTTTTATAAGATCAATAGTTAAAATGGATTTGATCGAGTGAAGCCTGTTGTTCTTGGCAAAGATCATATTTCTTCGAATCTTGTCGACTGGCGCCACAGAATTATAATCAAATAACAGTAACGACATGACTTGAGGATTTTCAATAGCAACAACAACTAAAATGGAGATCACATGTAACTCGAAGAGAAAATGAAAATATCAAGATATTGACGTTCCACACTACTTCAAATAAAATGTTAGAAAGGAAATTCTCATCAATATCGGAAAGAGAGATAACAGCTAATAGACTTGAAAAAATTGTTTTCTGAAAACTTCTTTTTTTAAGATAAAGATTTTATAACTTTCAACCGACAACAGTACTGTCTGCTCAGTCAATGAATGCCGAATGTTTCTTTATAATGAAACGGCTGATATTATCATTACCATATACGACAACACGACAATTCGTGTTTAAAAAATGCAAAATCTTATGTATATATAATTATGACAGAAGTAATTTATAAAAAGCGACGGATATTCAGCACGTGTTAATTATTTACCTATGCATGCTTCCATATAAATACACACACTGACACACTGACACATAACGATATGCTTACAAGAAACGCATTTGTATAATTCATAATAGTTTTTAATTAGATAAAATTTCGATAATAATATTCGATGTTATTAAACCTACTAAACTGACATACAACATTCGTATTCGATTTTACCGTTTTTTTTTTGGGTGGCAACTGAATAATTTTGTTATCGTTTATTAATTGAGAGATGAGTTTTCTTGACGTGACGATTGGATACCAATTATTTGCTCCGTGATTTGACAGGTTCAGCCTTATTAGGTTTATCAACTCGCGCATGTGTATATGTGTGCAAAAATTTGAGCCGAAATGCCCAGGTTGTAGATATATTTTGCGGAGAATTTGCATTTGCTAAAACGCACAATTGAGTTAACTATCAACAAATATAACACTAATGAGGTCGGTGTAATTGAATTCGTATTTGTTTTATATAAGCCCAAAATACCTCTTATCACCGACCCCCCCAACCCATATATATATATTATATAAATATATATATAGATTTATATTATATAAATGAACCCTTTTATCTTAAATAAGATTTCTCGAATATTCAGGCTGGTATAAGAAAATAAAATACTGTTTAAAAAAATAAACAGAGCGTCTACTCCAATATGGGTATCCACTAAAAATAAGGTTTAAAGTGATAAAAATATGTCGGATTAATAAATAAGAAAAAATCCATTATTTCTTTAAAAATTGTTTTGTTTACGTTTCGGATACGAAACTTAGCAGTTATGAACTTTCGAGAGTTTAAATGAGGAAGCCATAAGAGAGCCCATTGAAACTATGTTAATAACACCCTTAGTTCCAGATTTTGAAGGAGAGCACATCACTTGGTGTGATCAACAGTACCTTTATAACCCACGGTAACGATGTCTTGTGACTTCGTGCTAGTACAACCGACAACAGTTTCTGAACAGTTCTGTCTACCCAATTTCAATTACGAGGCTTGAGTTTCCAAAAACTTTCCAAAGGCGCCACACGCTGGAATGGTTTCCCTGGACCGGTATACCCCCCAAAAATTAGCTTTCTGGAAAATCAACTATGGTAAGATTATGACTCGGGTCACATGGGCGGAAAGCAAGCGTTCTAACCAGTCGGCCACAACGCGCGCGCGCGCACACACACACACACACACACACACACACACACACACACATATCACTTAAGGGCTATTTTTTGTGTCGTAGAGTTGTGTACCCATATTGAATAGATGCACGTTTATTGATTAAGCAGTATTTTTGTCTACCGGATTCGAGAAATCTTATTAAATCAAAATATGCAGATTCAAACCAGCATTTCTTTAAGGGAAAACCGTCATTAGATTTGACGTGCTTTGACCTCTCGGCTATAGTGTGTGTCGATTAACAAGCAAAGTTGAATATTGCCTTTAAACACAGATTTTTCTTTTCAGTATAGTATCCTAATGTAAACAAAGCAATTCATAAGGAAAGGAATGGATTTTTCTCCTTTACTTTCAAGTCTCGATAAATGTCAATGAGTGGAACTTTTTGAAAGAGAAGAGTTCAATGATATACCTCTGGATCGTAAGCACTTTCATATCATATTACATTTCGTTAGATCTGCAAGAAAACAAAATGGCTTATTGGTGAGAAGGTTTATACTCTATTGTCTTAAAACTAACATCGGCTTCTGACGTTGAGGTCCAACATTATAAAATAGGAATCATTATTTTGTAATGATCGTTTGTAGGAGAGACTTTGTAAATCACAGATACAATAATAGTAATGCCTTTGCACAATACTCGGTCAGACGCCATTAATTATCATATATATATATTTCCTTTACCTGTCATGTGATCTAATTATTTCAAGATGAGGTCTACTATGCTTGCTCTCTGGCGATCCGTGTTCAAACCCAAGTGACGGCAGCGACACTTTATTCCTATATGATACATTACTTTCGGAGCACTTCTTGTACTTACATATTTATATGTGCTTTCATTAATCCCGTAAAACTGTAACATGTTAATGACATATTATTGAGGATTCCCTTTTTACTAATACAACTAGTATTATTAGTAATAATAGTGATAATAATTAGAAGAAACTTTTTCAGATCATAGCTGACGCTGTTCAAGATGACCACGATAAGAACGTGAAACACTGGAAAATCATTTATAACGTGATCGTCGCCATTATGTTCACCAAGATTGCGCTCCTGTACACCGGTCACATGCTAAATAACTTTCAAAGATAAACTTTACTAAAGTAACGAGATAGTGAAGTTTTCTGTGAATTTCCTAATTTATGGATTAGTATTCGTTTTAATAATTCCTAGTGTTCCTATAATTATTGGAATGGTGGCGGTTGGGATTAAATGATACTTTCTTGCAACTTCTAATTCCAGATCCTTTTATTTCGAAATTTGTAAAATTTTTTGTTGGGATGCTTTTTAGCAGACGGTACTGACAGGTGTATACGATAGGACATATATTCTTTAAACTATTTACGTTGTTCGGACTGCTGCCTTCGTCTTTATTATCAGATTCACGACCTTTCGGTCGTTGTACGCTCCGACCTTTCTCAATACCTCATTGGAATTTCGAACCGAATCATTTATTTAATTCACGGAGTAGATTGTTCTAAAAACAATGTGCCACGCCTTTTCTGGATATCTCAGATTTCAGTTAATTCCATTTAGTAAATTAACTCTTCAAGTTCTTGTTCAGCTTTTCGTTGAATTCAAAACTCTTTGGGTTAAGTCATTTTTGGATTACTTCAACCAACGCTTTTATCCACTGGGCCATGTGGACTTATAAACTTAATGTCTCAGTTAGATTTTTACCAGAGCTCATATTACAATGTTATTGTTGTTTCTTCTAGCTTACTGGTTCCTATATTGTATTCAAGACTGGCAGTTTTTGGGGGGTCCAGTATATGCGCTGATTCCTTAAGTTTTCGTATTTTTCAACACCTGGCCACAGCAGGGTGAACAAAAAGTTGGAGAGTTGAGTGACTAAAGGGAATTAACTGAGATATCCACGTAACGTGGAACTAGAATAATCTACTCCCGTGGTCTAAATGAAGGCTTCTGTTCGAAATTCCAACGGATATTACCTGAAGAAGACAGGAGCGTAAAACGGCGGAAACGTCGTGGATATGACAAAAATGAGGTCAACAGTCCGAGCAATGTAAATATTATAAATAGTTACAATACCTCATCTCAGAATTATAGACAGATCTTTTTTGACGTCTTTTATTATTATAATATCGGCTCCTATGTTGAATGTTTCTCCTCATTTTAGATAGGAGAAGGTGCTCAGCCTTGGGATCCCAACCCTGCGGCAGAACCTTTTTCATTGCACTGAAGAGGTTGGATCGGTGTAATCCCGATGCGAGTGTGACAGTGGTCGCCGGGGATGAGAAAAAACTATTTTTGTCCTTGGTTCATATGCATGAATGCGTATGGCGCTCCCCGCGTTAAAACCTTGTGTCACATCCAGTCTCGGTAGGGAGGCCTGGTAAATATACCTGGTCTGTCGGCCTGTATAGTGCGGTGACTATGTCCAGTGAAGTCCCAGAACTCTGTAATATTTTTATCTTCTGGCACTGGTGGCTGTTTGTATTGGGTTGGTGCAAAAATAATGTCGTTTTCTCACATAGTAACATATGTGAGAAAACGACATTATTTTTTGCACCAACCTAATATTAACACTATTTTTCTGCGCCAGGAAAGGTTATGTTCTGTTTCAATCATTAAAATATGTCTGTTGACATCGTTTTTTTTTTTTTTGTTTTTGTTTTTTTTTCATATCTTGACCGTCTGCGATTAGTCTATCTGTCTAGTTTCAACCCAAAGTTCTGCAAACTCTGAGTCAGATATTTGTCAAGATCAGGGTCTTGTGAGTATCGTCTATGAAAGGATTTTTCCCGCATTTGGGTTGCAGGTTAGTTTGGTCCTAATTTTTAAAGCCGTAAAAGGAAATGTCGTAACAAAGTACCAGTAACGTTGTCTTATTACTGTAATTATTTAGGATATTTTCGCTATTGTGATTTCTTGCTTTAAATATACGGTAATGTTTTCTGTTCTTGTTAAATGATTTTTAAATGTAATACTGTCGAAATAGGGGTCTCCATCTAATAAGCCAGAGCGTTTGTCATGTTGTCAAATACAGTCACCTGCAGTATGTTTAGGATTAGTAAACGATATTTTCCTAACAAAAATATCAATAATAACACATATTTCTTCTTTCATGATTTGTAGTGGGTACATGCATTTGAGTTGACATCACTGTTATTTGAAATGGTGAAATTAATGTCAATCGGCTGAGAAATTGAGAAGTTCTTAGGAAAAATATAACTTTACAAAAAATACGACCAAAAATATTTGCTGTATTTGAATAATTTATAAAAATGTTACATTTCCATTGATCAAAGCCTCTTTCTTCTAAATTGTTTTCATGGCTGCTAGTAAGATTTATTTCTCATGTTCAGGGTTCAATTTCAGAAGAGATACGAGAATCATTTTCGTGGAGATTCAGTGTGATTGAAAGCGTAAGTCTAAGATATATTATTTTTTGTAGAATTAAAATATTCGAACTTAAATATTTTTTCCGAAGCGATCTGAGGGAGATATCCATCAGTCCACAAAAAATAATGATGAACGAAACCTTTCCAACTAATTTGCATTAACAAACAATTTAATGGAAACAGAGGTACATCAAATTTCTTGCACAAACATTTTGCAAAAATTTCTAGCAGTTAGAACAAGTAAAAAAAAAAAAATAACTCGGGATTGTGTGCCTGTTTCGTAGTTACTTAGAGAAAAAAAAAGTTTATTTAAGAGATTTCTACTTGTAAAATATGTCATTCAGCCTAAGAAAATTCTTTTCCCTCATCTTTAATATTTCAGAGCAACGAAATCGTATTGGTAACGCCCCTTTTGTTAAAATCTTGTGTCTCTCTTTACTCAATGAATCGTGCAAGAGGGGATAAGACAAAGAGTAACTTTTAAAGTTAAATCACAATGTGTCAGCATTGCAAGTGTTCTGAGTTGTTTTAAGAATATTTCTTGTATGTGGATCCCATATGGTGTTTTTCTAAGCGCTGCTTAGATGTGACAAATGTGAACCCCCTATGGAACCGATTAGCAGTGGCTTAGTTAAAGCTATAATACGCAGCTGACTGGGTTACGAGAATAGAAAAGGTTTTAATTTACCGGATTACAAAGAAAAAGAATCGGAAAACATTTTTTTTTTAAATTCAGAAGAGAATTCATAGATCCTATTTTATATCAAACAATTCATAACATTAAAATACAAAAGTTTTCATATTGTGTATAGATTAATCAGTTGAAAGTCTCGCCATTAAATTAGAAATGGAAGGAAAATTTCAATTATTTTTTCAATGTTTTTTCATGCCTTCTATCGAGTATATTGAAGCTATTTTCCTTGATAACACACACACACATATATGTATAAACATATATAAACAAAGAAACAGAAGTAGAGATAAAAGTATACAAACTGACACAGATGCATACAAAAATACTGCATACACAGACACAAAAGCGAAACATAAATAAACAAGGAAATTCACATATAAGGATATACACACACAGAGAAATACATTTAGCTAAAAAACAGGGAAAAAATGGAGAAAAGCAAATAAAATAGGCACAAAAAGTTAACGAACACACCCAGTGTTAACATTCGCACACACCTTGTGTATCTGAGGTAGTGTTAGTAAGATGTGAGCAATATGCAACTTAAATGGTTTTATTCAATTCCGTAGGCGGTAAATTTAGTATAAACAACGTTAAATCCTCTCTGAAGATTTGCACTGATGCAGCCTTGACTTGTCTCCGCATGCGTGACTCTGAATTCTTGGCCGGAAGTGAGATTTATTGGTTGGAGTCCATTCGATGCGATTTGGCTTACAGTAAGTTTTAGAGTATCACGACAAAGTGGCTTCAAATTTAAAGCTCTTATTACCCCCAGAAAAAAAGGCCTATTTCTCTCTCGCTAAACCTTATATATTTAAAAAATAATCATTAATTATCTAAGACTGGTCTCCAGATGGCATCGTTGCTATCTGCGTCAAAGATCACCACTATTCTAGCTTCCATGGAAAACGGACCACAGGCACAATAGGTATTTTATTTTGTACGCCTGCCTGTCTATATATCTTTCTCTGTCTGTCTATATATGTGTGTCTGTCTGCCTCTATATTTCTCTCTGACTTTATATATTCCGTCTCTCTCTCTCTCTCCCCATATATATATATATATATATATATATATATATATATATATATATATATATATATATATGTATATGTATGTATCTATATCTGTCTCTCTATATATAGCAGTCCCTGTTTATCTCTCTCTGTCTTTATATATATATATATATATATATATATATATGTCTCTCTCTCTATATATATCTCTGTATCTCTGTCTCTCTTTTTCTCTCTCTCTCTCTATATATATATATGTGTGTGTGTGTCTCTCTCTATTTCTCTGTATATACCTGTCTCTATATTTGCCTCTGTGTCACTATATCTATCTATATATCTGTTTCTCTGCCTGGTTATTACCACTATTCTAGACTCTATAGAAAACAGATAAAACGCGCAATGAGTATTTTGTTTCGCATGTCATGTATCTCTGTCTAGTTATCTAAATATGAGAAATCACAACAAACACACACACATATGTGTATGTCTGTGTGAGTGAGTGGCATATAAGACGAACTTATTTAAAATATAATATATATATATATATATATATATATATATATATATATATATATATATAATTATTTATTAAAAAAAATTTATAACATAAATATGTTATAAAATCACTACAAAAATAGCCATTTTGTTTTGTTTCAACACCCTCGGTGTCTTATCAATTTATATATATATATAAATAGAAGAAAACCCAATGCCTTATATAGAGTGAATGTTAGACTTGAAGTCAAATTTATTCTACCCTATTATGATATGGGACAGGTTCTGTCGTTTTCCACTCAGTTCTATTTTTTCTTCTATTTTCTACTAATTTTAGTTTAAATATTTTATGTTAATACATCTAATCCAATCTAATGATGATTTCTGAGGACCGAAATGAGATTCTTTATTTTCTAGTTGTGTAATTTCGAAAGATGTTTGAAATTTCCAGCGATATATTAGAAACATTCTGTTGTGGATTCCGAGATGAATTCGGTCTCCAAGGAATGACAAACGCAATAATTAAATATAAGAAATAAAATGTATTTACACAATCATACAAAGAGTAATACTGTTAGTGAATCCAGGAACGCGGTTAGTAGCAAATACAGATAGATATATACAGTCTCGAAGTAGGACTTCCTTAGAGTCTACGTACTTGTAACTGACTTCTTCCAGAGGTTACCTCCCACTATCTCCGTTTGTATATTCTCTCACTATCTGACTACCGACTACTATTCGCCTACCGACTGTAACTCTGGGTATTTAAGGGCAGCACTCCAGGTAACTCTGGTAGAGTCCACTTATATGAAAAAGGGCTGGGCCCCATAGCACATTCTTAACCTCCTTGATACATAAACATTTATTTATTGAATTTTGTCATCAATTTGCATTTGAAGTCAGTCCGTTTGAAGTAATTATGCAAGTCACATAAACTTCAGCAACTCTGATTTGCTTTGAATAATTTTGTCAAATTTGAAACGATTAATTTTGACGTCAAAACATAGCTAGATTTCATTTTTTAGATATTTTTCATGTGTTTTATTAATGTTAGAGAGAGATAGATAAAGTGATATTTTCTACTATTCATGCTTTGGTGTGCTAATGTATAGACATCATAGTCATCTTTGTTACACACTAACTCCTTCCAGCCAATACTCCAATCTTGTCACAATAAAGGTTATATTTTAGACTTTCCTGTTATCGTATATCACATGGATCTCTACGTTTTAAAAGCATCCGTATCAGGCTCCAATTTATTTGATCTTTCGTTGGACTTGATTAAATCAAATAAATCACCCTACTCACTCAAAAAATGTTTGATTTTACAAGTACTTTATAGTTGATGGTAATGAAAAATAAATTTTAAGGGCTAGTTGGTAGTCATGAAAAATGTGTGCATGTAGTACAAGAATGCTATCAAAATAACTCTTTTAAATATTGAAAAAGAATCAATGGAAAATGTAACAGCAAAAAAGAATTTCCAAGAAAAATCTTTTTTGACGAGTATAGCAAAAGATTTATTTTGAAAAATAACAAGAGAAAGTGTCAATAAAAGAAGTGTAAAGAATGTCTTATTAGAAATACGTTGTACATGTTAGGCTCTTAAAAACACGGGATGCAAATTCTAATATCGCCCGTTACACGTGGTGTTCTCGAGCCGTTTTCTTAAGAGGGCGAGAGAATGTAAAAATGACATTATCGTTGGAATTTCACAAAAGCAAAAGAAAAGTGAAAGAAAACTAGTACAAAGTTATCACAGAATCAAAATTAAACAAACACTGAATGACATGATAAAAAGAGAAATTTAACACTGATTAAAATTTTTATTATTCCATATATAGTGATTTTCCAAGCGTAGTTTAGATGTAGCACAAAGCCGAAAGTGAGGGGGTAACCCAGTGAGGATCGAAATCACTACTCACTCGTAGTTGTTTTAGCAAGACAAGCTTGTTAACCATTACACCACCTCAAAATGACCTTATTGTTTCCGATATATTCTTTTACAGCTCATTTGCAAATTTTAGCAAAATTCATTGTACCGCTTCAAGAAAGTACCTGGCTTCACCTGCCATACTCTACCTTTGCAAGATCCAAACCAAAACCAAACAGACAGCTTCTTTCCCAGAACTTTTACATCGTGGCACAGACACCCGAAAGGATGTTTCTCCGATCTCTACAATCTTAATCTCCTCAAGTCTAGTATCGAGCGTCATTTATTCTACATATCCTCATAATATGCACTTTTTGCTCCCTCCTCTACGTCTTTAAAGCCTCAGTTCTCTAGCTTGAATGGCCCTTGGGTGAACACAATGTAAAACCAAAGCCTGATACTGTTTGAGATACAGCTATGCCTACAGATCCATGTGTGCCGTTGGAATTGCGATAGAGGCAAGAGTTTGAACAGTTAACGTTCAAGGTAGCCAAATTAAAATTGAGCAAGAGAGGGGGCAGTAAAAATGTTTATCTCGATAGATTTCAACATCTGGTATAGCTTTATTTCATATAGGGCATATTATAATATTTGTAATTGTTAAATTTTCAAAATATAATAGCAAACTGTCAGTATTGCATACATCCTTTTGTATATTGCTTATTTCTTTTTAGTGCTGAGCTGTGATCTGAATGTGGTCGTTACGTTCATCGCAGAAAATGAGCTTGCGAATAACAGAGAAATTTAAATATTTATATGAATCAATCGCACATTTCTAAGATTACAAGAGTATATTTGGAGTATCAGAACTTATTTTAACTACTTTGATTTTAAAGCTGAATAAGCAAATAGGTAATCACCATTGAGCAAGAATCGTTAAGTTGGGCAATATATACAAATGGTGGCAGATATAAACGATGGCACTGTATTTATTTTGTGTAATATTTCCACATACGCAACTAACATTTCAGAATTTCGAGAGGACAAAAATATACATAGTCATCAACAGACTGTTTCGCTAGACATACGATTGCTTCAAGCCGGGATCGAAACCCATCAGATATCTTACGCTTGGGCCAACGTCGCACGGCAGAAATGAAGAGAATTTTAAGGTTTTTCTTTGTACGTAATACGCCAGCGACTCGACGA
>OZ010572.1:87096638-87146638 GCA_963932145.1 Acanthosepion lycidas | reverse complement strand
CCATCCATTACCCCGCTCAGGGCAATGTCCTTTCGTGGCGGTCAACCGACTCAAACCATTTCCATATAATATATCTGCTGTTCGTATTACTGACCCAGGTAAACGGCATGGAAAGATAAACAGTATGAAGCAGCCTTTCTGGTAAAGGCGCCTGGACAGTCTTCAAAATGTCCTCGCTTGCTCGGCCTGATCCCCGTGTCCATTGTCCTCGCTTGACCGCCGTTTTTGCCGCACTGGCCCCGAGCACTTTTTCAGATTTCTGGAACAGCGGCGCTTTTGTGTCCGATCTCTCATAGGAGAATGAGATGCCATTATGAACTGTTAAAACTCCCCCTCGGTGTGGTGAGTTGGCTCTAAGCGTATCTGCAATCATCGGTATTGTTGTTTGACGGACGGCAAGGGAAAAACTTTGTGTGCATTTTGAATGGTACTTCCTGCGGAGTTGTGGTCGGGTTGGAAGGAAGACAAGTAAAGGTTTGCATTCGGATTTGGGCTCTAAATTCTTGGTTTGAAGATTGGTGCTAAGACTGGTTCGGGAATGGGACGATGATGATCTATTTGTGAATATGGACAGATCGACTATGGGAGTGAGCGTGCAGCCGCGCATTGAAACACGCGATACACTCAGTGAAGTAAACACAGCTTTCTGCACGCACGTACGCATCTACACACTGAGAGAAAGAGACATGCAAATAGGAACACACACCGCTTTCATACGTGCATACATATGAAGAGAGGAAGGTGAGGCAAAAGTCATTTATGAAGCGTAAAAGAGTTTGAATAAGTTGACAATTGAAGATCAACGAAAATACACACCTACACAAATATATATCTATATATAAAATAACCATAAAGTTGCCTAATCCACTCATTTTATACACTAATCTCCCCCTTATCCTCCCTTATCCAATTTATTCCAATTATCTTCGTTATAACCCTCAACTTAGAAAAAGAAAATTACAACCAACATTAAATAAGATTAATTATGGGTATATCAACAATGCTTTACAATATATATAATAATAGCAATCCTTTAAAATACCTAAATTGTAATAAAAAAAGTACAATTATAACAACAATGTTTTGGAATTAAAAAAAAATTACAAATACAACTGAAGTTACCTCCCTTAGATAATTAATTTTTAAATTGACTATAATGAGGCGCGTTCATGCGTGTTTATAATTATAACTGAGTGTATTTCGTGGGCATTTTCAAGAAAAAAAAAATTCACAACTATCAATTACATTAATTTTTGTTTTAGCAATTCATTCCTGAAGATACTTTTGGATGAGATTGAAAGTACTTGGGAAAACAAAAGAAATGAAAAAAAAAAAAAAAAAAAAAAACTACGGTCCCTTCTATAAGGATAATAGCAACATTAAGAAATTGATCCTTGACTTTGAGAGGATTAAAATAAAAATAAATAGACATAATATGTCTAGATTATTCAACCAAAAGTGTTTAAATATATTTATTTATTTTTCTAAATATATGCGCAAAAGTATATGCAAATTTATAAATATATGTATAAATAAACCAAAATATTTATATAGTTCTCTATGCCCAAATATATTGGTATTGTTAGCCACTTATATACATATAATATTATTGTCCTTGGAAAAAAGCCTGGATCCATTTCTTGTCCTCCCTGAGCTATGGGTTAAATATCAAAGTAAACAATGACGGATTTTCTAGCCTTGGATGGTAGCCAAAGTGAGAGAAGGAGCACTCTGAATTTTAAACCGATAAACCACTCTACTATTCTTGCAAATATGACAGGACAATTTAAAAACAATAAAGAAAAAGAATCTGTGGAGAGCTATGATCCTCGAGGGGGCATAACAAAAAAAAAAGAAGAAAAAAAAGAAAGAAAAGTAATTAATGCATTCGGTATGCTTAATTCTGGAAACCATTTTAAGGCATGTTGTAATTTAAACTTGTTGAAATAGAATAGGATTCGGTAGCCTAATAAGTAATCTTTTTTGGGGGGTGGGGCTGGCTGGTGAAGAAAAGAAGTGTACTTTATATTATGGGAAACAAAATACTCTTACGTGCACCCCGCCACACACACACACACACACACACATCTCTCTCCATAAACAAGTGCCTTTTACAATAGCCTTTGAAATTTTAAAACTTATTTTGAAACTTTATTCTTATTGATATGTATTTTTTAATCATTTCACTCCAAGCAAGGTAATAATGCCACTAAGACGTAAGGGGTTTACTGAGAGTAAAAGAGAATAAACCAATCTTGGTGAAGAGAAAGGATAATAAAAAAATAGGATTCAGGAAAAGAGAAGATGGCAGTTGATGTTACAATTAAATTTTTGAAAATTGTAGGTAGCTGGGATGAAAGAAACATGAAAAGAGTTTCACATACGCAAAAAAAAAAAAAGAAACTATTTGAATAGAACTGACGGTTGCATCGAGATTATTTCAACAATAAAAAAGTTGTTAATTAAATTCATGTAGTTGAGCAACCAACGAAGAAGGCTGATGAGAACAATTATTATGAACACATAAATAGAAAATGCAAAGGGATGCTATGTCACGGTGATGGGAGAGCGACTGAAGTTGGGATACCATTACTCTTCTTTGGATTTTGTTGAGAATCTCAAGATATATTACAAGAGCTCAGTAATATTCAATGCACGGACGAATGGGAAATTTATAAATGTACCAGAGAATTCCGATGAGAAAAATTATCTAGTATGACACAGTGAACGAACTTTCCTAGCAACAGACCTAGAAATTGATTTAAATATAATCACTTCAATCAGTTATGTGTCATGCGTGATACACCAGTTGCGGTAGACCAGTTGACATCCAAGGCTATAGAAGCCGGTCTGTCCTGCTATTTACTTTGCCATAGCAGGCGGGAGAAGAAGAAGATTCTTACCTTTCCAAAGGGTATTGGCACGTAAGTGAATGTAATGGATTCGACTGAACCGCATAAAGAAATGGCAACCTACTGCGGAAAAAATCTGCCTCGTCAGTCATGTATCGAAAGATACATAATCGCCTAAGAGTGTATCACGTATAGCACATAACTGACAGATAATCACCCAACTTTGTCAGTATAAAATCTAAGACCAAGAATGCACAGTTACTTTCTCCCATGGGGGTTAGCGTCAGCCATACTGATGAAAGGCAAAAATATTATTTTCTATTCAGTGTAATTCAAGGCAAAACTAATTAGTAAATATATGCGTTCTCATTGTACAAATTTTGATATTAGGTGATATTGTTTTTATTTTTTTCTGAGTAGATGAACACTTCCACAGTCCAATTTAACAAAAAAGTCCTTAGTATCTTTTACATCGTTTGTGAAGAAGTGATTACTGATATGCAAATGAGTGCATCACGTGCCGTGAAAGCGGTGGGCGTGATGGCATTGCTCTTGACTAAATTGCCTTTTGCGTGCAAGACACCTGATTTCTACCGCCAGGACATTGCGCAGCTGGATGCCGATGAGGATTACTTTCTGCATTAATGGTATGTCAAATTTTCTGTAGACCTTTTATTTCAAATTAATAAAAAACGGCAAGACTTTTTTTTTTATCGTTACCTAGTAATAATAATATTAATTTTGGACTAATCATTCACTTTATTTTTGTGACTTTAAAAATTGGCATTAATGAGCGCACGCTAAGACGAGAAGTCCGAAATTCGTCGGAAAATATATATCTTTTTAATTTCTTACCCATTCTCTTTGCTTAAGAGACGGAAAATCATCAAAGTAAAACTAGTAGAAATTAATACTATGATATTGCTCTCTCTCGCTCCCTCCCCCCTCTCTCTCTCTCCCTCTCTCTCTCTCTCTCTCTCTCTCTATATATATATATATATATATATATATATATATATATATATATATATATATCTGTAGTTATATCTAGTTATCACTAGGTATCTATATCTTTATACACGCAAAAAACAATTATAATTCTTTTTCAAATACTGGGGTCGCTGAATTGTCGTAAGTTTTCCCATTTATGATTCGTAAATATAGTTTTAATTAATAAAAATATCATTTAATAATATCGTATAAATTAATGCAGAATTTTAAAAGATTTAAATTAAAACTGTATAAATTATTAAAATGAAAATTTTATAAATTATTATAATTAAAATTTTATAAAATCTGTCTCTCTATGTATATCTCTGTTTCTCTACCTTACTTTGTTTACCTCCCCCTTCTCTCTCTCTCTCTCTCTCTCTATATATATATATATATATATATATATATTATATATATATATATATATATATATATATATATATGTACAGTGGAAGAAAACAAATATTCGTACACATAAATTTTTTAATTTATTGTATTTCTAACTAATGAATAAACATACTTTTCATATAATGGCTATTCTAGAAAGTATTAAATAAAGATTATGTATTCTTTTTTTGTATCGTATGAATATATTTTTCACTCATTAAAATAGATAAATACGATTCATTTCTATTATTTCAATTTTTTCTGTTTTCTATGCATATTAATTATTATTCATCTGTGTACAGTTAATTATATGAAAAGTAATTTTATTCATTATTTGGAAATATAATAAATTAAATAATTTTAGGTGTACAAATATATGCTCCCCACTACTGTATGTATGTATGTATGTATGTATGTGTATATATATATATATATATATATATATATATATATATATATATATATATATATATATGTGTGTGTGTGTGTGTGTGAAAATATACAGAAAATAGGAAAGAACTCGTTAGGTAAATAATATTGTAATGCTTGGGATGACCCATGCCCTTTATGCCGACATGAAAAACTACACATTATCAAGTTTCTAAATAATGAAAATTTATTAAACAATAGACATGTGTTAACTGTTTTTTGCCGACATCATCAAATTTTCGCATTGAATAATTAGCATAAAAAACAAACCATTAAATAATAAATACAAATTTTAAACTCCATAGTCTAAATAAAAAAGTTTAAAAGCCCTACCCAATAGTAATAATAATAATACAAACCTTTTATGAAGTCGTTAAAAAAACAAAAGAATAAAAAAAAACAAAAAAACAAAACAAACAAAACAAAACAAATGTTAGCTAATAATGACAGTTTTTTTATATACACAAAACCCTTTCAGGAAAGAAAGTAAAATAAAAAAATAAAATAATCTCCATAGACAACGGTTAACCAGACTAGACGATGTCATCTTACGCTTTAAATTTGACACCCCAACCCTACCCTGACTTGAGCTCTTTGAATGTTACTGAGATATTGATACAAATTATTAACCCTTACGCCCCCACTTAAAAAAAAAAATTCTCTAGCCGTTACCATAGTAATTTTACTTTTAATAATGAATATGCTTATAAAAACGCGTAAATTTCAAGAATTAGTTATTCCCCCAAAAAACTTGGTACTTCAATTTAATTAAAATAATTATATTGAAGTTTTCGGCTCTTGTTTTGAAACATGAGAACACTTATGTATCGATGGAATCATATATATATATATATATATATATATATATATATATATATATATATATATGGGATTACCCATACGGATTACCAAGTTTTTCATAAGTTAACTATACATTACTTGGTAATCCGTATGGGTAATCCCAAGGAGGATGAAATCCTGAGAGCTCAATGTAAATCCAGAGCTAATATTTTAAAGAAAAACAGACCACTTTAAGGTTCCATTCTTTAATTAATAATTTTCTGATAATGTCGTGTATCTCTAGGTATCTCTGACTATCTATATCTATGCAAGCTATCTATTTCTCTATATATCTCAAGCTATAGTTATCTATAACCATTTAGCTATCTACGTCTATTTAGCTATTTCGAGCTAGCTATATCTCTATCTCATATGTCTATCTATATCTGTCTCTCTATCTATATATCTCTGTCTCTTTCTATTTATATATCTTTATCTCTCTCTTATTCATATATCTCTCTGTGTGTGTCCATCTTTTTCTGTGTGTCTGTCTATCTCTCTATCTCTCTCACTATATATATATATCTTTAGGTGTTACAACTGTCCCTTCCGTTCATTCACGTCACCCATATATATTTTTTTTTTCATAATTTTTCCCCCGTTTACAGCTCTGAAGAGAGGGGGCGAAACCGGTCGGCTGGTATTTTATTTTAATAACATCATGGTCCAATGTAAAAATAAAAAAAATATTCTTGTTTTTAACGCCGTAATAAAGTTTTGTACCACAAAAAATATTTTTAAATATATATATATATATATATATAATGTCCTGTATGGATGTCCGTATTTACAAAAATCTGCACGTTTAAACACACACAAAAACAATTAGAATTCTTTTTAAAATACTGGGGTCGCGGAATTGTCGTACGCTTTTCCATTTATGATTAGTAAATATAGTTTTACTTTTTTACTAACAATATCACCTAAAGTGGTACAAATTAATACATAATTTTAAAAGATTTAAAACTGATTAAATTATTATAATATTTTTTTTTTAAATTGAAAACAATTCTAGCAAAGTTCAGTATTCATTGAAAATGTTTTTCTTAAGGCAATAGTGTCCATAATATATTCATAAAGCAATTAAATGATTTTCTAATTACATAATGTTTTAGTTTTATGTCATTTTAATTTTACAGTTCAGAGCAGATTTTCGGTAAGTGTGGTTCCTCTTAAAAAAATAAATAAATAAAATGGATGATTTCAATTCTCCAAGGGGTTCTGCTTATAACTAATATAAATATCAAGCCATATAAAACATTTGAACGTTGTAAAAGGATCACAAAATATAATTTCATAATAAAATCCTTTTGTCTTAATAATAACAAAGATTTTGAGATAAAACTATTTATGTTTGTGGTATTTCTTCATCATGTATACTCATTTTATATATGTATATACACGCACACACAAGCACACATATATATACGTGTGTGTGTGTAATATTATAAATGCAGGCATGATTATTTTAAAGAAATGAAATTATTATATAGATATTCCAAAGACAATTGATATAAAAGTGAAGAGCTGAATAAACACTGAAAATCCTATTTCTGAACATAAGCTTATACAAACTTACGCCATCCCAAATGTGGTGAGGGTCTGTTTTCTTTCATTTCAGTCACTATCATTACATGCCGACTGAGTTTTTTTGTTTGTTGGTCAAAAGTAGACTGTAATCAAAATGAACGCATCAAAGGCATCAAATTTAGTGATCTAGGTCTTGAAGAAACACAAATGTGCCTGTACAAGCTTCTGTAACAGGGATTATATAGTCACCCGAGTAGATGAGCATACATGTAAATGAGACATATATATATATATTGTTTTAATGGAATGTCCCACTTTCCCTATCGCCTGTGTGGACTGACTATATCAGAAGATATATATAGTGAACACAGGATATACCTGGGGTCTTTGCTTCGGGAATTACTAGCCTACTACCCGATTCCTTGTCTTTCAGTAGTGTATTCATTCAGTAGTGCATTTATAAAATAACCCTCTCTTTCTTTCATCTACGCGCGTGTTGCTGTTCCTTCACTCGAGTACCACCTTTGTCTGTTTGTAACCTCTTTAAGGATACAAAACACACACACACACACATATATACGTATATATATATATATATATATATATATATATATATATATATATATATATATATATGAATCCATTGTTAGGTTAACTGCTAAGAAAGTTGGTTCACTGAGTGATGCGAGACAATTTTTCTCTCTAGAATCTATCTTGCATATCTATAAGTCTACCGTTCGTCCATGCTTAGAATATTGCTACCACACATGGTCCGGTTTCTTTTCTCGCATCGTAGATCTCTCTTCCAGATCCATGTTTTCTAGCCAACTTTAATCTGCAAAAATTTAAATGCAATGTCAATCGCTATCTACTGTCCTGCTGATTACTCTTTCCTCTTTCCGCTCATTATTGATGTTTCTCTTCCTAATCCTTTTACACCCTGTATCTCCTTTTGTCTTAGTGGCATTACTGCGTTGCATGGGGTAATACCGATTTAAAAAAATGATATAATTTTATGGCTACACGTTTCCGAGCACATCTGTCTGCTAGAACATTTAATCAGCTTTTGTTTAGACACTCGCTCAGGCACATTTGTATTTTTCAAACACCCACAGAGCCGGTGTGTGATTTACATTGCAACTATGCTGAGCGTTGCAGTTTCTAGCGTGATCAGCAATTTGTACACATCCAGTACACTCAAAATTTCGGTCACGATGACTTGTCACTTCGCGCTAGCGCAGCCCTTTACGACATTCGAAGAGTTCCATGTAACCAGTTTCATTCAAAAGTCATAGTATGCTTTTCAAGGACCTTCCATTGGTACCGTAGGCTGTGATAACCGTCCCAGGTCGATATCATCAACAATAATATCCCGATAAGATTCGTATCCGGGTCTCATGAGAGGAAAGCGAACATTTTAACCACACAGCCACGCGCCTATATATGATTGAAAAGTAACTCTCCTTTTTTCAAATACTTATAATTTATTTATTAACTATAATTTACAAGAAATGGATATGAGAGGAAAGCGTTTAGCATGAGGTTTTATTTAAAATTCGATATGGGCACCAGATTTTGATACCAGCTTCTTGAGCTGGTCAGGAATCGCGTCAACTGATTTTCACCATGAACTCTTGTGGAGTGGAAAAGATAACCACTTGTATTCATCCTTCAAGTTTCTCCAAAGTCTTGGTTTGGTATTGTAGACTTGCTCCTTTCACCAATCACAAAGAAAAAAGGGTGAGATATTGATGCAAATTATTAACACTTACGCCCCTTTTTTTAAATAATAAAGACTCCTGGCTGGTCATTCATATATGGGAGTTTTTTTCAATCACCATATATATATATATATATATATATATATATATATATATATATATGAGAGAGAGAGCGAGCGAGAGAGAGAGAGAGAGAGAGAGAGAGAGAGAGAGAGAAACTGAAGTCGACACCGAGAGCAATCTTCAGCTTGAAGGTCGTATTCATGCCTGAACAGTCTCGCCAATTCGTTTCACAGTAATCGACAGGGCGCATTCGCATCCCCTTTTGAGAATGCCTGTAACAATTTATATTAAGCCCAAACAGCCTCTCGTCTACAAGGAGAAGGAATAGCTGCCTAGTTTATTTATTATCTGTTTCTCTGATTTATACTACTCATTCTTTGGTAGCAATTCTTTTTCGCTGCTTTTTAAATCGTTGTGCACATAATTATAGACAGAGATAGATAGGGAAATAGGAATATAGATAGATAGATAGATAGATAGGGAAATAGGAATAGAGATAGATAGATAGATAAGAGTGAGCGAGGAAGATAACTGTTACTTTTTCAACTCACCACTTGGTAGTGAGTATTGTTTTATATTTGCTAGTACACCGATTTTGTTTTATATATTTGAATATTAATATACATTATTAAAATTTTCGCTTTTAAATTCCTAATAAAATATTTTAACTTCCACAGATTGTATACATTGTGTGTGTGCGCTGGAAAGATATTGGTCAAACCTACAAGGGATTACCCTCTAAATTATATTCATTCACTTGGTTAGATTTTGGTGTGGTTCGGGTAAGAAATTTTCTATCGCTATTTATTAAATCCAGAGAGTAATATAAAAAATACACGATGCAAAAGACCTGACCGGCGAAACCTGTTCGGTGGAAACCATATTAGCATAAATGGTTAGTATTCTTTTATCTCTCTCTCTCTCTCTCCCTCTCCCTCTCATTCTCTCTCTCTCTCTCTCTCTCTATATATATATATATATATATATATATATATATATATATATATATATATTATTAAAAGCCAATAATACTTATCAATATGCGTACATTATCATTTAAGTTATATTGTATTATTCGGCAGAATTTAAAGAAATTGCTCAAGAGATAATTGAGCAACAAGAGGAAATTAATATTTTTTGATCAACATATCTATTGACCAATTTCAGTTTTCGTTTGAAACTGCCCATCAATCAGAGGATTTGCTAAATCCATTGTATATATCATATTTATACTCTACAAAATAATGGCTAATTTTAGACACCCAATTTCAAATACGTAATATTCTCGAGTCCATTAACATATTTATTAATTGACTGCATATAGAGTGAGCACGGGAATCAGCACAACATGGTCACTTACACGCTTCAATGCCATCCTATTTTCAGGCCAAGAAAATTCCGTTGCATTGAGGAATAAAACAGACAGTCATATACAGGTTGCTATGGATAAATTGTCGTCTAAATTACGTAAAAATATAAATCTCATTTTAACAGATATATTTAGCAAAATTACAGTAATTTATTTTGAATTACGAAAGAGTAAATTTATTCAATAAAATAGCTTCAATGACAGCCTCCAGACGACTTCGGTATCTCCTGCAACTCTTCTGGACGGTCTCTTTGCTTAAGTTAGTGAATGCTGCCATAATCCTTGCCTTCAGTTCATCTTTGGTGTTACAAGGAATTTTGTTGGTCTCTCGCTCAAGTGTGCCCAACACATAATAATCAGTGGCGTTGCAGCCTGAGGAATTAGGTGGCCATATGTAAGGGGTGATATCGTCGAAGAAATTCTCTGTCAGCCATTATTAAGTACTCCTGCTTGTGTGGCTTGATGCAGTCCTATTGTTAGACATAGAGTCTTCCAGCAGCCACCATCTTGACACAGGTCAGCACCACATCCTCAAGGGACTTGATGAAGGCCCCGGTGTTGAATCTGAAGCCATCACCCACAAATTTGGGAATTCTTTTCTTATCAGAGTGAGTTTTACGAACTGTCGTAATTTCGTAATCACCATTAGACTCATCCAACTCTTTCCGAATCCTCTACACTGTCCTCGGATTGGCAACTAAACACTCTGAAATGTTCGTACTGGAGCATCCAGCGCGAATGTCAAGTAATACAGCATAACATTTCCAGATTTCTGGCGGAGTGAATTACATCATAGTGCTCTTTTTTTCTCTCACAGACGGTACCCAAATGTACTTACAATACTGTGCAGTCTACAAAATAAAATAAAAAAACAAACAACGCACATGCGCAAAATGAAAAATATAAAATAGCGACGATTTACCCATCGGACGCTATATATATATATATATATATATATATATATATATATATATATATATATAAACGCGCGCACACACACACACACACACACACACACACACACACATATATATATATATATATATATATATATATATATATCAGGTCATCCCATAAGTTCTGTCCGAATTTTGAATAAAGAAAACAAGTGACCAAATGTTACATTTAATTACAGATTCAATCAACAATGTATTTTCCCTGATTATCTATGACTTCCTTCCATCTATTAACAAGCTTACTAATTCCATTACTGTAAAATTCTTTTGGCTTTGATTCGAAGAACTCACAAATGTCAGTTTTAACCTCTTCCTGTGTTACAAAAGCTGTTTCTTCCAAATGATTCTATAAGCTACGAAACAAATGGTAGTCTTAAGGAGCAAGATAGGGACAATAAGGTGGATGAGGAATTTTCTCCCAACCAAGTTCTTCGATCTTTTGTGACGTGATTCTTGCTGTGTGGGGTCGCGCATTGTCCTAATGAAACATCACCTCTTTTCGTTTCACTAGAGCAGTTTTTTTTCCCTCAAAGCTTGGTTAAAACTAATTGCTGACAGTAAATTTGAGCATTAATTGTTGCATTAGGTGATAAGAATTCAAAGTGGATTATTCCTTGGCGATCCCACCAGATTGAAAGAAGAACCTTTTGCACATGAAGTTTCCTTCTCGGCTGTGGCTGGGGTCCTTCCCCTTTACCAAGCCACTGTCTACGACGCTTAACAATTGATAAAAGATCCATTTTTCATCGCCAGTCACAAGTCTATCCAAAAAGGTGAAACAAGGCGAGAATGGAGTGAAGAGCAGATGTCAACTCGGGATTTGTGGTTGTTTTCAGTTTTCCAAGTTTAGGAACTTTTCCAAGTTGTTGAAGATGACGATGAACAGTTGTATGGTTTGAACTGAGAACCACTGCCAATTCCTCAACTGATAAAGCAGGATAAAACAGGGCTGCTTCAAGAGGCTTTTCATCAAACTCAACTGGACGTCCGGTTCGATCTTTATCTTCAAGGGTGAAATCTCCACCTCTGTATTTTGCAAACCATCTTCCGCAAGTTCTTTCATTCACACATTCCTCTCCATAAATTGAGTGAATGTTTCTAGCCGCTTCGGCTGCTGAGTTTCCTTTCTTGAACTCATAAAGCATTATGTGCCTGAAATGATTCTTGGGTACTTCCATGTTAGCAGGGTTTTAATTAAACAAAATTTAATTTTATTGTTCTCTGAAATAAAATTTGAACAGTTTAAATGCATCTAAACATAAAAATAATGTTCAGCTCCATTAGACATTATAAAATACTCTTTAAATTTCGTTCATTTTAACAAAAAGTTAAAATTGGGACAGAAATTATGGGATGACCTGATATATATCAGCAATCAAAATGCCTTTTATGGCTTAAAATTACCTTTTCGCATTTGTTAAGTCAAGCTATTTTCCTTTACGGATTCCTCACCTCCATCTTTGGTTGCTCGAAACCTATCTTCTGTGAATCCTTCCTTTAAAATTCTTTGAAGATCCAATAATGAGTAAGAATAAATAATATGAAATAAAATGGAAGATATGATATGAGCGATAGGTTTATTTATTCGAGCAGATTGGGGTCCGGCGTTTAAGTTCTATCTTGTAGTCATGGCTCCTGAAATAGAAAATGAAGTGACCTTTGAATGATTTGACTCTAACGTGTTCATGTCAGATCATTAGGACTCGTAAATTGACCGGTGTTTAGTAATTACAAGACATTCTTTGTGAACTGTACTTTCATTAATCGATGAAATGACGTCCATTATCCTTACGAACTGACCCATGACTCGATGGCATAGGGTTAGAAGAGAGTGAGTAAAGAAACAGGATTTATCCATATATTGAAAATGTATTCGAAAACACAAGTAATAAAGACTGAAGAGTGACTGCCGTAATGCAAATAAAAAATAAAAATAATTAGTATTTGCAGGTAGAGCTCAATGGCTAGACCATTAAATTATTGGTTCAAAGATATAGTTTACAGGTCAGTACAATTTATTATGTGTTTACCAAAGAAAAGAGAAAACTCGATTTAATTTGAAAAATATAGTTATGGTAGTATCAGTAACAAAATCACCGTTATTTGCAACCGATATAATCATTCTCAAGAACAATTATTATTATAATTATTATTATTATTATTATTATTATTATTATTATTATTATCTATCATGGGTGGTAGAATAATATCCGAACAAAATAAGATAGTTGCAAAGGTGTTCAAATGCACTGAAAGTCAATGATGCTACATTCTCTACGAATCAACCTTAGGTCGTGCTCATATGCAGTATTACTCATTACCGCAGAAATATTAGTAACACAATGCGGCATACGAATTAACAGAAAAAAAAAAACAGTTCTAATCGGGCTTTTCCAAATTTAAAATCCAGAAGACGTTAGTGACTTCAATACGAAAAACATCTTTCGTGTCGAAACCTCGGATAAAAAAACTTTATTACCTATTTCCCATATACCAACATATTTTTAATAGGGTTTTTTCTCAGTCTATACTAAGGATGAATTAGGCGAAATGTGTAGGTTTTCCTCCTCTTCCTAATATATTATATATAATTATAATCCAAAACAGCTTTCAAAGATCTACAAATAGAAATTAAGAGAATGTGGGTCATGAAGACGACAAAAATATCAGTAGTAATAAGTGCTCTTGGTCTGGTCAAAATAGGGAAGGGAAAATACAGCAACAAAATCTTTGGTGACATCATAAAACAAGAAGTCCTCCTTGGTATAGTCAACGCATTAAAGATTCCATCAAATAAATAAATAAACGACACTCTTATAGTATCTTCAAATATAGACCTAGTTCAATAGTGAACAAGGGAAGACATTAAGAAAAACCTTTAAATAATAATAATTACTACTACTACTATTACTACTACTAAATAATAATAAAGGCTCCTTGGCAAACAGTGTTTATATTTTCATTCGTGTTTCTGAAAAGCGGTACAATAATTCGAATGTACAGGTAAATTAACATGTGAAACTCGTGTGGGACTTTGCAATTCTCACTGAGTTATTGATCGCACCCGGCCGGATATAACATTTATAAAAATAACAAAACACTTATGAATGTCAGTTCAGAGTTCAGAGATATGACATGCCCTGGAGATCACTACATTCCCAGTAAAGAAATTGAAAACATTGTGAACTATTCGGTGTTGAGGATAGATGCAGAGAAACTGCGGAATATATACGCCAAGATTGTTGTGGAACCCTTGAGTTAACTCTAAAAACTATTTAGAAACACCTTGATATCATCAGAATCGCACTCAGCATAACAACCTTTGCAAAAACAACAAATATCCTGCAAAAAGTCCTCGCCGTCTGCTGTCTTGAAACTTAACAGTCAATTTAGGTTATTTCAAGTGTTTGAACCAAATACTTTTTTCATCGGGAATGATGCAAACTTAAGTTTGATCTTACAAAACTGCTTAAAATGTTAGTGTTTTGGAATCTAGACTGATTTCGATAGAGAAATCAGTATACAGGATTTATTCTATCATTTAATTAACAACTCCTGCTTTAAGATGAATGTAAGAAAAATAACCGACATTTCATATGTATATATGACTATAGTAATTTTTTATAGCAATAAAATATATTTAGTTCGATTCATCTATTCGTTGTTGACATTGGTACAGTTTTATATGACTCTTGATTCTCTATTAGCTTTATTTTGTCTGAGACAAATTCATTAAGCGTTATTTTTTCTTAGTTTGAGAAAACTCAGTAAAGTGGTCATGGCAATGAAAGTTTCATGACTTTTTCAGTTTCTCAATGTATGTAAAAGTTATACTTTAACTATAGTTGACCATTAAGCGCGTTTTAGCATTAAGCATAAACAGCTAAACATAAACATTAATTAAAAATATTTTATTGCTAACAAAATGTGACACCAAAACACAAGATGAACAAATATAGTCGGCAAAATGCCACCAAGCGGTACCAACATTAATTCTTAAAAAATCAGAAGGATCCGAAATGCAATACAATATGATATTCTTGTATTTAATGATTCTCTAAAACAATTAAAATGAAAAAAAAAAAAAAAATCTGCACCGTCTGAGATATTTATGTTTATAGATAATCTATAGATAATAAAATATGTAAGTTTTAAGATGTATAAGGATTAAAGCTGCGACTGTTTTCGTTATTGTTATAAAGTACTTGGGTTCCAATCATAGCATTGAAAGAAGACCAGCCAATGTCTAGGTGTATTCTTTGGAAAGTTCTAGAAGATAGATTAACTGCGGTTTCCACATTTAATTAAAAGGAACGCACGGGGATTCTCGCTGTAAAGTTAAATTAACATATGTGAATCCACAAAGTGAACAGCTAATTTAGTCTTGTCTCATATAGTTATAAATTCACAATGAATAATCATTTACTTACTTATGCTGCTGTCAACAACACAGTCATTATATTCTTGTACTAATAAAATCAGTAAATGCCCAATGGGTATGGCGAGGTCTAGATTTAATCAGGGCCGTATTGAACCTGACTGCTAATCTTAAATGAAACAAAAAGAATTAATGGCTTCCTTTTACGTTAATTGAAGAAAACAAACGACTTTAGAAGAATGATAGGAATTAGCGTTTCATTGAGAAAAGAAATTTAATTATGCTTTCTTTTTTGCTATTTTTTTTAAGATAAAATTAATTCTATAAAAGATAGATATTTTATTAAAAACTTTTTGGAAAGGTCTTCGATTTTTGTCAGTCTGAATTTTTTCTTTTTTCCCATTCCCTCTGTCTCTTTGTTTTCATGTCCACGTTGTTTTATGACATATTCAACAACGGACTGTCTTAAAAGACAAAGACTTGATCATTTGATTAAAAAAATACGAATAAAAAGAAAAAAAAATGGGTTCATATATTATAGCAAAGCACAAACGCTATAATGAAGGCGGTTTTATGGAAGTGAAAAATATTTAAAGATATTTGGAAAATAAAAGATTATGGCCGATTAAGATGGAAATAAAAGAAAAACAAAAAAAGCAAAATCACAAGAATTTTTCCAAACAATGATAAGATTAGTTTAGTTTTTAGCTTTGCCTATTGTAAATTATGTTTTTAAAGAATTAAGACTGGAAAAGAAAGACAAATTAGGATGTGAAAATGAAGCAAAAACGTATGTGTTGAATTAAAATATTCTTTTTCTCCTTTAAAAACATTAAAAGTGGCATTTCAGCACAAAAACGTACACACACAGAGACATATACTTATTGCAATACATACACCTTTATACGTTACTACATATGTACATAAAGACACAATGAAGCTCACACATAGTGAGGCAAACACATAAACTATCACAGACAACTGAAGATATCTTTACATATGTATATACATGTAAAATTAGTAAGACATACTTCTTCTTATGTGCCGTGTCTCTTCACGACGTTGGCGATCATGGCTCTTCACAACTTCCTGTCTTTTGTAGCTCTTAATTTTTGATCATCTCTTCTAAATTTTCTTCTGACACCTATTTACTCAAGTTTGCGATGTAGGTTATGCAATGCTTACCTCTGTTAATACTACCTTCAATCTATGAGTATCAAATTTTCCAAACCCTTTTTCCTCATTTTGTTGTCCTAGAAATTTCAACACTCTTTCTGATCTTAAATATAAGTGCCCTTTCTGTTTCAATTTTCTCAAAAACTTCGTCGTTGCTCAGATATTCGGTCCATGGCATTCTCAGCATCCTTCTGTAGAACCATATTTCTGTTACTTCAAGTCTCTTCTTCATCTGTGAGGAGAGTTCCCGGCATTCAAACTATATAGGAGGACTGATATTACGTAACAATTCAGTAATCTTTTTATTATGAAATTTTCCTGTCTCATAATAAGTTGCATAGTCTTTAGAAGGTATCGTCTGCTATCCAAATGTCATCTACATACACCAATAAACAATTTAAATGTAATTACAGTTATGTTCGTTAAAATACACACTATCATTTATCAATACAGTTAAAAATCTCCGTACACGATTTACGACATAAATGAATATATATATATATATATATATATATATATATATATATATATATATAGAGAGAGAGAGAGAGAGAGAGAGAGAGAGAGAGATGAAAAAAGGGTGGGTAAGTAATCCAAATAGATCCTATTAATATAAAATATTAAAACTGATACATAAAAGAGAAAGCAATATAATTTTTATTATGGAGCAGATAAGTGAATTAAAGTTAATGAGATCCAAACGATTTACCTCATACAGATGATCATTTTGTTCATAGGAAAGTAGTTTTTCCCTGGACTTATAAATGCAAATACATTTACTAAAATTGTTTTTAGTAAGTGTATTTGCATTGATAAGTCCGGGGAAAAACTACTTTCCTATGAACAAAATGATCATCTGTATGAGGTAAATCGTTTGGATCTCATTAACTTTAATTCACCCACACGCATAAGCACACACACATGTACCCCCCCCCACACAAACGTGATACCTAAGATTAAAATTAATTTTTTTGAATAAAAAATCTTTCTCGAAGGTTTTATTTTAGTTTTAATTTAAAGCTAATGGATTCATTTTAATATTTTCATAAGCAAAATATTTTTCTGTATTTGAAAAAGTAATTTAAATTGTATCTGTCTACATTTATGATTTAAATTGACTGAAAATACTTTTGATTTGCGTCCTTTTTTTAGTCGTGTTTCATCGTAATGCAATTCTCTTTGCAAAAATATCTTCCAAAAATAAAATATACTTTTATGAAACTTTATTTGAAAAATATTAACTGATTTAAAGTATAATTAATCTGATTTGAAACAAATATTATTTACTTTAAGTTTGAAATATTTCAGAAATGCATTTTTAACCCGACAGCATGATGAATGTTGTTCTACGGAAATGCACAGACAAAAAATTCAAAATTATTTTAAAAGTATTGGTGTTTGATGATTTGGATTAAGCTTTTCCACTTATGATGATCAAATATAGTTTTCACTTAATAATAATATCATCTAAAAGGCTGAAATTAATACAGAATCTTTAAAGATTAAACAATAAATTTTTTTAATAAAAATCTAAAAAAGCGAAAACAATTCTTATAAAATTTCATTATTAGTGATCTTAATATATCTTATCCATAAAAGCGTTTAGTAACTTTTCTAATAAAATAATGTGAGTTTTATTACATTTTTTATTTTACGATTCAGAGCAGAATTTCGGTAAATGGTTTTTCTGTTTGACAAAAACAAGCTGATGATTTAAATTCCACAAGGTGTCTTGCTTTCAACTAATATAAATAGGAAGAGGCTGAAATTTCATAAAATTAAGCGGGGACAACAGATGTAAAAAATATTTTTTACCAAGATTTTCTTAAAAAAATTAATTCATGTGTAAATAAGTCATTAAAATTTCATTAAAATCCGAAAATTATTTGATTTTTACAAGAATTTCCAAAACAATATTTTTTACAGTAAAAAAGACGTTAAATTTCTTATACTAATCTTTGGTCCACCCACTAACGCAAGAAAAACTCATTTTTAACCAAAATTTCGAATGTGCTAGAAAAGATTCGAAAGATAATAAAAGAATAGTTGTTTTTTCCTCTTAATAATAACATTTTGACGATAAAACTTTATTTGTATCAAGTTTGGGGCGTTTTTCGTCATGGTATGCACTTTTTTTGTAAATTTTTGGAGGTATGTATATACAATATATACATATTTTGTATCATTTGCATGTGTATTATATATATACATATATACATATATTACATATATATATATATATATATATATATATATATATATATATATATATATAATGAAGCATACATAAAAACAAAACAAAAAAGTAGATTTCCCAGACATCACAATCACCCAAACCAAAGGTTATATATCAATCATATAGGAAAGACAAACCACTTTACATATAAACCTCTTCCAACCACTCGCCAACAACAATCAAGCAGATCCCACGAACACCCACAATTCTTCAAATGAAACCATTTTCAGCAACACCAAAAAGGTATATATATATATATATATATATATATATATATATATATATATATATATATATATATATATATATATATGACAGATTGATACGCGAGGAATTTAATTTATGATGATGTATGTAAACTTTATAATATTTTATCTAAACGCACACATCCTTGTTATGTCGTTCTTTTTAATACAAACTCTATCGTCTGTAGGGATTCATGCTGACATATTTAGATAATAATGAAAGAAACTTAATCAGTTTCAGCCTAATTTTGACCCATCTTAATATCCGTGTCTGCCATAGAACAAGTTAACCCTAAAATAACAGTTAGGACCAAGGACTGAAAGAAAATCATAGGTTTATGCCTTTTTCAAAATATCAGTGTTAATTGTCTTCTTGGCTTTGTCCACTAGATTTTACCTACTATACACACACACACGCATAGACACGCATAGACACACGCATAGACACACAGACACACACACTTTCATACACACACACATACACACATACTCTAACTGGATATACGTCTTTATGTAACCGTATTTATACACACTTCCGCGTACATCTACTAACACATGCTTACACAGAAGTCTGGATCAGTAAGTCTGTAGTCTGATATTTATATTTAATAAATGCTTTTTTTTCATCTTTAAGTCACGAACTTATTGATGTAACCATCTACAAGTAATTACAAACGGATTAATACACATATGCAAATATATCTTAACTATAACAAGGCGTTAAATATATACATTCATTATAAAACACACGCACATACGTACGCAAAGGTTGCCTACTTAGATAAATGCATAGAGAAAAATTCAGTTGAATGTAGCAAGTAAATATTTGAATGCCACACACACAGTAATACCTAAATTCGCTTACATTTGTTTTGTATCATTTAAATACACATATGCAAAGTTTTGTACAAAGACATGCACACATGTGTACAAAAGAGGAAAAAAATGTCATTCCGAGTTTACTAATTTCAATAAAAATCTTTCTTAGATAAAGACGTTTCTTTGTATTTTTTCCTAATTTTTTCCCACTCAAAACTATTTCTTTAAAAAATCACTCGTATATTCTAGAACAATGGGCTTATTTGGATAAAAATGACTTGTTTCCCCATTAAAAAAATTAAAAAACAATGGGAAAGATAGGAAACAAGAAGCATGTTTTAGTCTTGCTATAAAAATTAATTTTGTCGTTCTCGCATTAAAAACGATATCAAAATGACAATTCACGAAATTGAAGTTTATTATCTTCGTTTTCTTTGCAAATATTTGACAAAAATGTCATGGCGGCTGATGAAAAATCACGAACGTATGGCTAGTGCCATATTCATATAATTCTATTCAATGAAAATTTGATACATACACGAAAGTTAGCGTATACGTGAATGTTAACAGCCATATATATATATATATATATATATATATATATATATATATATATATATATATATATATATATATATATATATATATTACCGTGCAAGAAGCCTACACTCATAGACGTTCATATACTCACATAATAACTTTCCCTCCCAATATCCAGCCATACAGAAATATACACGTATGTGGATGAATACAAATGCCCAAATCCCACCCCGTACCCTTCAAATCAACGAATCATTCTTTATAACATGATTTTAAAAAGTATTTGAATTTTTAAAGAAACCTTTTTGCGATCATACGTGTGTGTAGAGCAATGTGCAGTTAGTTTGAAATCGACGTTGTGTTATAGACTGAGGCAATATAATTGAATTCCTGTTAGGAAGCATTTCTATAGGCAATCCGAACACAGTAGATGAATAAAAAGTGTGTGTTTATTCCATCTATATGTTACTTCGAAGAAATATTTAATCTTTTACAATTATTTGCGTACGACATTATTTGCAACACAGAGCTACATCCATGAAATACAGTGGAAAAGCAAATGACACTCAATAAGAAGGAAATAACACGATGGCAAGTGGCCTTATGACAAAATCAGCTTTTATTTCTGGACGGACCTTCAAACATATACAGGCACGTCGCCACTAAATAAATAACAAAAACAAATCATGGGCAAAGTCAGATGTTAAGTTTTAAAGATTATTAATTCTATATTAATATTAATAACGCCTGATGATGTTATATATATATATATATATATATATATATATATATATATATATATATATATATATATATATATAAAGTGAAAATATATAGAAAATAGGAAAGAACTGGTTAGGTAAATAATCCAAAGTTCTTTAGTATTTTTGTTATTATTTTAAAAAAATAGTGCTCGAGTAGTTACTTTCATAGATGTCAAGTCAGGGTTTTAAATTTAGACCCCCCCCACACCTTACCCTGACTTGACATCTATGAAAGTAACTCTATACTGATACAAATTATTAACACTCAACACCCCTAACTATTCTAAACAATTCGCCCTGGCTGTTACCATGGAAATTTTGATTTCAGTTGTGAATATACTATTAAAACACGTAAATTTCAGAAATAGGTTATTCCAAAAAAAATTTCGCTTGAAGATGGAACAGAGCTTACTTTAAATCAATTTAATTCAAATAATTATATTGAAGTTTTCGGCTCTTGTTTTAAAACATGAGACCTCTTATGTAGCGTGTTGGAATCATATTTTTAAATAAATAATTATATATATATATATATATATATATATATATATATATATATATATTGAGGACCTATACAGTTGAATAGTGCTCATATTTCGTACTATTAAACCAGGTATGTTTTCATGTTGGAAAATATTTGTAAAATAGCAAATATTGAGTCAGTTTGTTATAAAATAAAATTAGACAGATAAAATTGCTAACTAAATAAAATAGCGAATGTTACGCAATATTTAAAGGTTATAAAACATTCTGATTAATAGAAGTATTTAGTAAACTCAATTTAGAGAATTACACAATCTTCAATGTAACCCTTAGAAAATCCGCAATTGATTCTTTATCTTCTTTCAATTCCTGCTCGAATATACATTGTTGACGTCTGTGAGAAATGCACAATTACCTGAGCTACCAAAAAAAGCCCAGGCCTCTGACCGATTTCACTCTTATAAATGGCAAAAATATTATTAGGAGAACTGAAATCTCCATTATCTAACATCCTTTCCATCGTAAAAATATAAGCATACTGGATGCAATAAAATAAAATGGGTTTATTTTGCAACCTTTGCTTCTCTTTACATTTATATAAAATTAAACTGCATCGGTTGCTTGAATTTTTCAATTACTTTTTTGTTTCCTGTGGGATAAATGAATGAACACAATTTTCGTGTAATTAAGAGCAGCTGAAGCCACTTGTAATACCAAGGAGTCTAGAATTAACTTGGGAGTTACTGCTCGTCGACGGTTCCAAAAGATCACTTTTACTCCCTGTCAGTCTCCAAGTTGAGCTCGGTCTTAATAGACACTCAACAATGACCAACTGGGCACATCCATAAGTGTTCACCCCAAAACCCAACACTCGGTTGTTGGGAGCACATTCAATCACCGAAAAATATCTGACACAAATCAGCGAAAAAAAAATCAGAAGTGGTTATCCAATGATATGAATAGTTTGATACTTCTTACAATTTGCCTTTTTTTTTTCTTTTTTTCAAAGATAACCATTTTTCTTAAGCTTATCAGTTAGTTAAGCACCACACGTGATACACACGTTTGGGCGATCATGTCTCGATTCATGACTGATTAGGCAGAAGATTTTCCCGATAGTAGGTTGCCGTTTCTTTCTGCGGTAGACTTGTTCGTAACCAAGGCTATAGGATCCAGTCTGTCCTGTTATTCAGTTCACAGCTGGGGAAAGAAGAGACGGATTTATATATTTCCCAAGGTGTTTGCGTATCTCTATCTATAAAAGGCAGGATGTGTGTGTGTGTCTGTGTGTAACGAATGCACGGCCGCAATTTTCGACGGATTTGCACCAAAATATACATGCACATGCTCCAAGTTAGCGGGAAGGCCAAGACCGACTTTGCATTTCCCAACTCCCATCGATAGTGGAAATAATCGATTTTTTCATGCTTCTACGGCAGTTTTCATGTAGTTTGCGGTCATTTTCTACTGGCTAGAATGAGAGCCTATAGCTGGCTGCCACGAATAGGCAGGAAGATTCTATTGGCCAGCGTGAGAGCCAACAGCTGACTGACACGAATGTTAACTAGCATGCTAGCATGCAAAAAATCGATAGCTGCATTCGTCACAAATAGAAACAATTTAAATCTGCATGACACTTTACTCCAATTGGCTCATTCGCTTGCTTAAACTCAACGTTGATTCTGATTCCACAGAACTGGGTTGGGTGTGAAAAAGTATTGTTAATATTCTTTTTTCATTCGGTTTTTCCAGTTACGAGTCCTTTTTTTAAAGCTGATCGTTTTGTGTTCATTTTGTTTAGTTCTTTTTTCGTAACAGATATAATGTTTAGTATAGAGCTTAGAAAAAATTCGCAGTGTGAGATAGACAAGAAGTAAGGCATGTAGCAATATCAGCACGGCAAAGGGCACTCCTTTAAAGGCAAGGAAGGGCAAAAATATTTTAAGTCATATGATAGCGATTGCTGTACGAGTCGTACGATTTTTGAATCAAGCACGGGCAATGCCGGTTCATGCTGCTAGTGAGTGAATATAGAGAACGCGATTGTAATTCCAACTCGGCTTTAGGATTTCTCATTCCGAGCCGCGTTATGTTTCTAAAAAGGAATAAATCTTGTTCAATTAATACAGCTATTGGGTAAACGTAAAGAGAGAAACCAAACCTGTTCATAATACAAGTTTATATTACTTGATCTTGACACAAAACAAAAGTGGTTAATTATAAAAGAATAAACACTCTTCAATAATTTTTTAACAAAATTAATAAGTATCCAGAAGTTCGACTTACTAATCTGCAAACCAAACATCGGAATAAAATAAACCTTTGCGGATGTGTGACATTGCATGATCCATTGTATCCCAAACTGGGGTTATTTTGACGTGGTGTAATGGTTAGTAAGCTTGTATCGCTAGATCAGTTACGACTGAATAATGAGTTTGATCCTAACTGGGTACCTCATACTTTCACATTTAAGCTTAGAAAATCACCATAGTATCTCTGACTGTCACCTGTAGATATAATAATATACATCTTATTAAACGGGAAAAGGAACGGGTATATTCTAGCCTAAGCCTGTACATTCGAGTTTAGCCCATTCGATACCCGAAAGTAAAAACTGCCCTAACCCATGTTCCGCGGATAAAGCGCTCTATCGTAGAAGAACCCCGGCTGTACTTTGGACTATTACACCGGATATTGGTCAGCTTCAAATGGTATATAACTGACTAATATATCTATATTTGAGCTATGACGCATGGAGTTTGTGGTTCAAAACGGCCTTTTATTTTATTCCAGTTCCATATTTCTATAAAAAATGTTTATGCACATGTCAACTAACTGCCACGAAGTTAATCATTTATGAATGCACATATATATTTTATAATGCAGACTTGATGACGAAGTTCAATTTAATGCGCCATCATCAATATTTGAGTAATCTCTTTACAATGCCTTGGCGTAGCCAGGCCGAGTGATTGGAATTGAATATTATGTTTTCCAGCCCCAAGAGGTCTCCTTCCAAGTAGTATCGATCCTTCGGGAGGGGGCTAGGGTCATTATTCAGTGCTTCCGATATCACCCAAAAGGGAAATGCCGAGGACGCTTGAGCATTTTTTGAACAACTACCAAATCCAAATTAAACTTGATCTTGTCACATTTTTGCACGAGGTGGGTGTACAGATAAATAATCCCTTGCTAAGCAGTACTGAGGGATTTAAATTAAAGATTATGTGCTGCAGCCCCAAGGAGTCGTCTTCACAGGCAATACCTCTTCTTGGGGAAGAAGTTAGGGTGATTACCTCTCGCTTGAGGTATTCTCAAACAGAAAGTGCCGGAAGAGCGTGAGTAAGTTTTGCTTATAGTCCATATACACTTTGGTTCCCATCCCACATTAAAGTCAACTTTGTGTCATATTCCTCTCGAGTGGGCGAACCTAACAAAGCCCTGTGGCCAAAATTTAATATAACTCGGCGCCAGAAGGACTTTGATCCAGGCAATAACACTCCTTTAGAAAAAACTAGGGTCATTTCCTGGCACTTAAAGAGTTTTAAGCAATTTTTGCCCCTAGATCAGGTACGCGTGTGTTTCTTCTTTAGAAATTATTTTGGGACATTCCGTTTGAGTAGCCGCGCGGATAAATGCCCTTCCCTGTCTCAAACAGGACACCATTAGAGTTAAATTGAAGTATGTGATAAATGTCTAGAAGACACTGATCCCCAAACAATACATTTATTTTTGGAGAGGGCTAGGTTTAATCATAGTTGAAATTCAAATTTATCCTACATTCCGTTTCTCTACAGCAACAACAGAGACAAGAGCCAAAACGGAGTCAACGTATATATATATATTTTTAATCATTTAATCTCAATCATGGAGGTAACGCCACTAGGACACAAGGGGTTACGGGGAGTGAAAGATAATGATTTAAAAATCCTTTATTGTCTAATAAAGGAACAGGATTTAGAAAGACAGAAGATGGCGAATAACGTTGCATTTCAAGTTTTTGAAGATTGTAACAAGGAACCGGAAGAGATTTCCACAGCCGAGAAGTGTGAGAAAAGAAACTATTAGAATAGAACATAGGATTGCATTTAGCTAGTCCAATAGTGTAATAGTAACGTATATGAGAAAACGACATTATTTTTTGCACCAGACCAATAGTAACTCAGCTAAATTCATGCGGTCGAGGCACTAAGGAGGAAAGCTCAGCAGAACAATTAGCGTGAAAATATTTGTAGAGAAAAAGACAGGGGGGGGGAGCCAAGTGACGTCAGTGAGAAAATGACAGAAGTCGAGATGCCAGGTCAGGATCGATTATATTACAGTCCCGTCTCTGATTTTAGTCAATAATCTCGAATAACACACACACACACACACACACACACACACACACACACACACACACACACACATATATATATATATTGATAATAAGAAGACGGACACTTTAATTATCTATTTCGTTTATAATTTTTATTTCATGAACACTGATATATTCAACTGATGAGAAAGAAATCTCAAAAGTACACCGGACGGACACATTAGATTGGTAGTGGGGGAGGGAAGGTGAGAGAGAGAAGGGTTGGGTAAACGGCTAAGAGATTAATGGTTACTAGTAGTCGGTTTACCCAGCCAAGAATTTATTCTGTACTTTCGAGATTCTAATATTGGGTTGTATTTTTCATTGACCGATACCGTTTGCTATTTTTAGGGAGGACAAATCAGCTCGATTCAAATTAATTTAATGAAAGGAATCTTAATCCAAATAAAGGCATTAATATAATCATACTTAAGCATTTGTTTTTTTTAAGGCGGAAATCTAATAGTCAGTGGAGACACTGAGTTGAAGGGAACGCAATATGGAAGGAGTGGAAGGTTCTGTGACGGGTGGAATGGACCGGGGGTTTTGGGAAGAAGAGGGTGAGAAGGAAAAGCGGGGTAGTTCTAGCTTTAGTAGCCTGAATATTTGTTAATTTTTGGAACTATGTAAATTGGTTTACACAGTGGGTTGAATGGCGATAGGTTCCATGAAGTAGTCCCTAGTATAAATAATAATTAGAAGTCACAATAATACTGTCATTTACAATAGGTGAATAAAGCAAATAAATTTAGAAATGGCAGGAACACCAGATGAATGGTATATTTACAAATGTGCAAGAAGGATTCTGCTGAGAAAATATGATCAATTGAATTCTCACCGTCGGGATAAATGGGAATTAAAAAAAAAAAAATTACAGGCTTTCCCCATTTGGATAATGCGGGCATATAATCTTTCTACTCTCATTCTAGACTACATTTATGCGCACATAAAATCTACAATACCTGCAGTATCTATCTTCAAAGATTATACGTAAGGATTTCGCCTGAAGGTTTGATGTAGACCAGTCCTTAACCTTTGACGTTCATACATTCGCATGTTCATAAAATCTGAAATACTGACCTATCCTAAAAGTTATTTTTTGTATACATCTGTGTGCATGTATGTAAAAAGAAAGAAGCCTAGAATATATATATATATATATATATATATATATATATATATATATATATATGAATTTTATAAGCGACAAATTTATAGATAAAAGATAAATAAGATTGCATATTTTCTAATACCTGTATGTCTATATTTGTATAAGCAGATGAAAATATAATATTTCTGAACTTTTTTCTTCCCTTTCTCTTAAAAACCCCACATGAAGACGAACGACTCTTCTCCGTGCCTTCAGGCTATTTCGCTTGATTATGATATTGAATTGGCGAATATGTTTTTCTTCATTGATTCCTGACATTAACTAACGAAGCTGCCAAGACTGCACTGTTTGCCTCGAAATGGTTGCAAAAAAATTTTAAGGATCCAAAAATGAATGAACGATGCAGGCAGGTGCACCT
Organism: Acanthosepion lycidas; assembly: GCA_963932145.1. NCBI lineage: Eukaryota > Metazoa > Mollusca > Cephalopoda > Sepiida > Sepiidae > Acanthosepion > Acanthosepion lycidas. Next base: position 87,118,971 of record OZ010572.1, on the reverse strand, counting down.
ATATATCCGTCCACAAAATTCCGCGCACGCATACACACCCAGACAATTACAGGTTCAAACACATACCTGATTCTTTTCTCTATGGGAAATAAAAACGAGTATCCACACACACACACACACACACACACACACACACACACACACACACACACACACACATCCTGCTTTAAATATACGATCTCCTACACCTTTGAAAAATTTACTTAAATCATGAATAGCTATATTACGAGGAGGTGTTGAAAAGTTCTCAGCCCGATAAAGAAGCCCCTTTTCTCCAGAATCCTGATGATTGTATATATGGCTAAATTTTGCGAATTGGGTTAGATTAGGATAACTTTTTTGGTAACCCAATCGAATATACTTTGTCATTATATATATATATATATATATATATATATATATATATATATATATCATAACCAACAATGTTTTGTCCACATGTTTAAATATTGAATTGAAGAGTGAAACTAACAGTAAACATGCAGGTATAGATTTCTAGGTCCGCATTGCTTGTCAACCTATTTACATCCTATCAAATCAGTATTATGTTTCGTAATTAAAATTATGATTTTGTTTTGTTTATTTAGCGGCATATCAACTTGTTATGGGTAATTTAATGCCGAAATTTTATTTGCTGGAGAGCATTAGTAATTTCTTTTACAAAAAATATATGGCTGTTATTTAATATGAAAATTTATTGGTGTTTTTTATTATAAAAATGTATTTTTATATTTTGATAGTGTTTGTTTGGAAGTTCAGTATTTGCTCATAACAAGGACCCTAACAGACGCTACCACCCCAGATCTGCGGAGACCTGGGAACAACGGTCATTAAGAGCTGCTTCCACGCCCCTCAAAGCCTTCCGATCAGAGGCCTTGCTGCCGGATGCAGTTTGTTATATCCAGCACGTATTTTTGTGAAGTCGGTCGATATATATATATATATATATATATATATATATATATATATATATATATATATATATATAATGTGTGTGTACGTCGTTTGCCTGAGTCTGCGCACACTAATGATAAAGCATTTATTTTATATTTTTAACAAAATTCCTTTCAACGAACGTCAACTTAGTTTAGGGGGAATATTGATAACATTTAGCGAATATTATACGTTCATATATATATATATATATATATATATATATATATATATATATATATATATATATAATCAGAAACGCGTAACCTATTCGATTACTTACGCACGCCTCTATATCTCAAATATGCATATACTAATACCCGGCTGGTAAGAATATACTGAAATATGTATTCATATACAGAAACATATGTTGCCCTCAAAGCATATAGACATGATTTGATTTTTAACTCAATTTTTTGTTTAATTTAACCTATTCTTTTAAAGATTATAATTATTCTTTGATATATGAATTTAATATACTACTGACGTATTCGAACTATTATTATCATCCTTGATTGTTATAGATATTATAGATACGTTTCGTGTCTATAAAAACATCTCATCGCCAGGAGTTACTTTGGTCGAAGCTTCATGCCAACATTTATGTCAGGCAAAGATGAGAACAGTACTTCAAATAAGTTAAAGTACGATATATTAATAATTCTTGTATATGGATAGTTCTTGAAGTAAAATTATCAATTATGACAGTGGATTTCTTCTATATGCCTTGTCCCTTCAGAACCTTTGTTAATCATAGCTTTCAACAACATCCTGTTCCTTGTCCTCCTTAATGAAGTCATCTTTTGACTATCTCTCCCAAGCCCTCATCTAGCATCCATTCACTCAAACTCGCCAGGTAGGTTATACATTGTTTTCAACTGTCCCTCTTACCATCAATCGGTCCTGTGAATATCAAATTTTCGAAGCTATATTTCCTTATTATATGCCTTAGAAATTTCTCTTTCTGATATTAAGTAAAAGTGTCCTTTTTTATTTCCATTATCTGTAGAACTTCGTCGTTTCTCGCGTGTTCGGTTCATGATATTATAAGCATCCTTCTGTAGAACCACATTTCTGTTGCTTCAATCTCCTCTTCATCTATTGTCCAGCATTCAATGCTATATAGGAGGACTGATATTGTGTAACAGTTTAGTACTCTTTTCCTTGTTTCTAATGAAAACTTTCCGTTTCTTAATACTTTGCTTAACTTTTGAAAGGTTATCTTTCGTTATCCCAAATGCGACTGGCTTTCAGTGTCGCACTCTCCTATTAAAACACTTGCAAGAGATTTAAATTGTTGTAATTGTTTGATTTTGGTATCACCAATTTAGATGTTGGTTTTTTCCTTTTGCTAACAACCAGGCATTCAGTCTTCTTGCAGTTAATGTTAATCCTTTGTTCTAGCTTTTCTTTCATTATCTTCTGTAGGAGTTTCTTTTAATTCCCTTTCCGTATCTGCTAGCAACACTGAGTTATTTGGTAAGACTTGTAATTCTCTCAGAATCGCTTCGCTGTATAGTCTTGTGAGAAGACATATCCTTGTCTGACTCACCTTGCCAATTCTGTATTCTTACTGAACTCATTTTCTATCTTCAAGAAGGCGATTTATTGCCAGTATAGTTTCTGGATTGCGGACTATTCTTGACCTATTTCCGGTCTGACTCTCCTGCGCGCTCTATTCATTAGAATTAAGATGTTTTGTTAGATGGCTCATTAGGCTGAGTGTCCGATAGAGTTCACATTAATTTGCACCTGGCTTCATAGACAGTGCTATGAAAATGAATCTACGTAGGTCTTCCGGTATATAATCTCACTCCTGGTGATTCAAATATTAATATTTATGGTTTTTCTATATTTCTATGTATTGCCTGTTTTCCTCTTTCGTCATGCATTCGTTCCAACTCTAAAGTATTTTTCTTTCTTTAATATCAGTGACTCTGCCTTGGATTTTATGCATCCTGTTCATGAGCATGTCTTTTCTCCTGTTAATTCTGTTATTTTTTATGCATATCTGCTTTATCTTTGATACTCAGTCTTTCTATTTCCATACATTTTTCGTTGTGCCATTCTTCTTTACTCTGCCTTCATTTGTTCGTAATTTCCCTCTGTAGATTCTTGTATTCTGCACCGTACCTTGGCATTGTTTTCTGTCTCCTTTTCATCATAAAAAGAAACCGTTCCACTGGCTGGAAATTTAGAGACGTTTTATTTCATCCGGTTCCTCTTAAGGAGAGCACGTGCAATTGAGTAGCGCCAGAAATTAAAATCGCAGATAGGTCAACTTACACATATATCACTTATTCATGTTTAATATTGCCTTTTGCTGATAGACCTATAACTTGCAAATAATTCATTCATCCACCAACACAAACACAAACCAGAAACATTTACTAACAACCAGATTACAAGGACTTTCATATATCTATCAACTTATGTCAAAAATCATTTTCATAATAAATGCTTCTGATAATATGTATATATATATTTTAAATATCTTCCACTGTTCCTGATGAATATATGTTATATTTTACTAACCAAAAATTGGTGTCAGACAAGGCCCATTATAATAAAGTGGTTACCTCAGCATGATCTTATTTATCCGACATTATTACCATCCATTAACTGTTGAACACTATGTATTATTATTTAACTCCATTAATTGAATTTCCCGCCAGTAGGACGGTTTCGTTTTTCTATGGAATCATGGGAATTATATTTTTTTTTATTTCTGGAATATTGCGAGATCACTAAAATTCTTTCATATGCCGTGTCCTTTTACGACGTGGCCGATTATGGCTCTTCCCTAACTTCCTGCTCTTTGTAGCTCGAAGCAATGTTTAACTCTTTACCATCTCTTTTTGTCCCTGATCTACCGTCAGTTCACCAAAACTCATTAAATACGTTACGCGCTCTTCCCCTATCACTGTCTTACTTTCAATATGTCCTATGAGTGTCAGATCCCCCGGGTTCTCTTAACTCATTAGGGGGTGCGTTATTTTTAGTGGGTAAACCTGTTTGCATTGGCATCCATATTATTTTAAACAGTGAAAGTAATACCATTCAGCCTAGAGACGGAATGCCCTAATAAAAAAAAAGAAAGAAAAAGCGCCACCCGACAAGAATCGAACCTGTATTATTTTTATCCATCTGACAAATAAGCTACTTTAGCCGAAGTCTACCTTTCCCAATAAATCCATGGATGCCAGAATGATAAAGCTAAGTATGTCTGTTAGCACGTGCATTCATCTATATGTATGGGAAGTGTAATATTTATCTCACATATTCTTCTCGCGTTCGATATATATATATATATATATATATATATATATATATATATATTGAGGGAAAGGGAATAGTATATCTATAATTATATGTAATTTTATTAGCGATTTCTATTTGCAGACAGTCTACATATATATGCATAGATGCATGTAATTATTGGCTCACGCACATAGACAATTGTGCCTATCCTTACATATCTATATTAATTTCACTACCTTGACCCTTATTAACATTGGCATGGCATATACTTACCTAATCATAATTTCATTCTGTTATGCGCGTACATATGTCAAAATGAATGTGTTCATATTTCAAGCGTATTTTCTTTAGTTCAGAATTTATGAAAAACGTTATTTTGAAAAATGAAAATATGCACAGTAAACTTTCAAGACAACTCTAAAATATATAAATAAACTAAACAAAAGTATTTTACTTCCACTGCATAGCATACGAAAAAAAAAGTTTGTGTTCTCTGATTACGATTCGAACTCACGATCTTGAACTGCATCCGGTCGTCGGATGCCAGTCTTCCGATACAACCACTCATCTTCCTTCATAAACATACCAATACTACTTCCGTCTGGTAGAGTAGCGCACTTTTTTGAAAAAAAAAGGTCTTTTTGAAAAAGCTCATAATGCACAGTATGTTTCTGGGCAATTCGTTCGGCATTCTGCAGGCTTAGCCCCGGGCTAAATCCCTACCTGTGGCGACATTGGCTGCTTGGGAAAAAGGCATGTGGGCAGACCCTTAGCTTACACTTGCAACTCTTTCTCTTCTCCTGTCTCACTGTCTGTTCTCAAGCAAACCTAACCCACAGAGCGTCAGTGTGATTGGATGAATAGAGATTTAATGGACTTGCACTTGTCTAGAAATATCTCAAATGCCAGAACAATACCATCAAACAGACACACACACACAAGCACAAACACACACAGACGCACATATATATATATATATATATGTGTGTGTGTGTGTACCTACAATATATTATCCCTAAAATAGCGCAGATGAACTATACACACATGAGATGTTTTTTGTACATTTGTAGGTAAGCATATTTGCATGCAGTCATTTATACTGACATATGCAAATATTGAATATATATAGGAGGAATCTTGCTGTGGACTAACGTCCTTAGCTATGTAGACTAAAAATTAATGATTTTTGTGTAATGAGTTCGATCCGCACCATGTGTCCCACAATTGTGTCCTTGTATCAGTAAATTGAGTCAATAAATATATATCCGTATGAATCAGTTCAAAACATAGCCAGGTTGATCATTATAGGAAAAAAGGAAATACACTTGGAATATGTTCAAATATGCACACAGAGACAGTGTGTTAAAAATGTCATATGAGATGTAAATATTTGAGTAACTGCATAGATTAGGCAAGTGAAACTAAACAGACTTATTCTTGAGCAAAGGTAAAATTTATTCATCAAAATTTGAACGAAGAATTCAAAGGCATGTGGATTTCATGAACGCTTTCACAAGTTTTCAATATGCACACTGCCTGTGCCACAACACACGTCAAATCGGTAGCCCATTTCCTGCCAAACACGCTGCAGAATTTTGGGGCTTACAGTCTCCAGTGCGGTAATGATTCTGATACATTTTAATGATTTCTCTCATAAATGCACGATGCACAGTCTTGTTCGATTGTGTTCGAGCATACTCTAACATCCAAAACGACTTTTTCTTTTCCAGTCAATGGCATTGCTATGCTTGAAAAATAAAAGATAAAACATAGAATAGAGTTGTTTCTACACATGACGTTAACATTTGATATATTTGGAAGGAGAGTAAGTCAAGTTATTAGATTGCCAAATGATATAAATTTTTTCTGAAACACCATATATATATATATATATATATATATATATATATATATATAAAGAAAGAACAGTAAGATATGTAATCCGGTGTTCTTATTGATATTTTTATTTTTACGAAATAGTGCTCAATGTAAATTTACAGAGCATTAATATTATAAATTAACTGATTTAAAATATGTTTTTTTGCTACACAGTAATAACCATTACTATTACATTTACTTTTTTTAAAAAGAAATATAGTCTATTAAAATTAAGAGTAAAAATATTTTAAAATTGTAGCTAAATAAAACGAATTCTAACCTAAACATCTTTTAAAATTGTAGTTAAATAAAACGTATTCTAACCTAAACATCTCTCTCAAAGTACTTAATAGAATCCAATAAAACACCTACAGTAAAATGAAATTAATGAGAAAAGCTAGAATATGTAGGCCATTAAATGACCCATGTCCTTTGTATATACATGAGAAACTATATATTACTAAGTTTATAAAAACTAAAATTTTACTGAATCAGGGAAATGAATTAACTATTTTTTGCCGTCATTGTCAAAAATGTTCCTTAAATAATATTTAAAAATAAAATTAAAAAAAATGTGACCTTGTAATATACTTATACTTATACTTGATATGAAAAATAATTTTATATACTGTAAGTAATTCTAGTACATTTACTTGTTTTAAAAGGAATATAGTCTATTAAAAATTAAAAGTGAGAATATTTTAAAGTTGTAATTAAATAAAACGTACTCTAACCTAAACACCCCCAAAAAATCTTTAAGTATACAAATAGAAAAAATGCTGTAAGAATTTTTTGCCGTCAACAATAAAATTATAAAAAAAACAAACCCCAGACGACATGCATTTAACGGATGTCAGTATTCGATGAAAAATAAATCCTTACTCTACCTAAACATACCCCCTTTTTTGAACGTAACTAATAACTGATACAACAAAAGTTAATAAAAAATGAACATGCTACCACCCCTTGTCTGAATGATTGGATCTCTCTGTATCTTTGGAAACAGTGAATTATGAATTTTCTGTGCCTTTAAAACTCAGTAAATTAAAAAAATTAAGTTACTCCAATATTCGCTTGAAGATGAAACGGAACTAATGCTTTTAATTTAATTACAAAATTAAATTCGAAGCTAAAAGCTTCCATTTTTGAAACATGGTTATTATTGTGTAGCGAAAAAAACATATTTCAAATCAGTTAATTTATAATATATATACATATATATATATATATATATATATACGATGTATATATATATATATATATATATATATATATATATATAGAACAACATGTAGAACAACATTTCCGCCAACAAAAACACAATTTTAAAAACCATGCCAAATTCATTATAATTGAGAAAATAGAAAAGTTCAGAGCAGATAACATTAGAAAGATTTTAGAAGGACACCAAAATCAGTGGATTTAGCACCTACAAACACTCCATCCGGACAGGCTTAATCACAAATTTAACAACATAGAATTAATATATAACCCCCAAAATCAAGACCTACCCACATATCTCACCCACACAAGACAGACATGCTTGCGGAGGTGTCGAGTGAGTATGATGTGTGAAAGTGTGTATATTAGTATAGGTGTGTGTATAAGTATGAACTTATACGCACACCCATACTAATACATACTTGCACACATCATACTCACTCACTCTCTAATGAGCCAAATGATGACACACATACATGTACACACTTACACACATCATACTCACTCACTCACTCTCTAAGAACCAAATGACACACACACTTAACAGAGACACATCCCCTTTCCAGGAACCAATAAAACTGTCAAAAAACTAAGGGAATTTAGAGAAACATGAATCCATCCAGCTCTTAGCTTAAATAACAACATAAAAGAGACTGAGCAACACAAGGGCTGACCAAAATTCATGTTAGAAAAATTAAAAAACAAATGAAAGCTACAGATAACCCAGTGTGTCTGAAGATGTGTGTGTGTGTGTGTGTGTGTGTAACATAACGCACATCGTAAAATTTGTGTAACAGTTAAAATTATGTGTTGTTCAAGTTATCCGATTAACAAAACACGCGATATGTATATATATATATATATATATATATATATATATATATATATATATATATATATGTATATATATATATATATATATATATATATGTATATATATATATATATATATATATATATATATATATATATGTGTGTGTGTGTGTGTGTTTGTATAAAATAACGCACATCTTAAAATAGATGTAACACTTAAAATTATGTGTTTCTTGTCCTAACTTAACCATCAAATGTTCTGGACATGAGATATGATCCCATAATCTCAGGGTATTGATTTTCAACAGTTAAACGAACAAATTATATATATATATATATATATATATATATATATATATATATATATATATATATATATATCAGTCAGTTGTGTGCCATGCGTGATACACGCTTAGGCGATCATGTATCTTTCGATACATGACTGACGCGGGAGATTTTTTTTCCTGCAGTGGGTTGCCATTTCTTTCTGTGGTAGACCAGTTGCCATAGAAGACGGTCTGTCCTGCTATTTACCCATAGCTGGGGGGAGTAGAACGGGATTCATACATTTCCCAATGGGTATTAGCACGTAAATGAATGTAATGGATTTGACTGGAATTCGATCTCTGTGTATATATATATATATATATATATATATATATATATATATATACATACAATGTGTAATTATACCAGGTTCATTGTTTTTGACTTTCAAAAGTTAATTGGAAATACAGAAACGTGTGGCTATGTCATGATCAGTTTCGCATCTGTCTTGAGTTGTAGAATTTTTTCATTTTATGCAGAAAAAGTGCCCCAGGTTGTTATCTATTTAAAATGCAATCTGATAGGTTCATTGCGACCAGACATAGTAATTTTTGTGCCAAAAATTGATCATAATATTACTATATAAATTGACAAAGTAGGCGTCGACTTTCATTCTAACTTGCTGAAGTCGACATAACATAGCCCTCTTGTCTCACGTACCACAGGACCACCACAAACGACATATTATGCATCACCGTGGGTACCTTGTTCCTCTTATTCACCTGATCATCTTCAAGCATCGATTTTGTTGTCGGCTGGGGACACAGCACGCCTTTTTTTTATTTCCTGTGTCAGATTGGAAGTCGCCATATTAATACTCATTGAGAATATTAAAATTTGATGCATCGTTTGTCTATATTTCTGAGATGAGGTATTGTAACACTTTAAACTATATACATTGTTCAGAATGTTGTCTTTATTTTTATTGTCGTATTCACATTGTAAACTCCGGCTTTCTTCAGGTGATATACATTGGAATTTCGAACCGAACCCCTTATTTAGTCCACTGGGGTAGACTGTTCTCGTTCCACGTGCCATGCCTTTTGCTGGATATCTCAGTTTCAGATATTTCCCTTTAGTAACTCAACTCTCCAAGTTTGTGTTAACCTCTGCTGTTGAACTCACAACTCTTTAGGTCAATTTACTAGATTACTACAATCGACACTTTTATTCACTGGGCCTAAATAAAGGATTCGGTTCGAAATTTCAGCGTATATCATCTGAAGGAGGCTAGAGCGTACAACGTCCGAAACATGGGACTAAAAATAAAATGGAAAATATCAGTAGTAGAAGGGAAGATAATAAAAACGACAAAAAACAGTGGAAGAGATTGCAATCTTTGTATGGAGGCGAAATTCCAGAAAATAAATGGATTAATCAATAAAAGGAACTGTCCTATTAGTCTCCTACCCCTCTTCGGCAAAGTCTTCGAAGTCCTAATCAACGCAGAAGTGGTTAACCACCTTACCGCATACGACCTTCTCTCAGACAAGTAATATGGTTTCCGCTACGCCTGTTCTACAGCTGACGTGCTTACGGCCATCACTGAAACCATCTACCAAGCACTTCAAATAACGGCGAGGCTCGTGCCGTGGCCCTAGACATCTCCAAAGCGTTTGATAGGGTTTGGTATGCCGGCCTTCTTCGTAAGCTCCAGGGTTATGGTATTACTGGTCGACTGTTTGATCTAAAACAATCAAACCGAGAATTGAAGGTCGTTCTCAACAGGATTCTCCTCCAGTTCCTATCCCACGAACGCAGGTGTTCCCCAAGGCTCCATCCTTGGCCCCACACTTTTCCTTATTTTCATCAACGACCTTCCTGACGCCATAGGTTCCCAAGTTGGCATCTACGCGGACGACACTACAATTTACTCCTGCCTCAAAAACAAATCTAGAGTCGCTGTCAAAACTAACTTGGCCGTGCGTCTTGAAATGGACTTCCAATCGGTTGTTAACTGGGGCAACAATTGGATGGTCAAATTTAACGCCTCAAAAACTAAACTACTCTCCATTAACCACCATAGAGATCCTTACCTGCCCCCCATTAGAATGTCTGATAGCCAACTTCTTGAGAGCAACTCCCTGCGTCTGCTCGGTCTCACGTTGACTGCTGACCTGAGATGGAACAAATACATTGAGTCAATTGCATCGTCCACCGCGAGGAAATTTTTCTCCCCTGAATCGATACTTCAAATATACAAAACGACCATTCGCCCTTGCATGGATTATTGCTGCCATATATGGTCTAGGGCACCTTCTGTTTACCTCGGAGTTCTTGACAAGATCCAGAGACGGATATGTAATGTGATTGGCCCTGATCTGGCGTCTCGCCTGCAGCCACTATCTCACAGACGCGCCGTCGCCTCTCTCTGTCTCTTCTACAAATACTTTCATGGCAATTGCTCCGATGAGCTGCTTTCACTGGTTCCCAGTCTCCATGAATTCAAGCGCCCTACGAGGCTGGCATCCCGCTCTCACCCTTACACTGTAGAAACATTTAAATGTAGCCGTCTCTTCTACTCCAATAGCTTCATACCTCACACCTCCTGTGGAACACCCTTCCCAATTATGTTTCCCTGATAGCTATGATCTCCAACTATTCAAATGTAATGTCAATTGACATCTCCAGTTACCTTGATCTACACACTATCCTTCCCTTCATTCTTTCTTCTATCACTCCTATCTGCTCTTGCTCCAAATCTTCTGCACCCCCTGCATCCTAGTGGCTTCATGCCTTGCTCGGGGCGCAATGCTTAAAAAAAAAAAAAAAAAATTGTTTCGAAATGTCGGCAGGCTGACGCGTTTCCTTTTGAAAATATGATAAGAACGGTAGAGATGAGGAACGTTCAAGGAAGTCGTACTGTGTGTGAATATCTGTTAATGAATAAATAAACAAAAACTAACTGTTATTATGCTTATTAAAATGCTCTTTTAAATTCTTTGCATAAGAAAAAGAATATACAAATCGCGTATATATATATATATATATATATATATATATATATATATATATTGTGTATATTTAGGCAGCAATTTTTCATTGATGCATGTTTCATTAAATAATATAGACAAGTTTTGTCTATTTTAAGTAAGTTCCTTTCATATTGTCTGATAAGCTTAATAACATTATCATTGAAAGACGAAAGGAAATCACCATACTGATACATGTTTAAATCCAATCTAAGCTTTCGGCTTACATAAGTCATTATCAAAGATGACAATTACTTTTCAATATATCAACCAATACACGGACGAAACAATAATGATAGTCTTTGTTTGTTGCATGAAAAATTTCAAAGCAACTACTAACTCGTGTATACGAGACGCGGAAGGGAAAATCGCGTCGCAGCTTGTGACGTCACACATGGCCACGAGAGAATGAAAACGAGAAGTATTAAGTATGGAAAGCCGTTGGTATAAACAAATGGCTTCTGTTATCAATTATAGGCATTTAAGAATATTTGTGGAGATTTCGTAGTTTATTTTGTTCAGGTTAGGTTTCAACTGTTTTATGTATATAACTTCAAGAATTTTTAGTTTTTGTTTATTGTTTCCATGTTTAAGTATAATTGTGTTTTCAACAAGGATTTTCCGGAATTGTGTACGCAGCCAGACATGTTGTTTTAAATGCCTAAAAATGAATAACTGAATAATTGAATGATAACTCTAACATTTTTAGGCATTTAAAACAACATGCCTCTCTATATATATGCCCAAACACACAATCTCTCTCTTACTCTCTACCTCTCTCTCTCTCTCTCTCTCTCTCTATATATATATATATATATATATATATATATATATACTGTGTCTTTTTTTCTCTCTCTCTATATTTATATACTCTCTCTCTCTCTTTATATATATATATATATATATATATATATATATATATATATATTATAAATTAATTGATTTAAAATATGGTTTAAAATATATTATTGATTTTAAGATATATTATAAATTAACAGATTTAAAATATGTTTTTTTTTATAATATTAATGCTCTGTAAATTTACATTGAGCACTATTTTGTAAAAATAAAAATATCTAAGAACACCGGGTTATATATCTTACTGTTCTTTCTTTCTATATATATATATATATATATATATATATATATATATATATATATATATATATATATATATATATATATAATAGTTATTGGTCAGAGTTGAATTAAATCAGGAAACAGTTGTATTAAAATGTGCTCAATACAAATATAAGAAAATAAAAATTTCACATGCAGAGCTTTGAAATTAAAGGAATAATTAGATCAGCCAATCACTCTACTTTGGTTTTTCATTCTTTCGGCATGTACGGACGATTCAGGCCAAATGATTTCCGAACGTTTATTATTTATATATAAACGCACAACGTGAAATGTAATAGAAGGGGAGGAGAAAAGCAAAAGTATTGAAATTGTAGTGGAGAGGGAGTAAATAAAATGTACATACTTTCATACATGTAGTGCTTTTCCAAGCGTAGCTTAGTAGTGCCACAAGGCCGAAAGTAGGGGGGGGCATCCTGTGAGGATCGAACTCATTACTCAATCGTAATAGTCCCAGCGAGACAAGCTTGCTAATATTTCACCGCCACGAGGTACCCACGTATTCTCGTACATATATATGTACTTACTTACTCTCTCTCTCTCTCTCTCTCTCTCTCTCTCTCTCTCTCTCTCTATATATATATATATATATATATATATATATATATATATATATATATATATATATATGATTAGGCCCACCTTCTGGATTTTCACGAATCGCCTAAAAATTGAAAGTTTGCTTGCCTTTTTCAGTACCACTTTTTAGTCATTGCTGCATATAGTTTTATGAGCATTTTTAGCTTGTTTTGCTTATTTTATCTTGCAAGGTAATAGTAATCTTAGGGTTGGCGGATTTAAAACTTTAGGCAAACTCTGACTCTGAAATAAAAATGGACGCCATGCACTAACGATTAAATAGTTTCGTCGTCCTCGCTTAGTATCATTTAAAGAAAAGAAAGTATGAATCTAACATATTAAATCCAGATTGTTGCTCTAAAATCTTCAGCTTATATATATGATTTTAACAAAGTCATATGTTGTTTCCCTCACGTCAGTACCAACATTAGAATGCGAACGTAAAATTAACTTCTAAGAAACTCGCCATTACTACGGCGAATAGACATAGAATTCTTTATTTAAATTTAAAGAGGCAAATATGAAAGACGTTGAAGTAGTCAGTTTTTAAAGGGAAAATCAAACCAAGGAAATTCAAAGAAAAATTCTAGATAAATAGAGAAATAGTTATAAATGTATGTAAAATGAACTGAGTAGGTAAGTGAACTGGTAAGCAAAAACCTCCTGCTGATTATTCTGGCTGCATTTGTAGTTTCTTATGAAGCTCACGAGGGAGAATTCGTGCGTGGACTCGCTTTGTAATGTGCTCTTTGAAATGCTCCCAATTTAGTGGCATTAGCTGCGCGTCCACTTCCATAGATCTCATTTGGATATTCAACGCACAGATCAAACTTCCTCTTTATCACAATCACATCTGCTCTCTGTCATCCACTTTTCCAGGTATCCCCCTCTATCATTTACATCATCATCACCACCACCTCAAATCATTTCTGCCATTGTCAGATTCACTGTCGTTCCCGCCAAACATCACCTCTGATCCCTTCGACACCACCGACAGCTTCCATCCTACCATTTTCGATCAGTTTGTAATCAGTATTTCTTCAATAGCCATCATCTCTACCATTAATAGCAGCACATTGATCGCCTTCATATTGAAGTCGGTTTATTCACTGCATATATAGTTTAATCATCATCATCATCTTGATTCCCGTTCTTTTAGTAGCACATTCACCTTGATCCCTTGAGGGACATTGTGATGACTCCAAGCAAGCACTGGGTTATTTAGTTCAGAGGTTATACAACTGAATGCGCGATTGAAACGATTGATTGATTCGGTTTCTATACCTTATCACCCCTTTGAAGGTTATTTAAAGCCAGAAAATATTTTTACATTCTAATAATTTTGTTTTTGAGATAATGATTTAGTTATACATGTCTTGCTAATTAACACATGAATGATAAGAGGTGGATTTATCCCTTTCTCAAGGATATTTGCGCGTAAATACATATAACAAACCCAATGGGAATTGGAACTCGGCTCTCCAATTAAAAATTCCGAACCACTATACATTACACCACCAACGAATTCAAGCTTACATCACCTGGTATTCCCAAGCGGCCGCCCATCTACTTACTGACCAGGCTCAAAGTTGCTTAACTTCAGTGGTCGTACGGGTACCTTTGTTTTAACGTGATGTGGCTGTAAGCCTTTGCTATATAGTAGAATTGAATTGATACTGCATCGTAGTACAGTAATCATTTTTTGTTTCTAACGAAATTTTCCTGTTTCTTAATAGTTTGTTTATCTTTTGGAAGGCATTTTTCGTTAATCCAATGTCTTTTCGGATTTCTGTGTCACATTCTCCGACGTAAGGCAGCTTAAGACAAGGAAGTATTTGTTAAAACACTTCCTTGTCTTGAGCTGCCTTCTTTTTTTGTGTACTTGCTCTATTCATTTTCTAGTCATATACTCATGCAGGCAGTTTGCTACCAGCAAAGCCTCTGGATTATTTATATCTTACCGAAATAAAATTTTACTAGCAGTTCAAATAAGCCTTTGTATCGTACCTCATCAAAATGCATTTGCTTAGTCTAAGTCAGTGGTTTTCAACCTTTTTGCTGGAGCGGAACCACAAGGAAACATTCTAGTGGCTTGAGGAACCCCTGAAATAAATTAATTGTCTTATGCAAAAAAAAAAAAAAAAAGCTTTCAATTATTAAAATAAAATAAAAATACACATCTTCAGATTTATTTACAAAAAGATACAAAGACAAACTGTAAAAATATTGTATACGTACATATGCAATTTTAATTTTGCTTCTACGGTTATTACACATGTATTAAAAAAACTTCAGTTTAAATGGATTACATTTATTTTCATTAAAAATTCAATGAGAAAGTTGGGCCCGAAGCCTGATGCGAACCCCTGGGCTTTACTGGCGGAACGTTAGTGTTCCATGGAACTCTGGTTGAAAACCACTGGTCTAAGTATTTACCAAACGTTATGAAATGTACAGGGTGTTTCAAAAAGAATACGCCAAAATCATCACGTGATGTGTCAAAAACGAAAAAATTTACAAACCTCTAGCATGAACACATGTGTTGTATATACATTCAAGTTTCATTTGATGTTTTATAAGTGCTCAATGTGGCCACCACCGGCAGCGTGGACAACATCAAGCCGATATGAGAATTCCTCCCAAATGCGCCTCAGCATGTCACGGTCCACCGTGTTGATTGCAGCTGTTATTCGATCTTTCAAGTCATCAATACTTGCTGGAAGTGCTGGAACATAAACTTGTCTTTAACATACCCCGACAAGTCACACACAGTGAGGTCCAGGGATCTGGTAGGCCAAACACAGAGAGCAAGGTCTTTAGCAACTCTCCTCTCAATCCATCGCTGAGACATGTTTTAATTCAGATAAGCCCCAACCCTGAGATGCCAATGGAGTGGTGCTCCATCTTGCGGAAAAATGAAGTCATTCGAATCTGCTTGCACCGTGACAATGGCGTTTGTTTTCGCGAATTGAAGCACGCAAAACGCCTTCTGCTCAGAAGTCGCGATTTTGATTGATCTTCCCACAATTCAGCTGCACCGGAAGTTATACTAACGACAGCGGTGAAACTGATACCCAATCAAACTTTGATAACTACTCTATCAAATAACCACTGATTGGGTCCACTACAATGCTATAGACCTGAAAAAACAGCGTAATGATTTTGGCGTATTCTTTTTGAAACACCCTGAAGAATATCTTCCATATTTGGTAAAATTTCTGAAGTTACGTTTCTAAATCTCGTTATTAGAAAATAACTTCAGCAAAGGAAAATTTATTTATTTTAAACATTTTTGTAAGTGCTAGTGAGGTTTGATGAACAGATGGATAATTACTATTTTCTTCTGTCAGTTATGTGTCGTGCATAATACACACTTAGGCGATCATGTATCTTTTGATACATGACTGACCAGGTATATTTTTCCAGCAGTAGGCTAGCAGTTCTTTCTGCTGTGGACCAGTTGCCATCCAATAGAACCCAATTTTCCTGCTATTTACCTATACTTGGCTATTAACACGTAAGTGAATGTAAACGATTCAACTGGAATTCGAACTTGGCCCTCCGATTCCTAAATCCGAGACGCTATCCATTACTCCACCGTGCCTCCTTTCTTCTGCAGATGTTCAATATAAGTTTAATAAAGAATTAATAATATCGGCATGTTAAATATGAAGAGATACAATGATAAAAGCTGGTTGTTGAGGAACTATCAACGTTGGTGACAATATAAATAGAGGTTGATTTAAAAAAATACCCTTCCTCCTCTGTTGTTTTTAACGTTTCAATAAATCGGCTGAAACGTGATGAAAATGCTCGTCCACGAAGAAGAATTGAGCGATTACTATTTGAAAGTTCTGTTAGAGGGACAAAGTCATCCATTGCCCAATTGAATCTTTATTTAGGATCTGCGAATTGAGAAGCATTCTTGGTAAAGATGGAATGGTTTCCTGTTGTCTTCTTCACGGTTTGAATTTTTCCTTTATTCATCTTTATTTTTTTACACTAGTTGAAATCTAAGCCGATTCTATATTGCTATTTTAACTACACGGAGAAGAGACGAATTCGTACCTTTCCCAAGGGCATTAGTGTATTAGTGAACGCAACAGACTAGCCCGGAACTTGAACTCGCCTCGTCAATTCCATTTTCCGCACCGATATCTGTTACACTACCCACTAATCCAAAAAGAATCCTATTGTCTGTCAACACACACACACACACACACACACACCTACCTGTTTTTCTACTGACTCGTACTCATTCTTGCAATAACTTATTATGACTATATTCCTGTGAAAATCAGCCGTGGCTATCAGTTAGGATAGCCATAACTTGTGTTATTACCCTAACTACTACTATCATCCAGTTTTCTCATTAGAAACAAAACCACTGATGACAACGTGGTCATTGCCATCGGGGTAAATATGTCTCAGTGGCATCTTTTGCAACCTCTTCCATCTTCCCGATGTTTAGTAAAATTCTCCTGAGTGATTAAGATCCTTTTTAATGTAAATCTTTTTTGCTTGAATTGAGCTACGTTAACCTGGTATAATTAATAATAAAAGATTAGATCGGTAACTACGATGATTTAAAAGATGAAATTTTGGGAAGCAATAGCAAAGAAAGTACTTAAAGTATGAATGATCATTGGAGCATTGGGACGTTGTGTAAAATACATGAAAAAGCCTTGCAAATATTGGATTGGGATTAAGGAAACAGATCCATTGCAAAAAAAAGAAAAAAAAAGAAAAGAAAAAAGAAGCATATCCGCATAAAAGAAGAAAGGTACTTCGAAAAGTATGGGATACAGCGTATAGATGACAACTCGTTTAATGACCGGTTTATTTTATTAAGTCAATAGAAATGACCTGAAAATAAACATCTTATCATCTATCAACATATGCCTTGCGAAATGGGGAGGCACGGTGGAGTAATGGATAGTGGCTCCGATTGAGGAATCGGAGAGCCGAGTTCGAATTCCAGTCGAGCCATTCCAGTGCTAAAACCCTTGAGAAAGGTATGAATCCTCTTCTTCTCCCCACCCCCAGCTATGGGTAAATAGCAGGACAGACCGGGTTCTATAGCCTTGGATGACAACTGGTCTGCCGCAGAAAGAAATGGCAAACTACTGTCATGTATCGAAAGATAAATGATCGCCTAAGCGTGTATCACGCATGGCACATAACTGACTTATGCTATGACGGAAGCGAAATATTATTTCTACTACTAATAATAATTTTACTATCTTTTAGGATTTTATCATTCATATTCACAGATCTATGCAATATATAAGTATAATATTCTGACCAACATGTAACAAAAGACTAAAAATAATGAAATCACTAATAATAAAAAAGAAAAATCCAAAACTCAACTATGAACACGGCCACAATGTGGTGACAGTGTTTGGAAAATAAACAATACATTCCCATCACTCTAAAATCATATATAAAAAAAAATCTATACATTGAGTTAAAAATAAAAATCATCCTTGATTATGAAGAAAAGAATAGTCAAAATGCGATCGGATATACAAAACATTCGGGCAATTTTTACACACTTTATGTCTAGAAAAGAAAACATTTATACAAAAAAAAAACAAAAAAAAAAACTTCAGTCGTCTTAATGAAACTTTTGTGCGTGATATATATATATATATATATATATATATATATATATATATATATATATATATATATTTCTGTTTATACGCTATTTTTTATAGATACAAATATTTAATTAAATGCTCTGCTTATAATAAACAGTATTAACAACATTTGACTGAAAACTTTCCATGGAAATAGCGATATATCAGCGAGAGGCTGACAGCGTTTCGTCTGTGAAAATGAGGTTGTAGGGTGGAAAATAATTTGTCACCCACAATGACGCGGAGACTCTTTTAGACTCTATCGAGACTGGAAAATGAAGAAGGACAGTTCCTGTCCAGTTATGGCAGCATCACTCCATTTTCGGCCTGACCTGGTACTTGTAATGGCAGAGGATAGCAAGAGCTGTCAGGTAATTTCTGGGGCGCCATCTAGAACCGACGATTTTTCCAGTATCTTTAGAGATAGATCATATGTACGAGTTCCAGTTGAGCTTTGACCTGAGTTCAAATCCCAATAGGCGCTCAAGGCACGGGCCCTCCCTAAGAGAAAGTCCATTCATCGCCATAGGTGAAAATTCAGAGTTCTCTCGATAATGATGGAACGTCACTTGCTTTGTTTTCGAGGCACTGAATTTGACCAGCAATTTGTCCTCACCAGTTGAGCTTTCAAAACTAGGCTAGAGGAGAAATCAACCGCTAAGTACACCCACATGCTTTGTCATCACATTTGTCTTACATATCAGTGAATGAGGAAAAACTTAAGGCAACAATATTTACCGAGTGTTATCCAACCCATAAAAAAAACAAACAAAAAGAATTTGCAAAAATTATTGATGCCTTCAAATTTCGAAGATATAAACCTTTTGAGTATAACATTAAACGACGTTCAATATTTTATAAATTGCATTTATAAATAAAAAAAAATCAGTTAGGAAATGAGAGATTTTTTTCTTTTAATTGATCTTGCATATTTCATCATTAGAATAAATTCAAACGTAGGTTTTTCTTAAGAGAAATCATTTCTACATTTTATTGTTCCATTTGATTTTTTACGGCTTGTCAACCTGTTAAGGCCAGAAAATATTTTTAGATTGTAAGAATTTTTTTTTAGATAATAATCATTTTTACTGATACAAGTTCTACTAATTAACCAGAGGAGGTGGTTTCCCAAGAGTATTAGCGAGGAAGTGAATATAACGAACCCAACTGGAATTGGAACTCGACTCTACGATTTCCAATTCCGATCTGTTATCCATTACACTACACGCAGACTCAAGCTTAGAATATCTGTCACCCATCTATGTACTGATCAGGCTTGACGTTGCCTATATAGTAATAACGCTTATTTCGAAACTTGCGAAAGGAACGTGGCTGGAACTCGAATTGGCATCTTTCTATTTAACTTTTAACACTTTATTTCCGTTGCAAAATAAGGTGAGATTAATACTGGGTGCCAGATATTATGTATAGAGGCTTTTTCTGGCAGCGAGATATTTTCGGTTATGAAGGATAATCGTGTTATCAACGAAAATTTTCCTAGTGGGTTCTTTACATTGTGGGTGGCTAAATATTTTTTTATGGCACTTTGGTCAGATAAGTGACTTGTGAGACGTCTGCGCTCCCTTTATCTACATATTTAATTTCCGAACACGGTCAATTCGTTTGAGAGTTGGCTTCTTATTTTTTATTATTAATACTTACATTATTTGTAACATTTATTTTTATTCTTGTATCACAGCTCATCCGATTGCTTCAAGACGGGATCGAAACCCGACCGATTTGGCATCAGTCGGAGTTTCCACTCCTGAGCTATCAGCTCACAGCAGAGAGAAAGGGAAATTCTAGCGTATTATTTTTACGAATGTAAACGAACGCCAGACAGCCATAGTTCTTGATTCATTTTAATGAAGAGTTTTGTGTTAACGTAGACGGCTGCTGTTTAGAACAGCTTATCAGCGCGGGCTCTACATCCGATTGCTTCAAACCGGGATCGTAACCCGACCGATTTTGCATCAGTCGAAATTCCCACCCCTGAGTATATATATATATATATATATATATATATATATATATATATATATATATATATATATATATATATATATATATATATATGTGTGTGTGTGTGTGTGTGTGTGTTCTCAACTATCTTTATTATATGCAGAAATTAAATATTTTTCATGTTTTTCTTTCAATATTGACATGATTTTCTTGTTAGCTTTTGTAAATCGCAAGCATGAACGGACCTACAAAACATATATTTTTACCGAAATTAATGCTGATTATTAGTAATGTTGAAACTTGACTAATGCATGGAATAATAATGCAACACAAAATGTACTTAGAACAAAATGTATTGAAACAAGAAAGTGTACACAATATTTACATATAGTCTTTTGTATATTCCTGGGAAGACCGTTCCTGGGGAATGCGTTGACTGAGTCGCAGTCGGGCGGAGTCTCTGGTTGAATCTCTTGATTCCTGTATTTATCAATCCACCCACGAGGATCAAATGTGGCACAAGGCCGTTTTAATGTGGGTATCCCCGAGCCCGTAGGCTCGGCCAAAAATATGGCCTTTCTGAACCCGCCTAGACGGGTTCAGGCCCTGTCAACCACCCCGGACGAAACCTTGCCCTTCGGCAAAGCCTCGTCCGGGTTCCCCTCTGCTAATGCAGAGAGTTCGACAGTCGCCGAGAGTGTGTCTCTCGGTCTCTGAATCTCTTGATTCCTTCCCTCTCTTCTCGGTACCAACTATATTTATATGGTCGGTACTCCACTATGCAAATTAGGTGGATCCTACCACAACAAGTAAGTTGCAAATTAGACATGAAATCATTTTTCAATTCGTCGCATTTTAACCGATATTGCTCTAATAAGTTGCGTTACAATGTTCTGTTTTCCTACATTACAATAACGCTCTTTCCAATAAAAATCCGATCATTATAATTTCTATATTATTACAATATACTTATTTTGACTCTACTCATTACTGCCGATAAAACTAGTGGACTCGATGTTATCCTTGCAATTGTTCTTAAAAAAGAAATGGTTTCTATTCTTTCCAAGCTTTACAATTGATGCGTTGCTGTTTCTTGCTTTCCAGATTGTTGGAAATCTTTTGTAGTTCCTGTTTGTAAGAACTCTGGCAAACCGTCTGATCCTACGAACTATAGGCCTATTATAACCTTTTTTTGGCTCTAATCAGTTCCGAATTGCTTAAGCATCTCGGCATCCAGGATTTTCTTTCAGACAAACATAGCTTTCGCTTTCCTAGGTCAGCCACCGATAAGTTGACGATTAGTGCTGAAAGTCTGTCAAGCTTTAGATAAGAATGGCCAATCTCAGTCAGCTAAAGTGAATACTGGAATGTTGAGATATCGTGCAATTTTGACGCTAGTGAAATCCATCAGTTACCATAGATATGAAAACACAAAGAAGTAATAATAATGGTTTCAAAGCAAACCAGAAACTCTTTTACAGAAAGGAAAAACACATTCATTGGGCTTTGAAATTAAAATGAGACGACTAATGAAAGTTAGGAGACTTTATCTAATTATCGTAAAAGTAAGAAAGTTGATTGTTAGTATTCTTACAGACCACA
>OZ010572.1:87031638-87086638 GCA_963932145.1 Acanthosepion lycidas | reverse complement strand
GTTCGAACTTGCATCCCTTTTCTAATAGAAACTACCGTTTGACACAGGGATAGAAACTCAAAATAACTTTTATAGTAATACGAAATAAAGTCGGATAAATATTCCATTCAGAGATTACTGTTGTTTACGTTTCGTGTACGAGGCGGAAGCAGATATAGATTCGTTGAAATTCCAACGAGAAATGGGCATTCCTTAAACAGGCAATTCAAACCTAGCTCTATGAATGTGCTCTCCGTCACCAAATTAGTAACGAAACTTTTGATCCGTAGAAGCTGTTTACTTGATAGAAAAGGGGAAAGCAGTAAATTTCGAAATGTATTATATAGAGAGAGTAAAACTCGAGAAACGACTCGGACCGTCCTGTGTTAAGTGTTGACATTATGAAACTTTTTGTCGTTCTATCTAATAATGTGTATTTTGAGCACTTCATTAGGTAGGTAGGTATTTGCCTTTTCATCTTTCTTTTTCTTTCCTTGTCACACCAAAATAGTTGTTTTTTCTTTAGAAGTTTTAGTATATATATATATATATATATATATATATATATATATATATATATGGGTAAAATATCAGTGATAGAGCATATGTAAATATGTAATTTCAGGCGGGAACTCAATCTTCACGCCTCTAGCATGACACTAGCCTCTCGGTGTTCACGTTCGTGTCCACTTATATATGTTAGCTCTATCACTGATATTGAGCACTTTCCAATAAGTACCGCATATAATGACATCTTAAAAACCAATAGCTGGCGATTATGACTCTCCACGATATTCTGTTGTTTGTAGCGCTTAATAAATTTTGTCTTTGTTATTTCTCCACCAGTTCCACCATTTATTCACTCAAGCTCAATATGTTATTCATTGTTTTCCTCTGTTCCCCTTGCCTTCAATATTCTCTGTGAGTATTAGATTTTCCAAGCCGTTTTTCTTCATTATGTGTTCAAGAATTTTCAACCGTCTCTTCCTGATGTAAAAGTTTCTTTTTAGTTAGCATCTTTTCTAAAATTTCGATAATCGGTCCATAGTATCCTCATCATCCTTTTGTAGAACCACATTTTTGTTACTTCAAGTCTCTTCTTTGTCTTTTAGGAGATTTTCTAGCACTCACTGGCATACTGGTGGACAGATATCACGTAGCAGTTTAGTACTCTTTTCCTTGTTTCTAGAGATAAATGGATGAAAAATGGGGAAAAAATGGTTCTGGGAAAGAACGTCTTCGAACTTTTCGTGTTAAAAAGTGCAGTTTTTATTAAGAGTGGAAATCAATTATTCAGGCGGAAATCTATTGAAAATATTTCGGTATCCTCTGCTGTAAGTTTACCTCTGGAATCATATAACAGCTCATCATTTTCCGCACAAAACCACTGCCATTACAATGTTTGATAATTAAAAATAATAGTGATAAAAACCTGAATGATGCCGGCTGAGTTAAACATCTAGATACACCTGGTATCAAATTTGAAGTTGTGCTTTTTAGCATTTCAATCCAAACTGTCACCAGTATTTTTCACCTTCCCGCATTTTGTATCTAAGACTGATTTCATCAATGAAACCGGTATTAATCTGAAGACCTTTTCTCCAAGCAAAAAGCATCGTTTTTTTAAACACACATACACCCACGCATACACTGTCGCTATGTTTAGCAAATAGATAATAGTAGGTTTCATGCTTTAATCTTAAACGTGAATACGTACACATATGTGCCGAAATCTAATTATAAAATTCATTTATTCTTCAACATAATCTCTTTCTATTCTACGACGCGGTAGTTATCGGAGGTACCAATATTTTAAAAATTTTGACGTTAAATAAATTTTCAGTACCACATAGTAAATTGAACTCCTCACCATGGAGCAATTTTCATAGAGTTTGTTTCTCAGATCATTTCTTCAATGTAGTGCTCGATCTTTCTATATACGGTCTTCGACTATACTAAGCCCCAATATTAGTAACTATAGAAGACCCTTACAACAGTAAGGTTTGCTTTAGTGAGTCCGATTTTCACGAGGCAGCCTAAAGTTGTAGGTTTAGTACATATAGGTTATTTCAATTGTGGTTTAGCGGTTAATATCGGAAATCGTTACTAATGTTGGTATTAGCCGTTTTCCTTATGTTAAGCGGACATTTGTTAGTTACAATTGATGGGACAGCGCATAATATAATATAATCAACAATTTGAACAAAACCAGTAAACTCAAACGAGACTTTGTGAAAACACATAACCATCAACACAACAAAAACACAACCTTCAACAGTTTATGAACAGTTTCGTCTAACACATTTGTGCAAATGTAATAGTCATGTTATATTTTATTATTATATAATGTTATGTAATGTAATGTACGTTATGTAATGTAATGTAGCGCAATGTAATGGTCATTTTAATTAATGTTAATATTATTTTAAGTAATGTATGTTATGTAATGTAGCGTCCGTTTTGTAATGTTGCGCAAAGTAATAATCACATTATGTAATGTTAAAGGTATGTAATGTATGTTATGTAATATAATGTATGTAGTGCTGCTTTATGTAATGTTGCGTAAAGGAATGTATATGTTATATTATGTAATGTATGTTGTGCAATGTAATGCATGTAGTGTGTGTTATGTAATGTTGCGCAATGTAATGGTCATGTTATGTACTGTTATGTTATGTAACGTATTTTCTGTTACTTAATGTATGTAGGGCGCGTTATATAATGTTGCGCAATATGACGGTCATGTTATGTAATATTAATGCTATACAATATAATGTCATTTTATGTAATGCTATGTTATTTTTTGTAATGTATATCTCTTATCCACTTTTTCCCTTTCTGGGGTTTGGTCTCAGTGTAGAAGTCAAATTATAAATCGGAATTTCGAATAGTCAAAGAAGAGAAGCTCTCTTAACTTTAAAAGTCAGCCCAACTGAAACTTACTGCTTTCAAATATTATCATCAATAGGCTGTTTATGCCGGCTTTTACCCAAGGGAGATAACCTTTGCTACTGTCAAATAGTAAACCTATGCTAATAATAAATAATCAAATGAAATGTCAGTCCGTAAAATAAAAGGTTTTATACAAGCTTTAGAGGATAGTCATACATTTAATCTTTCAGAATATTAGTGAATCAATTTTAAGGTACAAATGCTTAAAATCACAATTTTAAATTAGGATTTAATATGAAATTTACAATTAATTCGCTGATGTACCTGATGTTTTGAAATTACTTTTCAATTTTCATAGGGATTGCACAATATAAAAGCTTGCCAATGCGATATTGTGAACAAAACGTTTTGTTTTTGGTTTTTGTTTTTGTTTTTTGATAAAAGAGAAAAGGGATAAAAAAATTAAGAGACAGAATTAGAGGTAGAGAGAAAAAGAGATAAAATAAAATCGAGGGAGTGTCAGAGAGGATTTGAGAGAGACAAAAACATAGGGAAATTAAGAGCAGGTACAGTATGGAAATATGGAAGTATAGAAGTGACAACACTTACATTCATTGTTTTCATTATTTCTCACGATATTATTCGCTTTAAGATAATCTCCTTCGTGTTAACTTTGTTTAATGCTGTTGCCCTGACATTGTTTATTTTTCTGTTCGTATTTTTCAATGTGGATGCATTCACTTTGTCGCCAATTTGTCAAGTTATAACCGCAAAACTGATTTAGAAACAAAGGGTAAATGAAATGTAATGTGTTCTATTATGATTACTTTTTGGTAGAATTTTAACAAATAAACATATATTGTTTTATCGTTTTATTTTTATTGAAGATAATACCACATTTTTAGACATAAAAATTGGAATAAAATGTCAAATTAAATTGCCCACGTTTATAGGGAGGTTTGTTTTCCCGTGTCTAATGAAAATGACAGCTTTGTGCAGTCATTAGTTGATCGTAATTATTGTTTTATTTTTCTGAAAAATAAAGAAATATGAACAACTTTAATTGTTTGTTGAGATCAGTAAAATCAGTATAAAATATCGTAAAAGAAGAAATACGAAGATAAAATTCAATTAAAAGTATTTACAAGTTTTTGAAAATCGCAAATTAAAAAAAAAATAAAGCTGTAGTTTTATTTAGTAAAGCATTTAAACATACAAAGGAAATGATATTGCAATTGTATAAAATTATGTTGCATAATGGTATTGGATAGGGTGTCTACTGTAGAGCAAATAAATCGGCAAGTTTTTCACGCGTAGTAATTCGGAAGCACAATGAGTCTTGGTCCTCACTGTTTGACCAAAGTATTGTAACGTTTTCCCAAATTAAGTCAAGCTTAATAAATAATTATAGTGTTTAGGAGTGTACTTACAGTTAGATGATTTTCTCCTTCTGTTAAAAGAGAAAGATCGTATTTTTCAATTACAAAAAACATTGTATAATCATTTTTATGGCTCGTGTAACAACTAAAATATGTCAAATTCAGGTCAATATTTTTTTTTTACCGTAGCAATGACATTAACCAACTGATGTATTTGTATGATAAACAATTTAGCCATTAGACGGGAGCGGGATGGGCAGATTAGCCCAGGTAGAAATGTAGACGGGACAGTAATTAGGTGAATAATTAAACTGATTCGGCACCTTCCAATCGAAAATTCTCGCAATGTTCCTTTGTATGAAAAGAGGAATGGACAGGAGCATTGATTAAGCTTTCCACGACACTTTTTTGCTACATTCTTAGCTAATTCACCCCCCCCCCGAGCGCGCCTCTGCAAAGTAAGCTACCTCAGCATCCCATAACTTTTCCTTCTGATCGATTTGTTTTTGATTTGACTTGGTTACTTTTCGGACCAACCTTCTTTTTTATTTTATTTACATAAAGGATCTACCTAGGAATATACTCAGGTCATTTGTAAACACCAATGCCGATGACACGACGATATACAGGCGCACCTTTAAAACTCTTGACGATCAGAGATTGACAGCTGACAGAGTGAGAGCACTAACTTCCTAGTATGTGAAAAACTTTCTGGTTGTATCCAATACCTCAAAGACTAAACTAGTTACACTCCATCACCAGATCAGATCCCGAACTACTAGTCGTCACGATGAACGGATGTCCCCGCGAGGAGGCCCCGTGCCTTGAGAGAATATTGGGCCTCCAATTCACATCCAATCTCAAGTGGGATACGATCCATCGCTAAAGATGCAGGTAAAATGATCGGCTCCCTGTACCGCTCCAGTAAGTACCTAACTCCTTGATAAGAGTCAGACCAGTCCGAAAATATAGTACTGTTGTCATATATGGGCGGGAGTGGCCCAGTGCTCAATTTCCAGTCTTAGTAGAGCTCAAAGGTGTCTCAGAGTCCTTGTTAGAGTAGAATTATTTTCCACCTTCTAACTCTCATAGGCGGGATGTGGCGTCACTCTTACTTCTCTATAGCTACTTTCACAGAAAGTGCTCGGACGAACTACATTCCTTGATTCCACCAGGTTTAGCCTTTACGGCTAGGACCCGCCAGGATCAGCCATGTCACTTGTAGCAAACCACCTACATTCCGTCCGTACTCCATCGGCGAGAAGTAAATTCCACTCAAACAGTTTCTTACCTCGAACCGCTGCCCTGTGGAACAGATTTCCAAGAAGATGTTTCCCTGATCACTACAATATTAACCTGTTCGTCTAGAGTTAACCGTTATCTTCCCCTCCCATCCATAAAAACTACCCCTTAACGTAAGCCTCTGCCTCGAGTGGGCCCCGGGACCTTATATAAGGTGAACCTTACCACCCTCACCAAAAAACATTGGGTAAGCCAAGTTTTATAATCACTGAAAATTCACTTAAGGAAGACATCAGAATTAAACATTTTCATTGAAAGCACTACTTTTCTTTGTTGTCGATCGAAATACGACAGTTTTGCTACCCAATAAGCAAAGATTTGCTCAAGTTTAATTTTTCAGATAAAAATTTGTGAGCTGAACCAACTGAGATGTCAAGGGTGTTAGCTATTGATTCAGCTGTAAATAGTCGGTCGCCTTCAATTAAATCTCAGACGGTATCGATTTTTTCTCACAAACTCATGTTGACGGTCTGCTGGTCCATTCATTATATTCGACTCTGTCTCATTCTGCTTTGAAATGAGTTAACCATTTGAAAATTACTTTTCCGGGAAATTATCTTAAAGTTTTTTGAAAGCACCAATAATGTTCTGCTTTTTTCAGTCAAGTTTTACCATAAATTCGACGTTATTTTTGTTTCAGTTTTGATAGGATTCCTACTGTTCTAAAGATCGTTGTTTTTAAACTGGCGTAATCTTTAATCTATTACCTCGAAATACTTCACAGGTTATAACACAAGACCAAGTTTACATTCCTCCAAAGAAATATCAAAATATATACATAGTTTTCTTAGAACATGATGTTTCCACAAATATTTTGATTGCTGTTTTGTATATAGTTAAATAGTCCTGACTTACATTTATAGAAAACTAGCTTAAGAGGCGCACTTCTGTGGAGGGCTAATTGGGCCTCTAGTCCAAAATTAAAGGGACCCCTGGTTCAACTTAGAAAACAGCAAGGATAATTTTGAAGAAATAACTTTGGATTCTTCAAGTACAATATGGAACTTCAAAACCTCACGTCACGAAACCTCTCATTTTTAACTCTGATTCTTTGGCATTTTGAAGAAATAAAATTGATTTCCTCAATTCATAAAGTTTTGGATTATTTTAAACTGAATTTAAAACATTTTTTTAATTTACAAAGCTTTTACCTTACTTTAAACTCAATATAAATTAAAAACTTTTAAAATTACTAATTTTTTTTCAGTTATTTTAAAATTTAAATTTTTAACTGTTCCCTTCTCATCCAGACACAAATCCCAATGTTGGATGTTCAAGCACCAGTTGAAGGGCAGATTTTCAATCTTGGGATCACCCTGATTCCAAAAATGTATAATATGTCTATGTAGAGTAAGTGTAGCCCAAGTTGGAGGGGTTTCAGACACACGGCCGGACAGAGAGAAATTGCCGTTTATAGATGTATTGTCTTCCAGTTTCTGACGTAAGATTAATCGTCCGCGTGTCGACTGATTTATTTGTCTTTATACAAAATAGGGTAAGTTCATTTTTCATATTTCCCTACAGAAAAAAATACTTAAATAATTTGAATAATGTTCCGATATGTGAGTACAAGGAGCAGATTGCTCTGTAAGTTTTCATCATAGACCAGGTCGTTTGCTTTGTAAGATCAAATCTTCACTGGTAGGATTTTGTGTTAGGTTAGGCTAAGCTTTGTATATAACTACCTGAAGTAAATGGGTAGACATTTAAGAATTCCAGGATCCGTAAATTAATAAAGAATGAAAATTCACCACCTCAACTTGAAACGGCGGGAAAAGGTTACATGAACGGGCAAAAACGAAAGAATTCACCTTTTAAAGGTTAATTTTATGCTTATTTTTGTTTTAATTATATAATTAAATACAAATGGTAAAATGATATTTTAACTCTTTTAGAAATAGAAAAAAAAGGAAATAAAATAAATGTTAGTTTCCTAAATTTGATATATATTTTTTTTAAAGTCATTGAAGGATTCCACGCTTAATGGAGTTGTGCATGCATTCTTTATATTAAGTGTCACCATTTCCCCCCACTTTTCTCTTCGAAAGTATGTATGCAGACACAGTATTATCTTTGATTTCTTCTTCCAGCTTTACTTGCAAACAAATATTCCAGTAAATAGTAACCATATGAATCTTTGAGTGGCCAATTAGTGATTTAGACTCAAATCATAAATGAAAGACGCCCGTATCATTGGAAATATAAATCTCCAATGTAGCATCAGTTGATATTGACCGCCATTTATGTGTTAAAATTTAGTCTAGAACTCAGTTTCTTTATTTTTGCTTAGCGTTTCTTTCATCTTCCCGTTGCTTTGTATGGAAAACTAATAACAATAATAATGACAGTATTTCATTGAAAATATTCATACTTATCGCATTCATTTAAAATAGAAATTATTACAAATCATTAATTTGAGCGTTTTTAGAATTTTAAGTCGATTTTCCAATAAGTCAGTTATCAATTTGTTCTATTTGGTCATCAGAATGAAGGCTGACTTTTCTTAGAAAACAAAAGTTTATTGGTAAAGTGAGATATAGCGTTCTCTGGTGTTTTTTTTTTTGTTTCAATTAAAAAGAAGCCTTGAAAAAAAATGCGAAACTTCACCCCCAAACATCAATCTTGATATCTCACTTGATTCTACTGAACGTGATTTTAAAAGAAAACATTCAACCAAATAATATCTCAAGTCACGTTATAAGCGTACTAAGGGGAAACAAGGAAAAGATAATATAGAAAATGCAGGTATATACAGTTCCATAATTATAGCTGCTCGGAATTTAAAACATTCATTCTTTTGTAGAGCAGCGGCTAAATTCGTGGTCCTTTATTAACAATTCTATATCTTTCTTTTCTCTTTATATTCTTTCTTTTTTCTTAAATGTCAGGGATGAGCTGAGAGTGAGAAAGGCGCTTGATTTGCTGGAATCGATGCCTGGTTTCAACAGGTGTTTTCACGTAAAAACCGGCCGCTTGATTTTTGTCATACACGTGAACGGACTGCTGGAAGATTACGCTTTGCTTTCACTTTTAGCCACTTGAGGCTTGAGAAATCACAGAAAAGGAAGGTTTTAAATTTCTAAATTCTGTAGCTTTTTTATGCTTGTAGTCATAATTATGTTACAAGTGATCAGAATATCATACATTGCACTATTTAAACATATATAAATCTATAAAAATGTTTTTAATCTATATATTTTATCTATATCTCTATATTTATCTCTATCCACCTCTCTCTATATCTCTATCCATCTCTGTCCATATCTATCTATCTATCTATCTATCTATCTATCTATCTATCTATCTATCTATCTATCTATTTCATTATCCATCTATCTCTATCCATTTACTATCCATGTCTATCTATCCATTTCACTATCTATCTTTATCTATCCATCTCTCTCTCTATCCATCTCTCTCTCTTTCTCTCTCTATTTCTTTCTGTGATCTATTGTTGAGATTGTGCCTGACTGATGATTGGTAAAAATCAAATGAGTCTATAAATTTATTTCAAATTTTTGGTGAAGACATTTCATTATATTAACATTGCTTTTGTCGCTTTAAAAAGCAATGCTATGGATGAATAAATTCTTCTGATCAAACTTGCATATTATATCTTACTTGGACGTCACTTTAACCACTTCGGTCACGGGAGAATCGCTGATTATGCGAAGCACACATCTTTAGTCATTTCACCACTCCTTCCTTCTCAATTCTTTGTCATTTATTTCGCAACCTTGTAACAGATTCTTTCTCTGCTTTATCATCAACGCTTTCATGACCGAAGTGGTAAAAACGCCGTTCATAAGCTTTTGAGGTGTGGTATGCGTGTTCCAATCTTGGTAGAAAGTATGTCTTTACTTCCAACTTTGCGCTGGTGGTTTTAGTAACTAAAGACTTGATTGGTTCGGAGTATTATGACCAAAAGCGACAATAATAATAATAAAAAATGAATTATTATAAAGTAACTTTTTAATCATATTAAAGATGAAGTGATTATTTTTATTTTTAGAATTTATTTATTATTTCTTTCATATTATTAGTTGATAACAATCCGTAAAGGAAGAAAGCTTATCTCCGATAGCATATTGATTGTGAATGTTTTATGAATATATATTGATCTACTCAAAGTACATCTTTCAATAAATAACTCTTATAAAAATAAGAACATTTAAGCTTATTGTGTACACTTTATTAATTATTTTATGGTGAAGTAAAAGTGTATATTTGTTGAATGGTGCTAAATTGCTTCGAACTCCAGGTTAATACACACATGTGGGGGGGCGAAGACCTAAACATTCAATATAAGCAAGTGTAAATCTCTTAAATGTGCATTTATGCAGAATGAAATATTTAATAATATTTTAATTTTTCAGATCTCAAAATAGGTCATGATATTTTACGTATTTCTCGTTCTAGTAGTTTGCAGGTGGGGCTCAGATATAAATTATCTTCTTATCGGATAATCCCGTTCGCTCAGACGGTCTCTGATAATCGTAAAACATCTTTATACAAAACTAGATAATCGGGAACCATCTTTGTACAACACTAGGTAATCGGGAACCATTTTTATACAACACTAGTTAATCAGGAACCATTTTTGTACACCACTAGATAATCGTAAACCATCTTTATACAACACCAGATAAATCGTAAACCATCTTTATACAACACTAGATATTCATGAACCATATTTTTACAAAACCAGATAAGCGTAAACCATCTTAATACAACGCAAGATAATCGTAAACCATTTTTCTACAACAGAGAGATAATCTTAAACCTTATACAATTCTAGATAAATCGTAAACTATCTTTATACAACACTATATAATCGTGAACTATCTTAATACTACGCAAGTTAATCGTAAACCATCTTTACACAACACTTCATACTATTAAATCATCTTTGTAGCACACTAGATAATCGTAAACCATCTTTATACAAGATACAGTTTGTAAAGAGTTTCAGTAAATGACACTTATGCAAGTATTGTAAACAGTTTGTAAATGGTTAAGATAATCTTGGCATCAATTTAAATGACGAATCTTTCGCTGTAATTGAATTTTTCAATATTTCGTGAAAGGCATCTTATCTCAAAACCACAAACAGATGTGTGTCTGAAGTAGTAAATTATTAAAGAAAGGGAACCCAGAACCGAGCGGGGTAGGTTTTGATATTTTCTATATTAGTGTACATTAATCACTGAAGAACAGATAACAAAGATGAGCAATGAAACCTGTATCAAACGAAGACAACGTCGCAATCCCGTCCCTCTCAGTGGTAGATTAGGTTAGCGCAATTCTTAACGCGAAGCAACTTCAAACAGATTTGTTTAAATCATTACTTGTCATGACAACAATATCCTCTCAGACTCTTCTCAATGTCATTCACCTTCTATAAACATGAGTCGGACAATTATCACTGACAATGACGAACTCCTTATCGGTGCCATTATTACAAAACTCATCAAGTGTTATTATCAACGTAATCACTGTCATTATCATTAAAATATCGTATGATTTCTTGCATTGTAATTATCGTGGCAGGAGTTGGATTACAAACCTCAAAACAATTAAGGTGACTAAATTTTGCTGGATTATTGGACACTGGTTAGTGAGAGGGTAACGTGACCTTCTCTCTATTTCTATCTGCCCCAGATAATTATTTTGATTAATTGTAAGCATTTATCTTTATTAAGAACACAAGGATTATAATGGCGGATAGTCAAAGTAAGCATCAAAATTGCAGAGTTGGCTGAAATTTAGAAATTACAAGATTGAAAGAAGACAAATTGACATCTTAAGCGAAAATCAAAGTTGGTTAGTCTTCAGGGTTTTTATATATAAAAACCATGACTAATCACAAAATTTCATATGTAATTTGGTCAGCTACCTTGATTTTATGCATGTTTTATTGAATGTGACAGACGTGGCGGGGGGAAGTCCTGTAAGTTTTTTAAAAAACAGTTCATCCGATGTTCTTAAAGATGATTTTTAGCCTCCCCAAAATGAACAGGCTAAGAACAACAGAAAAATAAACATCGTAAAAGGCCTATAAGCTTTTCCTTGTTGTCACATTTAATGAAACATACATGCATAAGAAATTATAATTCATTCATAAAATTAATTGTAATAGCTAACCACCTACAATATATAAACTGTAATACAGACAAAACGCAGTTACACTTAAATTGAATCACTTATGATTTCAAAATGTTTTTCCTTATCCTAGAGTGTCTGACACAAAATAAGAATGCAGTCTAGCCTGTTATTTAACCGATGAAGGCAGGGAGATAGATTAATGCCTTTTCTGCTTGGTCAATGTAACAGACGCGGTCAAAACGATTACACTACCCCCATATATATATATATATATATATATATATATATATATATATATATATATATATATATATATATATTATAATTTTATCATATAGATAAAAACAGTTTACTCACTACAAAGATGCAACTTCGTTTTGGTGCATTTCAATTGAACCTCGACTGGTGAGAACCAAAAATGGTTATCAATTTTTGGATAAACTTTTTATAGTTTTAAACTAATAGTTTTAAATAGTTCAAACATTTGGACATTTCATAAATTAGTTACCTCTCCTGACGTTTACATCGTGCAAAAATAAATTAAATAATTATCGCTCTACTATCGGTATCGAGCCCTCTTTTGGATTAATGCTGTGAACGTTAGAATTTATATATTACTTTCGTTCTCATCCCATCGGGTATATATATATTCAGTTTCCTTCTTTCAGTTGCTATCCAAGACTATAGGACCCAGTCTGTCCTGCTATTTACCCATAGCTGAAGAGAGAAGAACAGGATATATATATATATGCATGTTTCATTAAATAATATAGAATATATTAATATACTGATACATGTTTAAATCCGATCTAAGTTTCGGCTTACATAAGCCATTATCAAAGAAGATAATTACATTTCAATATATCAAACAATACACGGACTAAGCAATAATGATAGTCTGTTTTTGTTGCATGAAAAATTTCAAAGCAACGACAAAGTCGTGTATACGAGACGCGGAAGCGAAAATCGCATCGCAGTTCGTGATCTCACACATGACCACGCGAAAGTGAAAACGAGAAGTATTATTAATACTTCTACATATATATATATATGTATGTATGTATGCATCGGACATATAGTGGTGGTGTTAATAAAACAGTCCTTAGTGCAATATAACAGAGCTATTAAGTATATATTAATAAATATACATATGATACCTCACTGTTAGCACGACTCTTATGCTCAACGCAATCTTCAGGTGCTGAATATAAACAATATATATATATATATATATTGACATCTAGTTATATGTTTAATGAAATTCTTAATTATGAGATATGTATAGTGGGCGTTCTGGATAACGAAAATGTATCATGCTTTCCCAGATTTGCTTTGGTAGTAAAAATAGCGCTTCAAGCAATAATACCACCTTGACAAGAAGTAGATAATATATCCTCAAGAATTCACATTGATTATGCAAGAGCATATTTAGTTGTCGTTGACTCCCATTCAAAGCATCCAGAACATTTTATATACCGAAAATCAACTTGCTGCCTTCGCCATATCAGACTCGTTCGTTTCAAATAAAAGAACACAATTCACGTCAGCATTGCTTGTAACAATTACGTTATAGAACATATCACGACTCCACTATGTCACACACAAATGAATGGACAGATGAAAAGACACGTAAATATTTTTCAAAAGGACGCTACATAGAATAAAAAGAAAGGAAGTGTTGGGAAAACTTTAAAATTCTTCCAGGATAACAACAAATACAAAACAAAAGCCTGCAGGTAAATCACCCACAAAAATAATATTCAAGAATCACTTCTCATGGCATGTATGCAGATGTAGCAGAAACGATAGAAAATTTACCTAAATAACTTGAATGTTCTAAAAGAACTAACCTCACGTGTAAGGCGAAGGCTACATTTTGTACAGGGGAAACCCCCAAAACGATGTTTTTTTATAATACTCAGTTCACGCAATTCAAGACCCAAGAGCCACTCAAAGTAGAGGGTTACTGTTGTAAAAGTGCAAAAAGAAGTACCTATTATGAGGAGATATAGATAAAGTTTGAACCTATTCTTGAAGAGGTTAAGATCGTAGTGATCGGCGAAGTATCTTTCAAGGGTCGTTTCTATAATGTAGCATTTCTTGGGAGGAAGATGACTGGGTGGAATATTCCCTTTACCAGTGGAATGCAAAATAAAGGAAGATGAGTTGTGTACGCGGCCTGGTAGATTTGAACTTCAGTCATGAAAATAGCGATAGCGTAGTAACGTTTCGTCGCATCTTTTTAAGGAATGGCAAGTCGGACCCGCATATTAATACCCTACATCCAATCACTTAATACAACCTTAACATACAAATCTAGAAATCTAGAAATGTTAAACAGTGCATTATGAATTATGTATTGTGATCTGTAAAACGGCGTGATATATACAAAATTTTCGAGTCAGCTATTGACAATCATAATAGTCGACTCGGCAGTTTAGTTTAACTGAGACAACTTATTACCCCAATTACAATTTTAGAATAAAAACATACACATCATATTTTGGAAAACATCCTAAAGTTCAAAAAGAATTTGCCTACAAGGAATTAACTTGAAACAACTCTCAAAAATATATCCACCAACAAATTGAATATAACATCAAAGCATAACTATCGTCCATAACTTACAAGTAATATAAACATAGACGAACAATCTAGATTCGTTGACATAACAGATGGTGGTTGGGAAAACTTTACTCATCATTTAGGAACAGTCAAACATTCAATTTAAAATTTCTGGCGATCTCATCAACAAATGGGGAAAAAAAAAAAAACAAAATGAGGCAGAAAAATCAACTACATGATGGTACGACAATAAAAGATATTTGTTGGGCGTATTTCTTCTGCATTCTCTATACAAATATAAAATCATAGCTAGCTAAGATATTACACAATTATATTACTCATATACCATGGTGATGTCTTGTTATTTTTCAAAATTTCGTCAAGGATAATTTTATTTGTTTATCAACTATATTGTTAGGGAAGTTATTGTTGATAATGTTTTGTTTCATGTTGTTTAATTCTTTATAAAATAATATCGTATGATATTATTTTTGCACGGTAAATCAGTTTTTTTTATAACAACTATTTTGTATATGTGAGGACATTTACTTTTCTAGTAGATGTAACGCGGCTTTCTGCTAAAGCTTTTTTTCCAGAAAGAAGTAGTGAAGTTATGTTCGTTGTCGTCGACTAAAACGTCGAGGAAAAGGGAATTTATTATTGAGTTCATAAATAAATGCTTCACCCTGATGCAAACAAAAATCAACACACCATTAACTTCTTATATCGTAACAAGATACAACCTAATTATAAGCAATATGAAAAATCGATTAAAAACATAATTCGCCAAAACATATGACTCAACGATCCTACCAAATACCTTAGATTTATCATTTACTATAAAAAGTATAAAAACATGATTTCCAATCCTCAAAAAATCCTCTTACGTAAAAATTATGTTGTTTATGAATTCTCATAACCAATATTAATAAAAAAAAAAAACACAGCATTAAATTCTAACATGAGGCTCATATGCACCACACTCTCTCGCAGGTTAACTTGTCAAAAGTCAGTGAAATTTGTGCACATATCAACCAGCACATCCCGAACAACCAACTATGAGTAAGAGAGTGTTATCTAGCATGATCAAAAATTTGAACAAGGCCAGCGCGCTCAAACCCTCGGTCACGATGACCGATGACTTGTGACTACGTGCTAGAACAGCGAATGACAGCATATATATATATATATATATATATATATATATATATATATATATATATATATATAGAGAGAGAGAGAGAGAGAGAGAGAGAGAGGGAGAGAGAGAACGAGATGTACATGTCTCTTTGAATAATTTAGACAAGTTTGGTCGAGTTATTTTCAGTAGGATCCTCTCATATTTACGGATAAACTTAGTAACCTTGTTAAAAGAAGAGTAAAATTACCATGTTGATTCATATTCATTTACTCCGAGTACTTTCGACATTAGCATAATGTAATCAGATGAGTGTTATTTTTTGTCACACAAAAACTGTTCTGGTCACCATTTTTCTAAGACAAAATTGTTGTGCTCATCTGAAAGTTAAATATGACCTGTAAAGTGGAAAAAGCTAACGTTTTTACTGTACAACTTAAATTGCACGGTGTAAACGTCAAGAGAGGTAACTAATTTATGAAATGTCCAAATGGTTAAACTATTTAAAACTGTTAGTTAAAATCTATATATTTTGAACTATCTACTATAAACATATTAAAACATTTGTGCAGTATTCATAATTAATTTTATTAAATATTGATTTCAATTTTTAATATAGATAGCTTCAAGAATTTTTATTTTATGATTATTATTTTCATAAAAAAAGTATAGATGCATTTTCAGCAAAAATTTTCCTAAAATGGGATTGTGTACAGGAATGATGTTGTAAATGTTGTGATATGTTTATGCATCATTCAAATGAAACCTCAACCATTGAGACAACGTCGTAATAGTATGACCAACATATATATTATTTTTCTGATGGACATCCAATCTTCTAAGAGACATGTAAATTTATATACAAATGTTGGTTTTCTGCTACATGTTAGTTGATGGAGAGGAGTCATTACGAATGATTAAATTGAATATATTGAATTTAGTAAAGTACCCAACACCCTGATGATGACATTATGTTATGGCGAAAGTACTCGGAATAAAGGATTATGTATCAAGATGATAATTTTATTTCTTCCTTTAATAAGGATATTAAGAAGCTTGCTTGTGAATGTCTTAATGAAACCATGCTGCCAATATATATATATATATATATATATATATATATATATATATATATTGTGTATATTTAGGCAGCAATTTTTCATTGATGCATGTTTCATTAAATAATATAGGCAAGTTGTGTGTATTTATTTTAAGTAAGTTCCTTTCATATTGTCTGATAAGCTTAATAACATTATCATTGAATGGCGAAAGGAAATCACCATATTGATACATGTTTAAATCCGATCTAAGCTTTCGGCTTACATAAGCCATTATTAAAGATAACAGTTATATTTCAATATATCAAACAATACACGGACGAAACAATAATGATAGTCTGTTTTTCTGGAGCCACTCGAGGTAGGGGGTTACAGAGTAAGAGGTACAGTTTATGCAGATATGTGAGGAAGATAAAAGTTAACCCTGGACTTGAACAGGTTAAGATTGTAGTAAATGGGAAATAACCTCTTGGGAGACACAAGGCAGCGTAGAAAACTATTCGCTTTCTACGGTTTATCAATCCTGTTAAAGTTATTCAAACACAGAAAATATTTTTAGATTGTAAGAATATATATATTTTTGGGGAGGTAATGATGATTTAGTAATACAAGTCTTACTAATTAACCCATAGCCGAGAGGTGAAGAAGTGGATTCATACTTTCCCCAAGGGTATTTTTCGCGTAAGTGAATATTACGAAACCAACGGGTATTAGAACTCGGCTCTCCGATTAACAATTCCGAGACATTATGCATTACACCCACCCACACAGTGAAACTTTCCGCACCCAGTATTCTCAAGCGGTCATCCATCTAGGTATTTATAAAATTTATAAAAGTTCTACTCATTTCCATACTCAATCATTTTGTCGTAGTCCATATTTTCAACTCATTTTGAGTTGAATTTCTTTCGGCTTTATTTCTGTATTGCTTTCCAAGGGACGTTTTTAAATTTGTACAATATTGCTTGCATCAATGTCACATTCGGCGTTAACCATCCAAATTTGGACTAATATGAATTTGTAATGATTCTGAAGCTGGTATTTAAAAAAAAAAATTATATATTATAAATTTTTCGATGTCTACAATCTAATTTCATTTTGACTTTTTCAAAATATGGTGTTCGCCTTGGGTGTAATAATTTCGAAATCCAAATATTATACCATCTTTTTGTGGTAGAGGAAATATTTATTTTATTCGGACTATTGTACTCATCTTTGTCGGCATATTTATCACAACGGCCTTCGAATTTCGAAATGGGGTAGACTAGTTCCACGTGCCATGTTTGACGGATGTTAGTTATCAGTTATCTCCTGCTAATTTCCCTCTGAAAGTGCTCCACTGCCTTAACTGGGTATTGAACTCACACTCTTTGTATCCTGTCACTGGATCTAACCAACGCCGTTATCAACTGTGCCATGTGTCCTTGAGGACATCTGGGTATGAATTTCTGGGTATTATAAACCTAATGTCTTCAGCAACCATTTTTACCAGTGCTCATATTGCAATTTTGCTGTTATCATTGCATGTTTTTTACCAGAGCTCATATTGCAACTTTGTTGTTATCATTGCTTTTCTCTGGCACTCCTTATTACTGGTTCCCATATTGTATTTATTTCTATGCTTGGTCGGCTCAGGAGA
This sequence comes from Acanthosepion lycidas, assembly GCA_963932145.1. Lineage (NCBI taxonomy): Eukaryota > Metazoa > Mollusca > Cephalopoda > Sepiida > Sepiidae > Acanthosepion > Acanthosepion lycidas. The sequence goes on along the minus strand of OZ010572.1, from coordinate 87,068,581 downwards.
TTTTTGTGGTCTAGCATATCTGCTGATTCCTTAAGCTTACGAAAATTCGTAATGACAATGTGCTATTGATAATCCATAATAATGTCAGTGTAGAGGGTAACAGCAAATGAAAAATCGGCCATGTTTTTATGATTTGTTGAAAATCACAAGAAAACATTTAATTTATAATAATAATAATAATAAAAATAAAAAATATTATTAACAATAATAATAATAATAATAATAATAATAATAATAATATACATCTTGAGAAGCCAATCTTTGTCAGGTGTTATATGTAATTGATATATTGGACCCTGTGTCTAAAACAAGTTTTATTTCAATATTAATGTTTAATTAAATATAACATTTATTTTGGCATAGTATATTTTAGTATGTCCGATATTAATGTTCAATGTTATACTTGGAGAAATTTACAAAGTTAATTGTATTCTGCTTTTAACAGTCGAATGTTTTTCTTCACTTAACTGGAATTTAGTTAATAAAATAGAAAAAAATGATAAATAGAAAAATAGATAAAGAAAAAGCAAAATATCTATGTGGCAATCGTGATAAGCTGGGTGAATTATTTTATGAATTTATTCTCTAATTGTTGATTGATTGGTTCGTTTTCTACGGTTTATTAAGACTTTGCAGATTATTTAAAGCCAGAAAATAGTTTTAGATTTCTTTTTAGATAATGGTTTAGTAATACAAGTCTGACTAATTAACCCACAGTTATGGAAGAAGAGATGAATTCATACTTTTTTAAGGATATTTTGCACGTAAGTGAATATTAATGAACCCAACGGGAATTGGAACTCGGATTCCGATTAACAATTCCGATCCATTATCCATTAACACCACCCATACATCCAAGCTGACAGCACCTGTTATCCCGGCTTCATTTACTTTCACACCCCCGCCATAATGTACTTTCCCCCTGTCCCTTTTTATGATAATTATTCTAATGACCCTTGCACAGATTTTACTACCTAGACTTTTTGAATGTAAGCGCAACGCATGCGGCAAAACCTCATCCTTTTACAGTTGAAATGGTTAGATACATAAGCAGGTTCTATTCTAACAGTTTCTTTTCTCGCACTTATCGCCTGTGGAACTCTCTTTCGGATTCTTGATTTCCAACCAAGTTTGCATTTAAATTTTTGAAGATTAATGTCAATCGTTATCTACTGTCTTTTTTTTATTATTTTTTTTATTTCTCTTCTTTTATTGTTTTCGCTCTTTAATAATGTTTTTCTCATTTTTTCGCACTCAGTAAGCCATTGTGACTTAATACCTTTATTGTCTTGATTGAAATGATTAAAAAAGTACCTTTCAAAACAGTTACTTGCAGAAACATTTTCTCATATGTATACAAAAATATTATAATATAGTAAATCGTCTAAATTTAATATTCACGAGTTGAACGTTCAGCCGGTTTTATAGATATGCTCCATACTGTATACGAACGAGACAGATGGTATATAACCCCTCATTTTAAGCAATATTCAGTTGTTACGCATCAGTTATTAATACATTGACTCGTGGTTCGCAGATTTTATTATTTGAGTTTATTTGCAGTGCACTTTTAATGTGAAAACAATGTTACGACTACAGTTGAAGCGAAATTGATTGATTGATTCGTTTTGTACGGCTTATCCACCCTTCTCAAGTTATTTAAAGCCAGAAAATATTTTAGAGTGTATGAATTTGTTTTTGGAGATAATGGTTTAGTGATACGAGTCTTACCTATTAACCCATAGCTGGAGACAGAAAAGGTGGATTCATACTTTTCCAAGTGTATTTGTCATTAAGTGTATATAACAAACAGAAGCGAATTGGAACACGACTTTTCGATTAACAGTTCGGAACCATTATCTGTTACACCACCTGCACATCCAAGCTTACAGCACTTGGCATTCCCAAGCAGTCATCGATCTATGTACTGACCAGATTAGGTGTTGCTTAACTTCGCTGATCGTATGGGGACCGGTGTTTCAACGTGATGTGTCCGTAAGCCAGTTGAAGCTATAAATCAACTCATAACAAAATGATGTTCCGAGACTACTACGACAATATAACAAATGCAAGCGCAATAAGTCAGCCCCAGTTAAGTCCAGATCACGTGTGAATCTGTCACATGACCATTTCTTTAGTAAAAATTGTGTCGACTAACTTTGGGGAAATCTACCCTTTCTCGATATAACATGACCTTTCTAAACAATTTGCTTTTCCTAATTCTGCATCAGTGGGTCCAGTTTTGAGCACACGTGTTTACTTGACAAGAATAAGGAAAAAGAAAAGACTCATAACAATGATGAACAAGCGACACTGCATCCATCAGCGTCATCGAGTCAAGAAGGTCAGTGTGCGCAGATGGATATGATGAAGACGAGATGAGTGCCTTACAACTTGCATTACTGCAGGATTTGTTTGTGTTCAACATTTTTCAAACCAACACGCGACTCTTTTATTGTTCGGTCTTTGGGTTTAGATTTTGTCGGATAAAGAATTCTTAGCCTGATCAGCATTAATCTATTTTGCAGCCTGTTTATATCTTTATCTAACATATTCTATATCCCTCTATGTCTCGCTCTCTGTCTGTCTGTCTGTCTGTCTGTCTGTCTCTCTCTCTCTCTCTCTCTCTCTATATATATATATATATATATATATATATATATATATATATGTAAAGAAATATAGTCTTAAGATGTGCTATATTCATGGGATAAAGTGCTCAATATCAGGGATACAGCTTGTGTAAATATAAAAGTCAATATATTGCCTCTAAGTATTGACTTCTATGTTCACTTTTATATATATATATATATATATATATATATATATATATATATATATATATATATATATATATATGTGTGTGTGTGTGTGTGTGTGTTTATCTCTCTGTCTATCACTCTCTCTCTGTCTATCTTTGTATCTCTCTGTTTATCTTTCAATCTCTCTATCTCTCTCTGTGTCTATCCCTGTATCTCTCTGTCTATCTCCCTCTCTGTCTGTCTATCTCTGTCTGTCTATCTCTGTCTATCTCTCTGTCTTTCTCTGTTTCTACCTCCTTCTGTGCGTGTCTCTCTCTATCTACATATCCGTGTCACTGTCTACCTATCAGTCTCTTTACCTATCCGTCTGTCTAATAAAAATATTGTGGCATTTCCATCTGTTTCCATTTCTATAAGAGGCAGTGAAACTTTAAAGTTAAAGCATAAAAACATTTCAAATTTGATGAGATCCTCTCAGAAGCGTGTCACTTCAATCCTAGTTTTTCTAATCAATGAACTCCCAGTTAAATATTACAATAACACTTGCTCATCTCCGAGAAGTTTTTGCAAAACATTTTCTCCCAGTGGGTCATTTAATCCTTACAATTGAGCGACCTTGTTTTATGTGTCTGAATTCCTTGCTTAGACGTTATGATTCTGTCTCGAGTTCTAACAACTTGATACCTCGGCCAACGAGATAAGTTTACTTTGATGATATGCCTGTAATTTCTTATACATGGATTTTTTGTCTCTTCATCAAGGGCGCCGCAGGTAAAACGCCTTTTCTGCTTTCCCGCCTGATAAGTCAAAGATCCGAACTTTAGAGTAGCTCTTAAGGAGACTATCACATCAGCAAGTGCATAATCTTGTAGGTTTTCTTGTTTCGCTGCCTTGGCTCCTCACCTTCCAGTCACAAAATATGTCCATAATGTAACTCCCACAAAATCTGGCTAGTTATCAGCGTTTTTTCTCTGAAATAATGTTCAGTACGTTGTATTTCATAGTATTTCACCACTTTTCCATAGTTATTTGATGTATAATTCAACCCTTGGAATCTAGTGTTTGTATTGTTTCAGCTATTTCAGTGAAATTGTGTCGCATCTTTAAAATTCTGTCATGAAATATAATTTAAGAAAATATATTCTGAATGAAAATACAGAGTAAGAATTAAAAATCTATATTGATGTAAGATCTGACAGAAATTAAAATATTTATTTTTAATACAGTCAAATTCTGGATGGAAATAGCGGAAATTAATGTCTTTACAAAACGAATTCCAGACGATAATCCTTCCAACAACAGCAACAGCAAAAATCACGAACAAAAGTCAATAAATTTGGAATTATTGCACCGGTCTTTCTTAAATAGATGCAACATTCACTGTCAGATACAATGGGCCCATTAAAGAAAAAAGAAACAACAATAAAAATAATTTTGTCGAACAGATATTGCAGAAAAAAATACTGAGTGATTGTAAAAATTAGTTTTCTCTTTTAATGTGACATGAATATTGAGTTTATTCATTTCACTATGTTCAAATGTAGATAAACGTTGAAGTATTATCTAACTTGGATTTACCTTCTTTGCTTATCAAAATATTGATTGCCATATGTATTTCGGAGTGGCTTCCCTGTCACCTTTATGCGCACACGTGTGCAGATGATATTTGTTGAGCTAAGACAAAATTATTATTTCAGAGATCTTTATTAAGCATCACATGTTTCAAGAACTTCAGAAACACTCTCATTTATTGAAACTATCACTATTAAACGTTCTCTTTCCCGCTTTTCTGTAATGGCTTCCCATAGCCTACTGGTAAAGCACACATGACTTAAATGTACTTTCCATGATGGAAAAACGGAATGTTCAACTATCTTCACAAATTGGAGTTATGCAGATATGGCACACGCTCTATTAATCTGTTTTATACTTACCTGGCACATACCGGGAGGGGTTGTTATCTTTCAGTTGCGTTTCTGTCTTTGGACAGAGTGCGGCCTAGTTCTGTCGAAACTGAAAATAAATACTCAGAGCTGCCCGGTAACGAGGAACAGCTTCCTGCAACTGTACACTCTTCATTCCACTAGAAACTGCGAATCGTAGTCAAACAGAAGCCAGCGCAAACGATGGTTGCGTGGGTTGGGCAATTTTTAGCCCTGGCCCGGGTGTAGGCGCTCGGGTCCCCACATTAAACCCGACATTTTATCACATCACATCTCAGTGGGGAGACGTGGTAAATATCACACTCTCTATTAATGTTGTATTTCTTAATATTGAGAAGTTTGATTAGCAACACTAGTTGTCATAAGATCGCTATCTTCCAGAAATACAGGAATTGATCATTTTCAGGAGGTGGGTCGAAGCACAAACTTTATCATATATATATATATATATATATATATATATATATATATATATATATATATATATATATATAGTGTATTTACGCTGCAATCACTCTTTTATACATGTTTCGTTAAAGACGACTGATAAGGTACTGCGTTCAAGGTTTTTATTTAATTTTTCTTTTGTTCATACAAGTGTTTTTTTCTGAACATAAAGTGTGTAAAAACTATTCAAATATTCTGCATTTCCGAGCGCTTTCGGCTATAAATTTAACCATTATTAAGGATGATTTTATTTTTACTTTTTAAATAGATGTATGGGTTCTGTGCATGAGTTATAGGGTTGTTTTACTTTCCAAACAGTCGGCACATTGTGGCGGTGTTTATAGTTAATATTATTGAGTGTTTGCTTTTTGCTTTTTTTATTATTAGGCTTCTATTACTTTTTTTTATCGTTTTTACATGTGGATGAGGTTATAATGCTTGTATTTTCTACTAGTATGTTTCGGATGGATTTTGTTAGTTTTTTTTTTTACATACTTTGTGTTCAGAAAAATAACCATATATATATATATATATATATATATATATATATATATATATATATATATATATATATATAGATGGAACAGAGCATACTTTAATTCAAGTTAATGCAAATATTATTTTGAAGTTTTCGGCTCTTGTTTTGAAACATGAGACCTCTTATGTAGCGAGTTGGAATCATATTTTTAAATAAATAATTATATTTATGCTCTACTTTTGTATCGAGCACTATTTTTGAAAAATAATAACAAAAATACTAAGGAACTTTGGATTATTTGCCAAACCAGTTTTTTTCCTATTTTCTATAATATTTTCATATATATATATATATATATATATATATATATATATATATATATGTATATATATATGCATCAATCAAGCCGTGTATTAAAAGGAAGGTTTTTCTCTTGATAGCACGATGACTGTATACTTCCTCTTTAATGTTTATTGTTTAATAAGGTATTTTTAGAATTTTAATAAAGCCTAAATATAGCAAACTGGTTTTATACATTTTCTCTCAAAAAATGATAGCAAAAATGTTAAACATTTCTTAAGGAGGATAATTTTATATCGACGAGATTATTTAAAATATGGAAACAAGCTGCAATGCAATATTTATTATATTTATATTATAAAGAAATAATTATGAAAACGATTTTTTATTCATAAATTTATAAAAATGTCAGAAGAGAACAAAGATGTTAAACACCATATATTTAATAGTTTACAAGAATAATTTAACAAAGTTTAACAAGCATACCGGCAAAAAGGAATCATACAGTAATAGCAATCAAGACACACGGAATTTTGCGGGTACGTTTCTTAACGTTTCGCTGTATCATAGCTCTTAAGCGTGGCTAGACGCCCTATTGTTTTAAACCGGGATTGAAACCAGATCGATTTGGCATTAGTCAGAGATCATACTCATAGGCTATCGTCGAACGGCAGACAGAAAGGGAAACTTTAACGTTTTCTATACGAAATACGTCAGTAGCCCGGAGAGTTCAATTCAGTTGAAGAGCAATGCGATAATAGTAGTAGGAGACACTAAATGGCTCAAACACTAATATTGACCATGAAATACTAATATTAAACATGAAATATTAGTGTTTATTATGGTCTGGCGCTGTCTATGACATTGAGCTCTACCTGGATTATATCCTCTTGGAAATATATATATATATATATATATATATATATATATATATATATATATATATATATACTGACGACTAATATTATCTCTCTCTCTCCCTCTCTCTCTCTCTCTATATATATATATATATACATATATATATATATATATATATATATATATATATATATATATATATATATATATAGATGTATGTATGTATGTATTTTTAAAGAATAGATTTATTTTTAATCGAATATTTTTTGTTTGGTCTCGCGGCTTAGACCACGTTAATCAAATGGTGGTTTCTCCTACAAAGTGACGCGCAGGTTCGAATTGTGATGAAGAGAACATTTTCTTTTACGATTTCTCGAGTGCGCAGGTCGATACACACTGTTTAAAACAATAACGGAACGGCTATTTCAAACACGGATATCCACTAAAAATAACGTGTGAAGTGATATATATAATTTCATTCTTTCCAAAAACAGGGCCGTCTACTCAATCATTTGCACCCACTTATAACGTTTATAGTAATAATATCTAAATATATTATAGGTTTGCGTTAATAGTTCAACGCCTTGACATTGGTCAGTTGATCAAATCTGCCATCAGTCTAATTAACGCTTAATTTTGGACGATAGGTGTATGATCATTAACTGGAAAGTTGTGAATAGAAAAGAAAATGAATTACGAGACTACATTTTCATTTGGCATTTTCGCCACTGATGGATCACAACGACCGCGGATAAGGTGAGTCATTGACGCATACTCGACCAAAGACTGCCATAAAAAATGCTCAGACATCCTTCATCTCGGAATGTGATTCCATGTTGGGTGGGGCGGACTTTATAATCTCTTGCAGAGGCACTGCGTACCTGACCTTTGCTAGAAAGATTAATAACCTTATGGTTACAGCCGTGAATAGTGAGTAAAACATACCTACACACAAACACAAGATACAGTACTGAAAAGTTCTCGGACTAAATAAGAAACCCTTAAATCAGATGTTTTGTCATTTGGTCAGGTTCTGGTAAATGGGTGAAGCTCCGCATTTTTTAGCACTCCCCCATATGCTGACCAGCTTATCAAGGAAATTAGTGTAAACAAAAGCAGTTTAAACTTAAATTTGAACTTATTTTGATCCCGTTTTTCGTGTTAATAACCATTACACTATCTTGTTTATGTGCCGTGTACCCTCATGACGTATATGATCATGGCTCTCCACAACTTCCTATCCTTTGTAGCTCTTAATAAATTATTTTCTGTTATTTCTACTAAACCTACCATCCATTTACTTGAGCTCACTAAGTATTTCATGTGTTGATTTCCTCTGTCTATTGGCTTAAATCTGTTTTTGTGAGTATCAGATTTTCCAAGCACTCTTTCCTCATTCTGATCTCTTCCTGATGTTAAGTTTAAGTTTCTATTTGTTTCCATTTTCTCTAAAACTTCCTCGTTACATGTTCGATCCGTGGGATGGTATTCTCAGCATCCTTCAGTAGAACTATATTTCTGTTGCTTCTAGTCTCTCTTTAATCTTTGAGGAGATCGTCCAGCCCTCACTGCCATACAGGAAGACAGATATCACATAGCAGAATCGCAGCTTTCGTTATTTCTATATTTTTTTCCTATTTCTTAGTACTCTGCTTAGCTTTTAGAATTTTTTCCTCGGCTATCCCAATACGTCTTCAGATTTCAGTGTCACACTTTTCATCCTCTGTTAAAACACTTCTCAGATATTTAAATTCTCGCACTTGTTTAATGTTGGTATCACCGATTTGCAATTCGCACTTTGGACTCATCCTTTTGTTAACAACCATGCATTTTGTTTTCTTGCATTTGATATTTAATGCTTTCTTATTGCTTTCTTTATCTACTCTCTGTAGGAGTTTTTGTAATTTTCTTTCTGTTTTCTATCAACTATCTGTAAATACCAAGCTAGCTAGCATAAGGGAGAGGGGCAAAGAGAGAAAGAGAGTGAGAGGGAGACAATTTTTGGTATATAAAGAAGCATAACATTGACGCATTTTGTAAACCTAAAGGATGATGATAATGTCGTCAGACATTACAAAGCTTCCAACTATAGTCTGTTATAAATATGGATTGACATCATATACGGTTAAGGACCTCATAGCATTCTGAATATGTCAGTTTGGTTTCTAGGTTTGGTATATGACCGATCAAATTCTACAGTGCTAAATGCAAATGTTAATTCTCTCTCTGAGAATAGTAGTTCGCACACGTCATTCGCGGTCACTGAAACTACCAATGATAACTGGACAATATCATCAATAGTAGAAACTTTATTGTCAGCCAATAGCGCATCCTCTAGCAACTTAAATAGGTCTAGCATTGAGAACGATCCCTAAAATTTTCTGTCTTCCTTTATTAAGGTCTCTGAAAAATCGTCCGTACATATGAGAAGATCCCATTAAGAATAAGTAGGCAAAACTTGTCTAAATTATTTTATAGACATGACAATATATATATATATATATATATATATATATATATATATATATATATATATATGTGGCGCATATATATATATTATATATATATATATATATATATATATATATATATATATTATATATACTACATGTATTATATATGGACCTATTTATATATATATATTATATATGCATACAAATATATATATTACATATATACATTTTATATTAAATATATATATTACCTAAATATATTATTATATATATATATATATATTATATATGTATATATTTTATATTTATATTATATAAATATACATATATATATTTTACGATACTATCTATCTATATATGTATATATATATATATTATATATACTTTATGTTACATATATACTACATAAATCTATTATTTTATATATATTATATATATGTATATATTTTTTATTTATATGTTATATATATACATATATATTTTATTTTTCTCTTCTATCAATCTGTCTATCTCTGTCTCTCCCCATATATATATATATATATATATATATATATATATATATATATATATATATATATATATATTCAATGCTTCATGAGCTTGCAATTCTTAGCTATGATTAGTTAATGATGAACTTTTTATTTCATCACGATTCTTCTGTTAAGCTTAGAGAGTAATTATACATTCTTATTGCTCAAAGTAGCGTCCATTAAATGTTATAAAAACTCGGAGAATTCCAGTGAGATCTCATTAATCATTTTTAGGATAGTATGGTTCAGAGCTTAATCTAACAACTTTGCTTTTACACAATTTGAAGAATTTTTACTGTTACACCCGGATATGTCTATCTATCTATCTATCTATCTATCTATCTATCTATCTATCTATCTATCTATCTATCTATGCATTTTCCCCCCTCTCTCTCTCTCTCACACACACACACACACTCTCTCTCTCTCTCTCTCTCTATATATATATATATATATATATATATATATTGAGAGATAGCCAAAATGTTTTCCTTATTTTCAACCTATAATGGTTGTCTTTAATTTTTTCATAGTAATTTAAAAATGTTGTTATTTGCATCAAAAATATGGAAATCTGTCTGAAGTTCCTTATTTTTCTTTTTTGTCGGAAATTTAAAAAAAAATCATTAATTCAACAGACGGACCTTTCTTTTCCATTCAATAAAATTTGTTTGGATGTATATACGTCGCACACACACACACTCACATCTATGTATATATATTGTGAAAAAAAATTAAAATATTCTTTCATTAAAGAAAAACTAAATTAAAACTTCTTTTTTTTTTTACAGTTATGATTCTCTATTCATTTGATTGAATCAAAATTCTTTTTATCTATTTGTGAGCGCCTGGTGTTGCGATCACTGATAATTCTTATTGTAATGAAAACTATAATAGGTTCCTTTGCTTTCCAAAATCTTGCCAAATGACGTAATAAAAAAATTTAATTTGAAATTTCTTCTTGATCGAGCCGATGCATATTCGCCATCTCATCTTGTGGCATCAGTTTAGTGCTATACGTGATACACGATTGGGCGATCATGTCTCTTTTGATTCATCTCTGACTCAGCAGGAGATTTTCCCACTGCAGGTTGCCATTTCTTTCTATGATAGACTAGTTGCCACCTAGTCTGTCCTGTTATTCTATCCATAACTCTTGTGGATGGGAGAATAGATGTTATTCATACCTTTCTCAAGGTTACTCGCACGTTAGTCTATGTAAGGAACTCGACTGGAATTGGAACTCAGTTTTCCGATTTTTATTCCGTGTCGATATCCATTGCACCACAACTCGCCCCCAATATATGCAATACTAAACTAATTTTACTTGTCTTACGTTCTTTGCATTCATATATATATATATATATATATATATATATATATATATATATATATATATATATATATATATATATCCAAGTAAGATGAGAACGAAGAATAGGGTACAATTAAAACATTCGTAACATTTAATTTTAAAGAGGGCTCAATACAAAGTAGAACAATATTCTATATTTTAGGATATTACATCGAAAAACATGGCAAACTCGCTACACAATTGCAGTCATGTTTCGATGCGTTGATACGCAGCAGGTGATTATAAATAAATCGTACACTCGCCAGCAATTTACAATCGCCTGATTAGATGCGTATCAATGCATCGAAACATGACTGCAATTGTGTAGCAATTGTGTAGCGAGTTTGACATATTTTTCGATATATATATATATATTCTTTTTCTGCATTAAAAATTATTCTTGTATTTGTGCATATATATATATATATATATATATATATATATATATATATATATATATATATATATATATATATGTGTGTGTGTGTGTGTATATGACAATGTTTACGTTCAACTAAAGAGATTACATACAGCTAAGACCACATGCTTGTTTTGTTCACGCACTTTCTGGTTTCAATCATAATCAGTGTAGTTTGGATTTCAGATGGTGTCTTTATAAAATAAGTAAAATAAAATCCAGCCATTAAATTTCTCCCGTTCTTTATAGTCTGGCTGTGTGTCCCAAACTCACATGCTAATTTTCAGCTGCTACTGCAGCTGTATCAGCTTCTCCCTCTGCGCGGGGAAGGTCTGCTGTCAAACAACACTGCCAATTGTGTGAGTTGTCGACTCGTGGCGATTAACACCATGTCGACTTACGTTAATTTCTTTTATACCATTTTTATCTTTTTTCTTTCTCTTCGTTTTTTCCCCCTTTCTTTCTTTCTTTCTTTCTTTCTTTCTTTCTTTCTTTCTAACTTCTCTTTTTAATTCTCTCTTCTTTTCGTTTTTGTAAATTCTCTTTTTGTATATCTGTCTTCCTTTGCTATGTTCTAACTTCTCTTTATTATTTCACTTTTCTTTCTTCCTTTTCTCTATCTACCTGGTTATTTATTCAGTTAATACAAAGTGTGCGAGGTTTTAATCGAAATCGACCCTCCATGCCTGTGTAGATGTTCACCTTAAAACCGGAGTTCTTTTTTTTTTTCCTTTTTCTTTCCCTGTCTTTCACTTTTTTCCCTGTCTTTTTCTTTCTCTGTCTTTCTCTCTATATCAATTTCTTTCTCTATCTCTTTTTCTCTCTATCTCTCACGCTTTCTATCTCTCTCGCTTTCTGTCACTCGCGTGCGCTATCTCTCTCTATCGCTCTTTCTCGCTCGCTTTCTCTTTCTCGTTATCTCTCTCTCATACTTTCTCTCTCTTTCGCTTTCTCTCTCTCGTCTGCTCTCTATTTCCCTTTTTCTTTCTCTTTCTCTCTTTCTCTTCTTTCTTTCTTTCTTTCTCTTACTCTTTTTCTCTCTCTCTCTTTTTCTCTCTTTCGCTATTCATGATCGCATCCCCTCATCTCTTACACACATACACACATATACGTTGGTTAGTGCTCACGCACACATGGTATCAACTAAAACGTGGAAGTCGGTGCGCACGAGATATATGAAGCACGTGTAGCGAGGCGTAGTTAGTTGTTCATTGATGAAAGAAAAAAAGGCCAGTAAGGGGAAGGATAGAGCGAATGGGAGAAAGATCTGCCTTATGAGTTAAAACTCGTAACACAGGCATGTCCGTCGCGGCTCCGCTATCAAACAAACACGTGATGTCTCTTCGGGAATGGAGTGATCGTCCGCGACTATGTGTAGAAAGAACTACGAGTCTATGAAAATTTCTACAAACATCTAAAAATCGCAGGAAAAACTAATAGAAAAATGAAGTAACAAAATAATAATACTGCTTAAAATGAAAATGGTTTAATAAGAGAATAAAAATTAGTGAAATGTTCAAAATCTTTTGCAAATATTAAAAGGTATTTAAAAACATTACAAATATTCCTCTTGTTCTCTCTCTCTCTCTCTCTGTGTGTGTGTGTGCACAAAACAAGATCGTTGTCAGTGTGATCCTTTAATTACAAATATAATTAAATTTCTCTTATCTATTTACCTATCTGCCTCTTTATCAATCTATGTCTCTCTATCCCTCTGTATATCTCCAGGGTGCGACGGATAAATTGTCGTCTAAATTACGCAATAATGAAAACACGGACCTATCATTTAAAGAAATATATTTACTAAAATTTCACAAAAATATCTTGAAATATTAAAGAGTAAATTTATTCAATAAATAAAATCGCCATTGGCTTAAATCACGGCCTCCTATATCTCTTCTGGATGGTCTACTTGTTTAAGTTGGGAATGCAGCCATAATCCTTGCCTTCATTTAATCTTTGGTATTACAAGATGTTTTCTTGGTCTCTCGCTCAACTGCACACCACACATAATCAAAGTCCGGGGGTTGCAGTCTGGGGAGTTAGGTGGCCAGATGTGAGAGGTGATGCGGTCGCAGAAATTGTCTGCTTGTGTGGCATGGTTCAGAGTCCTGTTGCCAGACACAGGATTTTCCAACAGCCTCTTTCTTGACCCAGGACAGCACTACCTACTCAAGGCACTTGATGTAGGCCCCCGTGTCCTGTGGGAAGATGAATGGAGGTATAACGTTGCCATCACTAGTTATCACTTCAAACACCTTCGTAATCACCATTAGACTCATTCAACTCTTTCCGAATCCTCCGCATTGTCCTTGGATTTACACCCAAACACTTGGAAATGTTCGCATCAGAACTTCCAGCTCAAATGCTAAGCAGTATAGCACGAGGTTTCCAAACTTCTAGCGGAGTGAATTGGTCATAGTGCTCTTTTACTCACAGACGGTGCTCAACTGACCCTATTATACTGTGCAGTCGACAACAAAATAAAAAAGAAAACAAGTTAAAAATATAAAATGTCGATAGTTTAACGATCGTACCATATATATATATATATATATATATATATATATATATATATATATATATATATTTCTATCTCTCAATATCTCTGTATCTATATCGCTCTGTGTCTGACCCTCTCTCTCTCTCTCTCTATATATATATATATATATATATATATATATATATATATATGTGTGTATATATATATATATATATATATATATATATATATATATATATATATATACCTCCTGATACCTGTTGTTGTTACACCCTGCCAAATGTACGGAGTCATTCCAGGTGTGTCCGTCTACGAATCTTTGGAGTCGGGATGCTGAAGCTAATATCAATCAACTAAGTGCCTTTTACTTGCATTAACTACCTCTCCTCTCTCTCTCTCTCTCTCTCTCTCTATATATATATATATATATATATATATATATATATATATATATGAAAGAGATACTCATCGAAAAATGAACAAAATGTCAGTTCTTTTACACAATTCAGACCAAAAATCAAAACTAAAATGAACCTCACACGAAGGACATGTTTATATCGTTGTTTATATAAGGCAGTGCTCCCCAGAACTTTTGGGGTTTGCCGCCCCCTTGTGTACCCACCTCAAAAAAAAAATACATATAAATTCACACCTCATTCATAGTATTAGGTATACTTTAAATTCAAAACAAGCAATGTAATGCTGTATCCACACATATATATATATTATGTTTTTCAAGTATATAAGGATTAGATTGATCATCCAATCTAGTATCTCAAGCAAAAAAAAAAAAAAAAAACAGAATCTGTCAGATATTTATCTGCATAGCTCATTCAGGTACGTACCATATATTTGATGGTCATCATCTAGTATGTTCTCCTCCACTTTAGTAAGTCTTAGAAACTGAAATAGTTCACAACGGTCTATATTGCACTTGAAAAACTCTAACAAAAACATGAAGAGGGCTGATTAGACCCTGATAAAGATGGTTTCATTTCCTCGGAGTTTCAAATGAACTTCATTGAACTTAGTGAATATAAAGAACAAGTAAGTAATGTCATATTTTTAAAGCAATTCTCCGCAAGCAAGACTAGAGTGTCACTAGTACGCAAGGGGCTACAGAGAGTGTCAGTAAGGGAAAAGACTGGGTATAAAGGGAGGGAGGAGGAAAAAAAAAACGGAGTTCAAAGTAACAGAAGATGTCGATTAACATTACACTTAAATTATTGAAGATTATAGTTAACAGGGAAGTAAATAGAAAAAAGTTCCACTGTAGGGAAGTGCGGGAGAAGAAGCTGTTGTAGTAGAAGAGGCGATTACATATAACTGTTTCGACAGTAAAAGTGTGGGATCTAGTAGCACACTGAAATTGATGTTGTCGGGGCAACATTGAAAATAGTTTGTTAGATCAGATGCCATGAAAATATTTATAGAAAAGACAGAGGGAAGTTACATTACGTCGGTGAGAATGTGACTAGGAGTCGAGACGCCAAGTCAGGGCCGATAACATTGCATATCCATCTTTGATCATACATAGTTAAATAACAGAGAACAGAATTTGAATTTTCGAAAATGTTCTAAAATAGAATATAAACACCTTCAAACAGTTTCCTTTTGATAGGCATCTAACTTCTGTGTACAATGACAAACGTTCGGAATCTTCACTATTCTCATAGCAGAGTTGTCGAAACCGTCGTAAATTGAGAGAATGTACTTTTATGCTATTTATTGCTGTGATAACATGTGATAATATCTATCTATCTATCTATCTATCTATCTATCTATCTATCTATCTATCTCAGACTGTTCATATCTATCTATCTATCTATCTATCTATCTATCTATCTATCTATCTCAGACTGTTCATATCTATCTATCTATCTATCTATCTATCTATCTATCTATCTATCTATCTATCTATCTATCTATCTATCTATCTACGTCTATCTGTCTTTTTAAGTACCTTACCAACTAAGCAAGTTGTCAGACAAAAAGGAAAATATAAGTTCCATACGAGTAAATGGACCTACCATTACGAAATACAAAATATTCAATAATTGAGAAATTCCCAGTAAGAAAACTTGCAGTCGTCTTTCAACACATAACGGAGCGTCTCCACAGGCGATTGCAAATTACTGGCGAGTGAATAATTATTTTGATTTCAAAAGCAAAATACTTCCGCTTATTTTTTTTTTTTTTTTTTAAGAAAAGAAATATGCCTTGCTGGCTTTACCCTGATGAACCAATCGAATATGACCTACGTTAAATTCAAACTAAGCGAAAAAGAAAAAAATAGAAATTATTATCTTAGAAGTGTATCATGGCCAAGATTTGACATCTAACAACAGCCAGAGATTAACTTAAAGTCTGATACAAATGATTACAATAAATGTACACATGCCAGACAGTCAACCTTCATAAGAAATAAAAGCTGGGCTAGTGAACTGAAATGCCCAACTAGGCTTTGTGGATTTTCTACATAAATAAGTTTGTAGTTGAATAATAGGATGCTTCTTTTGGAAACTAGGAAATAATTTAAACATAAAATTATTTGGTAAATAATATGCAACTGTTAAATAAATATCATCCATCTAAGATGTTAATAATATCTACAATAATAGTGTTCTACTATTTATTGTGCTCTCTTTTAAATTAAATGTTACAAACGTTGGAAGTATACTCTATTCGTCCTCATCGTACCTGAATATATATATATATATATATATATATATATATATATATATATATATATATATATTATAATTTTTTTTAAATATGAAAAAAAATAATTATAATAATTAAATAAAATAAAAAATATAAATATTAAATAATAATAAAAATAATAAAATAATAATTAATAATAAATAATAAAATAATATAGTAAAATAATAATAATATATATATAATAAATAAATATAATGATATAAATAATATAATAAAATAATAATAAATAAAAATAATAATGAATAATAAAAAATAATTATAATTTAGGCTCTACTTGTGTATTGAGCACTATGTTTTTTTAAAAATAAAAACAAAAATACTAAAGAACAACGAATTATTAACCTAACGGTTCTTTCCTATTTTTCAATATATTTGCGCACACACACACACGCACACACACTCACACACACACACGCACATATATATATATATATATATATATATATATATATATATGATAGGATAAAGGAGAAGTGGGAAACAGATTTTAATCTAGTTTGTTTCACTTTATTAAAGCTTCGTCAGAGATCAAGACAGAAATGATAAAATTGATAAAACGCAGAGACGCAAATTAATGTTATGTTGTGATTGGCTGGATACGTGTCACGTGTAATGAAGTAACAGATAATATTCAAATATGTGTGGCAAAACCTCTTGAAAGCTAAAGTGTGTAAAACTTAGTTAAATGCAGCAGGATGTTTTGATTGGATACGTGAAATGTGTAACACCCACACACAGACATATATATATACACACACATATATATATATATATATATATATATATATATATATATAAAACTGTAGTAAATTTGCTCATTACTTTGCGGCTGTTATTTTTATATTATGTATCGTATTGATTAGATTGATGGAAAATTTCCCTCTTTTGCAGTCTGCTTTAAAAATCTTCAGTGTCTTTAAAATTTATTCAGCTTTTTATTGCTTGTCAAATCAATCAACTGCAGTATGTTGCTTATTTGTCTTTAAAAAATTCATAACGTTGGAATTCGACTAGAATTTACAGAAAGAAACATTTTAACAGTGTTTAAGATTTGCTTTTCTCTTCTTGCACAATGCAGTAAAAAGAGTTTTTTTTTTTTTACAATTACTTGTGTTGAAAATTAATCTATTACGATGTTACAAATTAAATTGTATCCCGATTTTGGACGGCCTTCAGCATCTAAAACTGAACCTGTTTGTAGAAAAAAAAACTTCTGGTAGCGTTCAAAAAGGAATTATTTATGATGAATTGTTGGAAGCTGGAAGGAAAATTGTTATTGTTTAACAATAAAGTGAGCAGTTGTCTTATTCGAACATTGGAACAAAAGAAAGAACTTTTTACTGTAGTAAATAAAAATACCTCTAGACAATGAATTCGAAAACCGCTGCATGTCATTGGTTTTTACGGCTTATCAACCCTTTGTCGGTTATTTAAATCCGAAACATATGTTGGAGTGTAAGAATTTTTCGTTTTGCTTGCGAGTGAATATTGCATTGACAATTCTTTGAGAATAGCAATTACTTTTCCAGATACAAGGAGGGGGAGGAAATGGATGCATACCTTTTCTAAGGGTATTTGTGCGTTAAGTGAATATGACGAACCCGACTGGAATTCGAACTCGGCTCTCCAAATTATAATTCTGATCCAACATTAATTACACCACCCACACACCTACTACTGCGTGGCAATGTCAGGTTGTTGCAAATCCGCTGCAGCAAAGGATTATGGGACTGCAATGAAAAATACTTCCAAATTGGACTTATACATTTAACCTATCATCTTCAGACTACCACTGGTTTTATTCGATGTAAGATGTTTTGTTACGTCTTTGAGTGACGACGGTATTAATCGAATGCAAAATGGAGGTGTTCTTTAATGAACCATTACAGATTAACTGATTTATCAGTGAAAGATAACTTAAATGATTGAATAATGAGGCTGTAAGTTTATAGGAATAAAACAGTTAAATAAAAAAAATACTGGAAATTTTGCATCGGCCTAGAAACATCATTTGCAACCGGGATAACACGAGGGAATTGGACATTTGTCGTTAAAATTTTGGGAGTTGTAATCTTAGCCAATGTGAAAACAATAAGTAAAGACTACTTCGAAGGAGACGGTAGAAAATAGGTATTATTGGAAGTAATCTTTTCTCATTGTGAAATGGATATTTGGGTAGCACTTTATATATTGGAAAGCATTCAAAGAATATCGCATAAATTATATAGCTAAATTAATGGCACTTTTCCAAAATATTCATAAATGATTGACATCATTATTATTATTAATGACTCTATTAGTGAATTGTTTCCCCAAATATTTTTGAACGCGATCCTGAGCATTTTTTTAAATTTATTTTGGGATTTTCGAGTCGAAATTTAACGTTCCGTCATTTAGTTTTATCCAATAAATGTTAAATAATTTTATTTTAATTTAATAATCACTAAATCTCGAGATTTCTTATAATGATCGAAAACAATGAAATCACAGCTTCATGCAATTTTATGATGTATCACATTTAGATTTCAGTAGTTCATTGGCTTATGGCCACATCACGTTGAAACACCGGTTTCTGTACGATCACCGAAGTTAAGCAACGTCGAGACTGATTAGTACCTAGATGGGTGACCATTTGGGAATACCAGGTGCTGTAAGATTGAATGCGTGGCTAAGCTAATGGATAACAGGTCGAAATTGTTAATTGGAGAGCCAAGTTCCAATTCCAGTTTGGTTTGTTATATTCACGCATAAATATCCTTGGGAAAGGTATGAATCCACCCCTTTCCCTCAGCTTTGGGTTAATTAATAAAATTTGTATCAATACATCTGCACCCCTCCAAAAAAAAAAAAAAAAATTATTAGACTCTAAAAAATATTTTCTGGCTTTAAATATCCTGCAAAATGGTTGATAAACCGTAATAAATAAATCAACCAATGATCTATTATTAACAACTAACTATATGCAGGTAGCGTAAGGGTCATCGGTGCGGAAATTAGAATCAACGAAACCGCGTTCAAATTTCAGCTTAATCAGGTGCCTTTAATTCACGATAATGTTCTTAGGAAAGGCATTAATCCATTTCTCCCCCAGAGAGTGGATTAAACAGTACAGGAGACTGTTATGCCTAGATACTACCCTGAATCCAAAACCGTGGAGAAGGCGATAGGGAACCACTACAATATATTTCCGTAGGGATCATGACAATTCACAGATAATAAGGCAAAAGAAAGCTGTGGAGAGCCATAGTCGTTACGTTCTGAAGTTCATGGCATTTTAAAAAATGTCAACTACTTTCCTCTTTGAGTCACAAAATTGTGATGTATATATGTATTTTAAAATTGTGATGTATATATGTATTCTAAAATTGTGATGTATATATATTTCAACAATTTTTTTTACTTTTAATATATTTTTTCTAAACGAACTTATAATCGTTGGAAGCATCTTTACAACTGTGATTTGTGTCGCTAGCATTGGTGTCGAAACTATTTCAGTAATGTATCTCCTTATCAAGTGGCCCACTGACATCAACATGTCACCGTGTTAGCTTACATATGACAATTAGATTTGCATTCACAACCACAATGAATTAAATGATAACGAGGAAAATGGTGGGTGACACTTATATATATATATATATATATATAAAAACCCTAAACACACAAACAACAACTTCACCTTTTCGAGACGCAGACACAATAAAAATACTGCATAAATTTTATATTGTAACACAAATTTTTAAAGCTCCTTGCTGTCTCGTAAAAATACTTTTTCTAACTTGAGCGAAGTTGACAGATATAAATTTTACTCTTCCCTCTGCGAAAACCAAACATTCTTCTGTATACACAAGCATGAAATCTAACGTTCATTTTGAAGCGCTTACATTTACACACGTACAGATGATAATCCCGGCCAATTTTTCTTGTGCCACCTCTGTCCTTCAGGTTTGCATACATGCACATCTGCACGCTTTCCCGGAGTAATCGCTTTTATATGTTTTCTTGTAGATTGTGCTCTCGTTCACCTGAATGCGTGTGCACACCTACACCAGCCATACAACGGCAAACCTGTTCTACATATTACACATATTAGAAAAATATATTATTTCTTACAAATATTTACGGCTATTCTCTCGCACGAAGCAACTGATACACTAAACGCACAAGCTATTTCTGTAAAACAAAGACGAATCCATTGATATTCTCTTAATATTTCGCGCGATCAATTTTTAAATTAGCCGATTCCGTCTGCCTCATCTATCTATCTATCTATCTATCTATCTATCTATCTATCTATCTATCTATCTATCTATCTATCTCATTCTCCTCATATATATCTATATTTAAAATTCAGGTCTTTTAACTTATTTTTGAGTTTCATCTAACCCTCGTAAAATTCTATTTCAACAAAAAATATTGACTACTAACTGATCGTGTTAATATCAATGAAAGTACAGCTAAGATTGTGATTTCTCCTCTAGATTAACCTGTTTTACGAAGCAGTGATGTTTTACAATGTTTAATGTCATAGAGGATGGTCTACCTTTTAAGTAGTTTTACATAGATTTATGTTATGCGAAGCTTTAAATTTCTGTTCATTGATTTCGATATAGTGTAGAAAAAGCGCCAGACCTACTCTTGTATTCACTTTTCTGGATAAACTCATGTGTACGTCGCCACCTGCTACTTTACGTATATTTCTCTTTTGTATTGTGTCGATTAATTCCCCCCCTCCATGTCATACATCGCAACTTTTTTTTCTTTACAAACAAGCTAAGCTTGATTACTTCGTTTCATTTTGGATAATATTTTTTCGAACTTCTTTTAATCTGAATTTTGGACGGTGGCTGATTTCTCCTTCATATTTCCTATCACAAAAGCATAAGATGTTATATATACAGTTTTTGTCATATATTTTATTATTATGAGTATTTTGTTAATGGAAAGCTAACTTTAGTGCAGATCCAATTAAACATTTTGGGGTTCTGCTTTTTGTGGTTCTTTATCTTCAGGCCATTTTCGGTTTTTGGTTGATGCAGCATTGGTATTTCGGAGTTGGTGAGTGCAGTCTACCAAGAAACTAGGAAATGCATGTATTTGTAAAATCTATAATACTCTCCTAATATCAATAGCCGTCAACCTACCTCACATCTTTCTGCTACTTGACTTAAATAAACCCAACAATCTATTATGGCCTTTTGATGATTTGCCTCTTCGGCTAGATCCTCTCTTGCTTTAAAAACTGAATTTCAAGAGAGATACCCTATATACTCGTGTATAAGACTACTACCCCTGAATTTGGTTAAAATCTGATTTTTTCATATAGTTTATGTATAAAGCGACTCTAGCTTCTGGGCAATACTAGTAGGTCTACAGTAGTCAAATATACTGAGCATATTTTATAGCATATCAATTTTCTTTCCTTGTACAAAGCTATCCAAAAATGGTGAGAAAAACCACTTACCGTAAAATATATTTTACCAAGATGTGTAGCAATAGAAAGAAAGAATCTAAGCTGTAGAAAGGCAGGCTAAAAGAGTTTACCTGTACCATTAAGATTAGTCAAAGGTACTGTGTGAATGTAGACATACAGGTAAGTTACGGTCACCGAAAATGTATGGATTTTAACCTCTTCAGAGAAAAATTGCACGTGTATAGTGTTTCAGAAAATACATGATTTTTAACCTCTTCAAAAGTATTACTTGTGTATAGGGCGACCGCCTATTTTTGCGTAAAAATCCGATCATAAAATCTCACACAATACTCTAGTATACACAGTAAGTTGAAGGAAAAGCGCAACATGATCATAGTACATTCTTGTGCTAATAAAATCTGCAACGCTTGTAATGCTAAATATCTATCACAATCTATTATCTCATTCCAATCTATCTGTTTCTATCTATTTCTCTCTACATATATTTCTTACATTCAACCTCTCTCTCTCTCTCTCTCTCTCTATATATATATATATATATATATATATATATATCTACTCTATCTCTATCTCAAACTCTATCTATCTATCTATCTATCTATCTATCTGATAATGTTTTCATTGCAAAAATTCGGAAAATTGAAAGTAGTATTTTACATGGATGCATGTGTATGCGTGTATTTGTAAGCACTTTCAAATAAAGAAAAAAATCATTGAGTTTGTTTTCCCCCTTCAATATTTCATTGTACGATTAGTTAGTAATATCGTAGAGTAGCCGACTTCCAGCCGTGTCATACAGGCACGTGGAATTATCGTCTTATTCAGATGTGCATGCATACCTACATACATTTGCCTTTTTGCCGCCCTTTCACACGTTGCGAGAAAGTATCACCACTTTTCACTATTCATTAAAAACGTGTTCTTTATGACACAAGACGGCGCCTAACTCGCTGGTCTATAAGAAAAGCACCAGAAGCGAAGTAAGAACAGTTCGTTTTGCTTATTGTTTCTGAAGGAAAAAGAAAGACAATATGCAAATTATTGAAAACCAGAAAAAAATGATGAAAACGAAATTGAGAAAAAAAAAAAAAAAAAAAAAGTCCGTTTACCTGTCTGGTTTACTTTAACAGACCGTACCCCAGAGAAAATAGAACCTGATCCGATAATCGTTAATTAAATATTTAACTTTTTAAAAAAATGTTAAATTTAATATTTTTTTATCTTTGTGATATTTTGCTTATTAAATAATTAAATAAAATTAATTTAAGAACAGAAACAATAAAAAAAGCGATCAGCAATGTGGGACGGTTTGAGAGTGTTGGGAATAATTAAAATAAATATGTAAAAGGAGGATGCGTCAATGGCGAAGGAAAGGAACAAGAAATGTGTAAAGGAACAGATGAAAGCGAGTACTGAAAAGTTCTCGGTCCGATCGATGTTTAGTCATTGAGAAATGGGTCATCACCCACCCTATACATTTACACTTACAATTTCAATTTTCTTTTGTTTTCTTATGTCTTCCATTTAGCTCGCTCTCTCTCTCTCTCTTTCATGCACACACATACACCCATATATATATATATATATATATATATATATATATATATATATATATATATATATATGTATATTTCATTGAATAATATAGCCATAGTATGTCTATTTATCTTTATAATGATTCTATGTAGTTCTCTTATCAATTTCTTAATGTTAAGATGAAATTCATCAAGGAAGGCGATGAAGTTTTTTTTTCCTATCCAAGTACTTTCGATCTCCTCCAACATCATCCTCAGCGGTAAATTACAAAGACAAACTAATTGTAACTGCAATAAAACCTGAATTTTGTTGTGATGGTAGTTAAGAAAAAAAAAACCCAAAAAACCAAAAAAACAAGCGGTCTGTTATAATTATTTTAAAATTTAAAATTTATCCGTTGTAATGGAATTTTTTGCAAAACAAGCGTCCCAATATAAAGGAGCTGACCGGAAATTTATAGCATGCAAAATGACATTAAATGTTTGTAATATGCATATCTGCTGCTACACTTGTATTAAATTTTGTTGAGTGTTGTTTGGTTGCTTTTTCACCATCACAATTAATGGTATATAATGATAGATTCTCAGTCCTTATCATACATTAGCTTCTTTTACTTTTCCACTCCTAAAAATTGTCTTTGTTTACGTTAGGATACAAAACTGAGCAGAAATGTATATATCGAGAATCGGGAAGAGTCTGTGTTCAAAATCACTATTCGGGCTTTGTTTGACCAGGAGTTTTTTTTTGTGGCCTAGAGGTCAATCAATGTACATAAGATCTAATGACGGTTTAACCTAAGGAACGAAAGGCGTATATTTTTCTAAATTTCTCGAATATTCAGGACGGTAAATGGAAATAAATATACTGTTTAATAAATAAATAAAAAAAATAGAGCGTTTTCCAAATATGGGAATCCATCACAAATGACGTTTAAGTAATAAATTAAAATATGTCGGATTAATAAATGAAAAGTTCATTCCTATATATATATATATATATATATATATATATATGTATATAGGAATGAACTTATATATATATATATATATATATATATATATATATATATATATATATATATATATATATATATATATATATATATATGTGTGTGTGTGTTCGCGCGTGTATATAAAATATATTACCGATTTCGATACAAGTCCCCATACGGTTTTAAATTTCCGATTTCGATATGATTACCGACTTCAATATCTACAATGATTAAAATACATTATTTTCAGGCCCTACGGTTTTGTTTGGGAAACTTAATGAATAAAGTACATTTATTAATTAAACCTTTAGTAGAAAAAGGAATACAAAAGCTAATGAAATAAAGTTAGATATTCTATTTATTTAAAAAATTGGTTAATAGTTTAAACAATAAAGAGAACAATTCTAATCTAAACAATTCAATCTAAAAAATAATCACTAATAAGTTTTACGGTCTAAAATAAATTTCTCACAATTAAAAAAAATTAATAATTTCTAAAAAGAATGAAAACGTGTATTATTTTTGTTAAAAGAAAAAAGAAAAGTGTAACAACAACAGTAAAAACATATCACTTAATTTTTTTTTTTTAAAGAGGTATAAGCAATTTTAGCAAAAATTTACAATAAATTTCAAGAAATATTAGGAAGTTGAAATCTAAATAACACGGATCTACAACTTGATTATTTTATAAGGTATGAGATTTAATTGTTACAATGCATAAAAATAAGATTAAAAATGATTAAAATCTTCATAAGGTTGAGAATAACTGTAAATGTGTATATTTTGCATGGAATCGATTTTTTCAGTTATTTATTAGATTATCAGAAGATGAAATTTTACTAGTTTTGTTTTAAAAATATTAAAACAAATCATGTTAAACCGTAAACGTAAAAAAACAAACAAACAAACTAGTGTTTAATCATGCCAGATAAAAATGGGATAAAAATACTCGTTTTTAACTTTTTTTTACATATTTCTGTTTATGAAACTTGCATCTCGTTTGGATCCGAGGAGAATTGAATGAGAAAAAAAGATCAAAATATTTTAAATGCCATCATAATTCAACACAGGAAAGTTCAATCATGTCAAAGAAAAATATTAGTAAAATAAAATTAAATACAATTTTTAGATAGAAATTCAATATATTTTTTACTACAAGCTTCTGTGTGAAAAAGCTTTTATTCAGGAAACCTTCGAATAAAAGTCTGTTTATTTGTTTTAAGTAAAGATGAAAATTTGTTTCGAAAGCTATAACATTTTAAGAAATACATGAATTTCGAAGAAACAAATTTAAGTTAGATCAAAAGAATGTTTACTTTTTAAAGTCTCGGTTATGGAAAAGAAGATTTGTTTTTGTTTACGTAGTGTGCTACGTGGTACACAAAATAAATCTTTGCAATAAGCAAGACTAAAAATGGATTAAAATTATTATAAAAAAATTGTTGTAATTTAACTGCTTAAACACAAGGACAATTTGTGAAACAAGGTTAATTTTTATGTTAAAAAATCACATGTGACATTGGCGGGAATTCCATACATATATTTTTTCTTTTTCATAAATTAAAAAAATAATAATAATAAATTGTCTTAAAATAGAGCCCGGCAGAACAACGTGAATTCAATTTGTGTTTATATTACATAATTTTGATTATAATTATTAAACTAATAATCTATAATATTAAATGGGTGAAGTAACAATGTTTAAATATAAATTAAATAAAATATTTTGAACTGAAACAGGTTTTAAACCAGCGAACTTTATGGATAGTTCTAGAACCGAGTTTAAACTTGCACATCATTTTTTTCCACATGTAAAATAAATACTTAATCATAATCTTACATATCTTAGGTGTTATTATGATCTATAGATTTTAGTTTTACTGATAATTCAAAATCAATAAATATTTAAATCTTTTCATCATTAGTACCAGGAATGTAAAATTAAATTTTAAACAAAAAAAAAAAAAAAAAAAAAAAATCCAAAGAACCGTTTTTGTAATCGGAAATTTGGTTAAAAATTCTCTGATCCCGATATCCCAAAAAGTACTGATATTTCCGATTCTCGGTTCCGCTTAATCGTACCATCACCACACACACACACACACATATACATATATATATATATATATATATATATATATATATATATATATATATATATATATATATATATATATATACCTGGTGTAACAGCAAAATTGTCCAAATCTGGTGAAAGCAAAATTTTCTATAGATTAAACTTTGAAACTTTGTATTTTAGAAATGACTAAAGTTATCTTACTGGAATTCTCCGAAGTTATTATGATCTTATTGTTTTCAGGATGATCTTGGCCCTTCTAACTTTCTGTCCTGGAGTAACAAGTGTTGCCTCAGAAGTTTCACGTACGGTTTCATTTTCATTTTCTTTTCCCACTGCTCTTTGGACTGTCAAAGCTGAAACCCCTCTCACACGTGTCAAACGTCTTATGCATTCAGTTGATCTTTTCTTTAGGTTGGTGCAAAAATAATGACGTAATAATGTCGTTTTTTGATCTTAAAAATACGTCAAAAAACGACATTATTACGTCATTATTTTTGCACCAACCTAATAATTGATCTCCTTAGCTCTAAGTTCAAATGTTGATCCCTCTTCTAGTTGTGACTTCCTGATTCAGTTTTCCTCTTTACTGTTCCCTGTTTTTTTTAAACTTATTCCCCGTTCTCTGGTTGGTTCTTGAATGAGCTTTGAAGATAGAAGCCAGAGTATGAATACTTGTACCATTACTGAAGGCCTGAATGATCTTTTTGCTCTCACCATTGCTCATTTGGGAAACGGTAGGGCCGACACAAAATAATTTTAATCTGTTCTTTTTCCAGCTGAATAAATCAAAGGGTTTTCTTACGACAAATGGTGTCAAGATAGCTAAGCGTCTTATTTGAAAACCTGGAAAAGAGAAACTCAATTAGTTTAGTGTTTTTTTTTTTTAGCTGTTAAACATTTTGTGGGATGGACAATTATGCTGTTAGACGATTTGGAAAATTTTACTATTACAACCGATATACTATATATAAATATAAACTTTTCATAATATATATGATGACCTGTATTTTAATAAAAAGTTTACTGTCCCATTACACCTCATCTCCCATCGGCATTTACACAGTTTACTAAGCATTGCTATTTCTAGCAGTGAAACCAGCCCTGATTATTAAATATTCTATCGGTACTGTTTCGAGAAATAATGTTAATAGACTTCATCAGCAAGTGACTCCACATAATGGACCACTTCAAATAGCAACTTGATATAACGAACGTAGGGTAAAAAACGGACGGTAGAGAATTATAAAGAATAATTTCTGTTTGAATTTCTGGAATGAGGATTTATCACCATTTACGCTAATTAATATGCTAACTATTTTCCACATTTTTGTTGTTATTGCCATAACATTTCGGCCGCTGTACCCTTCGGCCTTCATCAGGTGTTTGTCGATCCGGATTGACTGTGCTCGTTCCACACCTCCGGGTCTTTGGATATTTCATCTAGTTCTTATTTTTTAATACTGCCCAGTTATTACTCACCTTGTTTCCAAGTACACACTGCCAGACCCAGGGGTAAACTAACAATTACTATGATACCAAATTCACGAGCCAATTCTTTAATCTACTAGGCTATTGTTTGGTGGGACAGTGGGTAGGTTACCCGTATCAAAATATACCCGATGAGGGTCGTAAGGCACAACGGTCGAAACGTTGTTATGAGGATAATAGTCCGCATGTATATAGAGTAAAAATGATTATAAAGACGTCATGTGAACATACTACTCTTCTACAGAGAAATATTTAAAATATAGTTTTACTATTGAAATAAAACGAAAGTGGAGAAGAAATTTTCAGGCAAAAACCAGAGAAAATATAGTTAATAATAATTCCAGTCCCGATGAATAGCTGAATTCTCCATGAGCCTTTGAACATCTGTTGGGTCTCAAGTTCACTCCAGATCTTAAGTGAAACTCATATATTCGATCAGTTGGAAAAGTGACTGGTTCATTCTATCGCCTCTGTAAGTATCGAACTTCTACAATGCTTTATCTTTAGAAGAGTCAGATTAGAACAAAAATGGACTATTGCTGCTACCACATCTGGGCTAGATCTGCTCAAACTTTAGTAAAACTCAAAATTGTTTACGTGGTCTTGTGGGAGGATGACTTCTTTTCCACTCTGCAACCTCTTTTCCCAAAGACACAATTTTGCAAGCCTGTCGCGATTCATTTGTTTATTTCTATAACAAAAGTTCAGATGAAGTCCATTCTCTAATTCCAGCTGTTCAGATTTTTACTGTTAGGTGGACGTCATACTACCTCAACGAAGTCTAAGCATCCTTATTTCCTCGGTGTTCCAAATGAAAGATGAAAGTTTCAATCAGCTTTTTCACAAGAACTGCCATTTTGTGAAAAAAAAAAAAACAACAAAAAAAAAAAAAAAACACCCACGTGAGGAACTCCCTGAATATTTCATTCTTAATTTCTTCAAGTAAAAGGTCAATCGTTTTCTATCTTCCTTGTCTCCATAATCCCTATATCACACACCTCATTCATCATAACCATTTTGGCTGAAACCCTCTACCTTGGGAGGCTCTCTTTGTAATGGGTGAAATTTAGTAAAAAATAACAAACTGACACCTACCTAAAGAAACATTGTTAAGGACAAAACTGTTGACTTATGAAGAATTCACTAATCTTAAAAGCGAATATTAGAAGTAGGAAAACGGGCAAGAACAAAAGAACAAACAGCAAGATAAAACAAAAAAACAAAAAACAAAAAAACGTGTGTAGCTGCGAACGGTACAAATGAGGAGACAGTGGAGAAATCATTACAGAACGAACAAAATTACAAAAAGGAAGAAAGAAAAAATGGGTAAAATAAGACATAAAAGTAAAACAATGAACATTATTAGAATAGAAAAATGGAGCAATTAAAGATATATAAAACAAATAGCAACACCAAAAACGAAGTAATACATTATGATGGTGGACTCATAACATACATGCAAAATCCTTGGAAAATAAATCACCATTATGTCAAAAAGAGACAGGGAAAAAGATTATAATTCTGCGGTTTCGGACACTCAATTTTAGATCAAATATCAAAATAAATAAAATTGAAAAGAAATAAAATATAATACAAAAGAAAATGAAATATCGATTGTGAAAGATGTCGGAAAATGACATATCCACTAAAAGCAGAAAATAAATAAATTTTATAACGAAAAGAATGTCTTCAAAATGAACAAGAAAAGAATCAATCATATGGAGAAATCAACAAAGTTTATAGAGAAAAATCAAACGAAGAAATAAGATTTCTTGAATAAGATATAAGGTAAGTAATAAAATTGTACATGGGCTGCAGAATGGATTAAGAAAATCCTCCAGAACAAGAATAGAACAATACAGACTAGGGTTCCCCAAACTTTTTAGACCACCTTCACTGTAATCCTCGATTCCTTAGCAATCAAATGGCATATACAAAAATCAATAATAATTATTTTCTTTTGATTTTAATAATTATTTTTCCTTTGATTTACGGAAATAGCTCAATAGCTGAATGAAGAATTCAAAACAAATGATTTGAATTAAAATAAAAAATTTCCGGACGCGCACATAAATAAGAGATATATGATAAAAGCGTTTATGCTTAACATGTTGATAGTAAAGCTAACAATTATCTCTTTACCATCCGTCTTTGTAATTATTCTACGATCCAAGCACATAAACATATTCCTCTTAATCCCTATTCCGAGATCTATACACGTTAACACATAAAGTAGGTTACTGACTACTTATGTCTTGTGGGCATTAAATTTTCCTAATTCTAACATTCCTAATTAAAGGGAATTGTAGAAATAATTGTTGCTGAAATGTTTCCGGCCCTTTATACGTCTAAAATCAATATTTCCATAACCAAAATCTATGCGAATAGACGGTTCTCATTCCGTTGTATATGTGTAGGGGTATCTTGTTCTCTTTTAATCCTACTTAGTTGGTACCAACACTGCTTCCACTACGTTTGAGCCTATACTACTCTGATCAAGGATTGATCTTCCAATTACTATGGCATCAAATTCAAGAACTAGCGTTTTAATCTATTAGTTTTCATTATTTCGTCGGCTTTATCTCGTATCCAAGGATTTAATTTTTTCTTTGCTGATCGCTTTCTTTATTATGGTGACGTTGATGACTAAATTCGCTCCCAACTTTCAGGTTCAGGACTAGAATCTGAGTTTCCCCAAAACCAGCTCCCGTCAACCCTTTCCTACCGCCGTTTGATTTTGCAAGAATTGGTTGAAGGTGAAAGAAAATTAGGTCAGAAGAAAGTGCTGATGGCATGAATTTGTTTATGGTGGACCTCAACTTGCCAGGTGTGTGTGCGTGACACACACACACACACACACACACACACACACACACACACACACACACACACACACACACACACACTTGATTTCATGACCTTCCTCTGCGGCACATATGGAATGGGACATGCAGAATCCAGTAATTAAAAAGCAACGGACTGTCGCTGATTATTTTATAATTTCGAGTGGCACCTTCTGCAGCATGTCCATCAAGCGTTGCCCCTCTTCATCAGCTGGCCCAACCGTTGAAATTTGCATTATTTTTATGTGGGCCGTTTTCTTCACCTTTGCTGTAATTATCACAGTGTATTGGTGTACTTTGAAAGAGAGTGAGTAATTACTGAGCAGTACTAAATAAGCAGATGAGATAAACTTAGACACAGTTAACCTAGTTAAAATAATATACTCATGTAGATTAAATAAAGGATTTAGTTCGAAATTCCCTGAAGGTTAGCCGGATCGACTAGCACCTGATGAAGGTCGGAGGGCGCAATAGTCGAAACGTTGTGATAACAATGATGAGGACAATAGTCCGCATGTAAATGATAATGCAAATAATGATAAATCTTCATCGCAAAAATTCAGATAGAAACTATTAGTTTGGTGCAAAAATAATGACGCAATAATGTCGTTTTTTGACGTTAAAAATACGTCAAAAAACGACATTAGTACGTCATTATTTTTGCACCAACCTAATACTTTTTTATTTTTTTTAATGAGTTTAACATATCAACATTTCAGAAAAAGAAAAGAAATATGTGACTAATTTAGAAATTAAAACCTCTTACGTTAATAGTCCAAAGAATTATGTTTAAGGGTTAAAGAAAACTTGAGAAACAATGTCGTAGTTGTGCTGACCAACGGTTAAAATATGTGGAATAGTGTCTGCGTTTCAGTTCTTTAGTTCATTCCTTTTAGGTGAACCGATAAAACTTTAGCAAACCCTTCCCTCCAAACCCTTTCTTCCAAACCCTTCCTTTTAAACCTTAGATAAGTATATATTTACAGCAGATTTGGTAGACGCACTTCGGAGAATTCATCATTAGTGGAAATGCTGGTGTCATTATCCAGAAACCAAAACAATATAAATGAAAAAGAATAATATCGAATATAATGATGGCTTCGTGTCTGTTGTTTAGTGGAAAATCGGTGATGATAATTCTCATCTGAAACTGGAATAAAAACCCGAATAAGAGTTAATGAGAGAGAAGAGTGCTGCAGACATGACAAATTAACCCTTGTAAAAGAACTGGAAAAACAAAAAAAAAAAAAATAAATAATGTGAAACATGAAGTTAACAGTTGTGACGATAATTAATGGCGAACTTGAAACACCTATGAAGAGCATGGCAAATAGTCTGGATGAAATAAATATTGTTGTTAGAATGGAAACCGAGAAAAACGAGAGCATTACTAAAATTAGTGACAATAATGAAGACAGTCGTAAAATATAAGGGCTTGGCTCAATCAGATATTAAGTTTGAAAGATTCATCGTACTCTATATATTTTTTTAAACTTTTATTCTCTTATAAAATGAACATTTCTTTAAGTACATTATCCTAGTTTAACACATTGACTGCTAACCACAAGATGATTCGTCGTTAGCAGTTTTTATGATTGATCTTGCGAGTCAAGCTTGCTAACCATTACACCAATCTCTGGATTATCATGGTATTTGTTTATACATTTGAACTCAAGTTGTTTGAACAGTTCCTTGTGTGTGTCACTGTTGCTACCCTCTGTTTGTCTGTCCTTTTGTATTCTTTTCGGGACTGCTCGCTACACTCGTTAATTCTGTGGTTTCATCACTTCATTGGCAGTGGCGACATTTATTTATTTTTTGAGAGGGTGTCAGTGTCCGTCATGCTGGAAAAAAACCTTTCAATGGTAGACTATTGGTTCCAGTGAATCATAGGATGAAAAAGAAATCAACAAAATCATAAAAATGCTCTTGGATTACGATGTCCAGACGGACCATAAGCAAAGGGTCAGAATCTGACAGTAAAAAAAAACACCCCCCCCAAAAAAAAATCAAAAATCGACAGCTGCCAGATTTTGGTCGTAACTTGACCAGGTGTTGGGAAACTTGTGGAACATGAAAGATTAACATGGAGACTATAATAGTAGGTATACTAGGTGTACCAAAATCACTCGAATCGAGATTAGACGAGTTGCAAATTTCGGACGTTACTGGGGCCTAGGATGTTACTGAAGAGGGTGCTGGGGATATGAGAAGATTTTTTGTCACTCAGTCGTAAAACATAGTTGAAAATAGGAAGATATAAGCAGAGCAGATATAAATAAAATCAAACTGAGATAGAGATAGATGATAATGAAATGAGAAAAATGGGAAAAAAACAGAACTAGGTAAATGAACAAAAAATAAAGAAAAGAAAAAGAGAATGAAAAGAGGGAAGACAACAAACAATGAAATTAATTGTGCTAATGATATATGATGTGAAACTAGAACAATAATAATACAAGGACTTCGCCCGGGAGCGACAGAAGCAGTAGAATATTAATGTTAGGGTAATTCTCACAATAATCGGATCACTTCGAACATTGAAAAAAAATGAGATTTTGGAAGAATCGAGTAAGCGTGGATATCGAAGAAAGCTTTACTCTGCCTAGATCATATCTGCGTTGGGGGTCTGCAAAAATACTAAGGAATACGCTGGAGATTTGAAGAAATTCGATCTCCAGCGACAGCCACCAAATATCCTATTCGGTATTCTATGTGTAATATGTGAAGTCATGAAATAATAATAATAATAATAATAATAATAATAATAATAATAATAATAATAATAATAATAATAATAATACTGAATATAAAACACGGCACGTCAGAGTGGGTCAAAATCTGCACTGGAAAATCAGCAACACTTACAGAAATGAAACTGCATGAAACTAGTATGAACACCACCCAGACCCGGCTAGAGAGATAAGATCGTAACAATTTTATGGGACTTTAATATAAACACGGACAGAACAATCAAAGCTAATCGCCCTGATTTCGTGATTAGAGATCGCAAAGAAAAAATGTGCTTCTTTATGGAAATGGCAGTCCCTGCAGACTGTTATGTATCTTTGAAGATCTTCAAAAAACTATCAAAATACAAGGACCTTGAAATCAAAATCGCAAAAATATGGCACAATTGTTCTCACAAGCACAGCACACGCCTTACAAAGGGGCTTTATTTATGTAAAATATGTACGATATATTTTCCAAAATTGCTCAGTGGAAAATATAATTCCATTTCTGACTTTAGGTCCCTGTCGGGACACGGAAAGAAATCAAAGGAAATAATAATAATAATAATAATAATAATAATAATAATAATAATAATAATAATAATAAATGCCATGATGTGACATCAAGAATGACTGAATTTCATGTCTTTTGGCTTTTAGTTAGTATCAACATGTACAGGTTTTGTCTTGGAGAATTAGGGTAGTCTTCAGTGTTCAGTGCCACAGATGTTGCTTGATATTAACCAAATGAGCATGTCCCTTAGGAGCTGACGTACTGTGCATCTTTGTTTATGGAAACGGGGTATTAAGATTAGGTGTCTTTAATGTTGTTTTATTTTTTAAGTTTGAAAGAAGAGGTAGGCAAGACGGCTTGGGAATCACATCTAGATATTTTTTAAAACATTTCATCCGAAGCAAGGCGGGAGTGCCACTAGGGGCCACAGAAAATGTAAATAAAAGAAAAAACTGGATATAGGTGGGGGTTGAGGAAAGGATGGAAATAAAGAACGGGAATCAAGGCAACATTACCTTTAAATTTTTGAAGATTATCAGGGAGAAAGTAAGAGGAAGGAAATTCCACTGTCAGGGAGTGCCAGAGCACGTTGTAGTAGAAGAGGCGATTATATTTAACTGTTTCAGCAGTAAAAGGGTTAAACCGAGATGCCAACCTAGTAGCACGCTTATATTCATGAAGTCGGAGCACTAGTAAAAATAACTCATCAGATCAGATGCCATGAAAATATTTATAGAAAAGACAGAGGGAAGCCACATTATATTGGTGAGAAAGTGACTGGAGTCGAGACACCAGACCATAAATGGCAACAGTATTCCATACATGGACCAATGGCAGATTTGTAGATGTGGAGCAATGCAGAAAAACAACTTTCTTTATGAGAATACCGTTGATCGGAGTCCGTCTGAGCGGAATATGTTACCCGACCCGAGGGTAATTATAACTGGACCTCACCTACAAATTCGCTGATTTTATCAAGAGTTGACATCAAATAGCGTATATTTTACTCTGATGGATGGCCTTGGCAAACTCTTATTAAATTGGGTGTCATGATGGGTATATATATATATATATATATATATATATATATATTGGGCTGCATATTTTTATACTCCAACATCACTTTGTTGGCGTGTTGCTCTCTCTACTAACAGTAATAATAATAATACGAAGGCAATAGTTGTGTCCCTTGTTGTTGAAGCGCTTGAAATAGCTCCAAAGAGTCTAGCAAAAAGCATGACCCCCCCCCCTTAGGGTCCCAGCTATGGGCAAATAGTGAACTCCCAAACAAAAACAAAACCTTATGAAAGTATAAAAATACCTATTTATATAAAAATTACAAACGATAGCTAGTAACAGGATATATTATTTGAAACCATAAAACTGTTTTCAAAATATTTAGATCTCGGCATTAAATAACCCATAGAGGTGTTGATATGCCGCTAAACAAAATCAACGAACGACCGTTATCAAACCTCCCTGAGTAATAATAAAAATAATTGTTTGTGGTGTCGGATAGATCGACACTTCGGTTTTTTTTTGTAGCTCTGATTGGATTCACTTGAGATTTTTGTAGGAAAAATAAATACGGATTATTGTGGTTATAAATTGCAATGTTGATAGAAGCCGACGATTATTGTAAGTGCTATTAATGAAAGCCTTCGCTAACAAAATTTTAAAGATGTATTAGGTTGGTGCAAAAATAATGACGGTTTTTGACGTTAAAAATACGTCAAAAACCGTCATTATTTTTGCATTAACCTAATATTAATCTACTAATCACTCCATGAATGTTATGATCCGTGGCTTTTTTAAAAATTATAAGCTGTATAAAGGGATTTCGCCATTTTATATCGTTAACTTTACTAATTTGCTTTTTGTAAGAATGATTCATTGTAATATAAATTGAACTGCACCACATATTTGATATATATATATATATATATATATATATATATATATATATATATATATATATATATATATATATATGTATATTCATAGATTTGCTAAAATTGAGCATACCAACATGAAAAAAGGCCGCAAAGTTAATAAAACAAAGTTCTATCGTCAAAATATTTCTTCTTATTAAGACGAATGACCAAGGAGATTTTAATTATAAAATTATATTTATCCTTATTAGAACTTAGAAATTTTGGTTAAAATTTTTTGTTTTTCTTGCGTCAATAGGGTCGGGGAAACAATTATTAGTATAGGAAATTTCAGCATCTTTTTTGCGATGAAAAACACATGGATTTGGAAATTCTTCCAAAATCAAATAATCGTCAGACTTTAATGAAACTTCCAGAGCTTATTCACAAATAAATGAAATTATCTTACAATTATCGTTTTTAGAAAATCTTGCTACATCTGTTACCTTGCACTTATTTAATTTGATGAAATTTCAAGAAAATCATTTATATCGCTTATAAGCGAAACTCGTTGGAGAATTTAAATCATTATTATTATTATTTTTTTTTTTGTAAAACGAGACCTCCGGTTACCTAGAATCAGTTCTGAATTGTAAAATAAAAATGCAATAAAATTAAGACATA